>OZ021721.1:99093417-99743917 GCA_963978545.1 Linyphia triangularis
CTCTGTGAATTTTTTTTTACTTATACATTAATTTCTTCATCAGTATCAAAATCAGCAGTAGCGGCTGGTGCAGGGGGCCAGGAGGGGCCTTTCGCCACCTGCAATATCCTGCGAGTAATACCCTTGGTGTGGTTCTCAAATTACAAAATTCTTGAGTTTCGTGTTTTAGCACTGTTTTCTGATCTATAGGATAAGGAAATCCCCGGCCGAAATAAAAGTTAATTTCATTAGATCAAATACCCAATATGAATGTTACACATCGATATTTTTTATTTTATTAAAAGGCTCCTAAAGTTTAATGCTGTAAGTCATACTATAATTCGCTGCTGAAGGAATGGATTTGAAATGCCCAACTACGATATTTTTCATGCACATCTGTGTCCGTTTGAAAAACGGAATGAATAAATGAAAGTAAATAATTTATTTCACCCAAAAACTAGAATGGTCTCGCCTTGACTGTCGGTCTGTCTTGTGGAAAGAGAGAAAATCTCACTCAAAAGAAGAATTTGTTGTTTTTAAAAACTGACAATGTTCCTTTGAAAGTAATTTCCAATGTAGTCTTAACCGACTACGTAATTTTTTTTACAATCCTGGTTGGACGTGAGACGAAAGAGCCAAATTTTTGTATCAGATAGTATTGTGCAATATTTCTCTAGATTAAATGTCAATTTGTTATACAGTATTAGTGTGCGAATACCCCTTAAAATTTATTTGATATAAAAAAATCACGCACGTAAATAAATTACAAAAATAAAAGCCTAAATCATAACTAAAAAAAAAAACTTTGAATAATCGTACTATGTATGGTTGCAATTCTTCAGAATATTGTAAGAACCAACAATTCCGATTAATATATATATATATATATATATATATATATATATATATATATATATATATATATATATATATATATATATATATATATATATATATATATATATATATATATATATATATATATATATATATATATATATATATATATATATATATATATATATATATACAAGGTGAGACCGAAAAGTAAGGTGACTGATGTCATAATAATCACTGTATTATATATTTGCAAATAAATACATCACTGTCCTTCAAAGTAGTTCCCGCCGTCTACAATACACTTCTGCCAAAGTTCATACAAGTTCTTGAAACTTCTGAAAAAGTCCTCCCTTGAGACTGTCTTAAATTTCTTGGTAACAGCAGCTTGAATGTCTGAGATGCTTGAAAATTGGTTTCCCATCAGTGCCAATTTCAGTCGCGGAAAGAGGAAAAAATCTGCTGATCCTAGATCTGGGGAATAAGGAGGGTGAAATTCTGTAATACAAGTATTACACCCTCCTTATTCTTCATATGAAATAGGCACTGAAGGGAAATCGATTTTCAAGCATCTCATAGATTCAAGCTGCTGTTACCAAGGAACTTAAGACAGTCTCAAAGGAGGATTTTTTTCAGAAGTTTCAAGAACTTGTATTAAGCTTGTTCATAAAGCTCTTTCATTTCTTAACGATAAACGTATTCTACGTAAAAAGTTAAATGATCATTAAAAATCTTCATCAATTGTAAATTATAAATATATCGTGTTTTAACCCTATGTTAGTTTGCGCGGTTGACAAATGTCCCCTACAATCAATTTATCAATCTATTGAGGATAATGTTGTGTTTTTAATTAATATACCTACTTACTTGATATTTAGTCACGAATTTAATGGTATGCACGAACATTTGAATTTGGGGGAAATTTGTCCCCCACGCGACTAACCTCAAAACAAAAGGTTGCGCGTCTAACCAAGGGTTAATTTGGAAAAAAATATTCATTGTAATTCTCTCGATCATATCTTTCTTATTCATCATTATGAGCAATTTGTGTTTTGTATTGTAACAAGATATTTTGTACTTAAAAAAAAAAAGGTTTTCATTCAATTCTGTTCATTTCTATACGTCTGGGAATGTGCCACATTGCGGCATCACTGGTAGTCCTAATTAACCGCGATGCTACAGTGGCTCATGCAAAATGAATGAGTTTGTTCATTGGTGTGGGACAGGGCAGTAGATAGGGAGAGGGGATGATCCCCGGGAATCCCCCCCCCCTCTCCTGAAATTGTGTGAAATCTTATTTTACCACTTCCCCCCATCTTTTTTATTTGTGTAACTTGTTATGAGTATTTAATCAAATCTTCGACCATAACCCTCCTCTCCCTGAAAAGAAAACCTGGCTACGAGCTTGGTGTGAGAAGGGGTAAGTCACCCTCTCGAATGTTGGTCTACCCCCCTTAGAGGTGACCCAGGCCGACCCTGGTTATACTTCATATTTCTATTCATTGAGTTCTCCTTTAGAATTTATTTCAGCTTTTTCTAGACTGTCTGAGAGGTTATGGTATATATAGTTGGAGCAGAGTTTTGGAGCAGGGGCGAAATTATACCTTTGACCCCTCTGTTGGGAAAGCACGGGGGTGATCGTCCCCATGTAGTTGCCGTCCATGCTCTCGCGCACGTCTTAGTTTCTAAAAACAAAAACCACATTGAATATTCCCAGTTAATCTGACAAGATCATGTAGAAAGAAACATAGCTGAACAGGAGACGCATCGAATTGTTTTGGTATGTGATATGAACTACAAATTAAGCACTAAGTCACATATGAACGACACTAAAGGTTTAAAATTAAGGAAATTATTGAGACCTAACGACAAATTTCCCAACTACTGTAAGAATTTCCTCAGAAATTCTACAAACGAGACAAAACTGTTTGCATCTTAGAATATCATATCCTCTTCAAAATTGCAAAGAATCAATGCCATCCACACTTGGTAATAATATTTTTCAAAGCCAGTACCCCTTGCAATCATAAGAAAGCTGATTATCGAATTTTCCTCCATGTAAACTATGTCATTTTAAATTGTCTTTTTGACACCTACATCCAAACAGTTAATACTATATGGGTAATGCTGGTTTTTTTTATTCTTGCAGAAGAAAGGTCTGAAAGTTTTATAAATTCACTTTCGCTCAGGCGAACAATAAAAGGTTTTACCTAGTCATGAGATTTAGAACTGCTTTGATGCTGAGTATAAACTTCAAAATTAAATCAATATGGCTGCCAGTGAGAAAAAACAGATGTTGTTACTTTTTCTGAAATGATTACTTTTTCTTGAATGAAGCTTCGAGCCATTTAAGAGTATGCATATGAACTTGTTAGGTTTATAGTTTGGTCATATCCGAGTTGGCATTAGATAAAGTCCATGAACTCATGAATTATCAGAAAATCAAGAACTACACCACGAGTAGAGTGCAGCTGGTACTTCTGGCATCCAATACATACAAAGGCGTGAGCAGGGAGTGGCCTGAACCAAGTTGCACTTCGGGCAAAGAGGGTAGACTTTAAAGCCCGAGACAAACCGATGAGCACGAAGATGACCGCTGCGGAGTCTTGCCAGAGTAATCTGATCTCTACTGCTTGCCAGTGGCGGATCTAGGATTTTCCTGAGGGGGGGGGGGCAACACCTGTGCCTTAGCCAGGATGAAATCAAATATTTAAAAAAAGTTTTTAAAAAAAATCTATGCAGTGTTCTAGAAATATACTTCAAGATAAACCGTATCCTTTGATTGACCCCCCACCTCCCCCTTTTTCCTCACATTTCTGACTCGCTATGGTGAAATGCCCAGGTTATACCAAAATTACTTTTCAATTTAAAAAAAAAAAAAAAAAACTCCCCCCTCCCACTCCTCAAAAAACACCCTTCTATGCTAGATATTTTTATGAACTCCTTTGTTTCTTTGTACTCATGACAAATAAAACGTTTTTGCAAAGTTTCATGAACGGACCAATTTTTTATTTTTTAATGTCGTATTTTACCTTTCCTTGGATTTTACATGTGTTTTCGTTTATAAAAAAGAACTAACTTTTTTTAGATTAGTTATATCGTTTTGCTTTTTTTCATTCGATTCAGCATAAAAAAAAGTACTCTAAAAACATGTGTCACATGCCTAGATTGCCCCCAAATTAATTTTTCAGCCAAAAAACCCCCTGAACCCCCCCCCCCCAAAAAAAAATCCCCTTCTTTGCTAAATATTTTTATGGACTCATTTGAATATTCATTTTCATGACAAATATGGAACATTTTTGCCAAGTTTGATCAACGAACCAATTTTTTTGTTTTTCTTATGGACTTGGGTACTATTTTACCAGCACTAATACATATATTTGGTGCGATTTTATACATCCATATTTATTTTTACTTTCAATTACCCGTATGGTATAAAAGTATTGAATTCGGTAAAAAAAAATCGATTTTATTGCATTTCTACACGTTTTGGAACGTGAAGAGTTCAAAAAAAATGTTTGTGCCTGTTAGTTATCAGCATAACTCCAAAAACGGATTGACCTGCGATGTTCAATTTTTATGCACAGGTCATTGATGGCCATGGGACCTGGCATTACGGTTTTCATCAAAATTGCACATGTGCATTAAGTAGCTGATTTTGAAAAAATTACGTTTTTCAGCGATTACCAAAAAATGGTTTTAACGATTTTGATTAAAATCGCTATAAAAATGCCTTTAAAGGTGTTTTAATTATTCCCACCTCCGTAGAAATGAGATAATGCGAGCGCCCATCAACGGCTGTTTCTGCTCTGTTGCACTTAAAAGAAAGGATAATGCAGTGTTTATTGAAAAATATATCACAATTTTCACAGTTTCAGCGGCGTTTTTTTAGAATAATCGCCAAACTGGGCATTTTTTTTAAATAATGAAAACAAAATAGGTAAATTATATCAATCAGTGACAAATTAAAAAAACATCGCATACTGAAATATTTTGTTCCAATTCTTCAATTATAACTGGAAGAGAGAGATTGTAGGAGGATCATTGTATTTAAAAAAATTTAAGAACTTCATTTTGAGTTGCAATATCATTTTACTTCCTTCACGAAACTTTTGAACAAGAATCAGAAGTTTCATAAAAAATATGTTTTGGAAGAATAGGCTTAGAATAAAATTAGAGTAATCTTAGCCTTCTCTAAAAGTATGTATATATATTATGCCGTAAGCGTTATAATTACTTATAAAGTGCAATATTTCTTGCATTACTTTTGCAATAACGGGAAAAAAAAATTTAAAGTATGTCCTGGTGAATATTTCTACAAAACTTTTCAAATTATCGTAAAAAACATACACATTTATTTTGTTAATTCATTTGTTTAATTTCGTACAGGGTTTGAAAGCGATATTTTTTAAAATAATTATTTCTGCTACTGTAGTGCTACTTTACACAGATAATACTTCTTATAAAATTGTTTATAAGTCTATTTTATGTAAAAAAAACCAATTGGCATACTTTTCCAGTGTGGTGCAAGAGAGGATTGTTAATCGAAATTCAAATATGACGCTTATTTACAAGCCGAAGCAGAAATTAGAGCTGGACGAGTTCTTATGCAATTAATAAATAACCTTCCTCTTCCTTTCTTTCAAAAGTTTTAAGTTTAGCCTATTACCATGTCCAGTTGAATGGGGGTGGCCATTTCCGATAATAGTCAACCTCTCATTACTTTTTTTCCCCCTGGTTGGAAATACAGCGCGCGCCCCTTGGCTGGATCCGCCATTGCTGCTTGCCCCAGTCAAAGCAGCACAAGGACTGCTGCAAACGCACCAGCAATCATGTAAGGGGGCAAATCTCCATGAGGAGTTAATTTCCAGTTTGTTATGGGAAGCAAATTCCGAGAAATAAAGACAAACACTGTCAGTCATGGGAGAAGGGCCAGGAGGGGAAATCACCCTCCCCTCCCTTGGGAAAAATTAAAAAATATATAAATAAAGGGGAAAAAAATAATTCTGTAAGAAATTTTGAAAAAAATGCTTAAATTCTCAAACAACAGCTGGCATTCGCGATCCATATCTCCAGATTTCCCTTTCCAGGAAATGTGACGTACATTCCTCATGAATACAAAATGAAATATAGACAAACTATTCTATGTTTCCTTGATTAAGATAAAATGTGTTATATTAAATATATTTATTATCCTAAAGTTATGAGGCTTTCATTTGTTACAATCAAGCTTAAGACAATACTTATTGACAGCTTACATAACTTTAATTTATTTCAACACTTTGAGTAAATACTTGGGTACGAAGAATAATGGCGAATTCTAGACTTAGTAAATTGTGCTTGTTGTCAATTCATAAGCATTTGATTAAGACAACAAAAGTAGAACTTATAAAAAGAATCCATCGACTTGTTTGCCATAGAAATTGGGGAACATCGCATAACTTTCAATTACACTACTGACATGGATTGGTGTTATTTATCGCTTTTATATTTTCATCATTCATTTAGAAAAAAAAATTGCCAGTTTGGTGATGATTTTTATAGGAATTTAAAAAAAAAAAAAACTTCCAAAAGGGCGATTTTGACAACATACTTTTCGATAATTCTTACATTTTCCTTTCTTGTAAGTGAAACAGAAGAGAGGTGAAAAACAATTGTTACTAAGAGATTTTCAAGGGAATTAAACTCTATGCTGGAGACATTCGTTTTTCAACTTTTTACGCTTTTATATAATTTTTACGAGAATTTCGGAAGTGAGTATGTTTAAAACACCTTAAGAGGCATACCCACAACGAGTTTGATTGAAATCGTTAGAGTCGTTTTTTACAATTACTGAAAAACATGATTTTTCATGATTTCAACATTATGCGCATGCGCGATTTTGACGAAAACCTTAATGGCAGTTTCCATGGTCACCACTAACCGTCACACAAAGTGTGAACATGGTGTAGGTCAATTTGTTCGGGAGTTATGCTGACCACGTACACACAGACATATATTTTTCCTATACCACTTTTTTAAAATCAAGATGTTCTGAAACATTGAGAAATTAAAAAAAAAAATCGATTTTTTTACCAAATGTTATACTTTCATTACTCAATGTATTTGGGTAATTGAAAGTCAAAAGAAGTATTCAGTTTTTGTTTAAATAATGACCCATAAAAAAATAGTTTTTAAAAAATCCTTTATATGAATTGTTAATTTTTATATTCATTAATACAGCGCCGTTATCATAAACATTTCTGTCAGCAAAATGTGCGGTAAACTACGTTTCAAAATTTATTTATTAAAAATGAACATGAACGTCATTCAAATATCATTTGTTTATTCCGATTGAAGTCATTTTATTATTTATTAAGAAAAATTTGGCAACAGGAAGGAGTTTCAACAATGGTTGGTTCATTGCTATTTTTATGAGATTGAATACGGCAAGTTGGTTTATTAGTATTCCCTAAAAGCGGCCTTTTAGTGACAGTAACAGTCCCAAGATTTGATAGAATGCATTATCATTAGAGGTCGGCGATACCAAGATATTTTTATCGATATTTTTTTTTTTAATATCGATAGTAAAAATATCGATACAAGTCACCAATACATCGATATTTTCAAATATTTTTAGTTTTTTGATTAACGTTTTGTAGTTCCATGAGTTTTTTCGATTTCCTTTATTCTCTTTTCAAAAACTTCCAAACTGAAGTTTGGACTTGGTTGAGAGACAGTTAAAATGGCATCCTAACTAAAAAGAAAACATAATGTAATGGAAAGATAAGATCATTAGTTAGTAGTCATTAACATAGTGCCGTTTCTGTTGCCATATACCTGGAATTTGCATCTAATTTTAAGTATATCTCTAACAGCAAAATATGCGATAAACTACTTTTCAAAATTTCTTCTTTAAAAATAATTGTGAGTTTATGCATTGACATCTAAATGGATTTTATTTATTCTGATTGATAATATAATTTATTAATAAAAAAAAAATTATAATTTATTTATTAAAACATTTTTATCATAAATTCATGAAAAGTAGAAATTTGCCCCGAAAAACTTCGTGTTTGGTAAAATTGAAAATCAAATAATAATAATAATAATAATAATAAAATCATATATCAATATTTTTTTTCATGCAACTATATAGTATCAATATTTATTTTGATCGATATTTCCAACTTCTAATTGTCATCGACATCGTACCTATCTGCCAAGTTTCAGCCCGTTTAGATGACAGCAGAGGGGTTAATTAGACTTCCACAGAATCCACTCCCATCGACAAACACACAAAAGCGAAGTTAATATAAAGGATTTAAAAAGAATATGTAGTAAGTTGTGTAGTCCATATCGATGTCACTGCATTTTTTTTCCCCTATGTATTTCTTCATTAAATGTGTAGCGGCACTACAATTCACGAATATTAAATAAAATAACTCACCATTTTTAATTCCATGAAACGCCTTCAGGAAGTTCTACCAAAGAACTTAAAACTATAAGAAGGCAAGCTTCGCCGATACGTAAGTGCTGCCATCTAGCGGATTTTCATAGTTGAGAGCACAAAACTTTCGCCAAATTGCTCCGATTTCCAGACATGCGCAGAGCTTTGTTCTTACTTTGGCGATCGTGCTTTTTAAACAAACAAATAAGAACATCAGATTTATTTCGTCGAATTCGTGGGAGATTTAAATAGCAGAACAAAAATGGAGGATTCTACTTTGCAAAGTAACATATTATTTATTCAAGTTTGTTCAAATTGTTCGCTTTTGTGCACAATAAATTTCGGTAATATTCTGAAGATTATAGAATTTTCGTAAGAGAATTTTAACAGGACATTTTTTGCAGTGTTGATGGTTGTGATGAAACTTGATGGTTAGTGTTCTTAATCGTTTGTTTTTATTTTTTCGTCTCATTCAGCAGGCTAGTTTTTATGCTAAATATAGTTGCTTTTTTTCATATACTTTTCTTTTTTTATTACTTTGACATCACTTGAAAGAATGTTTATCATTTGTTAGTTGCAAAAATGCACGCAATTATTATGTGTTTATTATGATTTTTTGAAATTTGACGCCAATCTCAATTATCATTGCGGTTTTTTTATTTTGTGAATTAATAAAGCTAAATGATTATTGTCAACTGTTATTAAATTCTTCTAAACTAGTACATGCTAAATGATATTGGTTTTTGTAGTTGCAAGTCATTTTTAAATTCTTGCACTCAATAACTAGATATTTTTTAGTTTCCTAATGTACTGCTTCGAAGAATGCATGGAAACTTTATCGAAATCATTTTCTTCTGGAATGTGTTTCAATAATTTTGTAATTAGTAATTTTGTTAATTCTTGATGTTCATATTTATTACGAAAACTTACTAAAAGTTCACCAATATTGGAATATGCTGTAAAAACCCCAAATCTAATATTAGGATTCGTATTGCATTACAGGATGGAACTTTTGCTGTAGTGGTTCAATATAATATTAATATTGTTTAAAAAAGTATTCAATTATGTTAGTTAAAAATATACATTAACAAAAATTTGGTTGGGTGTGTAAATTTTTTAAGTGAAAGTTTAATAAGCTAGGCAGATTTGTTCTTTTTTTTGGATAAAAGATTTCTGGGAAACCATAAAATGTAATCGCCAAGTGAAATCAAAAAGAGCGATAAGCTTACCAATGTAGAAACCCTGCAATGACGTCATGTGCTCTCAAGTATTTTACATTATCTCTATGGAAGCTTGGCATCTTTAACCCGAAGGGTTATTATTGTATCTTTGGTTCTACCGCAAAGCATGAACATGCAGAATTAAGTGCATGCTAAGCAAAGAACCACCTAAATCAAATCGTAAGAATTCTGCCGTTCAAAATGGAAGTTACAACGCGGCATTCCTTGTGAAACACCCACCAAAGAAAGTGTTGCCACTCGAACTAAAGGAAGCTAGTGCGTTTGATTTCGATCATCGTGATCTGTGCTATAGCGTTTTTCACCAGTGTGCCGTATGGGTCGTGTTAAAATATCGCTTGCCCAAATTTCGGGATATGTAAATGTGGAACTGCATAAAAGCCACTGGAAGAAACCAGATTCTTCAGATGCCATCGGTCTAATGCCCCAGCAGTCGCTTCAAGCATTCCTTTAAAAGCGATGCTGGTTGAACTGATTTAAATTGACCGTTATTTGTAAATAGTTGTAAATAAACTTGTAAATATAAAATTTAAGATTTAATTAAATTTCACGAATCAAATTAAACCTGCAGTAACTTTATTATGTAGTCGTCACAGGTTAATGGGGGTCATGGAACCTGTCATTAAGATTTTTGCCAATATTGCACAATTGCAAAACAGCAAAACATGAAAAAATCACGTTTTTTAGTAATTGATAAAAAACTGCTCTTATGATTTTGATCAAAATCGCTATGGTACTGGGAGGTGGGGATGTTAAAACACTTTTAAGGTGTTCTAAACGCTCCTATACTTCCGAAATTCCCTTAAAAATGCTATAAAGCTCTAAAAAATTGAAAAACGAATGTCTTGAACGCAGAGTTCTCTTCCCATGAGTATCATTCATCAACGACCATTTTTCCCCTCTTTTCTGTTTAATTTACAAGAAAGGATAATGTGAGAATTATCGAAAATTAAATCACCCAATTCGCCATTTTCATCCCTTATAAAAAATATCACCAAGCTGGAAATTTTTCAAATGAATAAAAATATGAAAATGGTAATACATACCACGTCAAAGTTAAATGTAGCGATCAGCATTATAGTGTAGTCGAAAAGTTATGTGATGTTCCCCACCCCTAGTTTTTTTTTCTAATATCATTCTCAGCTTCAGAACCTCCGATAGTACTTGCCCCCCCCCCCCCCCCTCATCTCCTGGCGGCTCCCTTACTGTCAGTTAAACTCTTAAGGCTGCTCTCCTTGGCCTGTCCATCCGTTATCCCATTACTGTCAAGATCCTCGTTCAACGGTACCCATTAAAAAACTATCTTACAATGCGCACTCAAGCTATCCAAATGCTGAATAATATTTACAGTCGTATTGTCACCATGTTTCCACTATTCAGCCAGGTGATGAATAGAATCACTAAGAATCCAGATATTTGAATTGATTTCCTCATTGATGGAGACATCAATACCTCAAAGCCTCCTCAATAGCGATGAGTTCAGCCAGAAAAACTGAAATGTAGTTGGGGTTTCTCCTACATATCTTATGCTTATTGCCTATAGGCAATAAGCCGTTACCGGAGATGACCCGTCACCTATACTGCCATCGGTATAAATCTGCAACGCGTCACTGGGAATTTCATGAATAGCTTCCAAAACGAGCTGTTTAAGATAATTTGGATGCTGCGTGCCTTTATTAGTGTATGAGCAGAGTTCAGTGCTGAAAAAGACCCGGTCACGCAATGCAGCATTAACTTCCATACAGCAGGTCAGAGAGACAAACCACAACGTTTAGCAGCCAACCATCATCCTCTGGGCGGACTCTCTGTCTTAAGACGTCTACTATTCCCCTTGTTACCAATATATTTATTGGCCTTTTCTGTTTGGAGGAAATTTGTTTTTGTGAGTGCTATAATTTTGTTTTTGTTTTGCATAGCTATATTTATTCTTTTATTTATTATTTAAATAGTTTTTTTGCCGTTTTGGGATGCATTGATTGCTTTAGAGGATCTCGTTTTTGTATGGCAGGAGTGGGAAGGGGGTACTTTGATAAACAGATTTTTTGTTTGTTTTTTCCTAGTGGGGATATTTTATGCAAAATTTTTTAATATTTAGAAAAAATTTTGCTTTTTAAGCTTTTTGCTTTTTATACGGGCCTATAAAGTTTTTTAAAATGATTTTTTTTTCATTTATTTATCTTTCCTCTACTTAGCTCTAAAATATGCCCATAGCTACTCGTCATAAAAGTTTTTTTTAAAAACTTTTTCCGCTTATTAGAAATTTTTTGAAAACCATATATGTTCCTAAAGATTAGGGTTGATGCGTTAACGCTAGAAGTACACAAATAAGATATTCTTTTCATTTTCCCACTCTAGAAAGTTTGACGTCAAATAGTTACGTTCACGTTGATATCAAAATCAATTAATATATTTGAAAGATATGAAATGGGTATTATAATTGGATGATGGAATGTAAAAATTTGAATATTTTTTTTAATGATGTATTGTAATTGGTTACAAGCATGTAAGAAACGTTGCCACACATTGGAACACCACTCAAAATAACGGAATATCCACAGTATAGTAAAAGGGGACGTTTAGCTCCTCCCATTTGGACTACCAACACGGGTAACCTCACTTTGACTACATCCTACGTCACACTCTACGTAATAGACTTGGCGCCAGCCTGCGGCCGTGTATCTATTGTTCCTTCTGTTTCTGTGAATTCGTTCTTGAGAAACGTGGTTTTTTTAAAGGAACATCCTTTTGTTCTCTTGTGATTTTCCATTGATATTTTCTGTGGTAATTAATTTACTCTTGTGATTATCCATTAATTTTTGCTTTGGTATTCGTGTTAAAGTATACCTATTTATTTCATTTGTATTCTTTGTATCGTTTTCAGCAAATATCCTTACTTGGTTGTTGTTTGTTTGTGTTTAAAAGTTGCTTTGAATTTATTTATTTTTGTAGTCTTTATTCATTTCAAAATTTGATCTACTATTAACGTTTTTTTTCTATTGTTTGTTTGTCTTTGATATTAACTTGTTGTTATAGTATTTTGTTCATATTTCATACATCCTTAAAATGAGAGTACTCGTAATCGGCGATTCCATTGTTAAGAATCTGAGGTTATTCTTGACTGAGGGATTGCGTGAGCACGTTGTTACTTTAAAGTCTTTTCCAGGTTATACGATTGAAGGGTTGACGGATGTTATTTCCTCTTTGGACAATCAGTACGACTGGGTTTTTGTGCATGTTGGTACTAACAATACCCATCATGATCACGCTGAGACCATATTACGAAAGTTTGATTGCCTCTTTGAGAAAATACTGTTTTTCAACCCTGATGTCAAGGTTGTCGTTTCAGGTATCCTGCCTCGTAAAGAAAACAGGTTTCCAGCAGAGGTAGGTAAAAAGGCCTGGTTTGCAAGTCAACTGCCTTCCCTTAATGCTAAAATTGAGTTTATTAATACTAAGCTGGAAAGGCTATGCCTAGGCCGGGAAGCATTTTATTTTTACAGGTTACTGGATCCTATCTTGGGAAGGGACGGCCTTCATCTTGGACCACATGGACATCCTCGGATGGGAACGGACATCGTGAAGACGCTAAAGATGTTAATTGGTAAGAAGGTATGTAATGTTCCTCTGTTTCTTTCTCCCGGGATTTTCCCTTCTTTACCTTTGGATTGTTCTCTATCTTCCTCTACTACTTCTTTTCCGAGATCTTTTTCTTCCTTGTTCTCTCCTGCCTTTTCTATGCCAGTCTCATCTGCTACCGCTTCCAAACCTTCCACTTCATCTGCTAAGCCTTTATCTTCTGTTCTTTCGTCTAAACTTTCTGCTTCTAATCCCTCTTTTAAACTTTGTGTGTCCTCTTCAACTAAGCCTTCTTCTACCTTTTCCAAGCCTTCCTCTTCCCAGTCATTCCCTTCCGCTCCTTTGTCCAAGTCTTCTTCCAAGCGTTTCTTTTCCACTCCTTCCAAGCGTTTCTTTTCCGCTCCTTCTGCCAAGCCTTCCTCATCAGCTACCTCTTTTAAGCCTTCCTCTACTGCTACTTCTTTTAAGCCTTCCTCTTCTGCTACCTCTTTCAAGCCTTCTTCCGCTCCCTTGTCCAAGCCTTCCTCTTCCGCTCCCTTGTCCAAGCCTTCCTCTTCTGCTACCTCTTTCAAGCCTTCTTCCGCTCCCTTGTCCAAGCCTTCCTCTTCCGCTCCCTTGTCCAAGCCTTCCTCTTCTGCTACCTCTTTTGAGCCTTCCTCTACTGCTACTTCTTTTAAGCCTTCCTCTTCTGCTACCTCTTTCAAGCCATCCTCTTCTACTACCTCGCCCAAGCCTTCCTCTTCTGCTACCTCGCCCAAGCCTTCCTCTTCTGCTACCTCTTTCAAGCCTTCCTCTTCCGCTCCCTTGTCTAAACCTTCCTTTTCTGCTACTTCTTTTAAGCTTTCCTCTTCAGCTCCTTCTGACAAGCCTTCCTCTTCTGCTACCTCTTTCAAGCCTTCCTCTGCCCAGTCTTTCCCTTCTGTTCCCTTGTCCAAGCCTTCCTCTACCCAGTCTTTCCCTTCCGTTCCCTTGTACAAGTCTTTTTCTTCCAAGCTGTTCTCGTCCACTCCTTCTGATAAGCTTTTGTCTTCCACTTCCTGTTCCAAGCCTTTATCTTCTGCTTCCTCTGCTAAGCCTTTCTATTCTACTTCATTGTTTAAGCTTTCTACTTCCATCCCATCTTCTATACTTCCTGCTACCAATCCATCTAAACTTTCTACTACTGTCCCATCTCCTGAACATTCTGTTTCCACTTCATCTTCTAAGCTATTGGCTGCCTCTCTGTCTTCTGTTAAGCCTTTCTCTTTGGATCCTTCCAAGCCTTTCTTTACTGTTCCTTTTTTTAAACTTTCCATTTCGAAGCCTTCCTTTCTCATTCCATCTTTCCCTTTCTTCATTAGACCTTCCTCTTTAACCTCTCATACACCTACTAAAACTTCACCAAGGTATTCTTGTAGTGGTTTGCCTCAAAATCAACCTTCGCCTTCTAGTCATTCAGCATCAAATTTTGAAAATATAGTGTACCAAGTAAAAGTAAGCAATCGATTTTCGGTTTTACAAGTGAGTGATATCAAGTTGCCTGTCATAAAAAAATTGCCTTCAGAAAATTTAATTTCCTGTGTTACTGGTGGAGGTAAAATTGATATTGTTTATCCTAGGCAGTGCTTGGAGTGTGAAAAATATTTTGATAAAACCACTTATTATAAGCATTTGGATAACTGTAATTGTAAAACTAATATTAATATGAGGATACAGTGTGAAAACTGTTCTGATTATTTTGTTGGTAATCACTGTTGTAAATCTGCAGTGAAAATTTTGTATCCTAGAGAATGCCAAGATTGTTCAAAATGTTATGCAAATAGAGCGTCCTTCTCTAAGCATAAAAAAACGTGTAGAGATAAACAACTACTCTCAAGTTCTTCCATTGCTGAAATAAATGTTCAAAGCCTAAAAGAATCTAAAACCAATTCTAAATTATATCCAAGAGAATGTTCTGTTTGCTTAGTATCTTATTCAAATAAAGGATCATTCTCTAGGCATTTAAAAACATGCAATCTTAAACAACATCATCAAAGTTCTCCTGTTTCACAAATAAGTGTTCTAGGCCCTAAGCAAGAATCTAGAACCAATTTTAAATTGTATCCTAGAGAATGCTCTGATTGTTTAAAATGTTATTCAAATAAAGTGTCCTTCTTTAAGCATAAAAAAACATGTAAACGAAACCAACTACTTTCGAATTCTTCCATTGCCGAAATGAACGTTCAAGGCCCTGAACAAGAATCTAAAACTGATTTAGAATTGTTACCTTTTAAAAGAAATCTAATACACTATAGGAAATGTGTAATTTGTAAAAATACATTCAAACACCGAAAATCGTTTTGGAAACATAAAAAGAATTGTTTTAAAAATTTGTATAAATTTAATAAGTGTATTTTTCCAGATTGTAAAGAATCGTTTAGATACATGGGAAACCTGAATAAACACTTATTAGAAAGTCATATGTTAGGAAACATAAAGGTCTTATCATTTGATTCAATGAGTAATTTCTTAAATTGGTTGGAATTCGAAAGTACTTCTACATATAGTGCATTTAAAAAATTGACTGGGAGTAAAGTATCAGGGTTGAAAACATTTCACTATTATTTTTGTCAACTTTATGTGCCTCCCGCTTTGCAAAACAAGCAATTTAAATGCCCTGCTCGTAAAAATCGAAAAGGTACAATTCCTTTAAATATCAATTGTCCTGTTAAAATTTATGCATGTGAAGAAAAAGGTAGAGTTACAGCTTATTATTTTTCCGAACATAATCATTTTGTTGGTTTTGAAAATTGTATACATCATCAATTAAAACCAACCTACAGACAGACTCTAAAATTACTCTTGCAGTTAAAGGTTCCTGTAGCAGAAGTGCAACGCTTGTTACGAGAAAATTCAGTTTGTCGTGAGAACCGTAAATTTTTTCTCAAGAAAGAAATATTCACTTCTCGAAAATTAATTCAATCTTATGCAGCACGTTTACATACTGCCTTTTACCCTGAAAATGATGCTCTTTCTGTATCTTTGATAGTAAAAAATCTAACTCAAGAGTCTTATAACCCTGTTTTAATATACAAACCATTAAATTCTGTAACAGAAAATGGCCCTTGCAATCTAGACATGTTGCCAAATTCTAATAATATGTTTGCATTTGGAATTCAAACAGAGCAACAGAAGGAGATATTGGTCAAAAATTCTCACAAAGCACTTTGTATTGATGCGACATTTAACACCAATCAGTATAATTTTTATCTAATTACACTTATTGTGCCAGATGAATTTGAGCAAGGTTATCCTGTTGCTCATTTCATTACAAACCATTTGGATTATAGTACCATGGTTTGCATGTTTACTAGTCTAAAATTCAAAGTTCCAGATTTAAAATTAAATACACTAATGACTGATGACGATACATTTACTTTTGAAGCATTTAATGAAGTATATGGTCCAAACGTTAGGCATTTCTTATGTCAGTGGCATGTTTTGCGTGCTTGGAATCGACAAATCAATATCAAAGTGTTGCCTAAAGAATTAAAATCAGGTATTCAATCGAAGTTGACCGAATTATTGTACGAGAAAAGTATTTCAAAATTTCATATTCTTTTAAAGGAATTTCAAAATTATAGTTCCAAATGCAAAGCATTCCACGATTACTTTGTGGAAACATATAATAGTAGGCACGAAGTATGGGCAGGCTGTTTCCGATGCTTACCATTTTCTAAGATCACGACAAATAACTATTGCGAGTCTTTTCATAATTTACTCAAAACTGTGTACTTGGAACGCAAATATAATCGACGGCTAGACAAGCTAGTACTAAAGCTACTGCATATGGAGGAAGACCGATTTGTGTCTCATTCTTCTAAAGTGTATAGTAATGTCCCCATTGCTTCCCATCAGAATAAAATTTCAAAAATTACACACAATTCTGGTAGGAAGATACCCAATGAACATGTAGTGTATCACAATGATTGCTGGTCCGTTAGGTCGCAGTCAAACAAAGACAAACATTATACAGTAAAACAAGTCTGTAAAGAGTGTCCCGTAAGTGACCACTGCTATTATAAATGCAATGAAGTAATTTGTCAAACATTGTGTAGTCATATATATAATTGTACTTGCCCTTTCAAAAACAATTTATGCAAACACATTCACAAAGTACATTCTATGTTAGTTCAAAAAAATCAAATAACCTCTGTAAATAATTTACATGACATAACATCGTTGGAAGAAATTCATAATACTAATAACAATGATACAAGTTTTCATTCTGATAAACATATTAATACAACTTATATTCCACATACAAATGAACTGAGATCAGCCAAATGTGAAACACTATGCAATGAACTATCAAACTTAGTCAAAAGTAAACAGTTACCGGAATTCATGCTAATAAATGTACTCAAGACATTAAATGAATTAGTTTCAAGTTGCAAAGGTGCTTTAAATTTAAAAAGTACCATAATTTCTTCAAATAACATTCCTCATTCTAAATTGGCTCCTAATCAAAAGCCTGTGCGTCAAATTGATTTTTATAAAAAAAAAACCAAAAGAAAATTGAAAACAAAAAACCCAATTTCCAAAAAGTATAGCTTAAAAAGATGTCTTAGTTCAGAAAGTGTTGATGATACCAATTGTGGTTTGCCTCCTCTCAAACAATTTAAATCTTCAAGTGGTGTAATTCAGTCTCCTGTCACAAGTACTGTAATAAATGTTTCAAGCTCTTTTTCATCTGGTTTAAGAGAAACAGATTGTCCAAAAAATTTAGGTATTTATAGTCTTAGTTACATTTCACTGAAATCTCTTGATAATTTTATAGATGATAACAATTTAAATGTTCTAAACTTGATAGATCCTCAATTTTCTAAAGGATGGTTGTACGATGAGATTGTTGATTCATTTATACTCTTATTATGCAACAATAAATGTGAATTTTCTTGCATTGCATCAGGTTTTTCTTTGATTATGTGTTTAGGAAACAACTTATGTGATTTTGATCTATCTACACCAGTGATATTTTTCCCTGTTTGCTTTATTGATCACTGGATTTTACTGGTTTTAAATAGGGTAAATAAAGTTATCGAAATCTATGACCCAAAGCCTGGCAATGATTACCAGGTATATTTTGATCATTTTAAAAATTCTTTGGAAAAGGGAGGCATCAAGAATTTACATGAATGGACTATAACTTCACCTCCCCACATAGTTCAACAAGATTTCATCAATTGTGGTGTATATGTATGTTACTATGTACATCAAATAATGCATGAATATAATTTATCCAAGTCCTTCAATCCAAACACGTTTAGGTCATATATGTATCATGCTTTGCTGAGTGCAGCTCCTTTAAAGTTTAGTAATAATGAAAATTACATTTGTTCTGATGACAATCACCATGAAATTTCTCAACCCAATGGGAATTTAGAAAAAAGCTCTCAAGTTTTTCAATTTAACAAAATTGATGAAGATAATGTTTCGGATCATTTAGTCACCATAAATGGCATAAAAATTACTCAGTATATGCTTAAGTGTTTAGATCCTTCTCCTACTTCTAATGAAGAGAGAATTTTAAAGTTAGCTTCCCCTTGCTTTAAAAAAGGTTGGTTGTATAATTCAGTAATTGATGCATTTATTTATAATATAATTAAGCACAATTCAAGCATTATTTCTATGAATTCTGTACTTTCGGTAGAAATGCTAAACAAATTTGCCTATAAAAATCTTAGTCGTTTGGGAAATGATCTTAAAAAAAAAGAGCTTTTATTAATTCCTATTAATATAAATTCTCATTGGGTGTTGCTACTTGCTTACATTAAAAAGTGTGAATTTCAATTTTTTGATCCATTGAGTAAGCAGATTACTAGAGATTTCACAAGTATTATAAGTAAGTGTGTTTTGTTTCTAAATGATTTGTTGGGTATTTCATCTAAGTGGTCAGTTAATTTTCCTCAGCATGTTCAACAAACAGATAATTTTAATTGTGGTCTGTTTATTTGTTATTATGCTGAACAAATAATTAAAAACGCCTCATTAACCAAAGAATTTAATGCTTATCGTTTTAGGGAATATGTTCATAAAAGCATAATGGGTTTGTCATGATGAAAATGTTTCATGTATGTGTTAGTAATTTATACCTCTTTTAAATAAATACTGTTAAAGTTGTAAGTAAGTTAAGTAGTAATGGTTATATTGCATAAGTCTTGCAGGGAAGAGGCTGGCACCTGAGTTAAAAACTAAACCCCTGTTCAAATACACTTATGCAATCTGAGAACCCGCAGGTGTCAGGCAGTAATGCCGTCAAAAGCCTATTAAAAATATTAATATACAAAAAAGTTTTTTAGTGTGACTGTTAAATAGATATTTAATTTTTTTAATAATTTTAACAGCAATATTGTGCTTGGTCCACATTGTGCCATAGTTCTAGGATTGAAAATTAATTTAATTAAATTATTATTTTAATTTCATTCCATGTTAAAAGCTCTCCTGTAATATTTTTTGTATCAGAATTGGTTCAGTGTTCTCATTTCTTTTAATAGAATCATCACTTGAATTAATTGATAATATCACACAAAAATTAGAAATAAAGTGAGGCTACTTTATTGTGTCAAATTACTTATGTTTGTTATATTTATTCAACAGTGTAAAAGAAACTAGATGACCATGACTCAAGGACCATTTCTAGATATCTGGATCACCATTTAGAAAAAACCTAAATTTTTAATAATGTTACTCACAAGCATTCCAAGAGTTTAAATTTTGTGTATATTGTTTTTCTTTTTAAATAATAAAATTCTTAAATGAAATATGCTTTGTAATTATATTCATTAGTGTATGTGTTAGCACAAATATTATAAACTTCATTATTATTTTTTGTTATATGCAAATAATATAGCTCAATATTTTCAATTGTTGCCTGTTATTTAGTAGGTAACAAATATATTCAGACCACCTATTACTAGTTTATTAAAACTGTCAATTCAGCATAGTAAATAAACTATTAAATAATTATAATATATTTTTGAAAATAATTAAGCTCTAAATTTTCCACTCTATGAAAGGCCATAAAAAATAATTTAAAAAATATATATATATTTTTTCTAAATGATGCCTTACAAATAAAAAGTTAGGTGTAAATAAATTAAAAAGATAAATTTTTTACTTTTATTATTTCGTTACAAACTTAATGCCTTTTTGTTAACCTTAATCAATGCAATATCTCCTTAAATTGTTGGGAAAATTTCCAAAAGAAAGCAATGTATTTATTGATATATGCATGTCTTTTCCTATTGGATGCTTTGTTGGATTTTAATTTGTGGGTACTAGTGTTTATGAACTTTATTTAGGTGCGGTTATACAAGAAATTAGAAAAAAAAGGCATTTTTTTGAAATTGAATCTGTGCACTTCTTTTTTTTTTCTTCTTTCCCCCCCCCTGCTGTATTGGATAAAAGATCAGTTTTAACTCTACCTTTATAACATTCACTCCAATAAGAAAACTTTTATTTGGATGTACTTTCTAATCATCAATAGTTGAAATACTTATTAATTTAATGGGATATAAGACACATTTTTAAAAGAATTCTATTAAATTTGCTGGGTGTGTAATGAAATATTGCAATTCGAAAAACAACTTGAATGATGATGGCAAATAATGAATTTTGTATTTGATTAAACACTATCGCGCTTACTTTTAGAATATTCAAATGATATAAGGCATACATTTTTTGAAAAGTTCTCACCATTTTTTGACAATTTATAAAATGATGGAAACTATTTATAAAAATTTCATGCATTTATAAAAAGTTAGCAATTATTGAATATTAAGTGTTCTATGCAGGTAGAGTTAAAATTATGATTTCATTGAACTCAAAAACATCAATATTTTTGGAAAAGGGAATTTTTTATAATATTTCGTTACCCAATGCAGGGTGGTGTGGGGGCAATTTGCTCAGGATCTACAGAAATCAAAAGGAAGGTCCTCTCTGCCTCTTAAGAAGCTAACCTGGGGTAAAATTCTAGAATTAACAAAAGAGAAAGAACAGGCGATTGATCCCCCAGATTTTCGATGAATTCAGCTTTGACTATTTTACATTTTTAAAAGCATATGAAAGCGATCGCATTTACTAGTATTTTAGTTTTAAATTTGCAGTTCATATAAGCATATATTTTCCTTTCATACACACCGACTAAACTAATGTACGTTATTTTGCTAGCAGAATACTCGAGCTTCGTTTCAAAACTGTTCCTAGTTTTAGGGTTATGGAAAGTAGACATTAGAATATTCCATATTTGAAACGTTTTTATCCCTTTATTAACTCTTATAGATCGGGGTAGCTTAGTTTTCCAATGTACAGCTATTGAAATGTGTGCAAATATTTTCATCTCATTGTTGATTATTAGGTTTGAAGAACGGTTTCGGTTTCCCTTAATTGAGATTAGTTTAGATTAGTAATTGTTTAGTGTTGCTTATGGCTTTAAGAATATGTGTACCAGTTTTCAGAGTCAATAGGTGTTTTCTGCATTTGGAACCCTTTAAAGTAAGTTAATCGAGATTCGAATGGCTGTGTAAGATTATCTATATTAGCCATGGTTATCATTTGTATTATATTGAAAGTTTTGGCTGTTTGAGGATTTGGGACCAGCACTGACACTGCGTACTGCTTTAAAAAAAAAGGAACAGATAATAGCAGATAGATTACACGATAAAAGAACGGCAACTTGGTTTGAATTTTCAATATCTTATTATTAAAGAAGCAAATATGGACAGATCTACATAGAAGACCTCCTAAAAGGCACACCAGAAGTTATGTTTCATTAGAGCGATATGTCGTCACGATGCTTCAGTACAGTTCAGTCTAATTTATATTAAAGTAAAAATAATATACATATTTATAGATCTCCTACTCCTTTTTAAAAGTATTTTAAAGAAAAATTCACGTTTTTAGTTAAATGTCGTTTCATAAATATATATCATAAAATTTATTTTAAAGCACACAGGGACAGTTTCTAAACGAAAAATAAAATAACACAGTGAATTCATTAACATGAAATCCCTGAAATTAAAATTGAATAAAAAAATAAATCTCTTAAGACATTGAGTTATTTCCTCAATGTGGGGTCCACCACCACTTGGACGTATGTCGTCCAAGTGGAGTTACCCGTGGAGGTATTCCAAATGGGAGGAGCTAAACGTCCCCTTTTCCTTCACTGTTGATCACTCCAAAATAACACCTGCGTAGGTCCATTTCCTGTAAATGTCAAGGGGAAGGGAAGTGAACTACTTTTTTTTAATCATATGATTGCATCTTCCTTGTTTGTAATTTGTATTAGATTCGATTTGACACAACACACAACGTTGCATTGATTTCCTTATACTTAGTTTGGCATTCAAAACTATCTTTACAATGTCTAGGATCTTGGTATTTTTGTCATTCACAATATTATATTTTGTGACATCCACAGTTTGTCAAAGTGCAACAGAAACAACCACTGCTGCTCTTCTTAATTCTAGTGTGGAAACTACTACTGACATACTTACAACTACTCATGCTCCTAAAAACCTAAGTATGGGCGCGCTCTTTTCCTTTTGTATTAAAACGTTTCATTTTTAAAATTTTTTATTTGGTTACTGCTAACTTTTTGATCGTAGCTCCATTTTCATTTTGGTTGATTTACTTGGTGATTGGTGTTGATTTACTCAGTATTATTGCAACATCAGCATTAAAAATAATTCCTCCTTCAAACACCATATGTTGGCGCAGTATGGCTCCTAGAAAGCTTTAGAGCCATTATTGCCAGATAATCAAACACTATTTGTAGGCATTCAAGCGAAATATCTCTCTTATATTTTTGAAATCTAATTCAAATGCTCACCTTGACTAATTTCTATAATAAGGTTTGTCTTAATTTTGTTAAGTCTGAAGATTATTAAACTTGTAATTATTTTTCGGTGTGATTTCTTATTGTGCATAGTAGCTCGCTTTTGTAGTTATATCCGTTATTTTATTGTTTTCAATGAAAAATTAACTTATTTCTATGCTAAACTGTTTTTTATTTAAATTTGTTTTCTTTTTTTAGCATGCCAATTTCACAACGGTGATTGCAAAGCCTGTGTGTCAAGTTCTGATGTAAGTTATTTAAAAAAAAATTCAAACTAATTTTGGTTTTATAATCCTCACAACAAATGTTAGTTTTCGTCAAAAGTTAGTCAAAGCATGGTTGAACTTAATTTTACTATTAGGGAGATTGTCTGCCATGTCAAAAATCAATCAAAGCATGGTTGATTTTTGACATTGCTGTTATGGAACTATCATTGTTATGGCGAAAACAGAACATTGGCTAGGTGAGATTCGAACTTTGAGAATATTTACCAAAAGCTATGTAATTTATCAATTATTTTTTCTAGTAGATATACGCTAAAGAGATTACCTTTTGGTTTATAGCTGAAAATTTGCACATTTTGTGCAATTCAGTAGCTTTGTTGATTGTTAATTTCTATAGATTAGTATATTCTATGCAACAATTCAGTAAATCTATAACTTTAAAAGATTTGGTAAGTTTTAAATTTTTATGTGTGTTTTGATTGGTAAATTTTTTCGAAATGTTCTTTTGTTTTTGTTTGTTATTTTTTATATTAAGTGTTATTTTTCTACTAGTGTTACTACTGTGACACTGATTCAAGATGCCACTTCAGAATTAAAGAAATGTTAACTTCTGAACAATGCGATTACAAGAAAATTCATTATTTAACATGCCGAGGTAGGTGACTGTTTTTCAATTATTTAAATAATCAGTTAAACTAAAGTTGCATTATCTCAAAATTTTAAATAAGTCATTAAAACTATTTGTGACAGTTTTTTTTACATCTATTATTCTTGAAATTATATTTTTATTTCTTGAAATTATATTTGGTATTAATTTTTAAGTGTTAAATTTAATTATTTTTTAAAGAAAATTTAGCCTGTGATCAGTCTAAGCAAAAATGCTTTGTCTTTTGGTTTACTTTAACTTTTGGTTTTGTAGTATTTAAATATGTACTTTTTAATTCAACTTAGTTTTACTTAAACTTTTTCCATAATGTTAATTTAAGAAAGTTATTTATATATTAAAGATCTATTTTAATTGATAGAGCCTATCTCTTTTCAAAACATCACCGTATCCAGATTTTGTACAACTTGTACTTGATTGATGAGTAACTAGCCATTCTATTTGGAATGGTGTTTATTTTTAAAATATTTTTTAACATTGAAGGATTTAGATGGTTTTAGACATAAAATAGAATTATTAGGGAACACATTTTTTTTATAGAACATTATTATAATTTCTTTTATATTTTTCAATAGACCTCCCTTCCATATATTTTATGAAACTTTTTCTTTAAGGTCTATCTGCTTAAAATTGATTTGTGATTTATACAATTCAAAAATAAGGTGAATTTGTGTACATGGTTTAGTCAGAGTTCATACTAGAAATGAAAAAAAGACAGGATGCTTCAGAGTGACCACAGAACCTGGAATATGTCAGGGAGCTTTCCTAATTATGTAAAAAATCAGGGAAATGTCAGGGAACTTTTTAAAATTTCAAGAAAATCGGCGAAATTTTCATGCATGTTTTCCCGTTCTTTTGTATTTCGGCGCCATTTACCCAAAGATTTGTTGTGATTATTGTTCGAAGTTAATGTTAGGGATTTATACTTTTCCTTACTACCAAAACTATTTTTAAAAAATTGGCATGTTATCTCCTTAGCATACATGTTCTATTTGATAAGGGTGTCTACACATCTGGAAATATTGGGAAAATTTGAAAAAAAGTTTATCGTAATATCAGGGAGTTTTTTTCAAATCTGTCGGGGAACTTTTTTTTTTCCTGAATTTTGTGGCCACCCTCTGCTATTTTCCATAAACGGACAACTTTTGTTTCCTAAGGCACTTTATGGCATATTGCAGAAATTGTATCTGGTTTTCTGCTATAATTTTTAGATTGTTTAACTTTTCCACCACAATAATTTTTTTTTAAATTATTGATTTTTTGAAAAATAATAATGCTTAAAAGGCTGCAAATCAAAAAGTTGCTCAGAAACTCAAAAGTCAAACAATATCAATACAATAATAAAATGCTATTATCCTACTTCTGCTGGAATGGGATTTAGAAAATTATAAAAAATAAAAAACTATCTACACTAATTAAAATTTTCATCAAATATTCATTTGTATATAAATATCAATTTATAATATTGTAAAGTTAAGTTAACAATGTTTTGATATAATGAATGTTAAGATAAAAACTTTTTACAACCTACCCCTTAGTAATAATTTCTAAAATTTGAATGAATCAACCTTAAACTTCATTTTTTAGGCTTTGTCATTGTCAGACAGGAAATAGGGTTTCTCCAAATTGAACAATATTCATTGTGGGCTACTGAAGCATACCAGTTTCACGATATCACAAGGAGTATTCTGACTAAAAAAACTTAGCCTATTTTCTAAAATGTGTGAATTTTTTTTCAAAATCAGAAATTCTGCTTCAAAATGAAATTTTTTTTGCTATAAAGGTCACTACTATATAGGATATAATAGAAGTTTTTTTTAATCAAAAATTATCCGGGATTTCGATTGTATTCCTGTGATATTTAATTTTGAATATGAAGTGGACGTTTAGAAATTAATTATATATATATATCTATAACAGATAAATTACAGAAAAACATTCACTTAAATTATTATGAGGGCATCGTGATTATGTGTGCCCAAACAGAAATATTCTTAAGTGCTTAATGTAAACATCTATGGTTATACATCTTTAACTAACTAACCCTTTCAAAATTGTTTCTTCTTTATTTTGAGCAAGAAAGGTACAGTACAAATCCGGAAAAATATGCTCCATCAAATACGTACAAAATGACCGTTCTTGCTAAATAGCAATTTGAAATTTTAAAACACCCCACTACAATCCACTGTGATATTGACATCCATTTAATGATATTAGTCCCTGGTCTGTACGTTGCACATTTCAACATGAATGTGCATGTGTGAAAGGCGATTTTAATAGGGGTGATCCGTATACTGCATACTATTGGGAAAGAAAAACAAAATGTTTTTTTTTGAACTCGTGCCGGATGGCATTTTTTAGAGAATATTTTAAAGCATTTTTTAAAAGAAAATGGGCAGGAATTACATTTAAAAAGAAAAAAGGATAGGCATGTCACGCTGCCCCTCAAAAAATGGCTAGAATGAATTCTGACCTGGTATATTCCTTTGAAACATGGGGTCACAAACCTTCCACTTATTTAATCTTTTATGAAGACAAAATCGCCTATGTTTCTTTTTCAATGAAAGAACCTGAAAATTAAAAAGTGTGACATAAATCAATACACAAAAACACTTTAACAATGCCTACATTTCATTAACAATATACAAATAAAAACTAAGCTAACCATGCTTCACAAAAGATTTGTAAAGAGGCAACTGTGAGAAAGTAACTGCCTGTAAAAGTTAACTAAAACATAGCAAAAAAAAAAATAAGACTCAATTGGTAGCTGTGTAACCTCACGTCACATTCAATATATTTTTTCTACTGATAGTGTCATTTAATTTCGGAAATGAGACTCATTGTCGCCTGAATGTCATTTGATTGTCCTGTTCCTATACTATCTTGACTATAAGTGTTATAATTAGAATAGATCGCTGTTACTGCGAAAGACTGATTGTTTTCATCAGCATGACTATCGATTATTCAAATGAGGAAATATATCAAATTGGAAGGATAGAGAACTGATACTACAATTATTAATTTTATCAAAGATTTTTGTTCAAAGAAGAAACAGAAGACATGCTTAATCACTCCGTTTGTACTCAATGTTATCAAGAGATTGTAGATCATACATTGAGAAGAGTCTGTTGAACTCAGCAGGTTCGATCCAGCTCGGAATGTTCATGAATCTGCCTGCAAACAAGGAGGCAGATTTTTTTCGTCACGATGATTTACCATCCAGGTGGAATTAGATAGCCAGTATGTTAAACAAGTGTAACAATCAATGATTGACAGGCATTTTGCAAACAAAAGTGAAATGATTCATCAAGCTTATTTCATGAAATGTAAAAAAATTCCAAATATCATATTAGCCAAATATTTATTCAATCAATCGGATGCCATACAAAATAAAAAAATATTAACTGGGTTATTTAGTTTTTGACTTTTACATTGTCGCCTCAAATAAAGTGGTATCGATATCCTAGTTTTTTTTTTATTAGACAAGTTGATAGTTGACAAAAATTTTCAGAATAAAAATTCAGTTACTTGAAGTTGGTTTCTCCCAAACACAAAACAACAAAGTACGAGCCAAAAGTATAGTTAATTTAAACTGAACCTTCTGATTTGTTTTGTACGATTCTCAATCAGAGTGAAGTTCATGCAAATAAGTATGAAGCACTTTTTTTTCTGAGCATTTTTTTACCTCTTTCCTACCTTGTACAAAGTTGATGCTTACATTCACTTCCTTTCTGTGGGTAGCTAATTCCAGAAAAAGAAACAGTCACTTATAAAATTCGCATATGCACAGTTCTGTGTATAAATTTTCAATTTTAATAATAAAAATAATTAAGAGTTTAAAAATTGAAAAATTGTCCCTCGTACATTTATAGGCTGAATAGAACTCTTGCGTGTGAAGTTTTAGACAAATCTGAGCTGATTATGATAACCGTTTTGCATGAAAAAAAACCTCCAATATTTTTTTTAAGAGGGATAAGCAGTATGTCTCTGTCCCATAGACTAATCCTTCATTTTTTGTGCCACGATATCTGCCAAATTATTGTTTTAAATTGTAAATTTACCTGAGATAACATCAGTTATAAAAATTAATTAATAACATTTGAAGTAGAATAACTTGTGTTTTTTAGTACTCTTTTAAAAGTTGTTTTCAACAGATCTTTAATATGCTCTTGACGTTCATAATTTCTGACATTAAAAACTTGATTAACTTAAGTCTTTGTATAAAATTGTTTGTTTGATTAGAGGCTAAATATAACATGTTTTGATAATTTTTTTTTTACAAAATTCAATAAAAATTATGTTTATTAAAAATTAATTATTATTAAAAATTATATTGTCACTTATTGTGAATTGGAAAAAAAAAAAAAAAAAAATTGGCTAGTGTTTCTTACATTTTCATTTAATTCAGAGAGCAAATGTTTTCAATACATTTAAATTTCTTTAAAATTTGTTATTTTTTTACTTTCAAATTTCTACATAGTTTTCTTCATATGTAAACATCTAATTCTTGTGAAAATATCATAGCTTTCTGACATTAATGAATGGTAGTAATGTAATTTTAAAAAAGAAATAAAGTTTGCATTTTATTATTTTCAATCTTATGGAAGATACTAAGTAACATTCTTGAACTTTAAGTACTTTTAGATTATAAAAATTCAATCCTGTGTTTTTATGTGCATTGGTAGTTTAACTACTGCAAATTTACTCTTTGTAAGCTTCTAATTGTTATATTTTACAGTGAGTTTTCAATATCTGATGATTGGTATTGGTGTGTTCTCTGGAATTGCTTTACTTATAATCGCAATATTTTGTTGCTATTGCTGCTGCAAAAAAAAAGGCGTCAAAATATCAAAGAGTGACTTAAAATGGGCACGTCAACGTGAAGAAAGGAAGCAAATTGCTGCTGAGAAGTAAGAGCTAATACACTGATAAAATATCTCATAAATATTTTGGTTTAGTTTTATAGTTATGTATGCATTTTTTGTCATCGTATAAATGTTGAATGGATCCAAATGAAATTTTAAATATGTTTTGTAAATCATGTGGCCGTGGTTTTTGCTTTGAAATTGCTTTTGAAATTTTGTTAATGGATGGCGCTGTACTGCTAAAACCTTATGCAAATGAGTAGCTAATCTAATTTTGACTTTAACTGAGCTGATGGTTGTAGAGAAAGTTGCAATTGCATAAATTGAAGCATCTTAAAAGTAGCCTCTCAATAGCATGAGAACTGGATATTTTGTGGCATGCAAAATTTTAAAATTGTATCCTTACCAGATGCATTTCATGCTACATTTGGAATCGCAAAATTACTCTGCATGTCTTAATTTTGCTTTGTGCTTGACAATCTAATTGATTCTGAAATCAAACTCCTTATGTATTGCTATGGTAAAAAAGGCAATTTTAAATTTTCTGTAATAACCTTTAATATTAGACAAAAATTGAATAAGTAATTTTATTAAAGAAAAAATAAATGTAATCAAATTCTTTCAATAGAGTTTGCCTCATATAACAGAAGTCTGCATGTAAATATAATCTTATTCACAATTGAGTTCCAAGTATTTTAAAGTTCACAACTTCATGTTTATTGCTTAAGAGGAGGCTGAACGGTAACCCTCCTCTGACGTATAGTAATGTAATGATTTTTTAATGGTGTTAGTGATCCCCCGCAATGAACCCTGGTCAAAAGGAGAAAGAAAGACAGTCGATTTCCAATTTATGCAAACGGAAAGGTATCGGAATTTTGAGAAGTTAATAATGTCGATTCCTTGGGTTTTAAAGGGTTAAAAGAACTGATGCTCACTTTTTAAAGTTTCTTATCAAGCAATAAAAGACTGGCATTTGCATCCTTTTTCATGTAATGCTAGCCACAGTTGGTATGCTATATAAAAGACATTGTTTGAAACAATAAAACCTTCAAAATCAGATTTTGAGTGTTTAATGTTCAAAAACTGGTATAATTTATCACTTTATAAATACATTTTAACCAAAATATTCAACATTTTATTTTAACGTTTAAAGAAGAGTGTTTAGAGCAGAGTGTTTAAGGAAAAAAATGATTTTTGTAAGATCTAATATGTATATAAGTTGTTTGATTACAATCATATTTACTCAGGAGAAAAGAAAGAGCTGAGAGAACAGAAGAAATACGCCGAAAATATGGTATGTTTTTTTTTTTAATGCATACATTAATTCAATTTACAGTTAATAAATTAGTAAATTTCTTATAATAGGTAATATAAATTTGGTTTCTGTAATCACCTTATCCTATGTAACTGCAGCCAATTTAATGGTTTGTTACACCTTCCTAACGTGAGATAATATTGAAACCTTTTTATGTGTAATTTTCTGCATTTCAATTAACAAATCGTCGGCTTAAAGTTAAAAAGTGCTAACTTTAATTTGTCGATACTTTCAAGTGAGTAAACTTAAATCTAGTTAATTCAACATAATAATAACAATAAAGCTAATTCTACAAGATCCTGTGCTTTTGCACATCACTCATTTACCACATATTTATTTCAGTGATCAAATTGCAGCTTTTACTAATTCATGGGTCTTTCTGTTTCCAAACATACCAAAAAATGATTTGAAACCAAATTTTTAGTTGGCACCTTTTCACACTAAGCCGAAAAAATATTCTTTCATTTTTCAAATATTTGATCACTCAAATTTCTGGAATGTACCTTCACATTTTGCATTTATGATGTACAAGACTAACTTTTAAGGAATTTATTAGTTTTTTCCTTTAGTACCCACTTTTAATGAACTCTTCTAACTGATTTTTATTGAGGTATTTGGCTAAATAAATTATTATTTTTTAAAGCAGTTTTTAAAATATCTACATTGATAGTTACATTTTATTGTATTTTAAATTAAGTAAGTTTTCATTTTCAAATTCATAATAAATTAAGATTACACTTTTTTTAGGATTGGTTAAGGATTCTAACCCATATCAAAAATTTGATGATGCTTAGTCATCTGATGAGCAACTTGAACTGGTAAGCAACTTGTTACAAAGTATTCTTGAATACATGACTTTTTTTATGTTTTTGTAGGGGTTTTTATCAATCACCGGGATTAGTTAAGGGCTTTAGACATTTTATAAATTTATATAGTTGTTACAAAATGAAAAGTGGAAAAGTTCATTTGGAATTTGTTGATAAAGAAATATTTTTTCTCTTCCAAAAAAAGCTTTTGAAAAATAGAAAAAACTTCTTAACAACATAAAACAACTTAAAAAAAATACTTTCTTGTAATAAAAAAAAATATAAACAAGATGGAAATTTGTAGCTACAAAAACAGTGATATCAAAAAAGGCCAGGCTCTGATGCTATGTTCTCAGCTATGTCTCGCTTGAAAATGTATGCTTTGTAAACAGAAATTATGTGCAAAATGATGGCAAACCTGTTTTGACAACTTGATTTTTAATTACTAGGGGGGCTCCGCCCCTTGCTCACTAACGCTCGCTTGTTTTTTAAAAAATTGCATAATTAACAATAGAATTTACACAAAAATCAAAGTCATACATTAAACACCAAAGAAATATAGGTAAAGAAAACAGATCAATTGAAGACGCTTACCTGTTACCAGATTGGAATTCATGATTAGGGTTACCACAACATTGAGGAATTCTAAAAAATTTCCTGATTTGACGGGAAATTTTTTCTAATTTCCACAACTTTTTCCGATGTGTAGACACCCCGATAAAATACAACCGTTGGGGGATACACCTGAAAAATTCATAATAAAAATAGAATCAACACAAAAACCAAAAAGAAATATTGGCCTTTAACAGCAACCGTTAAATAAAACAAGAGCAATTATCGTTCAAACAAAAACCATAAAAGAAATGCCAAAAAAATATTGGTACACACAAGCAGATTTTCTCTCTAACTCGCTACGTAAATTTTTTTTTTTGATGTTGTAGCTTGCCCATGTTGCACATTTAAACAATAGAAAAAGATTTTCACACTTGAATAAAAATAAATCGTAATTAACAATAGAATTTACACAAACACCCCTTCACACAGTCCAATTTTGCACATATAACAATTAAACAATAGAAAAAGATTTTCATACTTGAATAAAAAGAAATCGTATAAACAATAGAATTTACACAAAAACCAAAGTCGTAAAATTCATAATTAACAATCGCACAAAAACCATTGTTTTTAAAAAAATTGCATAATTAATATTACACAAAAAACCAAAGTCATAAAATTCATAATTAACAATCACTTGAAGATGCTCTGTTTATTGAAAAACATTTGCACTTATAAGAATGATGCATGTGAAAAAGAAACGGAATTCTGGAATGTTCTTCCCAAAAATTAAAACAACACGTTGTAGATAGATGGTCGATTTCAAAATAACCGAACGTTGCCGATTAAGAAATACAATAGTACTCAAGGACATAACAATAATTTTAGATTATGCAAATTTTTGAAATGTGTTGTTAAAAAAACTAATAAAAAAATCAACCAAGTAAATGCCGATAATCAGTTTTTTAACAGAAAGTCAATTAAAAATATTAATGAGCTTTATACATCCTACTTGGGATTGTGCATGAGGATGCATAAAAATGACGTCATAATTCCCCCACACACGCAACAGCCAAAAAACGGGGAATTCCCGTTTTGAAGGAGAAAGAATGCAGAAAAAATGGGGTGTAGTGCTATCTAAAACAATATGTATCTAATTGATTTTTTTTATCATTCAACGAAATTTTTAATTCCATTGCCTAGGGGACATTTCAAAGATTCGAACCATATTTTTTTCAATTGAAAAAGTAAATATTTCGAGTAGTTATTGCGAGAGAAGAGTAGAGGGAAAAATTTGTCCCATTGGATTACAATTACGGCCAAATTTTAAAATTTAATTTAAAAAAAACTAATAATCCAACAAAATTTTTTCTTTTGAAACTAAATGAATGCAGAAACTATTTATGTTTCAAATTTCACGGTTCTCCTTGCATCAGAAATTGAGATACACGAGACACAAAATTTCATTCCTAACTTTTTTTAATATAGATAGATTTAAAAATAGAGTTATATAATGGTGTTCAAACTAATGTAGGATTTAAAGTCAAAACATTCCAAATCATACACTCTTATCTGTTTCAAGAACCATAGCTTGGTTAGGTCTGTACATTTGTTCAATTTTTTACTTCAAAAACGGGAGAAAACTCCTTTTTTTTTCTTTCTTTAAGATTGTTTTTCATAAATTTCAATAATTTTTCCTCTGTTTTTTTTTTTTTTATCCTGGACAATCGATTTTTTATTTATAAAGATCTTGCTGAGACATATTTGTGGTATTTTGTATTATTGTTAAGAGGTGTTGCATTCATATTAATGTCAATTTCGGCTTTACTATAGGAAGTTGTACAAAGAAGAGATACTACCTGCCTTTTTGAAATTGGCTACGAAACAACAGTTTTGTTTGATGAAATCAAACTTTTGTTTGCATTTTCTTGTTTTAAGTCCTATTATGTATAATCATTGGGGAAAATAACTTGGATGCTTCTAAAGATTTATTGAATAAAAAATATGAGTAGCCAAATTATTTTTATTAAATTTTGGTACAGCTTTTGTGTAGGTTGATCATTCATGTTGCAAATTCTAATTTTAAAGTTAATATTGAGAGGAGCTGTTTTTGACAATTGAATTCACTTTCAGTAATAATTATTTAATATTTAGTGTCATACTGATTTGTGCAGAACTAGACAGCTACATATAATATCAAAGAGTTTTTATTAACAAAAGTACTCAATTTTAAATTAGTAAAAAAAAAAAGGTAGCTTTAGAACTCCCTTATTTTGCACTTGAAACATTGCAAGTTGTATATTCGTACCATCCAATAACACAGCTACTACCCCAGAATAAAACAAAGCAATTTTAACCAATATGTTTGTTTGCATTTAATAGCCATGGTGTATATTAATTTAAAAGTCCTTTTTGAATTGGTCACTTTTAAAACCAACTAGCTAGTTCTCTAAGTGAATTAAATATCCCTGATTAATTTTTGTCCTCCTTCCCTAGAAAATGGGGCCTTTGTTAATCCAGGTACTTATTAATTTATATTTAATCTGTCTGAATGTGGTAGTACAACAGTATAAAAAGTGTTGTTCAAAACGTGGTGTATGGCAATATATATATGAAAGCATTACCAATCAATTAATCAACATAATTATATAGATGCAGCTCATGCTACTACGCTTTGTACAGTTTTGTGCATGAGTAATGTCATGAAAGCCTATTAAGAAATTTGTAAAATTTTTAATCAGTAAATACTAAATTGTATATGGACTTCATAATTTTTTTTTCATAGTTGGGTGTCTAGAAATGTAAAAATATTAAAACCTGATAATTTTCTTGGAATTTACTGCTAAACTTTAATTTTATAAATTGGTTTTGATGTATGACATTTGTGCAACTGTGTCTATATATGAAAACAGTTGCGTTCAAATATTTACTTTAGATAGTTGAAATGAATATTTCCTGTCATTTTTTTTATCACTACAATTTCTCATTTTACTTATTAAACTTTTTTGCAGACTGAAGAAAATTTATAATTCCTTTTACATCTGCACCAAAGATCTTAGAAGAATGTTCCTGCATGCAAATTTTATGCAATCTCATGAAATATTTTTATAGAACATTTATTCAAAACATATTAAAAACATTTTGTAAAATTTTTTTTTATAAACATGACATCACAGTATTTTGAAGCTTGAGAATATTAAAATAGTCTCAATTCTAATCTACTCAATTAAATTTTAGGAACCTTTTAATTAAACTCAAAATTATTTTATATTGTAAACATGTACATTATCTGAAAGGACAACCTAGTAAACAATGTTCTAAATTCCATTATTTTTCTTACTGATTCATTTAATTTTTGTACCTTATTAAATATTTGTTCCTTTTTGCAAAATTTGGGTTTGTCAATGCAAACTTTTTTTTTAATTCTATTTATGCAGATGCTTTTACTATTCTTAAACAGAAATAATCAATCCTTATCATTTTGTAAAAAATCAGGTTTCTTGAGATTATTTTTTGGCTGAAGTGAAGCTTGATAAATTTTTGTGTTGGCAGTTAATATTATAATTCAGTATTAATCAGAATTATTTTTATTGGTTTGTGGAATTGTTTAAAAAAAGTTTTTGTTTTCCATTGTGATAATTATAATTTCTTTTCCAATTCTTTCTATTCCTGTGTGATTTATTTTTTGTTTTGTATTAATTCTCGGTTAGAATGTTTATACTTTTATTTGTTGAGTAGGGTTATCGTAGTATTGTTTTGTATCAATTAACTTTATTTGTATAAAGGATGCCTTATGTTTAATGACAAACTTGTGTTATTTATATATGGCAAGTTTGCCCTTGAGGTTTGCATGGCTACTTATGTCTCTTCTTAATTCTTATGAACTATAGAAACTGCATGGCACAATAGAAATAATGTAAAATTAAACTGTTAAAAGTATATCAAATTATTGCAAAATTATGCTGGCAAGATATTGTTTTTCGTGTAGTTTTGCACAAGTATTGGGATTTTTTTAAATAAATTATTTGATTTTTAACTTTATGCTACTTTTGATTTTTATCTACATCATAAACTAAATAGTTTGTAATGTAGCTGTCTATTTTCCATTGTTGATATATTCTTTTCTATTTCGAAGAGAATTTTTTTGGTTCTAATATTGCATGAATTCACCTCTTATTGTTAATCCTGTGTATATAATGAACTTAAACTATATGTATGGTTAAAACTATGAAGTTTTCTACTTTATAACCATTTTAAAGTACAAAATGCACACAAGTTTAAATACAGCTAGTGTTATACATAATTTAACGTCCATAAAACTAAGAAAAATTAATGGAAATATTGTGGGAGGTTTGCACAATTGCACACTATACTACCAATTATCCAAAAAAGTGGTTTAATCACTAGGTTACCTTGTGTCCAATAATAAGTACTAAATTTAATTTTGTTTTTGTTTGAGTCTTTTACATAAAATGTAAATGTATAAGACAAACTTTTTTAATAACTTATGTATGAGGAATTAAACTCTGATTGTTCAAAATGTAGCTGCACTGTCCTCTTGAATACTAATATTTAAAGAATTAAACCCTTTTTCAGTAAAGTTATTTGACTTTGAATAAGGGAATTGTTACTTATCCCTCACATAAATGGATGATCGCACAATAAATTTGTAAAGAAACCTTTTTCTTCCACCATTTTAAATTTGAATATTTATACAACCAAAAAACTTTTTTAACAATCTAAATTGCGGAACAGTATTTTTGATAAGAATCTACCAATGGTCACTATGAGTATTAGCATAAACAATTGAAAAGAAAGTTTTAATTATATATTTACAATGAATTTTTTAATATTTTTTAAAAGAATTATACTTTGTTGAATTTTTGACATTTATATAAAAATTGAAGAGAAATCATTTGTGATCTTTGAAATCTGTATTTCAATCTTTGAAGTGCCTCAACTTTAAAAAACAGTAACAAAATGAAGATTTGCTCCAAATTGTGTTTAAGTAATACCAGACTTCGCAATCAAATATGTGTGTTTTAAGTGAAAAGTATTTTTCTTTTAAATCAAATTTTTTATTTTGCTTAAATTTAAGTTATTTCTAATCCCAAATTGGTATTAAGTATAACATTAACCAAATTTAGAGAATTTGTAAATGCTACAAATCATTTACCAAAAGGTCATTCTATGAAAAAAACCACTCTAAACTGAGCATCTTGGATTTCAAAAAAACTTTCATGTATTATTCTACCTATTGATATAACAAGATGTTATATATTTTTCTCTTTTTGGGTTTTATGTAACTAATTTTTAAAATTTTGAAAAATCATTTTTGGCTTGTGCATGTATACATTTTCTATCTTGAACTTCTCAGGTTCAAATGCAAATTGTTTACATTGTATCCAATGTAAATTTTAACCTTACAATAAAGTTAAGCATAGGAAAGCAGCCCCAACTGGTATAGAAAACTATACCATTTATTTCATAACTCCTGATCTCTTAATCTTTGAATCTTGTAACTATTATACTACAGAGTGACCACAGAACCTGGAAATCTGGGTAATGTCAGCGAGTTTTTTAAAATGTCATGAAAATCAGGGAAATTTTCTTTGATCTGAAGGCACGTTTCCTCGTTCATCCCTATTTTGGCACCATTTTCTCGGGAAAATTGTGGTGTTAATCGTTACAGGTACGATGTTATGGAATAATTTAAGCTTTTCACTACCGCCAAAACTATTTAAAAATTTTTGGCATATTATCCCTTTGGCATACATGTTCTATTTGATCAGCGTGTCTACATATCTGGAAAAGTTGGGGAAATTTGAAAAAAAGTTTATCGTAAAATTAGGGAATTTTTTAGAAATTTATCAGTGAATTATCAGAGAACTTTTTTTCTGAATTTTGTGGCAACCCTGTACTAGGTTATCAATCCCACTACAATACTTTCAGGATTTGAAGCTGTATCAGGAAACACATTGAAAATATAAAGTTATAATATAAAATTTTCCATGAAATGTAATCAAGTTACTTATCAAATTAAAACTTGTGTGAAATTCTCTTTAAAATAAGGCTTCAAATAACTCTATAGGTCTTGTAAAATTTGAGAAAATCAAGATTGAAAATGTCTATGCAAGTCAAAAAGTGATTCTTCAAAATTAATTACATAAAGTTCAATGAGGGGAAAAAATGTAAAAATATATTCTTGTTGATATCAATATTGAGAATGATTCCTGAAGGTTTCATTGAAGTCTGAGTGATCAGATTGAATATTGATATATTTTGGTTGGCATGGCATGGAAAATATGTTTAAATTTTATGTCTTCAGAAATGCTACTATCAATCGTATTTTAAAGTAGTTCATGTAAAATATTAAAACTTTTTGAGGTTTTTGCAAGTATTTCATATTTACATTCTGTAACATTAAAGAATATATATTGTATTTTGATGTTTTTAAATATTTTTTATATGTAAAGGCATGTTTTAAAGATTTTAAATACTGGTATAATTGATACGAAAATTTTTTACCTTTAATGTAAGTGATATTTTTTCCGCAATAAAATTGTTATTAAAATTAATGCCTTTGGCTATTAAGCTGCTTAACTAAAAATACTTAATATTATATTGTATTTTAAACCTTATTGAAGGTTTATAAAATGAACCCATGTATTTGTGATTTTAGATTTTTTAGTTTGTATCTATCTGTAAGTACATTGTATATTTTGTATAGTTTTAATGGAAAATAAATTCTACTTCTAATGTACAGATTTTGTTTTTTAACCTTTTCGAAACAGGATAACAAGGATTACTTAGTGAAAAACGATGGTAGAATTATAAATTACATATATTCTGAATTGTAATATAGTGTCATTGGGGATTTTTTTTAAAGTTTATTATTTAAGGGGAAAAGGAGTCTTAATTTTTAAAAATTAGTTATAAAATTATAAAAATTCCATTGAACTTAAAATTTATTATTTGTCACTTATAAATTAATAGAATTTATTAACTTCAATATTTACTTTTTTCTGCAAGAAATAGATGTCTAGGATTTTAAAAATAGTTTTATGCAATGTTTAGAAACAAAACAAAACCATATGGTAAAGAGCATTTTTAGCAGGATTTCAATAATTTATTTTAAATAATATTATTGGAATTTGTTTACTGTGCAATAATTAGTCATTGAATCTTTATGTTTACATTTGCCCTCAATGATAATTTGACTCAAATTACCAGATAGGCGTTTAATTGGGATTCGGACTATTTTTCAGAATTAAGCCAATATTTACTAAATCACATTTTTAACATTATTTATGGATGCTTTATTTTAATATAAGAATTGTTGCACTAATAAACTTTGCTAAAATTATATTTTAAAACTTTTTGGCCAAAATTTATGACCTTAGGTAATCAAATGGTTGTTCTCCAAAACTATGTATTTTTAATTAGCAATATTGCCTTTTAGTGATATTTTATCTTCAAGTTATATTCCTGTAAATAATGTATGATCCTGTAGAAAAGTACTTTATCTCCTACAAACATCCAATAGCTTTAATATAAACTACTTTATTTTTATAAGTTCCAACCTTTAGTTATTGGAAATGTGTTTTGGAAAAGGCATTTTCACTATCCAAACTTTGCCACACTTTTAAGAGCTGTCTTAGTACGTTGATTAATCCAAATTCAAAAATTATCCATTCATTCATAATTTCCAGTTTAAGATCTCAGTCTAAGTTTATAGATATAAATTCTTGTATTTATTGGGGGTACTCTGGTTATGTGGACATTTCAGCAATGAGCAGAGGAATGATTAGCATGTCTAGGGTATCGATAGTAACTGACTGTGCCCCTATAACCTATATAAACTGTACAACATGTTGTTGAAGACGGGTTGTTTGGGGTTCGGGGACAAACAATAATTACAATTATGTTTCTTATGAAAGACCTTTTTTTTTCCCCCGACTACATAAGAGAAAAAAGTTTCTTGCATGTCCCCGAATCAACCACAAGTACTTTACATAAGCTTATCTTCTGGAAGAAGGTTCCTCGCCACATCTACAACTTGCAACATTGAATTTGCTGCTTTCCATTGTTTTAATTGAATTGTTTTAATTTCACTATTAGGCCACCTTTATTACAAACAGTTCATCACTGCAAAAAAATATTTTAAATTTTAAAAGAATTTTTTAAACATTTTACTTGGAATTTTAAGGTGCATCATAGATGTTTAAAATTAAATTTATGTATAACTTTATGCAGGTTTTTAGCTAATTTTTAGTTGCAGCAGATTTTAATAAAGATTTGAAACAATTTTACTGGTTTGGGTTTTTGCTCTTGAAAACTTCAACTACATTCAAGTATGTTAATGAAAAACAAGAAAGTTGCTATATATTTCAGAAAAGCATACTTCTACTGTTATTTTAAAACTAGCTGCGTGGCCCAGCATTGCAGAGATCCAAAGTTTTAAATTTATTATAGTACCCATTTCTTAATTTATTTTGGTAAACAATCAAACCCTTTAGCTAAGAGTGTTCATTCTCAGGAGAAATTCAAAGAACAGAAACTTAAACTTTCAAAGATAGAGTTAGTTAAATTTGGGGGTGGTGTAAAAGATTGGTTGTCTTTTTAGAGCCAATTTGAATGAATACATGGAGCTAGCAAAATGTCGGAAGATTATAAATTCCAGTATTTAATTCAGAGTATCGGCAGCAGAGCTCGAAAAATTATTGATAGTTTTCCTCCTACCGCTGAAAACTATATTAAAGTGATTGAAAGTTTAAAATCTTGGTTTGCTCGAGAACTCCTTGTGGAATTTCTCGTCAGAAAATTGTTAGCATTGGTTGTTATAAGTACCACCAATTCGCGATCTAAGTTTGGAATTGCCCAAATGTACGATCAATTGCAATCTCATTTTAGGTCATCAATGGGTATAATGTCTGATAATTATGCTGCAATGCTGTTACACTTGGTGGAGTTATATATTCCTGAAGATATGCTCCGTGTTTGGATTAAAAACTTTTAAAGTATATACAAAAAATTACGATTAATTTTACAGTTTAATTTATCAAACTCTACCAAGGTTACCCTCGATCACCATTCCTTACACCACTATTAGACGGTCCATGCAATCATTTTGTGAACCATAGTCTAAAGGGAATCGTTACTGCACTTTTCTTCCGCTAGGCGACGCCCAACTCCAACCTAACTGAATACCACTGTCTTTCGTTCCGGCCGCATTATTTGCAGGGATTTTGGATCGTATACAGTACAAAGGAGCGCATGACGTTTAAAGTTTTTGATCAAACCTTGATTTTATATAATTGAATTTCTACTGAAATATTAATATATATGGATTAGTTTTCTGTTCAAATAAAAGATAAAAAAAACCATATAAATACTTTGTGAATTAATCACTTTTTAAATTTTTTTTTAAATGCCGAGGAGTTCTAGGGCATGTCATTGACCCTCCCTCCACCACCAGGTGACACCCATGACCATTGTTTGCAGTGTTTATATTTACGTAATTCGAATATTTATTTAAAGTTTTTATACGTTATTTTTACCAATGATTAGTAATGGTTAACAAACTTTCTAATGATAAAATTATTCTCAAATAAGCATTGAACAAGGAAAGCTAAAGAAATGTTTACCAGAGAGGTTTGGAGAACTGAATGACCCTGGTGGAGGTTTCATTCTACCTCAGATGTATCGATAGCTGGTAGCAATAAAGTATTTTTGAACCAGACACATTTTTGTGACTGCATTCTATCTCAGGAATTAGACATTTATTTTGATTTATTTCGGATGCTTAGGGGAAATAACAGTAATGGTTTGCCGCAAGATCGATACTGGGCCGACTTGCAGTAAGTACTCACCGAACTAATGGATCCGTCCGAAAGAGGCACTTGCCGTTAGTTCAATGACGTCAGTACACATTGAGTGTAATTTATGGTAGAAATGTATCCGATGAGAGGTTATAAGCCCTTGACATTTACAATGATTAGAACAGGAATAGAACAAATTGGGATCAAATTGGGATGACATAAAAACAGTGCCACTGCTTTTCAATGAAAGCCAAACGACTTTTTCCTTTCAAATTAACAGAAATTATTAAAATCTATTTTCAATGTTATAGCACACATACTTTATAAATTGGTCAAAGATAAACGTAATAGTAAGAGAAATTTACTTTTGGGGGTTGGTGAGCATTAGCCACCTAGAGAATAATGACGGATATCGTCGAGTAAAGCCATTTTCCCGTTGTCAGCTTATAAACTTTTTGGTTTAATAAAATGACAGAGAGAGATTTACCAACAAGCAAACTCTAATGTTTCAATATTTTTTAACAATTTCTGTAGAAATGTATAAGGATTTATTCCTGTATCGATTTTGTAAGAAAATGTGTTTAAAGAAAAGATATAACATTTTTGTTATGTTAGTTTCATGTACAATTTTCTATGTATGTGTGTTATTTGAGATATTGCAATCTTTATGAATACTTCCTTTCTAAGCAGTTTTCTATCCATTATTTTGAAAACTAGATATATGTTTCCTATATCTACTGTATAAATCTTTTGAAATGATTTTATTCCGTAAGCTAAGTTTGTCTCTTTATGTCACCTGATATAAATGTGGTATAGTATATACCGGGATAACTTTAGAACACTTTTTTGTTTTTGTTTTTTTATGACGATTCCATCAATTTTTCTTTCTTTTTCATCCCATATTTGTCAAACTTCGTCAATACTTTTACAGTTTCTTAATCTGTCCCCTACATTATGACAAAATATTAAAATGGGTTTTCTCCAGTTTTTGAGTTTTAAAAAACAACCAAAGATAAAATTTTATCAAGATTTCGTTTTATCCATATTTCCTAGATTATAAATTAATATAAAATTTTCTCGATTATTTAAATTCAATAAGAGAAGGAGTAATATTTTAGATAGGTTGCTAAGATTATGGTGTTTTATGAAGTTAAATGTCATCTTCTTAAATATGGACATGATTTTACTCTACGGCCAATGATACTCTCATAAAAATCCTTCATCTTTGTCCCAATCTTACTCCATAAACTGTTTTTTATGGGACAGTACTGTTTTTGCTTAGAAACACTAGGGAAAAATCAATCTGCCCCAATATCAAGAGAAAGAACCATTTATAAATAAGTTTTATTTCTAATTTGCATGAAAATTAAAAAGAAATACATTAGTAGTAAGACATTGCGATTTAAAATAACATAATTGGTTAGAAAGGATAGACAAATTTTAAAAGGACGATAAAAAACATTTTAACTTAAATTAATTACTCAAATAAATTTAAAACTTATTCGTAAACGGTATTAGTTCTTGAACCTTGAAAAATTCTCGTCCGTCAATTTGAGTAGGCTAGTTGATTTTTTGGAGTATTCCATCTCTTTCGAATAACAAATTTCGTAGGGCTAAGCTGGCCATATCCAGTTTTGCGTCTTTCGACGAAGCGATCCACCGTCATCTTAGAGATGCGCACTTCTTCGTCATTTTCAGTGACGCAACCAGAAAATTGCTGTGGGAGGGGTTCTACCTGAGTTTGTTTCAGTATTTCTCTGCAGAAAAAACAGATAACGTACAAAACTTTCTCATCCCATATTTGTCACATGTCATCAATATTTTTACAGTTTCTTAATCTGTTACCTACATCATGACAAAATATTAATTTTTTTTTTGGTCCAGGTTAACGGATTTGTATTTTAGGTTAACGGATAAACACTAATATCAGGCTGATTTTACATATATTTATGGTGCTTGAAATACAAGGGCATGTTGTCTTATATCAATTGAGGGCCTGAGAAGCAAAGAGGTCCAAGTGACTTTTCAATGAATGGAGATAAGTAATGCATTTTAAACTTTTTTTTTAAACTTTTTGTTGTAATTCATAATAGGCATATGTAAAAACAGCTAGTGATATCTTCATTCTACAGGTTAGTATTTGAACAACAAATAATTTTCATAGAACTTAATATAAATAAAAAACTTTAAAGTGTATTTTCTCAAAAATTAAGAAAAGTCACTTAAACTCCTTTGCTTCTCAGTCCTTCAATTATAACAACATTTGAAACATCCTTATTTTTATATATATTTTAAACAACATTTTATATTGAACTTAAGTAGACAAAAAATAATGCTTAATGATCGTTTGATGCTAGGAGATTTACAAATCCGTTATTTATTTCCAAGTTCTTGGACATAATAGCTACTTTAGTGTGATACGGCAGGTAAACTCTGTTTAAATAATGGTAGATTAAAAAGTGTATTTTGAAATTTTTTACGATTGCTAAATGTATCTTATTCAATCATTACAAAACACCGGGATGTTAGGGATCCTAGGGTGGGGGAGTGGGGGGGGGGGGTATTCTGACTCTAACCCCCCCCCCTGGTTGCGCGCCTTGTTATTTTTTTTTTATCTCGATAAACATTCCCAGTTAAAGCTCACCCTCGTATTTCACAGAAAGTAGTCACCCACTATAAGGTTCTGGAAGAAATTTGAAGATAGTGGAGGAGGCGTTGAGGGAGGGCTATTCTTCCAAATCTCGAAAGTTCCGCTCTCTTCAGAGTCTTGTAGCGAAAACTTATCACACATCACATCCTCTCTACTGGTTCGTGCATACTTGGTGCTATCCTTAACGTTTCTTCGTTTCTTCTGACGCAGTAGGCTTACTTGGGTGTGCCAATATCACCTCACTAAGTGCTGAAAATGGGAAATGTTATTAAATTAAATAACAGAATTAAAGATGTAAAAAACACTCGAAATAGAAGACAAATAATGTAGGGGAAGGTGTTGTATCTCTTATAATTTTTTTTCTTTGTCCAGCAAGCCTGTGATATACTCTAGCGTCACATTATGAAAAAGTAATGTAATTAGTGTATAGTTCCTTTTCACAAGAGAACTTATACAGTACGCAAAAAAAAAAAAAAAAAAAAAAAAAAAAAATTAACTATGGCTGTATCTTGTCTTCTAATTGAGGAAATAGAAAAATAAAAGTACCTTTGTTAATCGTGGAAAGTCTTAAATAATTGTATATAATTTTTTTTTCATGAGGGGTCATCGATGTATTAAAACTTAACCAAACTTTCAAAAAATTCAATGGAGACCCTTTAATATTATGACATATTTAGATTCAGCATCCGAAAAAAAAAAGGCGAAAAACAAAATTTCATAATTTTTCAAGTAGTGATTAGAAATTTAAATGATGACAAGGGAATTACAAACTATTGTTAAAAAGAAAAATTGTATTTTTAGCCATAAATTGTTTAATAATTAATATGTTTTCGTAATTCTTGTTTCAAACGATAGTTTGTAGAAAACCAATAGAAATATATATTTTTTTCACTTTCATTGGATTTATCATGGTCGAAAACCCTATAGAGAATTTTTTCTTTTCATTTTGATGTTTGGTTTCCAATTTTTTATCAGAAATGTAAAAAAGCTTACTTATAGTGACCGTGTACGAGATTGCAATTGAAATTAATTAAGGTTTGATTAAAAAAAAAAAATGTTTCAAAGTAAAAATGTGAAGTATTTATTTTATCTTTTTAAATTGTTGAAAACATGGGTGGTGCATTTTTATATTTTTGACCAGATAGTTACAAAGAAATATTGAAAAGTGTTATACATTTTGCAGTTCTAAAACTTTGGGAAGTATGCATCAAATTCATTCCTTTGTAAGTTATATCTATTGAACGTGTTAAGCTCCTGTTTCAGAAGCAACACACGAGCCTAGCATGTGAGACAACTCCGGTTCAATACACAGTGACGGCGCTACATAATTTATGTCTTCAAATATAAGTACACACAATAGGAATTGTGTATTCTGAGTTCTCAATTCGAGGCTTTTCCAATTAGATACTTGAAATGCAAAGAAACCCCCTATGGCATTCTCCCTTGAAATTTATAGTATAATTGTTTAGATGTTACAAAATTTGTCTCAATATAGTCTTCATTTATATCTTTTTTTCACCATGAAAATAAATAACAATGCAACCAAATTGTTTTCAAAACTATGATTACAAAAAGGTTACTTCATAGGTCGCTGAAGTTTATTGACATTTCAGGAATACGCAAAAACACACAAATCAAACAATTATTTAATAGATTATAATATTAAGTAAAAAATATAGTGAATGTCCATAACGATAGGATTTTATGGGAATAAAATTATTTACATAAAAAATGTTTCTTCATTCTTAGATAATATAGTTGTAAAGTTTTTATTTGTATGAAATTTATCATTTCGTTGAAAATATACACAAAGTTTCAAAAACAAGTGTTACTAATTCAGTTATAAAATTTAATATTTTTTACCTTAGACTGCTAAAAAATATAAGAAATAAGGTGTCCTAATTAACAGAATTAACAATTTTATCAATGTTAGATAAAACCTTAACGCAACAATTTTATAACGTTACAAACTTATAATTGGACTGCAAATGAAGTTAACGCGTTATCAACTTTGTTAGTTATGTTACATTAAAATTCTTTTCTGATTGAGTTTCTTAGCTAATTTTGTATTGACCTCTTGTTAATAATGACACAATATATCAATGCGGTTACCGAATAGTTTTAGACTTATACAAGTACTTCCTGAAATATGCGCCTGCTGCTGTTCACTTTCCCCCGCTTTAATTCCCCCGACGATGTTAAAATTACAGCTATCAATATTGAGATTTACCCTTAGCTTATTAGTGGCATGTTTTTCAATGTAATGAACTGAAATTTTATTTTTAGGGTAATTGAAGCATTCTAAATCGAATGAAATGATAATAGATGGGAATTCGTTTTGAAATCTTTATAGTTAGAGTTAAATGCATTTAGTAATGAGCCTCAAAAGAAAAAGTTTTGTACCAGACATATATCTTAGTAAATATTATGGAGCCTTTGAAAATCCTTATCTTAACCCTAAAACTGTAGTATGTTTTTTAATTTTCACTGTCATATTGTTGTATTTTTGACCATGATAAGCTTTTGTTTCTCTGACCAGGTCAAAGGTTCAACACAGACCGATGTCACATCTCTGAAAATATATCTGTTTTTAATTTTGATGAACCATCAACGAAGGGTGCAGCTTAAACAGGCAATATCAATCCGCAGTGTAGCAATTCAGATCTATCCCCTCTTACGGCCGAATTCACGAAAATCCTTATCCTCGCGCCAATCCCCTGGATTGATCAACATATTGAGATTTACCCTTAGCTTATTAGGGGCATGTTTTTCAATGTAATGAACTGACATTTTATTTTTAGGGTAATTGAAGCATTCTAAATCGAATGAAATGATAATAGATGGGAATTCGTTTTGAAATCTTTATAGTTAGAGTTAAATGCATTTAGTAATGAGCCTCCAAAGAAAAAGTTTTGTACCAGACATATATCTTAGTAAATATTATGGAGCCTTTGAAAATCCTTATCTTAACCCTAAAACTGTAGTATGTTTTTTAATTTTCACTGTCATATTGTTGTATTTTTGACCATGATAAGCTTTTGTTTCTCTGACCAGGTCAAAGGTTCAACACAGACCGATGTCACATCTCTGAAAATATTTCTGTTTTTAATTTTGATGAACCATCAACGAAGGGTGCAGCTTAAACAGGCAATATCAATCCGCAGTGTAGCAATTCAGATCTATCCCCTTTTACGGCCGAATTAATGAAAATCCTTATCCTCGCGCCAATCCCCTGGATTGATCAACATATTGAGATTTACCCTTAGCTTATTAGGGGCATGTTTTTCAATGTAATGAACTGACATTTTATTTTTAGGGTAATTGAAGCATTCTAAATCGAATGAAATGATAATAGATGGGAATTCGTTTTGAAATCTTTATAGTTAGAGTTAAATGCATTTAGTAATGAGCCTCCAAAGAAAAAGTTTTGTACCAGACATATATCTTAGTAAATATTATGGAGCCTTTGAAAATCCTTATCTTAACCCTAAAACTGTAGTATGTTTTTTAATTTTCACTGTCATATTGTTGTATTTTTGACCATGATAAGCTTTTGTTTCTCTGACCAGGTCAAAGGTTCAACACAGACCGATGTCACATCTCTGAAAATATTTCTGTTTTTAATTTTGATGAACCATCAACGAAGGGTGCAGCTTAAACAGGCAATATCAATCCGCAGTGTAGCAATTCAGATCTATCCCCTCTTACGGCCGAATTCACGAAAATCCTTATCCTCGCGCCAATCCCCTGGATTGATCAACATTGGGGCAAGATATTTCAACCCGGGTATAAGAAAACGGTATTCACAGAGCTTTTTCAGCCCTGGGCCAGTCAACCCAGAGTTACTCAATCTAGGGGTATTAGACCTACTTGCTATTGGTTAAAAAGAAATGCCATGTGACTTTTTTTTCCAGACTTCTTTGCTCCCTTAACTCGTAGTGTCTTATTGTTACATCTAATGCTGTGAAGTCTCATTCAAAAACGTAGGCGAGGAAGATGTCAAATAGAGACAAGTCTAAAGGGAATTCTCAAACTCTGATTGATACACCTGTAAAGCTTATTAAAGCTGAAATGAAAAATAAAAGAAATACCTTAAACACAAGATACCTCATACAACAAATCCTTTCATAAAAAAAGTAAATAAGAAACTTTTACTCCCTGAGGAGTTCTGAATCCGATAGCGATGTCAAAATTTCTTCAGAAGAAAGTGACTTTGTCAGATGAATGTCATGAATTAGATGGTCTGCTACAATTTGAGAAAGATGAATTGGAAAAAGAAAATTTTATTCTTGTTAAAATTTCAAGTAAAAAAAAAAAAAAAAAAAAAAAAAAACCCTGTTAAGTATTTTGTTAGGTTATTAATCATTATCCAGTGTTTCAGATTCGATATTTGAAAAAATAAAATTTAAGTGACAAGTTTAAAAGAGAAGATATTTAAGATATTAATATAGAAGACATTATGGCTAAACTTCAAAACTCTATTACTACTAGTGGATCTACTCAACATTTAGAATGTTTGTTATTTGAAAAACATAAAGGTGAATTTTCATCACATAAAGGTGAATAAACAAACAAATAGAAAACTTTTTAAACACTATCTTTAACAATATTCTTATTGTGCGTTGTATACATTTAACTTACATTGATTATTTGCACTGAATGAAATGATTTGTTCCCTTCATTGTTGTGTTGTTTAGTTAATTGACCAGAGGTACAACAATCCATGGTCAAAAGAACCATTACATGTTGTACCTTTGACCCCAATATTATTTTTATTTAAATTAAATAAACGGTAATAAATTAAAACTAGGACCTTGAAAAAATTATAATTGATAAACCATATCTAGGTGCACGACCATGCACCCGCCAAGTTCACTGCCAGGCATATTTTACCTGAAGCCACTCATCAGTATTTTGATTTCTCATATCTGCGTATTACAGTATGCCTGAGAGCCGAATTTTTTTTACAGGTAGCTGTTAGCCACTTTAGTGATACCCCTAAATTTCAAGTCACCAATTATATTTGTTGTCGAGATAATCAAATTCAAAAACGGCAGAAAACGACATATTTCCATTATCCATCCAAAACTCACTCACTGATCATCAAATTACTAAGGTACTTCTAGCAGAGATAGAAGAATGAAATTTGGTACTCTAGTAAAGTTTAACAAGTAAACAAAGGAAAAAATCTAAAAATTGAGATTTCCCCCTCCGAATCCCCTAAAGGGGGCTTTGTTCGAAAAATTTGAATCTCGATTTTAATACACTTCTATTGGGGCTAAAATTATAAAACTTAGAATACTAATAGCTCTTAGCATATATAAATAGAGAACACTCTCGCCACACTCCGCAAATCCTCTAAAATTAAGAAATAATAAAAAAAGTGTACTTGGCATTATAAAACTCACCATTGGCGATATTTTATCGCCTACTAAATGATCGTCAATTGCTAATATTTTTTTCTATTTTGCAAACTTTTTTTGCATATCTGAATTAAATATTTATTTGAAATAATTTTATATCATCATCATTCATATTGAATGTATAACCCTTTCAATCCCAAGAAGTTTTCTTGCAAGTTTAAAAATTATGAACACTGAACATTCTAAAATTAATTATTATTGTGCAAATAAATAATACATTTTAAATTAGTACCTTAAAAAAAAAAAAGAAATGAAATCCCAACAAAAACATCTCTGTAAAAAGGCGCCAAGTTTTTCATGCAATGACTACGGCCGTGAAAAGTATTCAGATCTAAAGTAGAGCCAAGTTTAAAGTTGTTGTAAATTACGGGCAATGAAAATTAGTAATTTTTTTTCTCAAAGTCAAAATTCCCCTGCATAGGCCTAATATCTTGCTGTAAGAATATTTGTGGCACTTGGCCATTTTATATTCTGGTTTACTGACGCGTAATGGCCAAGTGCCACAAATATTCTTACAGCTAGATATTAGGCCTATGGTGGGAAATTTTGACTTTGAGAAAAACATTTACTAATTTTCATTGCCCGTAATTTACAACAACTTTAAACTTGGCTCTACTTTAGATCTCAATACTTTTCATGGCCATAGTCATTGCATGAAAAACTTGGCGCCTTTTTACAGAGATGTTTTTGTTGGTTATATTAACTAGAATAAAATAAAAAAAATGAATTTAGCTTTAATATTCAAGCTAAGAAAATTAAAACTTTGCAAAGTGGTCAAAGGAACAACACCTTTTCCTACTTATAAATTACACATTTTTATCTTTAGTGAAATGTTTCCAGTTTTTCGAAGGCGAATGAAAGCTCTAATCTTAACGAAAAAACTCCACAACAACGCAAAAAAAAACAAGATGGACTACCCTCGGACGTCAGTACAACTGCAGCTTCAAAAGTTTACCAAAATATGACTTTCAGTACCTTAAATTCACAGATTACATTGAGATAAGGAAATAATCGCACGAAATCATCTATGTTACTCATAGTAAAATATGCATCAATAGAGGTGATGTTTCGCAAATTCATAAAGCATGGTGTTAACGGGGACCAAACGGTATAGTGGTTAGCGTGCTAGCTTCTAGACCGTGAGGTTGCGGGTTCGAGTCCCGTGTTAGGCATGGGTGTTTGTAAATGTATGTTGGCTTGTCTAATGACGAATGTTTAGGCGCATTATAGCCCTCGTGTTGCTGACGGCGCCAGATAATCTGAAAACAACCAACCATGGCGTTAACTCGAAATTCAAAAGTCGAAAATTACGCGAAGTTACTCCCAGTCTCATAGTGAACCCGTCCAAAGGTACTATTATTTTACAGATTTCATGCGATTATTTCCTAAATTCAATATAACCTGTGAATTTAAGGTACTGAAAGTCATATTTTCGTTGAAATTCTGTTTTTAAGTTACAAGTAGAGTATTTGTGGGCGATCTTTCAATCTCGTGCCGAATTGCCGCAATCTGGCTCTTATTTAAAAGTCACACTTAGTGTTCATTTGTGATAATTTTGCTGAATCTTTTTATTCCCTTTTTCATGATATCTTTTCCATGTAATCGCTTCGAAATTTGAAAAAATTAGGTATTTTAGAACACCCAAGCTTGCATTTTCTTTAATAATCTTTTGATCTGTACGATTTATAAGAAAAATTAATAAATTGAAATTTCTTTCAAGATTGACCATATGAATTTTTACTTTCAATTATCTTAAATGTAATTTAGGATAATAAAAGTATTGCATTCGGTGAAAAAAAAAAATTTCGATTTTTTTGTTGTTGCTTTTTTACTCGATTTGGGAATTTCTGAGTTCAAAAGAGTGGTTTGAAAAAATATCTGTGTCTCTGTTTGTGTTTGTCTGTAGTTAGTATAGCTCCCGAAAAGATTGGTCTACGATGTTCAACTTTTGTATGCAGGTTAGTGTTGGCTATGGAACCTGCCATTAAAGTTTTTGGCAAAATTGCGCATGTGCATAAAGTAGCTGCAATGGGAAAAAAAATATGTTTTTCAGTAATAGTAAAAAAAAACGGGTCGAACAATTTTAATCAAAATCGCTGTGATAATTCCTATTAAGATGTTCTAAACATCTCCAACTTCAAAATTCTCGTAAAAATTCGATAGAGGCGTAAAAAGTGGAAAAACGAATGGAACACATAGTTCTCTTCACTTGAGCCCCGCCCATGAACGACTATTTCTCCTATGCTTAACAAGAGGTGATAATGTAATATTTATTGAAAAGCATATCGCCAATTTCGTTGTTTTAGAGATGTTTTTTTGCCGATGTAATTTCAATGATTTTGCAATTGTCTTTTTGGAATTCTATTTTTGTAATAGTTACCCCCAAAAATGTTGGCAAATTGGATATTTAAAAATAAAAATAAAAATAATGAAGATATATAAGAACGAAATTTACAGCAATATATGGCAAATTTAAATGCAGTGATCAGTATTAAGTGTAATTGACAGTTCTGCGATGTTCAACACCCCTAATTTTTATCAGATAATGGTTTACTTTATATCCAATATGTTTGCAATTTACGTTACTTACTCATCTCGACATTAAAGAATAAACCACTTTCAATCTTTTTGGAATTCTCTTTGTGTTGGCCGTTAGTGGAAGCAAAGTACAGGTAGGCTACAAGTTCCTTTCTGCAACAATATGAGTTCACAGATTTCATATTATCTCAAAGAAAGGAAACGCAGCTGATTGGTGACAACATTTATGATTTCATAATTTTTTAAGATTGATTATTCTACCTATCGGATCTTTTCACAATGTTCAGTTGTAGAAATGTGCGTGACTGTTTATTGATGCTGCTGTTATACATTTGAAAAATAAAGTTTCTACTTAGTCTAGAGGTATAATTTTTATGTATCATCATGATGATTTGAAGTATTTTAAAATCCTTTATACTAACTTCAATTTTATTTGTTTATTTATGCGTGCGTTTGTGACTGACAAATCTTTTGAGGCCTAATTAAGGGGTTCCAGGGCCCAAATATTTTCAAAATTGTAAAAAAAAAAAAAAAAAAAAAAAATGGAAAAAAAACAAAAATAGTAATAATTTTGCTTTAAAAAATAATCTGTTTAATTACAATCATTTTGATATATCATTTATATTCTACCCATTGGCTTGCAGTTATCAAATTAATATCTGACAGCTGACGCTGACTTAGTTTCTGCATGAACTTTAAACAGCTTTTTTCACTGATGATTTTTTTTACATAACTGAAAATAACTCCATTTGTAATTAAGTAACACATACACCAAATTTCCCAATCGTATGGTACTCTTTAGAAGATATTTACCAAACAAAATTTTGAAATTTTGTTTTTTACTCCAGATATAATTTTTTTTTTAATTATGAAAAAAAAAAAAAAAAAAACATTAACTTTTTATAGTTAAATTTTTTTATTTTAATATCCGCTATAAATATCAAAATTACGTTTAATTTTCTTGTTATATATTTGTGAACACATGCATATAATTTTAAAGTTTATTAAGATATTTTTTATTAAGTTATATCAAAATATTTAATGCTTTGATTTATATTAATTATAAAATTAAAAAAAAAAATTAATTAAATTTTTTTAATAGATTTTGTACACTAGTACACTGTTCTACAATTACATAAAAAAATTGTGTTAATCCAACAAATATTAAGGAAATTAAAATTTTGGGCCCCGGACCACATTTACGCACTTGCCGTAATCCAATCAAAATGAAACTTGGAAAATAGACTCGTTGTCGATGACAATGTATTGTATCTTTTTGGAGTTTGTCAATAAAAAACTGCTTTTAAACGTATTTCTTCAGTTGCACGGAGTCCTAATTAACGCACTTCACGTCATCAAATCGAACTGAAACATGGCAGATAGACTCAAGTTTGGGGGCAAAAAAGTTAGGCAATGACATGGAATAGATAATTTACTTCGTAAGGGTCAAACACTACTAAAAACTCTATCTGAGTTCAAAATCGCTTAAGGGGAGTTAGTACCCAAAAACTTATAAATTATCGATTTTGAGTTTATTATTGTTTATCAAAATTTAAATTCTCCCTTTTAAAAGGGTACCGCATTTGTAATAATACTTCAACTAGAAGTATTTTTAATAATTTTTTAAAGACAATATTGGTAACTATTAGTGTAAGTAAAGTTTTCTTTAAAATGCATTTTTCTCAAAACTACATTTTTCATTATTCATGTACCTTTTTCTCAGAAACTGCAGCAACTATATTCCTGAAACTTTTATCACATATTCCTTTTATGTATCTGTATGTACTGAAATGATATTTTGTTGTTATTTTAAAAATATTTCTTATTTTGGCTTTTTTGGGGGAAAAAAACAACACGTGATTTTTTACAAATTTGAGTGACTTTCTCAAAAATTCATTTAAAAAAAAAGTAAATGAATCACAATCAAAAGCTAACTTCAGTAGAATAACAAGTGTCTGCTGAATTCACTGAAAAAAATTTGGCTTTTATGTCAATTACTTTCTGAGGAAAAGTTACCTGAAATATGCCAAATTAACATTGCCGGTATAGATGGTACCAACTCCCCTTAAATAAATATCAATTGCACATAAAAGTTGGCAATGAATATAAAGGATTTATGTTAAACACTTTTTTCTTTAGGTACATTTTTTCACTCGATAAAATAGCAAAATAGAAATCATTGATTTTTAGGTAGTAGTGACCCCTTAACGTGTCCGTAGTGATATAACATTGTAATTTGGAATGCCAGCTCTGTCCATTTTCTTGCTTGCAGGAGTCGCTATTGACCCTCCGATGACAAGTGTTCCCAAAAGCGATGACAAATTACTTGAATGTGAGATGACTGAGCGTAGTTCGCGCCTCGTCTGAACAAACGCTTCATTTATCTTGTTTCGCCCGAGCAGATAAAATCGCGGGAACAAAGAAATTGATTTAAATGATTTTGAAGGTGAAAGAGGATTTGGGTTGAATATTTGGTAAGGGTACTTTGGTACGTGACTACCAGATCAAAGAGTAGTGGTAATCATCTACATGGTGGTTATGGTTATGATAAAAGTGCAGCTGTTTAGAACATGTTCTAATTAACATATTTTTATGAAATGTGGGGAATGAGGATGTGATCTCTTAATAAATATTAGTTTAAATTCTTGCAATAATATGGAAATGTGGTGTTTGAAGGATTTATATGACATATGGTTGAAACTTTATCTGAATGTTGCTAATGATTACGTTTTAGGTTAAAAAGAAAACATCACAATAAAATTTTGAAGGTCTATTTTAAAGTTGCAGTACTCAAAATATTTTTTTAGTGATTATTTTAATTTCTTTTAATTAAAAGTTTTTGATGTGTCACTAAAAGGACGCTTTTACACACGCTTCTATTGCAGCTCCGTGGGGTAAATTAACCCACCTGCCTTCATCCAATCAATAGATGCCGACCAAACGGTATAGTGGTTAGCGTGCTAGCTTCTGGACCGCGAGGTTGCGGATTCGAGTCCCGTGTTAGGCATGGGTGTTTGTAAATGTATGTTGGCTTGTCTAATGACGAATGTTGCGGCGCATTATAGCCCTCGTGTTGCTGACGGCGCCAGATAATCTGAAAACAATCAACCCATCAATAGATGCCGACCAAACGGTATAGTGGTTAGCGTGCTAGCTTCTGGACCGCGAGGTTGCGGATTCGAGTCCCGTGTTAGGCATGGGTGTTTGTAAATGTATGTTGGCTTGTCTAATGACGAATGTTACGGCGCATTATAGCCCTCGTGTTGTTGACGGCGCCAGATAATCTGAATACAACCAAAACAACCCATCAATAGAAAAATTTGATGGATAAACTCGTTGTCGAGGACAATGCATTCTATCAAGTTTTGGGGGCAAAAATAAATAAATAAATAGATAAATAAATAAATCAATAGTCCAGGGCATGGAATCAATGGTTTTCTTCGTAGTGATAAGACACATTTGAAAAGTTGATCTAAGCTCGAAATCGCTTAAATAAGTTGCAATCGCACATAGAAGTTGGCAATGAATATAAAGGATTTATATTAAAGACTTTGGGTTTTTGGGTCATATTATTACGGTATTTAAAAAGAAATATGTAGGTAAATTTTTGCTCTCATGTTTAGAATTGAAAAATAGAAAGAAAATTAATTTTCCGAGAAGTAACTTTGTTTTCTAAAAATCAAAGTTCTCTTAAAAATAAAGCAAAACATTACCAATGCTAGAATGCGTCACCATACAGCACATTTCATATTCATGGTCGAGAAATGTCCCCGATGGGCGTCCTATTTTATACCAAACACGCAACTACGTCGTATGAATTCTAATAAGTTTCATGCTCGCATTAGGATTCTTGTGACTCTAGCTTACGAAATTGAAGCATACTTATGTGTCAGCTTTATTCTTATGTCTCAAGGTTATTTGGAATACATATTCTATCGTGACCAAATGACCCTGAATATAGCGTTCAAAATAAGGGCTTAGTTTGGACTAATAAAATCAGTCCTAATATTTAAACTTAAATCCTTTGATATATTCTAAAAAGTAAAATCTAAGTTTCAGTACATGATTATAATTTTTATAATGAAATTGTTAATAGAACATTTTTAGGGTGTTATTATTTATTTTTAAATTTTTTATATTAATTTCGATTTTGTGTATTTGTGTGTGGTTCTCAAATCTGAGGAAAGCTAATTAACCCACTTGCCGTCATCCAATCGATCTGAAACTTGGCAAACAATTTTGATGTCGATGATAATGCATTATTTCATTTTGGGGGCTGACACTGTCATTAAAAAGCCCCTTTCACAGACAACTTTTGTCATTTCTGATGACTAATTAACACACTTGCTTTCTTTCCAATCGAGCAGAAATTTGACAGATTGATTTGATGTCGAAGGCAATGCATCTATCTAGTTGTGGGGGTTGTCACTGTCACTAGAAGACCGCTTTTTCAAATCCTTATATTATCGCTTCCGAATGCTAATAAATCAACTTCCCGTCATCCAATCGAGCTGAAACTTTGAAACTTGACTAATACCCTCATTGTTAACGACAATGCTTTTTTATCAAGCTTATAGGCTGTTACTAAAAGAATGCTTATATCCGCGTTTCTATTGTCTTACGTCAGACTTATCAGCTTTTATTCACATCCAACTATCCAAATACCAAGATTAATTCAAACACGTAAAATTTGGTGATATTTAATGACTGAAATCTTCCTTTATTACGGTTGACAGGCAAAATCTTTGATGGTCAAATTAATCCACTTGCCATCATCCAATCGACCTGAAACTTGGCAGATAGACTCGTTGTGGATGGCAACCCAGGTATCACAGAGGTATTGGCCAATGTCGGTTGGTTGTTTTCAAATTATATGGCACCGTCAGCACCACGAGGGCTATAATGCGCCGAAACATTCGTCATTAGACAATCCAACATACATTTACAAACACCCATGCCTAACACGGGACTCGAACCCGCAACCTCGTGGTCTAGAAGCTAGCACGCTAACCACTATACCGTTTGGTCTTGGCCAATGTCGGAAACAGAGGTTCTGGGAATATTGGCCAGTCCATGTCCAATTTCGAGAATCACATTTCAAAACTTACAGTACATTTTAATCAGTACTGGGTGAGATTGGCTAAGACCCGTAGCAGTGGCCAGTCTACAACGGCCCACTTCGCGATCTTCCAGTGTTGAGCCGATATTGGTCAGCGGATTTGTGCTATTGGGGATTGTATTCAATCAAGTTTTGTTGGCAAAAAAGTTAGTAAATGGTTCGGAGTGATGTTTTCTTCGTAGTGGTCAAGCACTATGAAAACTCGATCTGAACTCAATAAGTTGCAATTGCACATAAAAATTGGCAATGCTTATAAAGGATTTATATTAACCCTTGGTTAGTCGCGCTGTTGACAGATGTCGCCCACAGTCAATTTCTCAATAGATGGCAACCCATGATCAAAGCCTTCTTACAGTTTTTTTTAAGTTATTTAAAAAATATTTTTTATATTTTACTTTATTCTGTTCAATAATGTTGTGTTTCTAATTAAAATACCCAATTACTTTGATGTCACGAATTTAATGGTTTGTACGAAAATTTGAGTTTGGGGGATATTTGTCCACTACTCTACTAAACACTAGACAAAAGGTCGCACGCCTAACCAAGGGTTAAAAACTTTATTTTTATGGGTTATATTGCTACTGTCAGTAATTTGCATTAGCCATAGTGCTGTTAAGAAGTACTCTATGCGTTAATGCACTGCCTTTCAAAAGTCGAGTAGAGATGGCTCTAAATCAAACACACCTTCGAAAGTTTTGCTTTGATTAAATGCTAATTTTAAGATCTATAAATGCTTAAAATTATTTTACCTTACATTTAATAATTAAAGAAAAACTAATATGCATGCTATGCAAATAAAGCAAGCTTTCATACATAAAATATGACTTTTTCTGGATATCCACATTCATCTTTTCATTAAGCTGATTTCGACAACTGCTGCTTTCTAACTGCAACTTGTGGATAACTCATAAGCAGTTTCATCTTTGCAAGCATATGAAGCCGAATGAAGCACCGACATACTGTTCCCCATCTAATGTTGTATAATAGGTTGTTCTTGGGAACCAACAAAAACTAATTAGTTCAGGTGAGAGTTGTTAATATAGATATTAATGGTGATTCTTAAGCCTTTTCTGGCTCCAAGTCAATAACCAAGCATGCACTATCCAGAAGTTGTTGTTTGATATCAGTAAATACAACAGTAGGCAAACAACACTCTTCTCACAAAAGATTTCAAAGAGTTGTCTGTGAAGGTAAAAGAACCCAGATTACTACAAAGATTTTTGACCAGATTAATGTTAAGGGCTCTGTCTACTTTGGATGCATGAAAAAAAAAAGCTATTATTATTAATTTTTTTTAAGAATACTGTTATGTTTATTGATATAAAACTTGTTAGGCTTAACAAAAACATTCGGAAATTAAAAAAAAAAAAAATATTGATTTTGACCACTTTTTTAGTGAGAGAATGCAAGGTAAACAGGAGTCCTCAAAAAGTTGGTAGTTGTGGGCTGTTGAAAAAATCTGAACAACGACCCATCTGAAAAAATAATTGAATGGTTTTAGGTTTAGTGTGACAGTGGCTGTATCCCGTATATCTAATATTAATTTATATCCAAAAATAACAAAATGGCGGACAAAAAAAAACTTTTGTTAATGCATGCTTTTTGCGAAAAAAATAGTAAAAATTAAAATTTTGCAATAATTCTGGTATTAGATATAGAGATAAGTATACAATATTTAAAAAAAATTTAAAAATTTCAATTTCAAATCTTAAAATTTTCAATTCAATTTTTAAAAATTTCATAAGGATCAGTTCAGTAGTTTCTGAGATTTTTTAAATAAACCTACCTACTTTTTGAGGACTCCTGTTTACCTATCATTTTCTCACTAAAAAAGTGGTTAAAAATCAATAATTAATTTTTTTTTTTTTGTAATTTACGAATGTTTTTGTTAAGCCTAACAAGTTTTATAGCAACAAATATAAGAGTATTCTTAAAAAATTTAATAAAAATAGCGTTTTTTTTCATGCATCCAAAGTAGACAGAACCCTTAAGAGAATATCTGTATATAAGTGATACTTTGGTTCGCAATTCAATCCACTGTGGATGAGGATTATCAGTCATCAATTGCGGTTCTACCCCAAAATGTGCCTTCTGAACGTCGGCGTCGTGACACTAAAACAAAGACTAGAATTTAGTAACTGAAAGTATGTGTTAGATTGTTCATATCTTAGGTAGCATAGCAGTATTGGCCAAGGTTGGAAACTGGGGTTCAGGACGATCGTCCAGTCCTGGTCGAAAATCGAGCATCGTTCCAAAATACATGATTTTTAAAATAAACGTCAAACCAACACAAAACATATATTTTACCCCTACGGTTTTTCTTACAAGAATATAATTCAATTTTAAAACTTTGCAACAACATTTGAAAAATTCCAGTATAATATATCCAGCACTGGCCGCGATTAGCCAAGATCTGTAAAAAACGGCCATTCTACAATGACCCAACTGATATTCTCTTAACATCGGGAATGGCCAATGCCGGCGTATTTGTGCAACTTCTAATGTAATGTTAGACACTTAAAATTATTAATACGTCTTTTCATTTAAAATAGTATTCATAAAATTAATATAGAATAGTCTCAATAATTACTAACCTGGCGAATATTTTACTGAGTTGGTCGCATGTTTTATTTCTGGATCCAGATCTTTACACGTTGCTCGAGTTTTGAGCAATTCGTGATTTATTTGTGCTGGTGACCATTTCAGAGAAGGTGCCTCAGACTTTCTCAAATTTTATCTAATCTCATTTCAAAGGTATTTGAACAACAAATCGAGGAACTGTATAATTTTAAGGTTCTTATTATACATAGCCACTCTAGTGACGAACGCTCTTCACAATACGCGCAGGCTGCCCACAGCTGTGGCCCAGTAATAATAAGCTCAATATGATTGCATGTATCGCTCAGAGTCTGAATGCCTAAAGCGACAGACATCTGTAGCTACAGCTGTGGCCCAGTAATAATAAGCTCAATATGATTGCATGTATCGCTCAGAGCCCGAATGTCTAAAGCGGCAGACGCAACCTATAGCCACAGCTGTGGCCCAGTATAATGAGCTCAATAAGATTGATTGCATGTCTCGCTTAGAGTTGCTTGTTTGAGCGTCAGAAGCGGTGGCGCCACTGGGTGGCTTTATATAATAAGAGCTATAGCAGTTATTTAGCCGGAAATGTCTAGTAAACCTTACCGAAAGGGTTCAAATGCAAAATTTAATCCAAATCTTATACAAATCATGACGTTACCAATCATACGGTAACCTTTCCCTTAGCGTGTTGATGACAGGTGTCATGTTAAATTTCATACTTTAATCCTTTGATTGGTCAACAGTTTGGTGGCAGTTGAACGTAATTGATTATGTAAATCCCCGAAGCACTTGTTTGCTAACTCTCGGGGAAACAGCTGCAAAAGTAGACTCAGAATGTTTATTGGATGTATGATAATTATCTCTAAGACACATTACATCTAGTTAAAGAAATCTTTTGTTCGAATAAAAAATTCATACGGAGTGTCCAGCACATTACCCACTCCATAATGCATTCAAAAATCAGTAAATTATATTTACCATAAATTTAATTTCATCGACGATATTTGTAAGACCTTTTTTTTGCAGGCTATATTCTCATGTTACTCTACAAAGTACTACAACTTCTAAAAGCGACTACAGGAATATAAATTATTTCGCTCTACTTAGCTTAATCCTCTTATCGTAAAGGCTGAAGAGTCCACATTTTGTCAAAAAGCCAAGGGATGTCAAATATCTTTTTTCTTTTTTTTTATAATTATGGAAATTTGATGTGTTGAATGTTTTAATGTAATTCTCTAACGCAAAATAGAAATTTAAAGGAATAGAAAGTATCAAAATTTATTTTTATTATGTTCTTGACTAAATAAATTACTTCATTCAGTTTCATATGATATTTGGGGTCAATCAAGGCACAATTAACTAATTTTTGATTTGTTGCCGCATACTGAATTTATGAAGGCAATGTACTACATGAACCACAATAAATTGTTTTTGGTTTTACGACAAATGAAGTAAGATATTATATAAAATAAAAATAATATCCATTGAAATTTTTGAAGATTGTAAAGGAGTTAAAAATAAGATTTTAATTAAAAAAAAAAAAAAAAAAAAAAAAAAAAAACCCAACTTATAACTTTAAAAACAAGAAATAAAATCATAACTTTAAACACAAGAAATAACATTATAATTTCAAATTCAAGAAATAATATTTTACAATAGTCAAACTCAATCTACATGGCTATTATTTCAGTTAAATTACAGTTATAACACTCGGAAATCCATTTGATTTCGTATTACAGCAAAAAGTTCATAACATAGGCGTCAACATCCGGGGTCAAGGGAGTGAACGTGCACCCCCTAGAGTTTGAAGAGTGTGAAGGGATTTAACAAACACTGTAACTTCAAAAACAAGAAAAAAATAATAAAAAAAAAAAAAAAAAATGTTACTTAAAAAAGAAAGAATAAAAATGTTACTTCAAAAATAAAAAAAATAAAAATGTAATTTTAAGAGGAAGAAATACAATTATAATTTAAAATTCAAGAAAAAATATTTTATAGCAGTCAAACTCATTGTAGCTGGCTATTTTTCCACAGAAATGATAGTTATAATACTCAGAAATTCATTTGATTTCATATGACAGCAAAATGTTCATAACGTGGGCGTCGACGTGCTGGGTGAAGGGGGTTAACGTGCAACCCCCTGGCGTTTGTAGATTGTAAAGGGACGAAAATAAAATTATAACTTAAAAGAAAAATCATCGTTAAAAAAGTGAAAAATAAAAATATACTTCAAAAGGAAGAAATAAAAACGTAACTTCAAAAGTAAAAATACAATTAAAACTTCAAATTCAAGAAATAATATGTATAACAGTCAAACTCATTACTCAGAAATTCATTTAATTTCATATAGCAGCAAAATTTTCATAACATGGGTGTCCACATGCTCTGTCAAAGGGTTAACGTGCAACCCTCTGGAATTTTTGTAGATTGTAAAGGGACTAAAATAAAATTATAACTAAAAAAAAAATCACAGTTAAAAAATTGAAAAATAAAAATATAACTTCAAAAAGAAGAAATAAAAACGTAACTTTAAAAAGAAGAAATACAATTAAAACTTAAAATTCAGGAAATAATATTTTATAGCAGCCAAACTCATTGTACCTGGCTATTATTACAATGAAATGTCAGTTATAACTATCAGAAATCCATTTGGTTTCTTAATACAGCAAAATTTTCGTAACAGAGGTGCCAACAGGGAGGATCAAGAGATTGAATTTTCTCTTGGCATTGAAAACTAACAATAAAGCAGAGAAAAGTGATAAATCCACAGAAAAAAACTAATTCATAAATACAGAGTTTTTACTGAGAGAACACAGAGTCTTTTATATACATTGTCAACTGTTTTTTCATCTTCTCGTGAGCATTTTTTAAATGCTCCCAAATTTTGATAAAATGCATTGTCATTGACAACGAGTCTATTGGCAAAGTTTCAGAATTAAGAGGATGACAACAAGTAGGTTAACTAGCCCTACGAAGATTTGTTCTGTCAGTCGGTCGGTACAAACGAAATCAAAGTTAATATAGAGGATTTTAAATAAGTATACCATAAGTTTTAAATTATCAATTTTTAACAGAAAATTAACACATTGCAATTAGTTAAAATTACAGTAAGAAATCCCATTATCAAAATAAAGGGTTAAACAAAAACTATTTCGAATCACCTCTCACCTGTATGGTATTTACCTCCCCCCATAATATGACCGGCCTCCATGGTTCAGAAACAAAGATGGGAAATAATTCCAGGACTGTTATTATTGACAGTTTCAGGGGAAGAATAGGTATGTACAACCAGTTAGACTGTAATAAAATTCCTACAATTTCATTCTTGCTTTTGAACTTTTAATATATAAGTTTTTTAAATTGAATATATATATATTTTTACTTTTTAGAGTCTTTTGAAATCAGTTTATTTAATATTTTTTTTCATCCTCTTCATATGTGATGAATTTCTCACTCACCGTAGATTTAAAATTACTGTATAAATTAAATGTTTCTGTAACCACAGCCCGTTTGAAAGGGTATAGCATTTATACTACAAATATACATTGAACAGTACGTAAAAAAACAAAAACAAAAAAAAAAAAACACCTCCCGAACGATGGCTATATCTTCGGTTCTAATTATTGTAGAATCTTTCGGTTTGCACCAAAATGTTTTGGTTGCAATTTTCTATATTTCTGGTGCAAATGTTTTTTCTTAGGGGTCTGTTTACTAAGTAAATATAACTCTATCTTTAAATATTTTAATACGAACCCCTATTTTGTATGTTTTCATTCGATTTAGAATCCTTCGTTTACACTAGATACTAAATTTCAGTTCATTATATTGAGAAACACGTCACCTATGAGCAAAAATGGCTTGAGGGCAAATTTCTTTTACGCGTGGAAGAAGCAAACGTTTGCGTGCTTCAAGAAGTAATCTATTACACGGTCCCTTAAAGTGAGCTTTTTAACATTTGTTCTAAAATATTGAGAACCAAAAGTCAAAATGAAATGAAAAAAATTTGGGAGGGGATTTCCAACATGATAATTCTAATAAAAGTAAAAAAAAAATTCTATTAAAAAAAAATTCAAACTTGTTTTATTAATTAATTATTAAAAAACTGTTTAGTACAAAATTTGTATGTTATTTATGTTTGGTCTTTTATAAACTATCGTTGAAAACAAAAATTGCTAAAATATATTAACTACTTAAGAATTTATGTCTAAAAAAACAAGTTTTCTTTTTAACATTATTTAGTAATTTTTTTGACATCATTTAAATTACTAACAACTCATTGGAAAATTATGAAATTTGGTACTTAGACGTTTTTTTGGATTCTAAATCTAAATATAGAATAATATTATGGGGTTGCCACTGAACTTTTTAAAGATTGGTTTAATTTTAATATGTAGATGACCCCTCATGTTAAAAAATATTATATACAATTAATAAAGGCCTTCCACGATTTACAATGGTACTTGACTTGTTATTTCATCAATTAGAATGCAAGATATAGCCATCCTTCGGATTTTTTTTTGCATACTGTACTTTACTATATAGTTGGGGTACTCGTGTACTCCAAACTATATACAATGAATAGCAAGGCCTATTCTAAGGAATTTTTACGACTGCCCAAACTTCCGCCCCCCCCCCCCCCGACATTACAAACATTATTACGCTAATCAGAGAATAATAAAAAAAAAAAATAGGCCTATTAAGCAGTCTCATAATGATATTTTCGCCTCCTATGTATGGAATTTAAAATTGTGATTCGTCATGTTGTCGATCCACAAGTCACCATTTATACGTTTATAATTTCAGGTCTTCCTAGTTTTTAAATTTAACACAAAGTTGTTAAAATTTAAACCTAATTATTTAACTTAAAAAAACACTACTAAATTCGAGGCGCTAAGGGAACGAATAACCGCCAGAATAGCTTCGATTATGTCAAATATGCCAATTATTGGGTTGCCTGGTAAGAGTTTTTCTTGAAGCTGAAACTTCAAAGAAGGAAGGGTTGCATAAACAAATAAAAAAGTCGTTTTAAATTTTATTATACTCAAATTCAAAAAGATGAATAATAATTGCACTCCTTTAATAAAATCATATTTTTAATTTCCTTGTTTTTCTATTTTTTACGACTGCCCAATTTCTGATTTACGACTGCCCAAATACAATTTACGACTGCCCAAATAGGCCACGACTGCCCGTTAGAATAGGCCCTGATGAATAGTACATATATATTTAAAATATATTACAAGGCATAGACAAACTTCGTACAACAGAAACATCGAGTGTTCAACTATATATTGCGTGATTTGCCACGATAAATAAATTTCTTCGTGGTTCTTCTTGTTGGGATTCAAAATGTACATATTTCGAATACGAGAGGATTTGAATTCCGTGAGTGGCTGCTTGCATTTCCGTTATCACGCCTTTTCGATAGTTATTTACATGTTAAAGCCTGAAAACTTCCGAATTTCATACAGTTTTGGATGAAACATGAGCGAATTTGAAAAAAAAAAAACCTTTCATTTGTATGAATTATATTCTATAGGCCAATAAACTTGTTTCTGCAAACGGTAGTCACATCGAATGCTTGCGTTAACTAAAGTAGTTGATAGTTATAAGTACATTGTGCGGATAATTTATTTTGTATATTTTTTGTAGATCCTCGAAAATACCTTTTAGGGACTGTTAAAATTAGGTAGAGTAAAGTTATTTAAATCCATCTTTATGTCTTTAATTAAGAGGACTTGGTACCCTACAAACTATTTTTTTTATTTAAGCCTTTAAAATTATAATTTTTACATATTTGTAAGTATCACTAAGTAAAAACTAAATTTTACAAAAAAAAAAGTTTACATTGTGGTCTAAATTTTCAAAATTTTAAAATTTAAAAAAATTTATCAAATTTCAAATTCTCTCTTCTTTTTCATCTTTCGATATTTTTTCTTGATTTTTGTTAAAATTTTTTCCTAGTAATATACTCTAACTTTTTAGGCATCGGATTTAGAATAAGTTTTCGAGAAAAACGATAATTACTGCATCTATATGTAAAAAAGCGTAAACAAACTTTTTTTTTTAAACATTTAAATTTGTAAAAAAACTTTTTATTTTATTAAAAAATCCATGCCTATTTTCTCAAATGGATATTGAGAATGACACACAAAAAATTTCAAGTCATTTAATTTATATTTGCAGAAACTTTAGCATTTTGAGTATGGTGGGAATTACAAAAATCACTAACTGAGAAAAATGCGTTCTAAACATCAAAGGAGCTATTGCAGCAATGCTAAATTCACCATAAAAACCTAGTTTTTCTGCTCAAAAACTTGCCACAATAAGGAGAAGGTTTCAAAGATTATAAACAAGCAAAAAATAGAAAATTTATATATTTATTATTTTTTGTGAAAACAAGGGCTACCAAGTACCCTTAAGTTTCCCTATTCTCATTTACTGTCCAGAAGCCTTATAAAATCTACAGTTCTTAATGACATTTTGTACACTTATTTTTGGGGTTATGCTGAACAGATTTCTAATAATTAATAGCATACATTTGGAAAAATAAGAAATTTCTTAATATTTAATAACTAACTAGTGACAAGTATTTTTATTTCCTAAAATTTCAAGGAAGAATAATCTAAAAATCTATTCCTCATCTGCATTTACTGTTTCCATGAAAACTGCAGTATATTTTATATGTCACTACTTTGTAGCATGCAATGAGATTTATAGATTTTCATTGTGTACAGATAAACTACTGTTTAATTCAGAATCCTCGGAGCATATACATATTATGATAGTGCATTTCCAATTAAAAAAAAAAAAATTTTGTAAATTTTTTTTTAATAAAACAATAAAATGTTTTTCTTTTGGTAGAACACTGGAATAAAACCCAAATACCGTAATGTTGTACAGAATTTTTTTCTGAAATGCAGTATATTTTATATTCCACTATTTAATATCATGCTTATCAGCCAGCGTAAGTAACTTTAAAAGAAGTTGCGGAACATTTTATAAAATATTTATTCCATAATGTTTTAAAGAGTTTAATAACTTTGTAAAATAATTTTAATGGGTAAAATTTTATTTCTTTTGAAGGTAAGTTTGATGATATATATTTGTAGAACATTTTAAGGCTTCTCTTAAATTTCTGTTCAACAGAGTTGCAATAAGCATTTTCTATAGAATGGAAAATTGTGTTGCATGTAGAAAGCAGCGTAATATACCATCTATTCTTCTGTAATTGTATTCAATGCATCTTAGGATACAGGAGCGTACTCTGATATATAATATGAGCCCTGTAATTTTAGATTTGTGCCCGCCCAAATTTTCAATATATTCATTAATAAAATTCTGATAATTATAGTTAATAATAAAATAATTCCAATAAATATTTAAATAATTAGTTTTATAATTAAATAGTTCTGATAATTAATATACTTATTATTAAAATAGTTATATTTAAAAATTAATTAAAAACGTTAAATAGTTTTATTTATTAATTTTAATATGATTTGTCTTAATAATTAATTTTAATAATTGATTTGTCTTAATAATTAATTTTAATAATTGATGTGTTTTAATAATTAGTTTAATTAAATCCTATTGTTTTTACTACTTATACTTCCTTTTAATAAACATAAACATGGTTTATATATATATATATACGTTTATATATATATATATATATATATATATATATATATATATATATATATATATATATATATATATATATATATATATATATACACAACATAAAATAATAAATTTTACAGAATTTTCAGAATACAAAATAGGAAACACTAAAATTGCATTGATACTCATACTAGAAAATTACAATACAAGGTGCGAGCTGACTAAGTTTATAAATTCCAACAATGCGCAAAAATAAATACCTTTTTTATAGCTAAATAACCAAATATAGTACATTAAATACCCCAAATTAAATACATAACATTTTGCAGCTCAAAATATAAGTCACTTACCTATCCAGTGTAATCCAATAATTGCCCATTGATGATTCCCACCTAACCAAATCTCTATACAATGGTAATATATTATCTGTAGATCTAGATGAAAAACTTTTCTTGATATAACCTAACATCCTATTTGCCTTGTCACTAGCTGCCCTACATTGTTGCCTCATCTTTAAATATCTACTAACCAATACCCCAATATCATTGACAACGTTAGCATCATGTATTCTAACTCAATCTACTGAAATATTTTAAAGCATATTAATATTTATAAGAGGTATAACAACAGTATGTGTAGGTAAAATAATTTGTGGTGGGTTAACAATTAATTTTTAAAAAAATATTTTATTAGCTAGCTTGTAAGAAGTTTTTAACTGTAATAAAAATACCTTCAAATTTTCTTAATGGGCTAATATTAATGTTGTACTATCTGATATTAAACATCTTTTAAAGCAATATTTTGGCAGATTGTAACTGTAAAAATAAAGCATTACATCTATGGGGTAAGGACAAGCGGACAATCCTTATATGTAAGTATTGCATTTACCATTTGAAAATAAATAAATAAAAATAATTAATCAGTATAATAGCTTCTGTGCAAATTTTCTTTCATTCCCAGAAAGACTTTCTGCCCGTATAAACGAAGAATAAAACAACGCAATTTCTTTGTTCTATACAGGTATTTCATACTTCTTAGGAGGCAACACCCTATTTTCGTGACGGAAATGCATAGTTAAAGAGCAAACCTGTTGGGATGTTCGATCTACCAGCAAGACCACGTGGTTCAGGGATCAGTTAGCAGGTATAGGAAATGAAAAGTAGCCGAGAGCACATGTAGCCGTTTGTGTGCGTGTGTTTCCATAGTAACCACAGGGAGTGGTAAATGGAAGAAGGACCCCCTTATTTGAGTGATGGGAGCATTCGCGCCCTACGGACAGGAAACAACCGCCACTATGGGCTAGCAGCGGACACCTGACCACCACTGGAGCCGCCACTTAACGCAAGGTAAGCACGTTGCACTGTCTCAAACCTGGTTCAGACCCTCTCAGTTGTGGTCATTCTTATCTAGATTGATGCGGTAGATTTTCCATTTTGACAGTTTCTTCACCTTTGGATTAAGATTTCCGGAAAACTCTTTCGCGAATGGATCTTGACTGAGAAAACAGATATGGTTTATACCAAGGTAGATTATTTCAATAAAAATATATTGATATGTTAGATTCCTGGACAGTGAAACTGTTGTCTGAAGCTTTAAAACCTGATCTGCAAATTGGACCTACTTTTTAATATTGAAATGGTGTTTTTAAAGTGTGGTAATTCTCAGCAAGATTTATGTAGTAGGTCTCTCATTAGGAAAGTTCATTAACCAGAGTTCCTTCACCTTTGAATAAAGATTTTTGGATTTCCTTTCGCAAATTTTTCTTGACAGATGATCATGTTTATTCAAAGATAGATTTCTTCAACGAACATGTACACCTGGACAGTGGAAATCTATTGTCTGGGCCTTAAGAACCTGGTCTGCAAACTGCAACTACTGTTTAATATTGAGTTGATGTTTTTAAAGTGTAGTCATTCTCAAGATTGATCTGGTAGATTCCTCATTAAGATTGTTCATTGGTTAATGAACTATCTTAATGAGAGAGTTTCTCAGAGTTAATTCGCCTTTGATTTAAGACTGTTTGGAAAACTTTCGTTTGTCTTGAACTGAGAAAATAGTAATGATTCACAAGATTGTTTGAAATGCAAATGTTTTGCTCTGTTAGGTGTTAGGATAGTAAAAACTTTGTTGGCACAGATGTGTCCTTCCGACGATTAATCCGAGTTTCTTCACCTTTGATTTAGACTTCCGCAAACTGGTAGTGTAGCCAGAAAGTTGTCACAATTTATTTGTTAGGATTGATTATTTAAAGAAAAACACATTAAATATTCATAAGTGCCGCAAATATCTATTGCTTTAGATGTTAGATATAAGATTTATAAGGAAAGTTTTTTTTTTATGGCTACATGTTTTACAGGATATGAGGACAAAAAGAAAGGAAACTAATTACATAATATGCTAGAGGAGGATCTAAATGTTATATTTTATATATTTCAATTGATATGTAAAGTACTTCTGCTTCCATAATGATTTTAATGGAAGATTTAAAAAAAAAATTATCGGCCCGTTTATGAAATGCAAAATTTTTCAGCCATGTATAATTCTGAGGATGCATGATTATAGGTTGCATGATGCCGTATCATGCATGTACATCTGCATAGATATTTCCAGCTTTGATAGATACAATGTATCATTTTGATCTTTTTACCAGGGAATGTACTTTGAGTGATTCTTGGGAATTGAAACTGAATTTGAAAATTTATTTTTCGATTTTTTAATTTATTGCCAATTTTTTAAAATAGAATAATTGCATTCACATTTAAAATTTTGCTGTGGTCTATTTGTATAGTGTTATGGCAGTGTAGTTATATAAATACGGGTAGCCAATTAACATTCTTTGACTTTTTTAAAGTTTCAAATGATAGAGTATTATGTTAGCATTAAAGTAATTACAATAGTTTAATATGTTGGGAAAATAATAGTTTAATATGTTGGGAAAATAATAGTTTAATATGTTGGGAAAATAATAGTTTAATATATGTTGACAATTGTGTTTCATATTTTATTTTTAATACCGGGGAATCCAGTTTGTAATTTTATGATTCTGCTATATCATGTCAAGGTGAGTATTTCATATGTGACAACATCGTCTTATAGGGCATACTTTAATTGTATTATTACTTCATGTTAAACACGATCTCCCCGTTGCAAAACATGATCCGCCCTTGTAAAACTCTGATCTCCCTCCCTTTATGCAATCTCTAAAATATTCTTCTTGATAAGCTCACTGAATCTGTGCAAATAAATTCTGCTTACCCTTAAACTTTATTTAGAATATATTGTTTATTTTAAATAATCGTGCTCATAAAAATGTAATATTTAGTCTATCAATTAAGTGAATGTTAGATTCAATGGTGGAATTGGAGAAGGAGGTAAAGGAAAAAATAATTGGTTCTCCTCGTTACATTTTTGAATTTTTAGAGATTCTAATTATTTTTTTTTCAAAATTTTTTAGTTTTAGTTTATACTCCACCGACTTTGTTGTTTTTCGGAACTTATTCGGTTTCATTAGTTAGGTTGCGTGTAAAATTTCAAGTAGTTGAAAAATAGTTCTTTGGGTATTGAAAGATAAGAGAAAATGTTTCTGAGCATGATAATCTGATTTTAAATTTTAAAGCTCTATAATTTAAAAAAAAAGATTAAAGTAATAAATTTTTTTATATAAAGATCGTTATTTATATCATCCACCATGAAAGCAAAATAAAAAAATTTAAGCTGTCAGCACACAGCTACACTGTCCTTTTTGAAAGTGAATGTAAATTTATACTTAAACAAAATTATATTAAAGTTAAATACAATTATGCATAACTTTATTATAAGCAATATTTTGGTCCTTCTACAGAATATTATCTAACTAGTCTCCTTTTTTAGGCCATTTATAAAAACAATAAAATATTAACTCTCAATATTCTTTTTGTCTTCATACCCTGTAAAACATGTAGCTGTTAGAAATGCTTTCTTCATAAAACTTTTCTCTACCCCCAAATATCATCTCAAGCAACAGATATTTGCGGCCCTTATAAATCTTTAATGTGTGTTCCTTTATATTAAAAACATTATTTGGTTTACCAAATTCTGCATTTTCTCCACTCTTTAATATCAGATGTAGCTTTTTGTCTCTACATATATATATTTCTGTACTTCTGAAGTAAACTATCGTAAGTGCAATGTCAAACCAATTACACTTATGATAGTTTACCTTTGAAGTACAGATTTGTTTATTCATAAGCGTATATCATTCCTGCTAGGAATTTAGTTTTTTGTTCCTCCTACTTTAATTCATTTGTGGATTGTAATATATAATTGCTTTTAAAAAATGTAATTGTGCCTAAGGAAAAGTTTTTTTCCCCATCTTAATCCAATACATTGTAGAGTAGAAAAAAATAAATTCCACCAATATTTGGATTTTACAGGGGAGGTTAAGATCAACATTTAAACTCAATCTATTCGATAATTGGCGTATTTTATTGCTAAATGTTATTTCTAGTTTTTTTTTATAAAATAAATAAAATAGTATAGAATGATATGAAATTTAATGAACATTTTCTTTGACATTTTAAAAACTATAACCCTCACAATTTATACTTTTGGCATTAAATATTTTATGCAACATATATATGCTCATTGAAAATATTTCAGTCTTTATTTTAAATTAACTTGCTTAATTATTATTTTTTGTATATCTCACAACAATGGGAAAAGCAAAACACATGCAGAATTCATGACTTGGAGACAGAATATACGTCTAGTATGTGAGAGGACTACACTGTTAAAAAAAATTGTCCACCATGCACCAAAATTTGGTTCCCATTTAGCTGCCACCAACATTTGGTGCTTAGTTTCGCGATTTAATGGTGCTTACGGTCCGAGGTTGCACCATTAAATCGTGAAACTAAGCACCAAATGTTGGTGGCAGCTAAATGGGAACCAATTTTTGGTGCAAGGTGGAACAAAATTTTTCACAGTGTATGATTCGATTCTTCAGGTAGATAATCAGGGTGAATGGAAGAATTTTATTAGGTTTTCAGCCTTTTTAGAGGCAAATGTCCTTACTTCTGTGTCTGTTTGTACTTAGTAAAAATACGAATTATAGTTACCTGGATGGAGGTTGGTTGATTTAAAGAAAACTGTAATCTGAATGCATTGATAAAAGAGAGTAAGGTTTCCAATGAAATGCATGTAACTGGAGGTGAAGGGAAGGGGAAGTGGGGAGAGGTGAATGTAATTTAAAAGTTTAAAGAAATTAGTTTGAAACTTCACACATAGGTGGAACTAAATGAGGGAATGATCTGTACTTTTACTTTCTGTAAGTTTTTTTCTATATACGGTGCAGTTTTACCTATGATCTAAATTTGAACTATTTTTTATACCTGTAGAAAGGGTTTATGTGAGAGGGGGGGGGGGGGTATGGAACACACACAAAAAATATCCCGCGTAACACTGTTACTGAAATTGGGACAATCACACAGCAATTTATTTGATCTTAATTTTTAAAATGTATCTTGTATTTTTGATGAATCTAGATATAAACCAATTACACTGAGGTGGCCAATGTATTATTCATCCTTCGTCTTTTGCATTGTTTTGAATTTGATATCGTGTTTTAATACTTTGTTATGGACTCTGAATAAATGAAAAAGGAATATGCTGTATTATTGTCCTTTACAATTTTGGATACTACGTTTCCCCCGAAAATTAACTGGATGATGTCGACCACAATTACCTAGAAACGCAAATACGCTGGACAATATCGCTTAAGACTGGCGAATCCCGATGTGGAGTGTTGTAGATTGGCAGTTGCTACAGATCTTGGCCAACCTCGTCCAGTGCTGGGTAAAATATACTGGGAGTTTTGAAATGTTGATGCGGAGTTTTAAAATCGAAATAAATTTTTATAAGAATGGACGGAGGGGTAAAAATATGTTTTGTGATGGTTTTGAAAAGTTTATTTACAAAAAAAAAAAAAAAAAAAAAAAAAAAAATCGTGTATTTTGAAACAATGCTCAAGTTTCAAATGGGTCGGCCAATCTTTCCAGAATACCAGTTTCCGTCATTGTCCAATACCACTGTGCTCCCTGGGTTTGCACCTTTGAACCCAGATATTTTACTGCAATTCTAGTTTTTAAACACTCAAGAGCTTCTCTTGAATGTCTTTTGTATGAATGAAACGTTTTCTTTAATATTCGCCCCATGGTTCAGAATTCCTACAGTCATTTTACGTCAAATCACCTCCCCTATCATTTTCAAAAACTATTAACTTCTACTGGCATAAACATAAATTTGTCATCCTAATTTTAAGCCTTCTAACGACAACAGTCTAACTCTGTATCTAATCTGCTTACAACAATCTACACTGTTAAAAATTTTGTTCCACCTTGCACCAAAAATTGGTTCCCATTTAGCTGCCACCAACATTTGGTGCTTAGTTTCACGATTTAATGGTGCAACCTCGGACCGTAAGCACCACTAAATCGCGAAACTAAGCACCAAATGTTGGTGGCAGCTAAATGGGAACCAAATTTTGGTGCAAGGTGGACAAATTTTTTTAACAGTGTAACGCTGTGTCTAATCTGCTTACAACAGTCGAGGTATCCAAATAAGTTAGTCATTCAGTCTATATTCCATTACTTGTTGAAAAAAATAGCGTTTTAAACCTCTTTATCAATATTTAAAAAAAACAAATAACTTCTACAGACGTTATAACTACTAAAATTCTACTAAAAATATCACCAAAAATGAAATTTTTGTTTTTGTTTTATAAAAACTGTTGACGTCACTAGCTTTAATTTCGAGTTTGAATTTTTGAAATCCTATGATTTTAAGTGGTAAAATCTTTATTTTTACTAACTATTTTAACGTATTGCACACGTGTTGGCAAAAGTTAAAAATGCATTTTTCTCAGCTTCACTTTTTTCACATTTTACGTATGTTCGAAAAGCTCCTTGCGATTCATTTTTTGATAAATCCACCTATTTTTTTGCAGAAATAATTTTTAATGTATTATGAAGAGATACAAGCATGCTTTTTTATGTCACATAATTTATTCTATTTTTTTTATGTTGGAAAACAATTTTGTGCTTTTAATGAAAAATCACTAGCGTCAAGTTTGAAATTTTATTTCTGCTGAACTATAGCACCTAAAGATAAAAGCACGCTTGAAAATATTTAAAATATATTGATAAATAACTATTTTTCTTTTATGTTCTTTAAAATATTGTGTCGCGAGGAGCATTTTGAGAAAAGTTAAAATTTCGTATAATTTTAATGCATTTTCTCAATAATTTACTATCTATTTTATATTATCTGTTCAAATTTTGTTGTTGTCTCATAAGTTATATCTTTTAGTTTTTGCCAAATTTTAGTTAATTCTAAACAAAACTAAAGAATTTTGGAAAGAGTGTCCTATGTCCCCTTAATATTAAGCGCTTCAACGGCAACATTCTAACGTCATAGCTAATTTTCTTAAAACAGTTAGATTATCAGGTGATCATAATAAATAAATTGCTCAGTCCATTTTCCACTTCTTGTTGCAAAAAACCACAACAAAAATGCTTAGCCTTAAATACCGTAACCGCATCCCATTTTGCTTCTATAACTCATTCCCTGTGCTACCAAACACTTTTTTTTTTATCTACTGTCACGAAAACTAGAGGCATTCATTCCTTCACTAAAAGAGCGCCAGATGTTGTCAGCGCTGTCACGCTATTCGAATCTGCGGCAAAACGTTAAAAAAAGAGCCAAATTTCTAAAGAAAGTAAAATAATAGAGCCCTTATTGAGGCACATTTCAGGGAGTTTTCATTTGAGTCGTTTTGTTGAGAAATTGCAAGAGATGAAAAAGGAGGGTTCTGCAACAGGGAACGAGGGGTTCGCTGCTGTTGAGTTATTTACCTCCTACTGGTGATTTGAGTTGTTTTCTTCGGGCTGATAGTTTGTTTACTTCCTTCTTTTTTCGTTGCAAAATTACTTCAGTGGAGTTGACAACAGGTATAAGTTTTGATTGTGAGTATTTCGAGATGAATTGTAATACTCCTTTGGTAAATGAATTACGCTATATATTTTAGGATTTCGTGACTATTTTTCTCTTACTAGCGAGAATTATATGACAACATAATAAAACAGAGTTTTAGTTTATGAAATTGGCAACGTAACGCAACTTGCATGATAGAAGAACGCTTCAACCACCGTATCAAACTGGACTTAGTAAGAATAAATTGTATTAGATATTGGAAGTCTATATACTATTTTTAATAGTTTATTAAATGCTTTTTTTTTATTTATTTGAATTTTATTTCTTTTATGTGAATTTGTTAGAAACTAATGCGATAAATGCAGCCATCTATCGGGAAAGGGGTGTATTAAAAATAGTTAGGTAGTATTTAAATTTCGGGTATTTTTTAAATTTTTTTTTTGAGTTGTGACGTAGATGGTTTCAAGGGATTAACTGAATATCACATTTTCTGCTTCTTCGATAAACCTTTTAAGTTATGTGACTGTTTTTATGACGTCATATGGGTGTTAATAGTGATAAATATGACTTGATATTTGTGAGAATTTTGAGTTAAGTTATAATATTTAATATCCCGTGGTAAATTATTTAAGTTGTATATTAGGATTTCGTGATTTCATAATGGAACAATTTGAATATCACAAAGAAAATTCAAAATTCTTATCTCTTCAATTTTATATTGCACTTAATATATTTTTCCTATTGATGATTTAGTGTTTGATATGTTGTTGCATTAGTAGTTGGCAAGTAAAAAACATCCTTTTAAGTGATAAATTATTTTATTTCAATTTATTTTTAAACAAAATTTCTTTTCTAAATGAACTTAAAAACACTTATTATTAAACAAAAACGCACATATAAGTAATTTTATTTATATACAGGTAAGAGATAAGCATAAATTCTTCATTGACTCAGACTTCGATTGCACTACAGACTCTGGTGAATCGCTTCTTTCTTCCGATTAGCCGGAAGTTCTCTATTCTACTTAGTCTAACTAGCAGCTTTTCCCAATACGCAAGGGCCGGATATAACCTGGTGGTAAATCACTTTATGCCCATATAATTTTAAACAAAAATACTAAATCTTACAAATAAATTACTGTATATGAGCGGCCGACCAAACGGTATAGTGGTTAGCGTGCTAGCTTCTGGACCGCGAGGTTGCGGGTTCGAGTCCCGTGTTGGCATGGATGTTTGTAAATGTATGTTGGCTTGTCTAATGACGAATGTTTCGGCGCATTATAGCCCTCGTGTTGCTGACGGCGCCAGATAATCTGAATACAACCAACCTGTATATGAGCGTCGGAAGGATTATTTATTGAGGGTGCAAGGGGAATAAAGTTTTTGTGCAGAAATTGACCTTTTAAAAATAATAATTGAATTTCTTATTGAAATGTTAATTAGTAGTTATACATTAATTTTATTTTCAAATGAATAATTTAAAATCTATTTTGTATAGTACACAACTACTTTTCTTCAGTGACCTCAACTGTTTTTCTCCACATTTTATAGTTTGGAGGTGCCCATGTAACTGTATTTAGATACATGTAAGAGATTAGCATATACTCTTCATTGACTTATATATTTAAAATTGCACAACATAGCTGGATGAATCCACCCTGTATTTAATATATGATAAGCCAGAAATTCCCCATTCCACATCGTATAGTTAACAGCGTTTCCCAATACGCGAGGACCGCATGTGATCCGCAACAGCACTTTTGAGGCCCGTCGGCCGTTTAGAAGGACAAAAAATCCACTTTGGAATTATTTCACAAGACTTTAATTTATCCATCGTTTTATCTGAATTGGTATGTTTTAACTCTTTAGAAGTCAGGCCAGTGTTCCAAAACAACAGGATCAAATTATATATCGCAATGGATTTATAAATTTTTTCAAAAACAACCATTAAACTCTAAATAATATTTTAAAAATACCTATTACTATTACATACCTATAACGATTCAAATCAATGTCGACTTTATCTGTCTCATTATATTGCCTGTTATGAGGAAAGAATTATTCAAAAGGGAGACTTTTTAGGGAGTTTTTAAACAATTGAATCCTAGCTAATTACAGAACCTTTTTTAAATTGATTTCAATATGTTGATGTTACTTCCGATATAGAGTTTAAATGGCAAAATTATGAAAGGATTTTGTATCTTACAAAGAGAACTAAGAATTTTTGTTTGGAAGAAAATATATTTTTAATTAGTAATCTATGTACAATTGTACATTTTTAGCATAAATATTCATTTCTAGCAGATGGGATTGTTCTGGGGAAAAATGGAAAAGTTTTAAAATTATCAGGAAAAAGGCGAAATGTATTGTAAAGATAGCCAGAAATGTAAACAACTTTTAAATTACAACTTAGTACGTTCACTCCGAAAAAAACCCAAACCTCTTTTCATTTCTCAATTATACAATATTTGCTGTTGAAATGATTGTGTCTGCTGACAAAACAATTTATTTCCTCATAAAAAGCTAAAAAGTAACCTGAAATATAAATGATTGTTATACGAAAACTGAAAAGACTCAAGAGCCATTATAAGAATTTCAACCAGTGAACTTAAACGATCTTCTTCTTCTCAAGGACTATGGGGACTAAGGCACCTCTGCTTAAGCATTTTATACCTAACCCATCCCGTACAAATCGGTAGTGGGCAGTACTGCACAGGATGTAAGCGCACACTCGCGAGTGGGAGTGCGCAAGTCTACCTATAGCCACCGAAGAGTTCATTTCGACCTCTTTCGGTAGCTACCCGATAGATGGCAGCATTACCGACCGTATGTGGAACTTCTTAATTTAGAGGCAATACCAAGCAGAAGATTCCACCAGAAGACTTGGCTTTTCCACCCCCAGATGTATTGATTTGTATGGGAACTTGGAGGACTTTGAGACCACGACTGATTTAACGTGCTCCAGTCACCATTAGCGAACACGGCGGTTTTTAGTCGGTCCCAGGCCCGAACTCGCAACCTCAGGGCTCGCAACCTTCTAGTTGAGAGAACGATACTCTCCCGACTGGGCTACGCTGCCCTAACTTAAACGATTCTTCTATATTGACAGTATTCTAAATTGTTACATTTTCCAGTTGAAAAGACAAATTTCAAAGTTTGGCAAACTATTTATATCTCATATTCCTGTATTTACAATTTAAAAATTTCAATCCTTCGCTTTTCAAGCATACTAAGTTAAGGGGGTATGGTACCGAAATTTCTTCAAAAATCCCAATTTTTTTTTCTGATTTTAAAAAATAGTTCATACATTCCTGAAGAGAATGATGTTTTTATCTTATTCCTCCGGTGATTAGAACGCCACAAAATTACCTGTGATTTAAACATCACTAATGGGCATAACACCTTGAAGCGTCTGCTTAAAGTGCGTTTTTCGAGCACTAGTGTTTTTCACAGATGTTGCATATTCAAATCGATATATCTCCAGAACCATTAACAATTGGCTATTCAAATTTTTGGAGCATTTAATTTATATAGTTTTAAATATTTCGTCCTCACAGAATTTTATTTTTTTAATTCTGTTTTAAAATATAATTTTTAGCGTAAAAGATAACATAAAAAAAAGCAAAAATTTCAATATTTTTACTTTGAGAATTTTTTTAATTTTTTAGTTCACCTATCAAAATTCTGTGAAGACAAAATTTTCTTTATATAATTATGTATTACAGAAGGCTTTCACTTTGAAATTTTTTTTATTTTTTCTTGACTTATATCAAAATACGCAAACATCAATTATTATGGATTTTTCTTGGTTTTTAAATTTTTTTTAAATAACAAAACACAATATTTAAAAAAACATTTTCTCAAAGATATATAAATAGTATCTCATACATAAAATAAATTTTTGACGTAAAATTGTACATAAATAAAGTTTTTTTTATTTTTGGTACCGCACCCCCTTAAGTATAGGGATTTCAGAAAGGAATCCCTAATTTTGAAATGACATAACTGCGAAATAGTGTGAGACAGAAAGAGACAAGTGGTATATTGGACAGTCAGGTATGGAATTTTAAATTCAACGGTTTGCAAAATTGGCTGATGCGAGTACAATTTAATGACAACTGCTTATAGTTTACTAGGCCCATTTTCATTTTTAATAGATTTCTCAATAAACAAAACTGGTGTATGTGGACTACTAAAAACCCACTAGAGTGTCTTTCAAAATCACTGCAACAAAAGTGACCGTTTATTCTTACCTTTCCAGGAAATGGATAATATGAACTTTTTTTATGAGGGAAACAATAAACTAATTCTATTCTATTTATATTTTACAACATTGTTGCAAAAATTACAATGTTGTAACTAATTTTGCAAACCAAAATTTCATATCTGTCTACCCAACATACCTCTTTCCTCTTCCTTCTGTCTGTTTTGCAGGTATGCCATTTTAAAGTTAAGGAGCCTTTTCTGAAAAACTCTGTATGTATGATATTAAAAGCAATACACTACACTACACAACACTACACTACAATTCAAAACAATACAATACAATATAATACACACAGTTGTGGCCTTTTTACAATATTTATTTGTGATCTCTGAGATAATGAACCAGAAGGAACACACACACACACCAACTCAGAAGAAACCACCTTTATTTTTTCCCCCTCTGCACCACAGTTTGTTTCTTGGTTAGTTTATTTTAAACTTTTCTCTTTTGCCTTTAGAACTATTCTTGTTCTAGCTTTTTTGGGCTTTGATGCGACTCAGGATTAGGAACGCATTCAACTTTTTTTTTTGCTCTGTTTTTGTTCAAAATAACGGACTTTTATTAATAGACTTTCTTAAAAAGCAAGTCAGAACTTGCAGCTAGCCTGCTATTCGTTTTTGCCCAGCATTTTTTACGAAATTTGACTAACCCAGTTATAAGAGAAAGAGTGCTATAGATAATGTTTGTTACCTAGGTGTAACCCCGGTTTGATTTTATTTCTTAAGAAGAATTAACCGGGGATTTATACAAGTAAAAAAAAAAACAAGTAAAATTTTTAGACTGTAGCTGAAACTATACCATAAAAATAAAAAACAATAAAGTTGAAGTACTTGTCGAATTCCCTCATAAAAATTAAAACCTAATTTTATGATAGTTTGTAATCAGATTTTTTATTCTTTTAAAATGTATTTTTTATCCCTCCCCTCTGACCTCCTCAAATTAAAACTGCACTTATCTCATAACAAAATTGTATTACTTATATTCCACTTTTCTTTATAACCTACTTTTCAGTGAACGTAGTGCAGCAGATATTTTCAGTTCTAGTAGTTGACAATCTAAATTTTTATATTTGACACTTCTATTCATATGATAGATAAAATGTTTTTTAAATGGTACTCAGCTAGCTTATTGGTGGCTTCTGGATATTGATCAAACAAAATTAACATAGTCAGTATTCTATGTATAATATGCAGTGGTAGTTGACAACTACTGAACAACTAGAATTCCATACTCAGTCCATGCATCAATTCAACAATAAAAAAGGCAAGAAAATATCTAATGCACATGAATATTCAACATTTACTGACTGGGTTACTTATCAGGAATTTGAAATAATCTATTTTTGCACTTCTCTTTTCCACCTACCTTTAAGTGAACGAAATACAACTGACACTATCAGTTCTAGTACTGGCAAATCTTACTTTTCGAAGTTGACACTCCCAGTCAAATACAATGACAACTACTGAAAAACTACAATTGCATGCCTCAGTGTTTTGAAACCAATCCAACATTACAAAGACAAAGAAAGTACCTAATAAACATGAATGTAAAGCATTTACTGATGGGGGCATTAGGGATTTGAAATAATCCATTTTTACATTTTTCATTTCCACTTATCTTTAAGTGACCGAAATACAACAGACACTCTCAGTTTTTGTAGTTGACACTCCCAGTCAAATGCAATGGCAACTACTGAAAAACTAGAATTGTAAGTCTCAATGTTTTGAAACCAATCCAACATTACAAAGACAACGGAAATACCTTATAAGCATGAATGTAAAGCATTTGCTGATGAGGTTACACATAAGGGATTTGAAATAATCCATTTTTGCACTTTTCTTTTCCACCTACCTTTAAGTGAACGTTATACAACGGACACTCTCAGTTTTTGTAATTGACACTCTCATTCAAGTACAATAAAAACTACTGAAAACTAGAATTGTATGCCACTGTATTTTGAAACCGATTCAACAAAATAAAGATCAAGACAATATCTAATAAACATGAATGTAAAGCATTTACTGATGAGGTTATGTATTAGGGATTTGAAGTAATATAATTTTTGTAGCAGAAATATTTTTGACTCACCCGACTTGATGAAAATACAAAAAGTATTACAAAAAATTGTGTATGATTGATAGCGCCAATCTTTATTGCCTCCTCATCTGATATGTCCCTCTAAGACGGGCAGTGTTTCCAACAGTACTGATACTATGAATTTATGGCCAAAATTCGAAATTCGAGAAAAAGAAGGTGTTTGGCCCTATTTGTGCTAAATATCTTTATTTGCATCTATATTATCTAAAATGGAAAGTTATTTCTCGTTGCCGTACTATTCCAATTACGACGATTACTGTTGTATTTATCGATAGTTTTTATATCATTTTAAAGAAGCCGGGATTTTAATAAAATATTAGGATGTAGGTTAGAGGTCGGAAATATCGATCAAAATAAATATCGATACTATATCGTTGCATAGAAAGAAATATCGATAAAATATCGATATATCGAAACAAGATTTATTTTTTATTTGATTTTTAATTTTGCCAGAAAAACCAAGTTTTTCGGGGCAAATTTCTACTTTTCATGAATTCATGCCAAAATTGTTTTAATAAAATTTAAAAATTAAATTATAAAAATTGTTTTAATAAATAAATTATATTATCAATCAGAATAAATAAAATACATTTGGATGTCAATGCATAAATTCACATTTATTTTTAAAGAAGAAATTTTGAAAAGTAGTTTACCGAATATTTTGCTGATAGAGATGTTTTCAATATTTAAAATAGGATACAAATTCCAGGCACACCTTGGCAACAGAAACGGCGCTATGTTAATGACTACTAATAAATGAGCTTATCTTTCCATTACATTATGTTTTCTTTTTAGTTAGGGTGCCATTTTAACTGCAATCTATATATATAAAAGAAAGTCGTGTTAGTTACACCACTTATAACTCAAGAACGGCAGAACAGATTTGGGTGAAAATTGGTATGGAGGTAGCTTAGAGCCAGGAGACGGACATAAGATACTTTTTATCCCGTTCGACAGCGTTCCCGTGTGACTTGACAACAAAACGCAAATGATAGCTATGTAATTGACGTATAATGACAGCTATGTAATGACGTATAGATGACAATTTGATATTTATAAAACTCGGTATGGTTGAAAATTTGAGTTTTGAAATAAATTTTTAGGTGAATTGAAGTGAAGTGAAGTTTAATTAATAATGCCGCGAGCAAGACGATCGAATCTTTCCCGACAAAGCCGTAATGCAAGAAGAATACGAAATACTGCAAATGAAAGGACTGAAGAAGAACAAGAAATTGCACGTGAACAGCGCCGCGATAGTATGGCTCGACTTCGTGCTTCTCAATCACGAGAACAAAGTGAAGCAGCCCGTGAAACAGCTCGGTTGGCAATGCGGAATCGTCGAGCGAACAACAGAGGTCAACAAATAGATAATTTGCGACGCAGAACAAGATATTTATCAAGTGCTGATTTGAATCGAGCAGCGTTTCGATACGATTGCAGCAATGATTACAGCTTGCATCCTAGCGTTTGTATTGGGCAAATGGACGTTGTTTGTGAGTATTGTGGTGCATTAAAGTTTTCCGGAGAAACGGCTGGATTATGCTGCCTTAATGGTAAAGTGAAATTACCGTTGTTGACTCCGCCACATGAGCCATTGTATTCATTGCTTTGAATATTTGTTTTTAAAATAGAAGCTGGAGCTGCACTATAGACACCAGGCATATTTTATTGAGTATGTTCACCGGTGTTTTGTACGTATTAAAAAAATATATACAAAATTCTTTTAAGCAATAGCAGTAATATTATTTCTACGTTTACAAAATTTTTAATGGTTAAATTTTTCTAGCTGGCTTTTTTAACCCCTTACACTCGAGGCCACATGATTGGATGCCGCAACTCGAGAAGACCACTAGGTTTGATGCGGAAATTCGATGCAAGGCCAATGACTGTTTAGTTTCTATGAAGCTAATCCCTAACCTCGGATTGAACCAAATATCCCGCGAAACGTCTCAAGTTGCTGGTACCTCAGCGCGAAAAAGGCCTCGAGTGCAAAGGGTTAAAATTATGAATCTAACTTTATTTAATGAGAGTGAGTCAAAACATACATAGAATCTGGCATAGCAAAGGATTATTTAGACTCAATTTGACTTCACACTTGCAACCTAAAACGTAGATTCAGCGAAGATTAATGAAATTCACTGAAAACTTTCAAATCATTTCGACATTTGCCACCAAAGAGAAGAATGAATATAGATTCAAAATATAAAGCATCTGCGGCCAAGAGAACTAGGGCATCACCGCTGTAAAAACAGCATCAACTGGAGAATGACAGAGCTCGCTATTACAAAATGAACCAAAACATGAAACTGTTATTGTACTTTGGAAGCTGATCACCAACAACAATTAATCCGAAGAAATTCTGCGTCTATGTAACACAGAACAGATAGATATCTTTCAGCGGGTCCCCAGCAGCGCGGGGCCACGCAGCTAGTTGTAACTAAAGTCCAAACTTTAGTTTTGAAGTTTTTGAAAAGGGAATAAAGAAAATCGAAAAAATACATGGAATACAAAACGATCATCAAAAAACTAAAAATGTTTGAAAATATCGATATATCGGTAACTTATTGTATCGATATTTTTAGTATCGATATTTAAAAAAAATATCGTCGTATCGATATATATCCAACCTCTAATGTAGGTTCTAAACATGAGGGATTTCTAGGAAGAATTTTAGGGCTATCTTTTACCTTTTAGCTAGATCGTAAGTTAGAAACATGTATATATCTAAACCAACTCAATTAAAGCCATACAAATGTATACTACAGAAGAGGGTAATAGAGGGTGTATCCATTTCCTTAATGGAGACCGTTTGTAATTAACCACTGAGAAAGCATTAAACTTGAATGCAGAGCAAAATGTGCTCTTAAGACTGAAATTATAGTTTACATATCAAGCTATGCATCGTTAAATTGGTATTGTAGATAATCATGTTTGGAAGTTAAGTAAATTGTCTTATTAATGTAAAGGGGACATGGGACACTTTTTCCAAAATTCTTTAGTTTTGCTTAGAATTAAATAAAATTTCATTCAAACATAGAAGATAGGACTTAAAAGACAAGAACAAAATTTAAGTATATAATATAAAATAGATAGTAAATTATTGAGAAAAATGCATTAAAATTTTTACTTTTTTCAAAATGCTCCTCACGACACAATATTTTAATGAACATGAAAGAAAAATTTGAAGTTGTTTATCAATATATTATAAAATTTTTCACTCATGCTTTTATCTTCAGGTACTATAGTTGAACAGAAATAAAATTTCAAACTTGGCGCTAGTGATTTTTCATTAAAAAATGCACATATTTCAGCTTTCCAACATGAAAAAAATAGAAAATTTAAGTAACATAAAAGAGCATGAGTGTATCTTTTTATAGTACGTTAAAAATTATTTCTACAAAAAATTTGGTGGATTTATCAAAAAATTCATCGAAAGGAGTTTTTCAAACAAACGTAAAATGTGAAAAAAGTAATTATGAGAAAAATGCATTTTTAACTTTTGCCTACAAGTGTGCTATACGTTAAAATATTAAGTTAAAATAAAGATTTTACCACGTAAAATCATCGTATTTCAAAAATTGAAACGCAAAATTAAAGCTAGTGACTCTAGCAATTTTTATAGAATGAAAACAAAAAATGTAATATTTGGGGATATTTTTGTAGTTACAGTGTCGTAGTCCCCTAAAAACATGGTTGTCTGTGATATATTTAATGAAACAAGAAACAAATACAATTAAAGCATTTTGAGTTTCAAGTATTGTTGTGAATTAAAGGTAATTTAAATAGGTGAAACTACTATAGTTGAACAGAAATAAAATTTTAAACTTATCGCTAGTGAATTTTCATTAAAAAATGCACATATTTCAGCTTTGCAATATGAAAAAAATAGAAAAAGTTACGTAACATAAAAGAGCATGAGTGTATCTTTTTATAGTACATTAGAAATTATTTCTACAAAAAATTTGGTGGATTTATCAAAAAATTCATCGAAAGGAGTTTTTCAAACAAACGTAAAATGTGAAAAAAGCGAAGCTGAGAAAAATGCATTTTTAACTTTTGCCTACAAGTGTGATATACGTTAAAATATTTAGTTAAAATAAAGATTTTACCACGTAAAATTATCGTATTTCAAAAAAATTCAAACGCGAAATTAAAGCTAGTGACGCTAGCAATTTTTATAGAATGAAAAACAAAAAAAATCATATTTAGTAATATTTTTGTAGTTACAGTGTCCCATGTTCCCTAAAAACATGGTTGTCTGTAATATATTTAATGAAACAAGAAATAAATACAATTAAAGCATTTTGAGTTTCAAGTATTGTTGTGAATTAAAGGTAATTTAAATAGGTGAAACTACTATAGTTGAACAGAAATAAAATTTTAAACTTATCGCTAGTGAATTTTCATTAAAAAATGCACATATTTCAGCTTTGCAACATGAAAAAAATAGAAAAAGTTACGTAACATAAAAGAGCCTGAGTGTATCTTTTTATAGTACATTGAAAATTATTTCTTAAAAACATTCTGTGGATTTATCAAACAATTAATCGAAAGGAGTTTTTCAAACAAACGTAAAATGTGAAAAAAGCGAAGCTGAGAAAAATGCATTTTTAACTTTTGCCTACAAGTGTGATATACGTTAAAATATTTAGTTAAAATAAAGATTTTACCACGTAAAATCATCGTATTTCAAAAATTCAAACGCGAAATTAAAGCTAGTGACGCTAGCAATTTTTATAGAATGAAAAACAAAAAAAAATCATATTTGGTAATATTTTTGTAGTTACAGTGTCCCATGTTCCCTAAAAACATGGTTGTCTGTAATATATTTAATGAAACAAGAAATAAATACAATTAAAGCATTTTGAGTTTCAAGTATTGTTGTGAATTAAAGGTAATTTAAATTTTAATATTTTTACAAGGTCATGAATTTCTACTGAAATTTTTTTTTTGTTCAATGAATGTATACGAACACTGTTGTAGATTGTTAAAGATAGTTGGATAATTGCCAAAACACGGTTCGAACGATTTGGATTAAAATTACTGTGGTAATGCTTTTTAAGATGTTTTAAACATCCTCGCCCACATTATTTTGTGGTGAACACTGTAATTGTAATTTTTTTTTGAGAGATGGTAAAAAACCATAGAAATTGTTAATTATTCAAAATGTAAAATTCAAGAAATAAATTATTTAAACTAAAAAATAAATTGAAAAAACTGCAATAAGAACAGCTCGTTTCAGGAGTTCGTGTAATTAAAGCCATAAGTTTTAAAAAGTGCAGTTTTTAACGTTAAAATAAAAATAGCTCTTAAAAATCGTGAAAAATGTCCATAATTTAAAAAGAAACATAGAAATTGCTACAGAAATTATTTTTTTTATTGATAACCCTCAAACTTCATTAATATTTTTTTTACTTTCATTGCAAAATTAATGATGGAAGTTTTTTTTTTATATATTTCAATACTGATTAAAGTGAGTTCGCCGTAAAAAAAAATACCAAAGTTAGAATATGACACCATTGTAGAAGTGAATAATTCAACTAAAAATAAAAAAAAATCTCTCTGTATTAATAGAATGTGATGAATGGGCCGTAAATAAGGTCTCATGGTCATTTGAGATTGGATGTGCGTGGATTGAATCCTCTGAGGTCTCGTCAATTCACTTCACTTTAGTTCTGATTTGAATACTAATGGATTGAGGTGTTGCCCACTAACACAAAAGGGAAAGTCTTGCTTTCAATTTTGATCGAGCAGATCCTGTTGTATGTAAAATGACTCTTTTACCTTTTGACCTATAACAGAAAAGTGCTGTGTCCACACAATAATTAGGAAATTCACAGGGGAGGATGAAAAAGAAAAGGTTAGACATTTTGAAATGGGAGATAGATACTTTTTGAGCTTTTGTAAAGTCTATCACTTTTTACTTTCAATTACAGATATCGCACCCTTCTATAAAAGTGATATAACTCAAAATTCTTCTTTTTTTTATATTTTTTTTTTTATTACTAAAGGGTGTTCTGACCATCGATATAAATAAACAACTGGAAATACTGCTTAACTCTGGGAAAACGAAACCGTTGCCAAATGCAATTGGTGGGATAAAAAATACGGATTTCCGAGGATTGAAAATAAAATGTTTGGTTGTACACAGTAGAACTGTCAATAGTATTCCTTAATTAGTAATAAGTGCAAAAAAATATATGCTCTAACACTTTACAAGGTTTTTCACATTCCCATCCAACTATAAAAGTGAACTGTGATTGGTTAATCATCCCACCAGCTTCGTAATCCCTGGCGCGTTTTTCTCTTTGCATTGACAATGGAACAGTCTATCCAGTTGTTCATCTATATCGATGGTTCTGACAGACTACCCCAGTAGCACAAATCCGCTAGCCAATATCGGTTCGACACTGTCCATTTCCAATGTGGACCATTGGAGACTGGCCGTTGCTATGGATCTTGGCCAATCCCACCTAGTGCTGGGGAAAATATACTGAAAGTTTTGAAATGTTGATGCACAGTTTTAAAATTAAAATATAATGTTATAAAGGACGGAGGGTTAAAAAATACGTTTTGTGATGGTTTTGGCTTGTTTTCTTTTTTATTTAAAAGAAATGTGTATTTTGGGAACGATGCTCTGCATTTGGTATGGATTGACCAATACCGATGTGATATCTTTGGTACATGGATTTGAAGGAGGAATAACAGCATAAGTCAGTTTCAACTTGAATTCGACTTGTTAACAATCATGAGCCGTTTAACCAGCTTCAAGTACATGCAATATGCAATTTTGTACACATTGAATGAATCAAAATGAAGAATTGTGAGTTACGTCACTTGGTAACAAGGGTGCAACATGTTAACCCTCTTGCTGAGCAAAACGCTTCCTGTCAGACATCTTTGAGCTTTGAAAAGAGTGTAAAAAATGTAAAAAGTGAAATAAAAAATGCTTATATATTTCGCAGAAATGTGGACATCTAACACCATCTGTTAACCGAAATTTAAATAAACAATTAAACTTCACAGAAAAGCCAAAATGAAGCCATGAACGGGGAAAGAGCGAGTTTCACAGTTAAAAAGACGGAAAAAAATGCATTTCCGCGGAAATCGCGGGTTGCGCAAAGTAGGCTATTTCTATATTGCCCGCGGAAATTGCTGGATGCGCAGTGAGAGGGTTAACATAGGGCGATGAAAGTATTGCATTTGTTTGAAACTTTTTTCTTTACGTTTAAGGAAAATCCTGAGTCCAAAAAAGTGGTGTAGAAAAGATGTCTGTGTGTTTGTGGTCAGCATTATTCTCGAATGAATTGACCAACATCGTTCATTTTTTGTATATTGGTCAACAGTGTCCATGGAATCTGTCATTAAGGTTGTCAAAATAGCGCATGCGCATAAGGCAGCTGCCATAAAAAAACTAATGCTTTTAAACAATTGCTGAAACACGTATCTAACTATTTGAATAAAAATTTATGTGGTAATGCTTTTTGTGGTGTCTAAGTATCTCCGCACCTGAAATTCCTTTAAAAGTTTGATACAGGGTTAAAAGTTAAAACGGATGTCTTTAACATAGAGCTCTCTTCTTTTGAACATTGCCCTTCAATGATTGTTCCTCCCTTGTATCACTTACCCGTAAAGAATAACAGAATAGTTCTAGTATTTTTCTGAAAATCACGGTCGTAATTCTGACATGCAAGTATTGCTATGTAATCGAAATATAAGATATTTGTACACTACACTCACTATCCAATTTATTAAAAACCTGTGATTTATTCAAATATTGGTCGTAGGCGTGGCTAGATACACAATTTTCATGTTTTGGGTGACAAATAATATATTTTTTTTAATAATATGTTATCAACTTTTATAGCACAAGCAGTAAAGCAATAGTTGGAAAATGACAACTCATAAAATTTATTTATTTTGGGAGCATATTTAGCTTTTGCCACAGTTGATGAGATAAAATAGTTGACTTCGTTCTCGAAAGCTGTGATTTCAAATATTTTTAAGAGTTAAAAGCAGGATTCTTAGTCTTGGTCATAAAGAATTTTTTGTGGGTCAAAAAACCATTAAAAAACTGTTATTCACACATACCCATATAGTACACATCCTCCAGGGAGGTCCTTAGGAAGTCTTCAGTCATCCCCGGGACTCCGTAGGACTTCCTAGGGATCTCCCTGGGAAGATGTGTGCTATATGGGTAGTATCAGATAGGCTGCACAGGGAAAAAGTAATATCACTGTGTCCTAAAAATATTTAACATTAATCCTATAAAATCTCTACAGAGATGCCTACCAAACGGTATAGTGGTTAGCGTGCTAGCCTCTAGACCGCGAGGTTGCGGGTTCGAGTCCCGTGTTAGGCATGGGTCTTTGTAAATGTATGTTGGATTGTCTAATGACGAATGTTTCGGCGCATTATAGCCCTCGTGTTGCTGACGGTGCCACATAATTTGAAAACAACCAACCAACCCTACTGAGACCTGGTTAAATTGTTTTGCCTCTTGCCATACATTGGAGGTTTTTTTTTGCAGTATAGTCCATTTGAGACTGCATGGCTATGAGTCACTTTTAGGGAACTACTTAGAAAGACTATAGGTTTCGTTTTCAACTTTTAAACACATTTGAAATCACAGCTTTTAAAAACTCAGTTATTTTCTCTTAGCAATCAATTATCTTCAAAGCTAATTAACCCCTACAATAAGTAATTTTATAAATCCCTTATATTAACTTGGATTTTGTATGTTTGTGGCTGACAAATCCTTGGATGGCTTACAACTAAACCTTCCTTAGAGTGGTTAAATGACCGCTTTTGAGACTTTAATCGAAATTGTTAAGTTCCAGGTTTTCCCACCGCCATTGGTAGAAATAGGTATATATAAATTGTCGGTAGGATTTAAGTGATAATACCCCCATGGCCTTCAATTTGTATAGCTAGCTTAGATGCAACTTGGCAGTAAGACTCGTTGTCGATGATAATGCATTCTATAAAGCTTTAGATAATGCACGGATGCTTTTACACGCATTTTCATTACTGTACATCAGATCTAGATATTAAGCCATATTTAAGCATGCAGAATTTGGCAATATTTAATGACTGAAACCGTTCCATGTTAAGTTTAACGAGACAAAATCTGCGGAGGGATAATTAATCCCCCCCCCCATCCTGTCATATAATCCCACTGAAACTTAGCAAATTAACTCGTTGTGTATGACAATGTAGACAATAAAGGTTTGGGAGAAAAATAGTTAGTCAATTGCACGGAATCGACGGTTTTCTTCGTAGAGGTCAAATACTTTAAAAATTTGATCCGAGTTCAAATATTTTTTTATATTAGTTAGTTGGCGATGTATATAAAGGATTTATAGTACACATTTTGTTTTATGGGTTAATTTTTTAAAAGGCCTTATATTAATTTTGTTTATGTTTGTTTGCGGCTGACAAATATGCAGAGGGCAAAGTAATCTCCTCTCCCATCATCCAATAGAGCTGAAACTTGGGAGATAGATTCGTTGTGGATGACTATGCATTTTATCAAGTTTTGAGGATTGTCACTTGAAGTTTGGTATCACACAAGCTTCTATTTTTGCTTTGGAGGAAGATTAACCCGCTTGTCATCATCTAATGGATCTGAAGCTTGACAGATGGACTCATTGTCAATGACAATGCATTAAAAAATTGCAATTAAGAAAAAAATTAGTCAATGGCAAGGAATCGTTGGTTTTATTAGCAGTGTGCAAAAATTATGAAAAGTCTGAGCTCAAAATCACTTAAATTAGTTGCAATTGCTCATAAAACTCGGCAATGTATGCAAAGGATTTTTATAAAAAACTTTGTTTTTATGGGTTACTTTTTTTATTGCGTTCCACGCAATATTATAATAGAATTTTATCTAAGGACTTTCGTTACCAGCATTTGCATAAATAATCACGGGTTCCTAGTTCATTAGCCAGTATGTAGCTGGATATTTTTCACGCCCTAAGCATAGCGGGCAATGGATATTTACGGCTCTGCTGTCCCCACTTAAACAAAGAGCCGTCGTTCTTTTCAGCACGGCAGTTCGTGTCTATCACAGGCCATTCACTCAATTCTTCTCATTCGAGACACCCTACAAGTTAATCATTTTCCTTCACGCAAACGGAATTGTGGTCGTTATACGGTTTCATGTTTTCGTTTTGTCATCTAGTGTGGAATGGCGGTCACATAGAGAGAGAGAGATTGCGGATAGATGGAATGGGCAGATATTTCATGGGAAGTGAAGGAAACAGAGATTGAGTAGACTAATGTGTAAGGAACTTAGTTCATTAACTCATTCGTCTGTTCAGAGAAATTTGTATTAGGACATTTGCATTATAATTACACAACACACGTTATGAAAAAAGTTTTAATCATAAAATAGAATTAATTTTCTTGTTTTAAATTGATTACATTTCACTAAAAAATGAGCAATCGCATGCTTAAAAAATCCACCCATAAAAATGATAACCCTTAAAAACAAAGTTTTTAATAAAATCCTTTGTATGCTTTGCCAAGTTTTATGAGCAAATGCAACTAATTTAATTGATTTTGAGCTTATATAGACTTTTCATAGCTTTTGTTCACTATTAATAAAACCATCGATTCCTTACAATGGACTAACTTTTTTTGTCCCTAGAATTTGATAGAAAGCATTGTCATCGATTGCGAGGCTATCTGCCAAGTTTCAAATCGATTGTATGAACTCAAGTGGTTAATTAGACCTATGAAGATAGACGCGTGTTTAAAAGCCGATGTTTGGTGGCAGCATCCAAATCTTTATAGAATGCATTGTCATCGGAACGAGTCTATTTGTCAAGTTTTAGAACTATTGGATAATGGTAAGTAGGTTAATTTGTCCTCCGCAAATTTTTCCGCCATGTACAAACATACAAGATCAATTTTAATGTAAGAAATTTAAAAACAAATATTTTACTATAAACACTTTATATGAATTGCCAAATTTTATGTGCAATTGCAAATTATTTTTACGATTTTGAGCTTAGAGTGAATTTTCATAGTGTTTGACCATTACCAAGAAAACCACCGATTCCATGTGATGTAAAAATTGTTTTTTACCCTCACGAAGCTTGATAGAATTCATTATTGTCTACAACAAGTCTATCTGCCAAGTTTCAGCTTGATCGGATGATTATAAGTCAATTAATCCTCCGAAGGGACAATTGAAGCACGTGTAAAATCGAACTTTTAGTGACAGTCCCCAAAATATTGTCAGAATAAATTGTCCATCCAAAGCGAATCTATGAGTCAAGTTTTGGCTCGATTGGATGACGGAAAATGTGTTAATTAGCCCTCCTAAGATTTTTTATGCCACAAAGATACACACAAACTAGAAGTTAATACAAAGAAGTTAAAAACAAGTAATCAATTTGTTTTTAAACGAGAATTCATTAGTTGGTTGGGTTGGAGATTTTCTGGTGCGAGAGCTATACTATTCTTGAACTCAGTTAGGTCATTACCTTTGTGAAGAAGGACTGCCTTCCGATTGGTCTTTCAAGGGAAACTGCCACCAATTCAAGCCTCAGATGAAAGAAACCTGTATATATAGGCTGTCAATCGACACTAGGATATCTAACGCTATCGCCATCCTGTTTACTCAATTTGAAGAGTCTAGAGAGATGATGATTATTGATCTTGCCCTCCTTTTGTCTCTCTTGCATGACCTCTTGAAGTCTTGAATGCTAGCCGAGCATTCTGTTTTTCGATCGTGAATTCCGAAATCACAAATTCGATTTGAAATATTTTATATGAAACAAAAAATTATATAAATCCGTATTTTCAATTTTGAAATATACTACGGTAAATCGTAGATTAAAGTTTTTTAGTTGAGATTTATCGTTTTTCTTTTCACGTGTATACATACGTAATACTCATGTCTGTAAAACTATATTTGTCCCAAAATATTATAGTATGTAGAATTCATTTCTACAGAATCATTTATACAGGGCTTTTTAGAAAAGACTACCTAAATTTGAAATGACACATCTGTGAAATAGTGAGAGACAGAAAGAAGAGACAAGTGATATGTTAGATAGACAGGTATGGAATCTTAAACACATCGGTTTTTGAAATTAGTTACAATACTGAAATTGGTAACACATTGTTGAAAACTCTGAGTATAGTGGAATGAATTTATCGTTTCCCTTATGAAAACAGGATAATTCAGCATAAACAGTGACTTTTTCAGAATGCAGGGGTTTTGAAAGAGACTCAAACAGGTGTTCAGTGCTCTCATATTCTCCACTTTTATTTATTGATATATCCGTGCAAATGAAAATGTGCCTCATGAATAAACCATATGCAGTCGTCATCAAATTCACTCACATCAAACAGCTTTTCAAATTCGGTGTATTTAAAATTGCTCACCAGTCTGGTGTTCAGTAATCTCATATTCTCGACTTTTATTTTTCTATAAATAAGTGCAAATGAAAATGGGCCTCATGACTAAACCATATGCAGACGTCATAAAATTCACATACATTAGCCAGTTTTTCAAATTTGGTGTATTTAAAATTGCACACCAGTCTATCCAACATACTACTTGTCTCATTTTTCTGTCTCTCACTGTTTGTCTTTTTAAAGTTAGGGATACCATATTGGAAGACCCTGTATTAGTTGTAGAATTAAACATTGAATAGCTTAGGTTATAAGTAATTATTAAATAATCATATCCATTTCTAATGCTAGCATTTATACTGATCACTTCACCAGCTAAGTTTGAATGCATCATGTAATACATGCTTAAATAATTGTAATATAGAAATGAAGTTAACTAATATTACCCAGAAAAACAAAGTTTTTTATATCAATCCTTTATTCATTGCCAATTTTTATATTCATTAACACAGCGCTTATTCTGTAAATAGCACGTGTTTGGTGTTTGCATCTAATTTTAAATATAAGAAATATTTCTATCAGCATAATGTGCGACAAACTAAGTTTCAAAATTTATTTATTAAAAATGAACGTGAATTTATGGACTCGCATCCAAATATCTTTTATTTATTCTGATTAAAGCAATTTTATCATTTATTTATTCAAAAAATTTGGCAACAGGAAAGAGTTTCTTCCATGGTTTGTTAAATAAATTTTCGCGCGATTGGATGACTGCAAGTTGGTTTATTAGTAGTACATAAAAGCGACCTTTTAGAGACAGTTGCAGCCCCAAAATTTGATAGAATGCATTTTCATCGACACTGAATCTATCTGCCAAGTTTCAGACAGATTGGATGGCGACAAAGGGGTTAATTTGGCCTCCACAGATTTTCCCGCCGTCGACATACACTGCCAACCAACCACCCACATACATACACATAAAATCGAAGTTAATATAATGGATTTAAAAAAGGAAAAAAATATTGATTTTGGTTTTCTTTTTAAATTTTTTTTTTTATCAAAAATATGTTGTTATGAAAAGTTCAACGAGCACCGAGTCGTAGTTGGTAAGCTAAGTATAAAACTGGTAGAATTGGCCATTTTAACAATCATTAAAAATTTCATTTTAAAGTGTTAACTGTGAAACTTTTTAGAAAACATTGTTTTTAAAAGAAGCAATGAGATCATTGCATTTACAAGATTCATTCATAACTATTTACTATTGTTGAACTGGGGACGATCACCATGACCTGAAGCAAAACTGGAGCATCTGCTCCCTGAAATGCATGAAGCATAAGATCATAATTTACTGAATTGAAAGTACCTGCAAGAAATACCGTTCTGCCATTGTTTCATTTAGTAGAAAAAAGTTTTGTTTTTGAAACTGCCTTTTTAAATATTGTTGTTTTAAAATGAATAATTGGTTTTAGTAAAAAAATGTAACCGCCTTTTTTAATTCTTGTTGTAAATATATCATTCTGTTTACAAGAATTGTCGATTTGGAATAAAAGTAAACAATATTTACTAAAAAACAGTGTAGGCTTTTTCATAACTTTTTTATGAATCGACGTTTTGCGTTATGATAAAAGATAATTTTTTTTTTTTGCGAATATGCTGATGATTTTTTAAGATAAAAATGTTTGTTACTAAAAAAAGATGTACTTTTTTAACAAAACTATTTAAAATATTTTAATTTCTCAATAACACTAGTATTAAAAAAATTCCCCATTTGAAATGCACTTCAGTTTTAAGATAATTTTAGATATATTTTATATTTTTTTCTTGCGCATATTAATAAAAAGATTTTTAAGAAAAGCTAAATGAAAATATTTAATAAAAATATTTGAAATCGTGTGATATTTGAACAGTATTGTAATGATTTTTTTAGAAAATATAGTTTATGAAAAATCAAAAAGCTTTTATTTTTTTATTTTCGAAAGTCATTGTTTTCAACAATTAATAATGACTAACAAATAGAGTCTTACAATTAGGTATTTAGTTTTGCTTAATTAAGGGTTTTATTAGATGTTTTATTGTAAATTTAGTAAATCTGCAAATGAAGTTTTTTTATAACATTTTTAAATATCCATAAGTACATATTAATTTATTTTAATTTATTATTATATATAATTTTATTATTTAATTTATTTTGGTCTCTGAAATTAAGTCCATCAAATTATGTTTTATTTGGAGTACCTTTATTCTATTCCCCAAAATCCTTAAAGGGAACATTCCGTTAAATTAGTTTAAAAAATACAAAAAAGTAACGCGTAAAAAGTAATGTAGGGAGTTTGCTAACATAAAAAAATTAAATATTAGAATGAATATTTACTAAGAACTTATCTTTAATAAAACATAATTATTAATTCAAGGAAAGAAATTACTATTGTATTAGTTTTTTTCATAATTAAAGAAAAAACCAAACAGTAAAAAATCATTTTTATATTGTTTTTCTACGTATAATATTCATTGATATTCTCAATGAATATATCTTTTTCGAAGTACAATGTTAATTTGTTACAACAATACTGTAAGTATACGACCAATTCGCAGTTATCACATTTGAGTATATAGAAATAAAAGGTTTAATACAAAAACAAACTACCCATATGTTTACATAGGGTAATGAAAGTATAGCATTTGGTAAAAAAAAAAAAAAAAATTATGATTTTTTTTTTTTTTTTTGCATTTCTCTATGTTTTGTAGCATCCGGATTTCAAAAAAGTGGTCTATAAAAAATGTCTGTCTGTGTCTGTATGTGAGGTCTGTGTGTCTGTATGTAGGCAGCACGGGTGGCACTCCCGAACAAATTGATCTACGATGATTAAATTTGGTGTGCAGGTTAGTGGTGGCCATGCAACCTACCATTAAGGGGATTTGACGTCACCGACACAAGCTAAAAGCCGAATTTACATCTAACTTCAATGCCTTGTAAATTATTTATTTCTCAACATATTTACAAACTTTTTTCCCAGAATTTGTAGTTTGGTATTTGCAAATATAGTAATAAGGCAAAAATAATAATAAAAAATATAATATTTTTAGTTTATAGGAAATTTTTGCAATCAACTTAAAACAGTGATTTTCAACACCTAGGTACACTTTTTAAAAAAATCTATTCAATATTTCAATCTAATTTTTGAGTGGAATATTATGTAAAAGTAAGTTCTTTATGGATGACCTAAAATTTTTATTTTAAATATGTGCATATTTTTTTCATTTGCATTTTATGAAATATTTTTTTCCTTCTAGTTTATGCAAAATATATAATTTTTTTTTCATAAACATTAAAAGCAATATTGTTTAAAAAATAGGTTATCATTGTTAATCGATATGTTAACATAAGTAGATTAAAAAAAAAAAATATATATATATATATATATATATATATATATATATATATATATATATATATATATATATATATATATATATATATATATATATATATATATATATATATTTATAAGCTATTTTGCCTAGAAAGTGTACCAAGGTGAAAAAATCACTGTTTTGAGATTATTTAAAAAAATGCTTTTAAATTCAAAGTATGATTTTTTTTATAACTTTTGCACAATTACTATGTTTATAAATATCTAACAACAGTTTGAGTGAAAAAAGTTTGTAAATTCATTGAGAAATAAATAATTTATAGGACATTGAAGTTGGACGAAAATACAACTTTTAAATTTTGTGGGTGATTATCAAGTCCCCTTAAGGTTTTCGTCAAAATCATGCATGCGCACAAAATTGAAATCATGAAAAATCATGATATAATCACGTTTTTCAGCAATTGCTATAAAACGGCCACGATTTCGATTAAAATCTCTGTGCTAATGCCTCTTAAGGTGTTCTATCGTTCCCATCTCCGAAATGCTCGTAGAAATGTGATAAAAGTGTACAAAGTTGAAAAACGAGTGCATTTAACAGAGTTCTCTGCCTTTGCGCATTACCCATCAACGATTGATTTTTTTTTCTGACTCAAGCACAAGAAAGGACAAAGTAATGTATATCGAATAACATGTCCAATTTCGCAATTTTGGAGTTTTTTCCCCTATGAAAAATTATTGCAAAAAATACCACCAAACTGGCCATTTTTATTTGAATGAGTGAAAATATGGAAACAGTAAATACAACCATATAAAATTTTATTTGAATGAGTGAAATTATGGAAATGGTAAGTAACACAATATAAAATTTTAGTTAAGTGACTAGTATTATAGTGTAATTGAAAGTTGTGCGATGTTCCATACCCCTAGTTAATAAATTGTTTCCTGTTTTTGAATTGTTATTCAATCGTGTGCTTCAATAAGGTACTTTTTTCTTTGTGATCTATTACATTTTTAAAGGTTTATATAAGTTATCTCAAGTATTTTCTTTTTAGCAAACAAAAATCTATTTACACATTTACAGTATTTTAGAAACTATTTCACAAATAGTATTTAAATGTGTCAAAAGTTTATATGTATCTGGTACATTACTATTTATTCCGCATACATTTAAATACATTTCCTTTACTCAAAGCATTTTTTATTATATTTTGAAAAACTTAATCTTTGAGGCGTTGGAAAAAGTAAACAATGTATAAAAGTTTATTCTTTATCTTTCAATTCCATTACCTTATATTAGGCTCATTAATGGATACTTGGATATGATATTCAGTAAGTACCATCAAAGAATTTATATGTTTCTATTATAAAGGTATTACTCTATTGACAATCTCTAATAGGCTATTTTGTTGGGAGCATTGTCTCTTTATTTACGAAGCCAATCTTTCCCCTCATGATTGTAAGAAAAACTGTGACAAGAGATGCGAAATATTTCGAACATCGATATACAGGGGGATTCCTAATATTCTTTTAAGCCCTTTAAATTTGAAACGGCGTCACGTATAGCCATGGAAGTAACATATACCTGTAGTAAAATGACTATGCTAAACATTTTGAAATAGCTTACAGTGCCCCTAGCCGCGATTTATGAAAGTTACAAAAATAACTAAAAACTTAAAGGAAATAGTCAAAAAACTCCCATTAGAAAAATGTTCTCAATAATATGATAAAACCATAAGAAAAGTTTCATAAAGTTATCTGTAATATTGGTGGAGAGATTCATGGCTGAGATCCTGGGTATTATATTAATGTTCTATGATAATACCTGAGAACACGTTTCTCAATTTCAGAACGCCCCCTTTTTGAAGCCACGTATAGTCCATATTTTCAACAACGAATATCTCCGCCAATTTTGCAGATTACTTTATGAAACTTTTTCTTGTGGTTTTATCATATTATTGTGAACATTTTTTTAATTGGATTTTTTTGCCTGTCTCCTTTATTTTTTTTTAGTTATTTTTTGTAACTTTCATAAATTAATGAAAGGGGCGATGTAAGTTGTCATAAAATATTTGACATAGTCACTTTACAATAGGTATACGTTACTTTCCCGACTATATGAGACACCGTTTCAAATTTAAATGGCTAAACAGATATTAGAAATTATCCTGTATATATAAAGAGAATCATTGGTAGCGTGGTGATATGTATGTATTTCATAGAAATTCAGTTTTATTCCTATCTTGATAAAATTCTGCTCACTTCTCTTTTAAGCAATAAAAAGGTGGCTGGTTACGTAAGATTTCGAAAAACTACCCCATTTCTCCTTTCCAACCCCTAAAAGAGTATGGTAATAACTTGAGATCTACTGAAGCAATTTTAACCATATTTTTCTATACGTTTCATAACTAATCTAGATTATCGGGAATAAAATGTTATTCGTATGTTTTGTAGTTAAGGGGTGTGAAACCGAGGAGTTAAGGGGAGTAGTGGAAGGATACCCATTACGAGAGGAATGGGTGAAGGGGCGGGGGGGGGGTGATACCCATAACTTGCAATCAATTGAATCAATTTAAGCAGATTTGTATCAGGCAACGCCGGTACATAGTTAATTGACCCAGGCCAACGTCAAGTGCTTCAAATTGTCACATATAAAACACTTTATTATTTAGACACTTATTATTATTTTCTACTTTATTACTTAGGCTATAACTTTATATCTATGCAGTTGAAAATAAACCCTTATTAATTGGAAGGAAATAAAAACATAATGAATAATTAGAATAAATTAAATTATATAGTTGCATTTCATATAAAGCAAAAATTATTAATTTTGTATATGCTTGACGCACACACACACACACACACACACACACACACACACACACACACACACACACACACACACACACACACACACACACACACACACACACACACACACACACACACACACACACACACACACACACACACACACACACACACACACACACACACACACACACACACACACACACACACACACACACACACACACACACACACACACACACAATTTATATAATCACAGTAGGTAACAATGGTTAAATAGGTTCACCGTAGAAGACGCAATAAGGGGCATTATTCTTAAACGGCATTTATTTCATAAATGTATACTCATAAAAAGTGAGGTATTCTTAATTTATTTGTAGTGTTTATGAAATTCATTTGGAAAGGTAGATGTAATGAAAAAATCAGCGAGTTTTTTTTTTTTTTACTAGCATCTTGTCAGAAGAGCTTCTCTAATGAAAAATAATAATAATAAAAAAAAAATGACTAACAATTTCTTGCGAAATTCATGAGACAAGCAGCAATAATGAAAGGAAACAAAACTCCCGCCAATCTTTTCTTGATCTAGTTAATTTTGTTTAGTAAATACGTTACGCTATTCTTAATTTTACTCTTAGCAGTAAATTTATTGATGCTAAATATGACAACACAAAGAGCTTAAATAATGTTGCTGTTATCTAGGTAATATAATTAGAGGTAAAAAAACTGAGTCAGGTCTTTGAGAAGCGAGGGAATTTTTAATTAACATTGCGTCTTTTCTAATTTGTATGATTTACTTATAAATATAACCATTCTTTTTTAAATAATAAGTTATGAAAGGTTAAAAGAAGTTTTCTATAATTGTACAATACATTTTGCGATAAAATTTATTTAGTAACTATATTTAATCTCAAAAATAAAGTAGCATTTTCATTAATTTTTCACTTTTTAGTTGAAGCTACAGAAAATGACTTGACGATGTTTTTACTGACATGATCGGAACAAATAAAAGAATGCGATTTAGTCCTTTCAATCTTCATTAAGAAACGAGATTTCTTAAAAAAATAATTATTTAGTATAATTTATTTACCATTTTAAATTCTAAAGGTTGCATTTTTTACTTTCAATTACCCATATGTTTACATTGGGTAATGAAAGTATTGTTTTCGGTTTAAAAATTTTAGATTTTTTTTGTATTTATTCACGATTTGTAATATCCTGATTTCAAAAATGTGGCATAGAAAAAATGTCTCTGTGTATGTGTGTACGTGGTCAGCATAACTCTCGAAAAAAATTTATTTACCTACGATATTCAATTTTGGTGTACGGGTTAGTGGTGGCCATGGGACCTACCATTAAGGTTTTCGTCAAAATCGCGCATGTGCATAAGGTTGAAATCATGAAAAAATCCTGTTTTTCAGTAATTGTTAAAAAACGACTCAAATGATTTTGATCAAAATCTCTGTGCTAATGACTCTTAAGCTGTTCTAATCGTCTCCACCTTTGAAATTCCCGTAGAAATGCGATAAAAGCGTAAAAAGTTGAAAGATGAGTGCCTTTAACACCGAGTTCTCTGCCCGTGAGCATCACCTATCAACGATTGATTTTTTCTGTTTTACGCACAAAAAAGGAAAATGTAATGTCTATCGAATAACATCACAAATTTCGCCACCTTGGCGATTATTATTATTATTGTTATTTAGCCCACGTAAGAATTATTGCCAAAAATATTACTAAACTGGCCATTTTTATTTAAGTGAGTGAAAATATGAAAACGGTAAATAACAACATAAATTTTAATGCCATGACCAATTTTATAGTGTAATTGAAAGTTGTGCGATGTTCCACACCCCTAGTTTTGTTAAACTTTAAAAATTAAAACTTAGATTGTTAAAAAAAAAAAAAAAAAAAAAAAAAAAATCTCTCTCTCTCTCAAGTTATAAGGCTGGCAAATTTTAGTTCGAGGTATATTTTCGACTGGGTATTCTGTAGTTTGGATTTTAGTATAGTGTTTCATTGCTATATGAGCACTAAGTAGTTCGTAAGATAGTATAATGTAAAAAGTTACATCGTAAATAGCATCCTTGGGAGATTTTTTTCTCACTTGATAACAATAACTGAAATGAATGATATTTTTCGGCCTAACGTTGGATTGCTATCTATTTACAAATTTTGTTCTGTAAAACACGTTTCTCCTTTGTTGTACTTTATCCGCAGCGAAACCATGACAGGGAAGCAGTTTAGAGCATCACGAACCTCTAAATTTATTTAAATAGTTTGAACGAAATAAATTGTACTATCAAACTTATTTAATAATTTATCATGCAAACAAATTAAATTATTGCATAGATTTGTAATTTATCGATTCTATTTTTCATAAATTGATAAGATTGATTACTTTTAAAAATAAACTTATTTGAGAAGTTAATGTGTTGTATATACAGAATAACAACATAAAATTATGGACTTTGGTAGGGAAATTATGGAACTTTATCTAAATTGTACAACTGCAATATTTTTTTTACATGATGAAAGTAATTAAGAATAATATTTTTCGACTTGGCTTCGTTGGATTGTTGTCAATTTATAAACTGCATTATGTGAAAATTGTTTCTCCTTTATTGTACATTATCAGCAGTGTAGAGAAGCAATTTTAACATCACAAACCTCTGAACCAGCATTAACAACTACGCGGCCCGTGACAGATTTTTCTGCAGCCCACGAGCACCATAAAAGATTTAAAAAAAAAAAAAAAAAAAATTAAATTGCATGGAATGGAATTTTTCGTACGCAATTGTAATTTATCAGAAATAATATATTTTAACTATGTAGAACCGTGTTATTCCCTACGTTCTCAAAGAAACTATACGAAGGAGCAGTAAAATGGTTTTCATTAAGAATAAATACAGGAATAACTTAACTGAATCTCATTTGAACAATTGGTTAAAATTGACTGCAAAAAATATTACAAGAGACATCGACTCTATCGTAAAATAAACTGAACGATTTCTACCAATATCGTCTCACAATTGACATCGACTAAAAGAGTAATTTGGAAGTACAGTTTAAATACTTTTATTGAAAGTTAGGAAACATCACATTATCACGTTGAAACAAAATAATCACTCCTTTTTTAGACTTTAGTTAACTAGTAATAAAATCTATTATTTTTTACAAATTATTTAAAAAAAAAAAGAATAAAATATCGATTGTAATTTTATTAAAAAAAAAAAAAAAAAAAAAAAAAAAAAAACCTAATATCTTTTTCTCAGTTTTCTGAAATGCTATACATTGTTAAATCGATAATAATTAAAGAAACATATTTTGGTGTATCCGGCTTGTGAAAAGCTCCAACATAAGTCATACGGTCTGTCCCTAAAAGTTAGTGGCGAATGCTGCTCTAAACCTATTTAAATAATTTCAAGGAAATTAAATGTATTATTAAACTTCTTTAATTTAGTATACTAACAAAATAAATAATTGTATAGATTTGTAATAAACCGATTCTAGTTTTCATAAATTAATGAGGTTAATTAATTTTACTTAATAAACTTATTTTAGAAGTTAATTTACAGCAGAATAAGTATAACACCATAACAGATCTTAGGAGGGCTATTACAGGACCTTTTATAAATGGTATTTTTTTTTTATCTGGTAAAAATAATTATGAAAATATACAGAGTGTCTGAATCAAATGTTCCTAATTTGGCAAGGCCAAAATAACAGTAAGTTAAAAATTAGATAACAAGGGTCACAAAGTCTTTAGTATGATGCTCTTTCACGGATTTTCGAGCATTTTTGGATACAACTATCCCTTACCGATGGATAGGACGTTAAGTCCATTTGCCTGGCCACAAAGATCTCCAGAGATCCTACCAATGAATTTTTTCTTTCGGGGATACATTGAAGATAAGTCTACTCAAGTAACATCAATGATGTTTAAGACCTTCATGCCTTTTAACTTATATTATTTCTACTGTGATTACAGAAATAGTACAGCGAATATGGCTGAACTGGCCTATCGGCTGGTTATCCTCAGGGCAACTAACAGTGTCTACGTAGAAGAGTGCTGATTTTTTCCTAAAAACTTTGTGAATCCTGTTACTTATTTTGTTATGCTTTTAACTTTTTGTTAAGTATTGTGAACTCTTCAAATTATGGACATTGGATTCGACACCCTGCATTTTTCGAGTTAGTTTTGCTGAATTGATATCTACTTACAAATTGCGTTCTGTAAACCTTTATTGTACTTTATCCGCAGCGAAAGCAATGTAGGGAAGCAGTGAAGCAGTCGCTGAAGCCATTTCAGTAATTTTAGGATAGTTCGATTATTAAATTTCTTTAATACTTTACTATATATATATTTTTTTAAATAAATTTATGAGATTAATTAATTTGAATTAATAAATTTATTTTAGAAATAAAGGTCCTACAGAAGTCAATTTAAATTGCGTTCTGTAAAAGTAGTTTATCCTTTATTGTACTTTATCCGCAGAGAAAGCAATGTAGGGAAGCAGTGAAGCAGTTTCTGAAGCTATTTCAGTAATTTTAGAACAATTGTATTATTAAACTTCTTTAATACCTAACTATATTTTTTATGAATATATGAGATAAATTGATTTGAATTAATAAATATATAATAAATATATTTGAGAAATGGAAGGTGCTACAGAAATCAATTTAAATTACGATCTGTAAAACTATCTTCTCTTTTGTTGTACTTTATCCGCAGCGAAAGCAATGTAGAGAAGCAGCTGAAGCAGTGCAGCAGCTTCTGAAACTATTTCAGTAATTTCTGGACAAGTGAATTATTAACCTTCTTGAAATAATAATTTATTATAATTTTCATAAATTTATGAGATTAATTAATTTGAATTAATAAATTTATTTTCGAAATAAAGGTGGTACAGAAATCAATCTAAATTGCGTTCTGTAAAAGTAGTTTATCCTTTATTGTACTTTATCCGCAGAGGAAGCAATGTAGAGAAGCAGCTGAAGCAGAGCAGCAGTCTCTGAAACTATTTCAGTAATTTCACGACAAAAGTATTATTAAACTTCTTTAATGACGTACTATAGATTTCATAAATTTATGAGATTAATTTATTTGAATTTATAAACTTATTTTAGAATTTAAGGTGCTACAGAAATTACGTGACCTTTCTAAATGGCGGAAATCCAATACTTTTTGTTTTAAGTCCGTAGCTGGCTTACTAAAGACGAATTAATTGCTAGAATTTTACAGTGAATGATTATTGACTTTATAGTACTGATTGTTACTGTTTTAAGATAATGATGTACAAAATGGATAAGAGCGAATATTCACAACAAGATTGTCTCACATATTAACATTGAGCTTGGGAATAGTCAAAATCGATTTTTGTTTTTAGTTTATAATCTGCGAATAGATGGCAGTTCACGATCTTATTTTTATCACTTAGCAAATAGTTAGGATGGATTAGATCCCTGTCTATTTGACAATTAATACAATAAGTGATGATGATAAACAGAAAGTTCATATGTGTGTAATATTGAGATCGTACACCTTCACAATAAATATTTTAAATAATCTAAAGTTTAATTCATCGAGTTCAAAATAATATAGTCAAATCCTAAAAAATGTTGGGGGCTGTATCCATAGTCCTCTGTTTTCTTATTTAAAAAAAAAAATAAGTTTCAAATTTAAAGTACCAGAGAAGGGGGGGGGGGGGTTAAAAGTTACGTTTTTGTTGATAACATTTATAATAAGCCACGCTTGTGACATAGTTTTAATATCCTCTCGTATGTAACTTTTACTTGGTTTGAAATAAAAAAAATTCAAATAATTTTTTTTATGAAACATGGGTCAAACAAAAAAATTTAATATTTCAAACATTTAATTTTTTAATTGCCTATGTTTAGATATTTATGGATTAGCTATTCCCTAAATTTCATTTGTATCGTGGTACAAGTTCACACGTTCGAACCGGTATATACGAGGACAGACATAGTGATTCTATAAATGCTGTGTCTTTAACCTTTGTGGTGGGGAACATAATAATATAATTTCAATTATTTAATCGTACATAAGTAAAATAATCTCATAGAATGAAAGACTAGGAAAGAAAACAAAATGTTTATCGCAAAAAGGAGAATTAGGCGTTCAAAATCATAGCTTATAATACTTTGCTTGAGCATTACCATAGTTAATTGACCATAATGGTCACTGCGTATTCCATGTGAAACGGCCAACGCCTTTCATTATCTGTAATTATCTCAGCTGATATAATCATCAAGTCGAGCGGGAAGATTTTCACGCAACATTTAATCCGAATGGTGTTTTGCTGTATTAATTGTTTTCACTGCTAAATAGATGTCGACACTGGCGAGTGCAAGCCATTTCTTAATTAATCATGAAAGTCTGCTTTAAAAGTAATTTATCTTCATGGGAACAATATATTAATATTAAATTGATCGAAATTTACAAGGTGTTGGGAAATATGTATTAGAATTATTTAAAGTGGTGGGGAGAAGCCAGAAATATTTTGTGTCTAACTAAACAAAATTAGTTAGTGGGCACTACTCTTTGCTCTTAACCCTTATTAGTTTTCTAGATAAATATTGGTTTTTTTACTTAGAATTGGGCTAAACAGGAAATACAAATTTCCTGCATAGAAACTGTATCGTGTTCTTCAACAACAATTGTCCTTATGCAAGTTAGGCAAGGCGTCTTTTAAAACTTTCATCTACGCTTTCATTTCCTCCTTTTATTTTTTAAATGCTGTGATCGCTCGATGAATATTCTTTTCGATTTAATCGCTAAACAACCATTGATTCTAATATGTAAGAAAACGACTGATGTTTCCAATCCACCCATGTAAATATGTCCTTTATTGGGCACGCCTCAGAGAATTATATAAACAGTTAAAATTGCAGCTTTGTAAAATCAAACTGAAGAAAATTTCATGAAGTTTGTTTTTGCACTAAATTTTCAAAAAGCAGCCACCAACAATTAGATATTGCCCCAAGTACATTTGAAAAGATGCCAGGTATTTTCCAGACAGTTCCAACTGAAACACTTACACATCGGCGCATGGATTACTGTACACCTTAAAATATTTCAAGCATTTCTTCGACATTTCCAATAGCATAACCTGGCCAACTTTAGCATGCCAACTTTAAACTCTAAACGCTTGTAGAAGAGAGTGTGTGTGTGGGGGGAGAAGGGAACTGAGACTGTACATCTGAAAATATCCATTTATTTCTCCGACATTTCCATCAGCAACACTTACACATGAGTACATTGATTACTGTACATATGAAAATGACCCAGGTACTTTCCGGATATTTTTAACAGCAATACCTACACATCGGTAAATAGATTACTGTACACCATAAAATATTACAGGAATTTCTCAAACATTTCTTACAGCAACACTTGCACTTCAGCACATAGATTGGAGAGAGGAGTATCTGATTTATTTAAGAGGAATAATATAAAATTACAATAACTATTTAAAAAGTATTGTTTTATATCTATGTACAATAAATAATTTATTTTTATCCAAAAATATACACACGACGCTTTTTTCAATAATTAAATTTAACTGAAAAATGTATACGTTAAAAAAACAGAGCACTATTTTCTTATCATCCATTAATAAATACTTGAAACTGCCGCATTTATCTAAGTGAAAAGTAAAGTAAATTTGAATTTTATATTGGATATAAATAATGAATACTTTGAAGGAATATCTGTACCTCAGTACCAAACCAGAGTAAGTCACAATCAGGCGAATTTACATGAGAGTGAAAAGACTGAATTTCCCATTTATTAAATACTCTATATAACACTTTCTTATTTACCTAGTTAAATACTTTGGAAATGTTTTTGAGTGGTGTACAATATTTTGGTTTGGTAGAAAACGAATTTTTAAGACACAATTCGACAGTAAACCAATAAACTCCAAATTTGGACTTAGCCTCATTTGGCTCTGAGGCAGAGATCTTTTTGTTTATTGGAAAAAAGTTTTATGTCTCTTTGTTAAACCCAATTTCGTAAATATGCAAATTAGTTTTTAGGAATGAGAACTCTCCTGTGAATTTCAAATAGTACAATGTAATATTTATTGAAATACAGAAAGTGAAAATATTTTCAAAGTAGCTCTAAGGCATATATGGAAAGGAAAAAATATATAAACAAGCATGCAGTATGTATTTATTTTTGAAATCGCAATACCACATCTGGCAAAATTGAATAGTTTTAATCTTCATAATTCCACATGTTTTATTTTTTTTCTTTTGGGATTGAGAAGTTTTTTCATATCAATATTTTTGCATGATATTTTTTATTCATGGCAACTGGAAGGTTTTTAAATGCATTATATATAATTCACGAGACTTAGAAAATAAACATTCGTGGATGAAGTAATTTTCCATTCTTAGAGTTTTTTTTCTCCTGAATGATAAGTTTACTATAAAAATGACCAGGTGCGTAATTATAGATTTTTCTTAAGGAACATTTTCTACTAAATGCAAAATAAAAACTCAATTATTTTTTTATAAATAAAAGGCATATAACAGTAATTTATATATTATTTTTCTATTAAAATTTAATTTTATAAAAGTCTTTTTTTTCTGTATAAAGAAATAAGACTGACTTACAGAGTGAAAATCTCTTATTAGTAGTTTTTATTTTCAATTACCCATACGTTTACAAAGAGTAATGAAAGTATAACATTCGGTTAAAAAAAATTTCGATTTTTAGGCATTCCTTCATGTTTTAGGACACAATGATTTCAAAAAAGTGGTCTAGAAAAATGTCTGTCTATGTGTCTGTATGTCTGTGTGTACGTGATCAGCAAAAATTCCAAACAAATTGACTTACGATGTTCAAATTTGTTAATTGTGGTCGTGGCACCTACCATTAGGGTTTTCATCAAAATCGCGCATGCGCATAAGGTTGAAATCATGAAAAATCATGTTTTTCAGCAATTGCTAAAAACGGCTCAAATTATTTCGATTAAAATATCTGTGCTTATGTCACTTTAGTTGTTCTAATCATCCGCACCTTCGAAATTCCCGTAGAAATGCGATAAAATGTAAAAAGTTGAAAAATGAGTGCATTTTACACAGGGTTCTCTGTCCTTGAGCATCACCCATCAATGGTTGATTTTTCTGTTTCACTTGCAAGAAAGGCCAATTTTATATTGATCTAGTAATATCATTGCCATTTGTGCCATCTTTTTTTTATTTTTTTTTTTTAAATTTATTTTTGCCAAAAGTAACACCCAACTGGCCTTTTTTATTTAAATGCGTAAGAATATGAAAACTGTAAATAACACCATACATTTTATTGCAATGACAAATATTCTAGTGTAATTGAAAGTTGTGCGATATTCTTCACCCCTAGTTGGCATTTTTTTTGTTTATCAACTCATAATTTTTTTAAAAAGTTTAACAGAAAGAAACTTAAAACTTTATTAAAAGGTTTAGTAAAGACTAATTATATTGATAAAATAAAAGTTATTCGCTCAATAAATACAAATATTTCATTACGTTGTAGGTAATTTAATGAATTATCTCAATGCTAATTTTAAGTTGGTTTTAATTTTACATCTCAAAATTTAGAGACATTTTTTAATAGGAATATCTGATTTCAGGTCTGAATATTATTTTAAAATCTAAGTATCCGGCTTGAAAGGTATTGCATGCATTTTTTGTGCATTATTAATAAGTTACAATTTCTATTTTATTCTTATTTTTTTTAAATATATAATCTTCCTCTCGACTAATAAATAGATGTACTTAACAGTATATGTACATTTTCCCAAATGGTCAACTTTTCTGTCCTCTCTACAAAAACCAAAATAAAGCATTTGAAAAAATAACGTTATATATGACCTTAGTAGCTGTCAATATACAAATGAAATGTATTTTAATTGTTTTTTCTCATTTATTTTTCTAACAACTATACAATAAATATTGAAATACCATTACAGTTCACTCTCCTTTTTCACAAATTTTGTCATTCAAGGGTGATGTATACTTTAAAAAAATTTAGTGTATATATTTAATAACAAATCTGTTTTAGCACCCCCCCCCTGTAATTTGATTTTTCCTTTTAAAGAGTGTCTTCTATTTTTCGGCCTTTCTCCTGATCTTCATTTCAATTCAACAGTTTCCCCACATTTCATTTAGTCTATGTTGGCACTTTCTCAGCTAAAATGCGTATTGAGAAATCAAATGATTACTCGTTATTGCGTCATACTATTTTAATTCCCACACTCATTTCTACTGACTTAGGCACAAACTCACGCAAGTTTATTTTCAGCGTTCTCATGAGACGAGTAGAATTCATTCCATTGCCATCAGTTGTGCTCGTAACTTGTACCTCTCTCTCCCAGATACTTAATACATACTTTCAACGACTGCAATTAAAAGACAGTTTCATGACTTGTCACGTACGGCTAACTTTCCAAAATGACTTGAACATTATATAGAGTATTTTGGAATATAATTTTTTTGTTAAATATCATAGCTGTCATTTACAATAATCTAACCCATAAAAACAATGTTTTCTAATATAAATCCTTTATATGCATTGCCTATTTTTATATTCATTAACACAGCGCCGATTCTGTAAACAGCGTGTGCTTGGTGTTTGCATCTAATTTTAACTATCAAAAACATTTTTATCAGCAAAATGTGCGGCAAACTACGTTTCAAAATTTATTTATTAAAAATGAAGTCACTCTCACATACGCATCCAGATATCTTTAATAAATTCTGATTAAAACAATTTTATTATTTATTTATTAAAAAAAAATGGCAAGAGGAAAATGTTTTTTTCAATGGTCGATTAAATGCTATTCTACCGCGATTGGATGATAGTAAGTTGGCTTATTAGTATTCCTTAAAAGTGACCTTTTAGTGACAGTTACAATACCAAAATTTGATGGAATGCATTCCCATTGACATCGAATCTATCTGCCAAGTTTCAGCCGGATTGGATGACGGTAAGGGGTTTAATTAGGCCCTCGAAGATTTGCCCCTCATCGACAAACATACCCACAAATGAAATCGAAGTGAACATAAAGGATTAAAAAATATAGAGCTTTTCCTATAAAAAGTATTTAAAAATATTGCTTTGATTTTGAACTTGTCGCTGTCAGTTTCTGTCATTACCAATCAAACAATTTTTACACCCTTTCGTGACCACTAAATAGCACTACCGATTCAAATAATATGCTTTGTCATTGAGCAGCAACCATTTAAGGGCTGTGATTGGAACAATAATACAGCTTGGAAATATCTTTATATATTTTAGTTAGGATTGTTGAAGTTGATGGTTAGTAAAGATATTTTTATTGCTGTCTTTACCATCTTTAATCTTATTTAAGTAACTTAAATTCTATTTAGTCCTATTATTTTTATATTATTTTGTTAGATGAACTTTTGTTTTAAATGTGTAATTAAAAAAAAATCATCTTTCTTTAGTGTATGATTGCTAAAATATTATCAAATGTTGTAATTATCCTCATACCTAAATTTTGATGTTCTTAATAATTTATTTTTCGAATATTTTATGAATAGACTTTTAAATATTTGTTCTATCAATATTTTGAAAAAATAATTTTATTTTGTGAAAAATGTTATTTTTTTTTTAATATTATGTGTGAAAACAATTATGTTTTCCACTCTACAAAAATAGTAGCTGTACACAAACGTTTATTATATTATAAAATTAAGCTCAAATTTAACTGTTTTGTGTATTTATCTTAAGTTAAGACTAGTATATAATAACTGACCTAAAAAGATTATGGCGATGCCAAATTTATATGATTTCTGCATGGTTTAAGATGGTATTGATACTTTTTGGCTAATTTACACATTTAAACATAATTATCTTTAAGAAGAATTATAGTTTTAAGAAGATACAGCTTCTTAAAAATCGTTTAAATGAACCTGAAATGAAATTTATTAAATTATAAAATTTTGAAAGCTAAAATGAATGTTTCGGGAGAATGACCTATATGCATTTATGAACTTAAGGAAATAGAAATCGGATATTCAGGATGAATTTTAAAATTATTTTTTAACTAGTACGTATTGTTCCTAGGTGGTGTAGTAAAAAAAAAAAAAAAAAAAAAAAAAAAAAAATCAGAACGATGGCTATATCTTCGGTTCTAATTATCGTAGAATCTTGCTGTTTGCACCAAAATGTTTTGCTCACGATTTTCTAGATATAGGATGCAATTGTTTTTCTTTAGGGGCCGTTTACTAAGTAAATGTAACTCTATCTTAAAAAATTTCAGTAAGAACCCCTATTTTTTATTATTTCATACGATTTAGAATACATCATTTACTCTATATACCCAATTTCAATGCATTATGTTGAAAAACACGTCACTTATGAGCGAAAATGTTTAGACCATGTTTTGACCGATCTTCAGGGAGAATTTCTATAAAACGAAAGGTATTTTTAAGGTTCTACTTCACAGCGGGCGAAATCGAAGTGCAGCGTGTTTCACGACGTTAAAAAATACAAATATTAGTCTAAAATTGCATAGAAACTACTTGGGCTTATAGTGTCATGTTTAAGATTAATACAAAAATAGCAAGTAAACTCAAAAGTAACATAATTTATTTACATGATTAAAGATGTGCATTCTTCACACGAAATAAATAAAGTATCGAAAACTGTAATTGCAGAAGTATAACGTATCTAACTGATGATTAAAAAATTGATAAATATAAAATGTAGGCATTAGTAAACAGTATTCAGTAAAGCGTGATTATTTATTTTGCAGAAACATTTCACTGTAAACACAAATGTAACACGATCGTTGAAATTATTTATAAAATGAAAAAATAATGTTTTTCAAAAATTGCTAAAAAACGGCTGTAATGATTTTGATTAAAATGTCCGTGCTAATGCCTCTTTCGTTCCCAGCACTGAAATTCCAGTAGAAATGCGATACAAGCGTATGAAGTTAAAAAACGAGTGCATTTAACATAGATCTTTCTGTTCTTAAACATCACCCATCAACAACGATTGAATTTTTTTTCTTGTTTCATGCCCAAGAAAGGACATTGTAATGTATAAATACCATCGCCAATTTTTTTTTTTTTTTAATTTTTTTTTTTTGCCTATGTAAAAATTGTTGCCAAAATCGGTAAATCAAATTTTAATGCAATGACCAATATTATAGTGCAATTGAACGTTGTGCAATTTTTCACACCTCTAGTTTACCTTGAATTAATTTTTTATTGTTTTCAAATGTCATCTACTATAAGGTCCCTTAAAGTGAGAGTTTTGTACATTTTCGTAAAAAAATCGAGAACTAATAGTCAAAATGGGAAGAAAAAAATTGAGTGTGTGTGGAATGGGGAGGGGGGTTAGACAATGGTAAATCTAATGAAAGCAAAAAAATATATGTTTCTATTAAATTTTTTTGTAATTGTTTTTTTAATTAATAATTAATTATTTAAAAAAAGAATTGATGCAAAAGTTGATAGTTATTTATGTTTGGCCATTTAAACAAACTATATTTTGAAACAAAAATTACTGAAATATATTAATTATTTAAGTATTTATGGCCGAAAAAACAACTTTTTTATTTAACATTAATTTATCATTTTCTTTTTATCATTTAAATTACAAACCATTCAATAGAAAATTACGAATTTTTGTATTTCGACATTTTTTTTGGATACTGAATCCAAATATGGAATAATATTATGAGGTTGCTATTGAACTTTTTAAAGTTTGGTTCTGTTTTAATATGTAGATGACCCCTCATTACAAAAAAAAACTACATGCAATTATTAAAAACCTTCCACGATTTACAACGGTACCTTTTGTTTGTTATTTCAACAATTAGAGCACAAAATATAGCCATCGCTCTGTTTTTTTTTTTTTTTTTTTTTTGCGTACTACTCTTTCATTATATTGGACTCAGAACAACCAAATATTTTTATAGTTTTATAATTGTTTTTCATAAATGTAGTTTACATCATTATATCCTTTCATTAGAAAACTGAAAAAAGGGATACTAAATTTAATTTTGATTTAAGGTGATTCAGTACTCTTAAAGTAAGAATGAAATCGATTTTGCCTTAATATTTATGTATCACTTTTGTTTCAACTCAAATAAAAAGTACGTTATATTTTGTTTTAAAAAGGCAAACTAACAATTATTAACTAGATTAGACTTTTACCTTTAACTTTGATTTTCTCTAAAAGTGATATTTTGAACTTCAAATGTAACTTTTCCAACTAATATTAGAAATATACCATTGATATTTAATGAAATTGTAGTACATAACATACAAATTAAACTGAGGTTAAAAAATTCCTGTTATTTTCATAATTATTTATTAAACACTAAATATTTTTAAATAAAGAGGGTATTTTTTTAAAATAAATAAGTTTGATTGCAATTTAACATAAAACAATTGTGATGATTTTTTTTACCAATTTTTAGCCTCAGAATCTTGTATAAGATCTATTTAACCTGAACAAAATTTTCAATGCCATTTTTTAGGCCTTCCCAAAAAAAAAAAATATATATATATATACAAAATAGGCAATTTAACTGTACGGGTATGTAGGGTTATTGAGTCCTCTTAATATGGACAGAAATAGTTGAAAAGTAAGCGATTAATTATTTAAATGTAAAATATTTATATTTTATCGATCAAAATGACTAAAACACACAATTTATATAAAAATAGATGCACATAAAATCATGTCATGAACTATTCAAAAATAGTGTTATCATAAGGAGTGTGAATTTCTTTCCATCTAGTCTTTCGGATAGATGTGACTTCTATTATTTATTCTAATATCTTTTTTGATTTTATCCGTTCCAACTTGAGAGGAAGCCATTTCTTTGAAACATAGGCTAAATCAGGCAACTTGAGAGGAAGCCACAATTTAAAAAAAAATTAAAATTGTTTTATATATTAATAATTAATTATTAAAAAAAATTGATGCAAAAGTTGATTGCTATTTATGTTTGGCCATTTACAAACTATCTTTTAAAACGAAAAAGTACTATACAAAATAGGCAATTTAGTATTACGGATATGTAGGGGTATTGAGTCCTCTTAATTTGGACAGAAATAGTTGAAAAGTTAGCGATTAATTATTTAAATGCAAAATATTTATATTTTATCGATCAAAATAAATAAAATACACAATTTATATAAAAAAAAGATGCAAATAAAATCCTTTCATGAACTATTCAAAAATAGTGTTATCATAAGGAGTGTGAATTTCTTTCCATCTAGTCTTTCGGATAGATATGACTTCTATTATTTATTCTAATATCTTTTTCGATTTTATCCGTTCCAACTTGAGAGGAAGCCATTTCTTTGAAACATAGGCTAAAGTAGACAAGTGGCCAGTGGGAGAAAAAGAAACTTTCTCACCCATTTTATCCCAATTCTATGCGTCCTTTCAAGTAAAAATATTTCAAGAAGTTTCTTATTCTATGGGAGGTGTTACTCTTTTATAAAAGTTGTTTTGATAGAAACTTGTCATCTTTTTTCTCATAGAAAGGATTTTTTTTTTCTAAATGTACAATGGCATCTGAAGAGATATCTTATGTTCACTTACTGTTCAATAAATTGGTTGACAAAATAACTCACAAAATATCTTTGGGTATTTTGAAACTATATAAGTTGGGCTTTTGAGTCTTTATTCTTATATAGAAGACACTTTTTGTTGAATTCTAAACTCTGACAGTATTCGAATTCTTTTATTTCAAATTGCTTTAATTAATTATATTATTGGTTTTTGCATCGCAACTTGAAGTAAAAGATTTTTTAGCCAAGTTTTGCAATGTCACATCTTTTATGAGTCATAAATCGCGATATGGTGTTGTATGTAGAATGACGCAATGGTCAGTATGTAATCGCTTTTCCAGAGATTTATGACAATGTTTTCAGATTACAATACCAATTCATCCACAAAATTTTACTTCAAATAAGTTTAATTTTGACAGTTACTGTCACCAAAAGGTCACTTCTACATACGTTTCAATTGCGGTATATCAGGTTTATATATCAAGAATGTGCAATATTTGTTACATTTAATGTGAAGTGATAAAGTTTTTGAGAAAAATGTTTTTTGAATATTCAAGTTCTAATCCTGTAACTCTATTTGGTGCAAATAGGGGAATTTTCCATGAAGCCCTCTTCCGGTTGAACTTTCAAGCATTTCTTATGTAATATTTTGTTATTCTTCTAATCTTATCAATGTATTCAAACTGATATATGACTGATAAGTAAATTGTAAGTGTAAACTAACAACTAACAGAGATAACAGGCTAAAACTGTATAAAAAGATTGCCATCCGTAATTTCATAAATTAATTGGATCAGGAAACAAAGTTATTCTCCATCTTAAAGCAAGATGTACTTATTTTTAATTACGGATGTGACTCTTTTAATTTTGCAGTTATGATTATGTTATTTTCTAAAATGTAAACAGACAATATTTCTCCGTAACTTATAGGTTTCTGGTACTATTTTAAAAACAATGCTATAAAAATCATTGGGATTTAAGAGTTTCTGAATAATATTCTTACATAGAATATACTTTTTGTAGAATTCTCAGCTTTTAACAGTCTTTCTGACTTCAAATTACTTTAATGATTATATTATGGATTTTAGCATTTCAGTTTGAAGGTAACGCTTGTTTAGCCAGTTGTTAGTTTTGTAAATAATTTTTATTTTCTTAAATGCAGACAGGAATTATTTTTTTATTATTTACAGGTTTCTAGTTAAACTTGAAAGACAATGCTATAAAAATCACTGGAATTTATGAGTTTCTGAATAATATTCTTACACAGAATATACATTTTGTAGAATTCTTAACTCTAATAGCTTTCAAATCACTTTTTGACTTCAAATTACCCTGATAATTTTATTATTGATTTTAACGTTCCATTTTAAAAGAAGCGCTTGTTTAGCCAAGTTTTGCAATTTCATGGTAGAGTAACTTCTTTGAGTTTCACGTGATATGTTTTAGTAAGAATTTTACGTTCATTTTGGAAGTTTTTGTTGGATGAATTGATGGACTGATTCAGTATATGACGTGCTTCAGTGATTGAATGATTGATCGTGTGCTTATATGCAGACATTAAACAGAAAGTAAATTTTAGATATTTTTCGTTTGTAAAGTAAAATAATTAAAAGAAAACAAACAGAGTTTTTAACTTATTGTGATGGTTAAAATATAACATTGAATTAAATTAAGTATGCAACAAATTATAGTTATATTTTAAATAAACTTTTGATACTATATTAGTATTTCCGAGTTTTAGGTTACGTCTGTAAATTTAATAATAGTTTAGTTCGTTTTCACAATGAATTATTGGTGATTTCTGAGCGTAAGGTTTGATCATGAGTGTTGAGGGTGTTGTTTAGTAGTGTGTATTTAGGAATGTTGAATGCATTGAGTAGTGTGTATTTATGACTGTTGTGTGCTTTTAAGAGTTGTAGTTATATAGTCCAGAGAATAATTTAAGGTACGTAAATTAATTTTTTACTACCACATAGTTATTCTTTAAATAACATGTAATATATAAGGTTATGGATATACAATCAAAATTTAATTATATAGTTGGAAAAAAAAATCATTAATATAAAACAAATACAATCACACAAGTAATTCTATCTGCAATGCCATTACTCATTAAAATATTTATTTTTAACCTGTACAATCTAGTACGGAATACGCAGTATCTAAACATACGTACTTTACTATTTTTTTACATGCTTTTCAACAATAAGGTGTAAAAATCACATAAACAAAGAATTTTGGTTATAGTAAGTCTTCCTTAACTTTATTTTATTCCTTCAATTAAGAACATATTTAATAGAATTCCCAGACTTTTCCAAGAAGAAAGAATTGCCCAGAGTTTCTTCGTTGTAGATGACGATCGTTTAAGGTACTTTTACTGCAATAGTATACATTAAAAGAAAATAAAGGCGGGTATTCTTTTCTGCAATTTTATTTTTGTCTAGCAGATAAATGACGCAAAAACGGTTGCCAAGGGGAACTATCTACACGCCAACAAACCTGATGATTTGGTCTTCTATTTAAAGAACTCCGTAACAACAACTGCTGTATCCCTTTTAGGGATATTTTAGTTAATCTAGAAATAAATAATAGGCTTCCCTCTGGGTTTTTTTAATTAAGGGGAAGGGAGGGGGGGGGGGTTGGAAGACTAATTTATGTTAAAATAATACAATCCATAAAAAAGTTTTTAATATAAATCCTTTGTATGCATTGCCAATTTTTGTATTCATTAACAGAGTGCCGATTCTGTACAGCTCGTGCTTGATGTTGGCATTTAATTTTAAATATCAAAAACATTTTTATCAGGAAAATGTGCGGCAAACTACGTTTCAAAATTTATTTATTAAAAATGAATGTGAATTTATGCACTCACATCCAAATATCTTTTATTTATTCTGATTGAAATAATTTTATTAAAAAGAATTTTGACATCAGAAAAAAGTTTCTTCCATGGTTGGTTAAATACTTTTTTCGCGCGATTGGATGATGGCAAGTTGGTTTATTAGTAGGTTCTTAAAAGCTACCTTTTACAGACTACAGCCCCAAAATTTGATAGAATGCATTTGTCATCGACATTGAATCTATCTGCCAAGTTTTAGACAGATAAGATGACGAGAAGGGGGAAAATTAGGCATCCGCAGATTTGCCCGCCATCGACAAATATACACATAAAATAGAAGTTAATATAAAGGATTTAAAAGGTTCTTTCATGTACCTTTTCTCAGAAACTTATTCATAGCATTGGTTTAAATTTTTTTCTCGTTCAATATTAGAACTCTTTTTCATAGATTGGCATTTGCTTTTGTAGAATAATTAAAAAAAAAAAAAAAAAAAAAATTAAACGAGCTTTAATAATCTTTAAAAAGTAATCTATTTATTATTTATATAAAAGCATGTGTCTATTTGTATAATATAGCATATCCTATTCAAAGACAGAGAGCAATTTTCTTTAAAGGCTAAAATTAATTTTCAAATTTGACGATAGCATTCTTTTTTTTTTTTACAGAGTTTTAGCTTATCGTTTTTGTCATTAACCAGCTTTACTTTAGATCTCTCCAAATCAATTCACTTCGAGTCTTTAATTCCTCTACTTTTTCCTAAGTTGCACCTAAAAACTACTATTACATTTTTTCACCCCCAACCCTTCTTTTCTAAATTAAGTCTGTTCCTCTAAAATGTCTAGCCTATTTATAATTAAAGTTCAACTATGAAAAAGCTGTAAAAACTCACTGGTCAGAATGACTTGAAATTTGACCTGTATGTACTCAAAAAAGAGGGAAAGGGTATAGCATAAGAAAAAAAAAACTATTTCGAACTTTATTTTTAATGCCCTACCATTGCTTTTTTAAAGTCATGATTTGGCATAAAAATGACATGATTCTGAAACCATGCTTTTTAAAAGTTGAAATTTGAGTCTAATTACCTCGAGGTGATTCGAATTAAAGTACAACTTTTAAAAAGCTGTAAAAGAAGAAACATTCGTTAGAATGATATAAAATTTGACCTGAATATATGCGAAGATGAGAGAAAGTGGTATGGATTAATAGACAAAAATTGTTCGAAATATTTCTTTTCCTTTTACCATACTATTTCCCCCTTTTTCGAATATATATAAGTCAAATTGCAAATCATTTTGACCAGGGTTTTGTACAGCTTTTAGAAAGTTGAACTTTAATTATAAACATCCAGTATTTCAATTCAAAGTGCTAAAACCTGTTATAAACCATAGTTCAGCTGGTAAATATATTTTTCTGTTTTATCAGTTTTTAGTCCAACTTTAAAAATACTTAGGTAAAGCATTAGTAGTTATCGATTTCTGTATAAATAATTGTTTCTTTTGCAGTGGATAGATGTTTAGGTGTATGGTCGGATCAGTGCTTTTCATGTTGTATTTTAAAGTAAAATTAGCAGTTTTTACGCATATTTGAATAAATTAATAAATAAATAATGAAAAAAAAAAAAAAAAAAAAAAAAAAAACTAGACAATTAATTGGAATGAATAAAGAAATGAATATCTTGCATTTTACTTCTGGTCAGTATATTTTGAGACGATCCCTTTTCTCCCTTTTTACTGACTCAGAATTAATAAATGATGTATCAATTTGAAGGTAAAGATATCCGCTTCTGATGAATAGTTTATTTATAATTGCTAAACGGATTCCCAAACGGACACTTTTTCAGAATCCAGTGATTTTACAAGACACAATGATGGGTTTTCTATATATTCATCAGTTATATTATATTATTCATCACTCCCGCACTTCACTATATTATATATATTCATCACTCCCATATTCATCAGTTTTGTTTATCGATAATTCCGCTCAAATGAAAACATGCCTTATTTTTAAACCATATATGCAGCTGTCATTAAATTTACTCCAATCAATCAATTTTGTTAACTGGTGTATTGAAAATTCCATGACTGTATATCCAACATATCACATTTTTGTCTATTCTCTACCTTTTAGTCTCCAATATAGGAATTCAATTATCTTTTATTATTTATATTCATGCTTTAAAATAACGAATTTCATAGCAATAACAACTATGTAAAGCAATAGAACTTGTGTTTAACATAAACGAATAGTTAAAACTAATTACCAATTTACCCAACATAACGGAATGTAAATTAGCATCAATCGTGAAAAGAAAAAGAAAAAAAATCCACCATGTATATCCTCGTCAAAAAGCTAACACTATACACACCGTCCTAGCAAGCACAATAACCACCATCCCAGCTAACACTATAAACACAATCCTAGTTAGCACTATAACCATTATCCCTGCTTAGCACTTCGACCACCAACCCAACTAGCTTTACATCCATCATCCCAGCTAGCACTTTAACCACTATCCAAACTAGCATTAACATCCCATCTAGCCCTTTAAACACCAACCCAACTAGCATTATAACCATCATACCAGCTAGCACTTTAATCACTAACCCAACTAGCATTACAACCATCTTCCCAGCTAGCACTTTAACCACCAACTCATCTAGCATTATAACCATCATCCCAGCTAGCACTTTAACCACTATCCAAACTAGCATTAACATCCCATCTAGCCCTTTAAACACCAACCCAACTAGCATTATAACCATCATACCAGCTAGCACTTTAATCACTAACCCAACTAGCATTACAACCATCTTCCGAGCTAGCACTTTAACCACCAACTCATCTAGCATTATAACCATCATCCCAGCTAGCACTTTAACCACTATCCAAACTAGCATTAACATCCCATCTAGCCCTTTAAACACCAACCCAACTAGCATTATAACCATCATACCAGCTAGCACTTTAATCACCAACCCAACTAGCATTATAACCACCTTCCCAGCTAGCACTATAACCACCATCACAGCTAGCACTAAAGCCACCAATGCAGCCGTCATTAAATTGACTCCAATCAATCAATTTTATTAACTGGTGTATTTAAAATTCCTTCCAACGTTCCACTATCTACACAACATTCCATTTGTCTCTTCTTTCTGTTTCCCAGTCATACCATTTCAAAGTTAGAAATTCCTCTCTAAAAGATTCTGTAAATGCAACCCATTCCACGAGCCACTCTCTTTAAGTTCAACATGCAAGCTGTTCAAAAGCGATTTGATTTCGTGCTTCTTACCACTAAGAAAAGGAAACCAAGGTTATTAACTTGCGGTTGCATTTATCTAGATACCCAGAGGAAACTACAATGGGTTCGAAACAAACGAAGCTTTTATTACAGTCTTTCAAATGTATCATCGACCTTCCTCAAGGAATGATAGGGGTCAGTCACACAATACGAAAAATCAATTCCTTAAAAGATCGGTTTCTAGATTCCTGGTATAGCATGCGAAAGGTCTTAGAATAGAATCTTCATTTGGCACTCTATAATTTCTGCTTTCGAAGTGAGTAGACACGGATCGAGGTGATTTTGGCATAGAGTCTCATGTAGATTATTAAGCTTTTTAGGGTGAGTTTTCCGGATTTTCTTGCATTTGTAATGTAAATACGGGGTAATTTTTTCTTTAAAGATCTCTCGGTACTTATTCCTATTTAAGAAGGTACATCAGTTTGTCCCTTCCCCATAGACCTAATGCTTTGTTTTTTCAACAAAAAATATCTGCTGGTGGATTACTTTAAAGCATATGAAATTTTATAACAGCCATATCATCAATAATAGAAGTTCATTGAAAACTTGAAGGTAGAGTAATTTGGATTTCTTTATCATTAACTTTTTAAGTAATTATAAGTTAGTTCATAAAAAATTTAAGGGTAATAATAATAATAATAAAAAAACAAAATACTAGTTATTTTGTCTTCACATTTTTTAATGAAATTTTATTACTGATATGCTTGTTATAAAATTTCCTACTCTTCAAAGCAACACTCTGGCAGAAAATATGGTTGAAAAAATAATGCACTTCTATTTAAGAGGGAGCGCTGGTTTATCCCTTTCCCATAGACCTAATGTTTTTTTTTTTTTTTTTTTCAGCCACAATCTCTGCCGGTATATTGATTTAAAGCATATGGAATTTTATAACAGGCTTATCATTAGTAATAAAAGTTCATTAAAAATGTGAAGGTAAAATAGTTAGTGTTTCTTTATTAATAATTTTTTAAGTATTTTTTGCTAGTTCATAAAAACTAGCTAGTTTATAAAAACTTGTTAAGTGTAATAATAATAATAATAATAATAATAATAATAATAATAATAATAATAATAATAATAATAATAATAATAATAATAATAATAATAATAATAATAATAATAATTATAATAATAATAATAATAATAATAATAATAATAATAATAATAATAATAATAATAATAATAATAATAATAATAATAATAATAATAATAATAATAATAATAATAATAATAATAAAAAAAAAAACGCTAGTTATTTTGTCTTCACATTTTTTAATGAAATTCCATTACTGATGTTATGTCTGTTATATAATGTCATGTGTTTCAAAGCAATTCTCTGGCAGAAAATATTGTTGCAAAAATAAAGCATTAGGTCTATGAAGCAGGGACAGTACGGACGCTGTATAAAAATACGGACTTAAATACTAGCCTAAGTAGTTTAATTTCTAATCTAATTATAAAAAAAGCCTATTTCAATATTAATGTCTTTGAATTTAGATGGAAATTGGATGCAGAAAAATGGTTGCATTGAATTTTAATGCTTGAGTTGTTTATAAAAGAACGTGTAAAAAATATTCGGTAGGTGAACACTGGCTCTCACTTGGGCAGTGTTTAATGTTCTCTTTTCCAAAACAAAATAATACTGTCCTTAGTCTGTTGGTCAGAAACATTTAATTTTGAATGATTTGAGAACCGGAAAATGAATGAGTTCTAAGTCTTATACGTTTAATGTCTTATACTTCTAATCTAAACATAACATATAGTTCCCAAAGAAACAATTCAAAAATAAAACTTCTGAAATGTTACTTTGAATTTGAATTTATTTTTTGTTTATTTCTTAAGTTATATTGTGAAGGGAATAACTAACAATTAGAGTCAATAAGTGAATACATCGATCAATATTTCTCAATTGACGGTTACTTAAATGTTTCTATATACATTTTCTCATCCTTTATCAAATACAGATGAAACTTGTTTTGATTTTTTAAAAACAAAACACATCTTTGATTGATAAATAAGATACAAATTTCAGGTATAAATAATTCTTACCAAGCATTTATTTACAATTGCACATTGTGTTATTTGTTTGAAATCAAACGTATACATTTTTATTTTTATACTCTATGAGAAAGGGACAAAAATTTGAAGGTAAAATAGTTAAGCTTCTTTATTATTAATTTTTTAAGTAATTATAATCTAGTTCATAAAAACTAGCTAGTTTATAACAACTTTGTAAGTGTAATAATAATAATAAAAAAAAACCCCGCTAGTTATTTTGTCTTCAAATTTTTTAATGAAATTTCATTACTGATGTTATGTTTGTTATAAAATGTCATGTGCTTCAAAGCAATACGCTGGCAGAAAATGTGGCTGTAAAAATAAAGCATTAGATCTATGAGGTAGGGACAGACTGAAGTTCCCTTTAAGTTCTTGGTCTACTCTCTGCTGTCGAGAGTACAGGCCTCGTGTACTTCTTGTACAAAAAATATTCAATACAACTCATTTATTTATGGTGGTTGGCTTTGCCACCTAATTTTAAGAGAACAGCGTAACCTTTTTTTACAACCATTATTTAAGTGATGGTTAAGTTTGCATATCATAGTAATTTGAAATCGTTAGAAGTCAACACTTGTACTAGCTTCTCTATAACATCCTATAACACTAAAATATACTATCAAATTCATCTACGATATTTGAATTACTGAAGCAATGAATCGACAGAAACTTGAAGTACTTTGAGTTTGTATGAAGTTGAGTTACTGAACGGGATCGAATTTACCAATAATCTAGTTTTTAGTTTGGAAATATCGTCTTTTACTATCAACTATTAATGTTGAATGCAGATAAAGAAGGTGTACTAGTGAATTGATGTATCAAGCTTGTGTGGAAGGTTGTAGATTCGATCTTGCTTTACCGAACACCAATGTCTATGATAAAAACGTCCATTTCACATTAAATCCTGCATGAGTGATTCGTTATTTTTCATTGGTCATACGTGAGTTGTGGAATAAGAGGTTATGCAGTCGGTATATTACCTTACCCAATTGAATAATCTTATAAAAAATTATGAAAAGATAAGAATATCCAGCATCAAAAGAATACTCAATCAAAATGAAATATATAAATAATAGATTTCACTACTCCAAGACTACTATTTAGTCCCTTCCTTTGCGGCAAACACTAAACATCGCAAACGTTTACTACGGCCAAATTGCACTCGGTGATTTAAATCAAGTGATAAATAACGAGTTAAATCGTAGCTGGCAAGTAAGTTCAGTTGGCCAACTACGACTATTCTCGTATTTGTCAGCGAATGTGTTAAGCTAGGGAGTTTCTATAGCAAACCAGTATCCTCAACGCAGATTCCTACTGTATTCATCAGTGGAATCTAATCATTACAAAAGATCAACGATTCAAAGAGATTACCTACTAGGGGTGTATCACGATGGATCAGTTTATTTAATTAAGATAAACTATGCTACCACCTTTTTAGTTGATAATACCTTGGCCTCATAGACTTTTAAAGTTATATCTCATCCGACAGGGCAGCATTTACGACTATTGAATATTCACTTTCACAATGTTAAAAATTAATGCTACAATTAATAGTTAATAAAGTTATAGTGATGTAGAATTAGTCTGACATCAGAGCATCACAATTACAAATGTACTATTCTGGTCGTAAATATTCGCTCTGCCTGCCATTTTTTTCTTGAAATGGGACAAGGGGATCCCATATTTTGATTGTAAAAATCTAATTTTAAAATTAAATTCATGTTTTCTGTTGCCAAAAAAAAAAAAACCTCATTCCTTTCCCCGTATCTGCCAGTAGGTAAATATATCACTGTTAACTAGAGGTCGAATTATCGATAAAAATAAATATCGATACTATATCGTTGCACAGAAAAAAATATCGATAAAATATCGATATGTCGATACATGATTTTTTTAAATTTGATTTTCAATTTTGCCAGAAATAAAGTTTTTTGGGCCAAATTTTTACTTTTCATGATTGCTTTTTTAGTAAGATGACTACTTTTTCAACTGAAATGGATCTATTACATAAAAAAAGTGATATTTTCGCTTAATTGGTGCAGTGATTTTAAGAAAAATTTAAATAATTTTCAATAGCTTTTAAGTGTATGGCAAAATATTGAATATTAAATGAATATTGAATGAAAATATAAAATATTGGCATTTTAACTGTCTCTTAGCCAAGTTAAAACTTTAGTTTTGAAGTTTTTGAAAAGGGAATAAAGAAAATTGAAAAAACACACGGAACTACAAAACGATCATCAAAAAACTAAAAATGTTTGAAAATATCGATATATCGGTGACTTTTATCGATGTTTTTAATATCAATATATTTTTAGAAATATCGTCGTATCGACATATCGCCGACCTCTACTGTTAACTGATGATCCAGCGGTACAGTGGAATGGAAATGGTTATAATGATGAAAACAACATCATTTTATATTTTGTTCGTCATGTTCAAACCTGTTTTTTTCAAGTTTTTCAATAAAAAGTTCCATCTGTTGGTGAACCTTGCAACTTTTTAAAAAAATTGACGGGGTAAAAGTCATTAGTTTCCCAAGCAGAATTCAACAAATAGTACATTTCTATTGTGACCCTTGTTTTTAAATTCCTATTTCAAATGTGTCAGTCTTTTTAGGGTACCCTGCAAATTACCTTTTAAAAACTTAAACTCAACCAACCACATGCTTTAATATTTTAAAACAAATCAAATAGCTATATATAAGTTCAATAACCGTTTAAATATTCAAAGCTAAGCAGGGATTTTTCTCTCATTACACAATACTAGGTGAGGAAGTACCATTGGGTTGTCTCCTAGGAAACGTTTAAAAATTCTAATGATAACAATCCAGAGATCCTAAGGGTAGCTATTGCAGGTAGTTCGTTTGAACGACAAACACACAGCCCTCATTTACATTACCCGATTCTGCTTATTTAGCGGCCCTGTAATTGCGTTTTCTAATTATTACAACATCCATTTAGACCCACCCCTCAATTACGCATACAGTGCTTATGAAAATATTGATTTATACCACCCATTCTCTTTCTAGCCTCAGAAATACTTTAATAATGCAGATAACATTCATTATATGAAGGTTCCGCCTCGAGTTAGTAATGAGAAGGAGTTGAACTAAACGTGAGGTTCGTTTAGGTTGTTTGTGAAAGTGATTGTATTCTTGGGCGAGATTTTATCAGCATGCTCAATTTTCGGGGGAGGTATTTTCAGGTATATCGATTGCGTGCGTATTCCGTTATACTTTATAGCATAGCTGTACTTCTACATAACTATTTTTTCTCTTATGTCGACTTATTACAGGATGATTATAATTAAAGTTGAACTTTTTAAACTTGTCAGAATAACCTGAAATTTGAATTGAACTTTTTCGCAAAAAAATAGTTCGAAGTAGTTTTTTTTTATGCCGTATCATTTCCCCTTTCTCGTGTATATTAAAGTCAAATTTCAGGTTATTGTGACAAGTTTATTTTAATACACTTTGTATCTGTTCTTGTGTAATTCAATCTTGTATCTCAATTTCAATACACTCCAACAATGCCTTGACGATTTGATAATTATAACAAAAACAATATCCTCATGCGCTTCTTGTGGATAATTATACAAGAATGATACATTCTGGTGGATGGTAGATATAGTGCTAGCTAGGATGGTGTTTATAGTGCTAGCTGGGATAATGGTTATAGTGCTAGCTGGGACGATGGTTATAGTGATAGCTATAATGATGGTTATAATGCTAGTTGGGTTGTTGGTTATAGTGCTAGCTAAGATGGTGTTTATAATGGTGCTAGCTGAGATGAGGGTTATAGTGCAAGCTGGCATGGTGGTTATAATACTAGTTGGGTTGGTGGTTATAGTGCTAGCTGGGATGGTGGATATAGTGCTAACTAGGATGATAGTTATAGTGCTATCTGGAATGGTGGTCATTGTGCTTATTGGGATGATGATTATAGTGTTAGTCTTTTGACGAGGGTATACATGACGGATTTTTTTCGTGACAAGTTTATTTAAATATACTATATATCTGTTCTTGTATAACTAAATCTTGTATCTCAATTTTAATCCACTCCAACAAGGCCTTGACGACTTAATAATTATAACAAAAACTATATCCTCATGCGCTTCTGGTGGAAATTGTACAAGGATGATACATTCTGGTGGATGATGATTATAGTGCTAGCTGGGATGATGATTATAGTGATAGCTAGAATGATGGTTATAATGCTAGTTGGTGGTTATAGTGCAAGCTGGCATGGTGGTTATAATACTAGTTGGATTGGTGGTTATAGTGCTAGCTGGGATGGTGGATATAGTGCTAACTAGGATGATGGTTATAGTGCTAGCTGGAATGGTGGTCATGGTTCTTATTGGGATGATGATTATAGTGTTAGCCTTTTGAAGAGGGTATACATGACGGATTTTTCTCATGACAAGTTTATTTTAGTGTACTTTATATCTGTTCTTGTATAATCAAATCTTGTATTTTAATTTCAATCCACTCCAACAATGCCTTCATGACTTGATAATTATAACAAAAACTATATCCTCATGCGCTTCTGGTGGAAATTGTACAAGGATGATACATTCTAGTGGATGATGATTATAGTGCTAGCTGGGATGATGGTTATAGTGATATACATGACGGAAGGGTATACATGACGGATTTTTTTTTCTTTTCTCGATTGATGCTAATTTTTATTCCGTTATGTTGGGTAAAGTGATAATTAGTTTAACTATTCGTGTTAAGTATAAGTTTTCTTGTTTGTAGTAGTTATTGCTATAAATTAGTTATTTTAAAGCGGGAGAATCTAAATAATAAAAGATAATTGAGTTCTTACATTGGACACTAAAAGGTAGAGAATAGACAAAAAATGTGATATGTTGGAGAAACAGTCATGGAATTTTAAATACACATGTTTACATAATTGATTGAGGGGAGTACATTTGATGACGTCTGCATATGATTTACGAATGTAGCCTATTGTTACGAATTTTTCCGCTGAGGCAATGATGGCACAGTTTTTACAGTATAAAAATATTTATTCTCTCTCCAGAAAACTCACAAAATTTATCCACAGGCAACAGTTTAATTACTCTCAAGCTTCAACACAAGCTTCAACAAAAATAACTTCGAATTCAGCGATTATACAAGCTCACTCCAATAGGTAAACAAAGCGCTCAGCTTTCAACGAACTCCGAAGTCAATCTGAAAACTTTCCCGTTCTCCAATCTTTTATATACAAGCGCGTGAGACATTCTCGAAATTTCCAGCCAATTCATCGGAAACGAAATATCTCGAACCTTCTCGATTGCTTTAGGTGTTGCCACCTTTATCTAACTTGTATAATCGCTATTAATTAATAAATAAAATAAGATAAAAATAAATTACAATAGAATTTTGAAATAATACGTCACTATTTACAATATATACAGACAATTTGTGCAACACTATTTTCATTCGAACGGATTATCAATAAACAAAACTAATGGATATGGGGATGCTGAAAACCCGTCAGGGTAGCTTGCAAAACACTGCATTCTGCAAGAATGACTGTTTCTGTTGCATTATTTAGTAAAGATATCATAGAGCGTTTCATGTGGGAAATGATGAATTCATTCCGCTATATCAGACTGTACCAGAATTTGTTTCCACATTTGAATATTGTAGCTAATTTTGTAAACAGGTGTAATTAAAATTCCCTACATGACGTCTATTAAACATACCACTTGCCTACCCAGGTATCGCAGCAGTATTGGCCCATAGCAAAAACAGTGACTTTAGAAGATTGATCTATGTTGACTAAAACTCGAGCATCGTTCCAAAATACACGATTTTTTTTAACACGTCAAAAAACATCGCAACATATTTATTTGCCCTCCATCCTTTCTTATAAATAAATTATTTTAATTTTTGAACTTTGCATCAACGTTTTAAAATGTAAAGTATATTGTATTCAGCAATTGGCAGGATCGGCCAATATCTGTAACAACGGCTGGTTTTCAATATTCATATTGGGATTGCTCAATGTCGAATGATATTGGCCAGCGCAGCTCATACACCAGAATTCGTTTTTAAGTGAACGTTAACTTTTTCAGTTTTTTTTTTTCTAGATTTAAAATTATTTTCGGTTTTACACTGCTTTTTTTCATCAACTTTGAATTTTCATATTGTTAATAAGATGTAAAGTTATTGATGTATGCTTATTTATTAAGCTTAAGTCTCAAATATTCCAGATCAAGTGCAAATAGGTATTCACACGTTGCATATTCTGTGCATGACAATAACGTAAAACCCCACTCGTGTTTAACTTTAATTTAGTCGTTAAATAATTTATAACGGAAGTTAATGGAAAGCTTATTATTTCCACATATTAGAGACATTTTATATTATCATAAGTAGAAATAGATTAGGTACATAGAAATCCCATAATAGCATAAAATAGTGTTTTAAATAATCTCATCATTATATTTTCGATTTGATACCCAACAAAACTAATTAGAAAAATTTTAATTAACATTTTTAATGTAAAAAACATTAAGCCCCCTCAATATTCCTAATTTTTTTTTTATGTTCAAAGTACTTAAAAGAAAAGAAACGTGGCCGTTTAGTGGATATCATTAAAATTTATAACATTTTCTGGCTGACCATTTTGCTTTTCGGGTTCTTTTATAACTTCAAGATCTCTTTCGGGAAATAGGTTATATTTTACCACATGTCCACGTTTTATATTAAAGTATTTCTTTGTATTAGTGGACATATTTCAAGTTTTATATCAACCGAGAAATAATCTTAGCTTTATATCTCTTAAAAAAGATCGTATATTATCTACAAGACAGTTTTATTCATCCATTTATCTATTTGATAAATTTATTTATTTAGCCAAAATTTTGTGAGTGTATGAAAGTGGTAGAATAAGAAAAAATCAAGGATCTTAACTCATCTGTAAATTGGAACGTTGCGGGGTAAATTGTTTTACTTTTATAACCATTAAAATATGTATTCAATTTACTTTTTTCCAATTTATAGTTTCCGAGCTAAAAAAACATACTTTATAAACATTGTCTAGAGCAATTTGAAAGATACCAGACAAGGAAAAATTGTATATCTGTTCCCAATCTTTGTTTTTGTTTGATGGACTTGGCTACCAAAAGTTCATAACCCCCAATAAATATCCGAAACTAACCAGTAGAAAAATATAAAAAATACGGACGTGGAATGGTAGCCTAAGTAGTTTAATTTCTAAGATAAGTAATAAAGTCTATTTCAACATTAATGTCTTTGAATTTAGATGGAGAAAAATGGTTGTATTGACTTTTAATGCTGGAGTTGTTTATAAAAGAACGTGTAAAAAACATTCAGCATGTGAACACTGACTCTCACTTGTTCAGTGTTTGATGTTCGATACTAATAAAATCATAATGTCTTTTGTCTATTGGTCAGAAACATTTAATTTTGAATGATGTGAAAACCGAAAGATAAATGAGTTATTTAGATTTGGTATACATCTAATTTAGACATAACATATATTCCCAAAGGAAACAATTCCGAAATAAAACTTCGGAAATGTTACTTTAAATTTGAATTTAATTTTTGTTTATTTCTTTATTTATATTGAGAAGGGAATAACTTACAATTAGAGTCAACAAGTGAATACTTCGATCAATATTTCTCAATTGACAGTTACTTAAATGTTTATTTATACGTTTCCTCATCTTTATAAAATACAGATGGAACTTGTTTCGAATTTTTTTAAACAAAACACATCCTTGATTGATAAATAAGATACCAATTTCAGGGATAAATATTTCTTACCAAACATTTATTTACAATTGCACATTGTGTTATTTGATTGAAATCAAACTTATATATTTTTAATTTGATACTCTATGAGGAAGGGACTCTATGAAGAGGATACTCCTTGAAGGATATACATTAAGTCGGTCTTACTGTTTTAAAGATGTATATATGAACTGTGAAAATCTTATTCTGTGCGGTGTTTTTTGTGGCGGTCATTTTTTACCACTTTATACGAAGTCAAAATTTATAAATGATTTACAAATTCCTTGTCCGTTTCTGATAAATAGTGTATATACAATTGTACGTATGTTATTTTTATGAAAATTGAAGTAAATAAAATAAGAAATAGTTCGAATATTTTGGGAAGATGTGATAGTGTACAGTAGATAGCAGAACTATAGAAAGGACAAAATCACAATTTAATCAACAATCACAATTTAACAATTTAATCACAATAAAATCACGTTGAAGAAACCCAAGGAATATCTTTTCTCTAAGCAATAGAATACAATATTTAATTCTTATAAATATCAAAAAAATATATATTTTAAGCAATCTTAATTACGGAGGCTGGGCACGGGCTCATCCGTTAATATTATATATTAAAATATACCTATTGGAAAATAGTTTCAGATTAATTTCAGTCTTTGTTTCTGTCCGTATTCTAATATGAATAAAATGAACAATGCGAGACATTTGAATCTACCACAACCATTTTTCAGATGCCACCAAAGTAGAGCACTTAAAGTAAGTTTTCTCTTAATTTGACCTGTTTCCCCTTTATCTCTACACAATTCAAACTTTTTGTTCGGCGAAAAAACATTCTAAAAAAACCCTATTAACAATCTGAAATACTCTCCATTATTAGCAGGACTGCTTGAAAAAAAAAAAAAAGTCCCGATTTGAATTGAACAGAAGCAATAAGAGTCCCCTAAAGAACCAGAAAAACTTTGTCGATTGACAGGCGAGAATTCAATGATACTAATGTAAAAGTTGAACTTGCATTCGAAACACGATCCTGCCAACATTAATTAAGAAAACAGTGGGGATAGTTAATTAAGCAAATAACACAAAAAGAAATTTCCATTGGAAAAACCATAATTAATTACCAGAAGAGAAAAAACAGTAATTAATTGTGAAAGTGGAGTAAAAACATTCATTGGGTTAGATTCTTCCATTTTTGTTCCACCTAATTCGACTTTGGGTTGTAATAAATTATAAAAATATTTCAGTGTTGTTTTATTTGTCAAATTGCTTGAATTTAGATGAATATTGAATTACGATACTATTAAGGAAATTTGGTATACTTACAATTTTTTTTTTTATTTAAGACTTTTAAATTTTTTTTTTTATATATTTGTAAGTATTTCAAGGTAGTAACTAAATTTTTATTTAACAGAAAGTTAATATAGTGCTCTAAATTTTCAAAATTTTAAAATTTAAAAAAATTCATCAAATTTCAAATTCTATCTTCTTTTTCATTTTTCAATATTTTTTCCTGAATTTTAAAAAAAAATTTCCTAGTAATATACTCTAACTTTTTAGGCATCGGATTTAGAATAATTAAAATATTTTTGGAGGAAAACGATAATTACTGTACCTATAGGTAAAAAAAAGGGTATTTTTCAACATTAAAAATTGTAAAAAAAGAAAAACTTTATATTTTATTCAAAAATCCATGCCTATTTTTGTCAAATGGATCTTTAGGATGACACAAAAATATGTCAAGTTATTTCATTCATATTTTTTAAAGTTTTAGTTATTTGAGTGAGGTGTGAATTTAAAAAAAATATAGTTTTTCTGCAATTGCAGTCATCGCATCAGCTCAAAAACTTACCAGAATGAGGGGAAGGTTTCAAAGATTATAAACACTCAAAACACAGAAAATTTATATTTTTGTAATTTTTTTTCTAAAAACAAGGGGTAGCAAGTCCCCTTAAGGCAATTTATACAGGATAATTCAGAAAGAAATCCCTAATTTTGAACTAACATAACTGATTGTGAGAGGCAGAAAGACATACACCAATTTCCAAAATAAATTGATGGGAGTAACTTTAATGACGGCTACATTAGGTTTACCAATAAAACCCATTTTCATTTCGATTGGTTAATAAACAAAACTGGTGCATATATGGTAATGAAAACCCTCTCTGAGTGTCTTGTAAAACCAGCACATTCCTAAAAAGTGTACGTTTGAGCAGCATAAACTAGTAAAAGTATCATAGGACCCTTCTTTATGATTAAAATGATCTCAGTAGTATAACAACGCTGGCCAATATTGCTTGACCAATCTCGATGTGGAACGAAGTAAATCGGCCATTGTTTCAGATATTGACCAATATCACCCAATTCTGGATAAAATATACTTGAAGTTTTGAAATGCTGAGGTACAGTTTTAAAATTGAAATACTTTATGAATGAGAAAAAACATAAGGCAAGCAAATATCTTTTGTGAGGTTTTTTGCTATGCTAAATTTAAAAAATAATTAAATTCTTGTATTTTGGGGAACGTTGCTCGAGTTTCGGCAAGGATTGGTCAATCTTCCAGAATCCCTATTTCCAACAATGGCCAATACTGCTGTTCTACCTGGGCATAAACTCATTACTCTATTCCTCTATATTATGATTTTACAAAAATGTGTGGTCACATTTCAATATTGTTACTAATTTTGCAAATAAATCTGCGTATCAAATTCAAAATTCCATACTTGTCTATTCAACATACCACTTACTTATTCTTTCTGCCTTTAATTGCTTTTCAATTGTTTCACTTCAAAGTTAGGGAGTCCTTTTTGAAAGATTTTGTCCATTTGTCTTGTAAAAACATTTTTAATTTTGCCTAGCTTCGATCAAAAATATATAGCATTGAGGCTTTAGTTTTTTCACTAATATGGAAGTACTCTCTTTTACTACCAACTGTTATTGTTGGGCATTAGCTTCTTCACTAATGTAGAGAGTAGCTTATTTTAGTTATTGAATATCCCTTCGAGACGACTTCAGTCATTAAATATCGCTAAACTGTATAATACGCAAAAAAAAAAAAAAAAATCTTTATAGACAGTTCCAAAGTCATAGTAGTATGAATGTTTCGTACATAAATAAATATTCTTTTCCAGCTTTCAAAGATCCGTTCAAAGTCCGTCCGTGTGTTTGAGGACAATATACTCAGACAAAACTAGATACAAACTCGAGTGATATGTCAAATAAAAGGTCTTGTCGTGGTTATTTCCCATACCAAAATTTATTTGAAGCCAATTAAGTCTAAACTATAAACTTTACAGGTATGTGACATGCATCATTTGAAATGTTTTGTTAAGATTACTTGGATTACACAAAATTCAATCGAACATTATAAACTAAATTTCTCTAAAATTCAACTGAAACAGTGCTTCAATTACAAATCAATGGGAAATTTACATATCGGCTGCAAATAGAGACACTGGATGAGAACCTGAATATTCGGTAACTTTTATCAGTGAACTCGCCAATTTGGTAAAATTTTGTTTGCATAAATTTACTACAAATCGACAGAACTCGTCAACCTCAACACGCGAAGACATCAGTCAATGAATATCGCTTGAACAATACATTTGATATTAATGTAATTGAACAATACGCGAAAAAAAAATTGAACGTTATCTATATCGACAGTTACAAAGTCGTAGTATAAAGCTCTTTTTGCACCAATGTATAGTTTACGATTAGCTTCCTAAAGGTAAATTGAATTTTCAGCTCAAAGTTTATGATGTGCATTTAAATACTTGTTTGAGTAATTTGTACTTAAATAAATGTCCTTTTTCAGCTTTCAGCAGCATGACTGCCACATCGACGGCAGCCAGCAGCCTTCCTCCAGTTCGTACTTCATGCCACGTTCCTCTTTCTTTGATGACTTCTATCAGCGAGGAAACCATTGCACTGTGGCTCAAACTCGGAGCATTGGAGAAGCTTGAGCAAGCTGTGCTTGATGGGTATGGAGATCAGCTGTGTGGAAAGACATCAAGGATACCGCAAGTCAATAAATTTCTCAAGCAGGTGCCACTTTTCCAAGTAAGGAACACATTGTTGATTCAGAAAAGGACCGTTGGTTGGAGTCTCAATTACAATTTTGAATAGACATTTGATGTCTCTTGAATTTTAATATTAACTGAATAACCAGTGGTAGACGTGGTGAAAAAAAAGTGAGGGATGCCGAAACGTTAGTGGCAAATACCCCCGCCCCCATATTCAATAATAAATTTTATAATTTCTTAACTTATAATAAAAATATTAATTAGTAAGAAAATAATTTTTACTTCCTAACACTAGCATTGAACAAGGGTCCAAAATTTATTGTTATTTTAATGAATAAACTGAAAATTAGTTTTTTTTATTTGGAAGTAAGAGATTAAGTGAAGTAATAATTCAACCTTATATGCATAGCTGTTTTTTTGGATTTAAATAGTGCTTCTAAATGTGCATACTTTCATGAAATTAAATAAAGAACTCTAAAATGTTTTTTTTTTTTGTTAAAAAATAGCTTGTCTTAAAATAGCTTGTAAGCAACAAGAATAGAAATTTAACTTAAAAGAAAGTTCCTCCAAATTTAAAAGTTGACCAAGTGTAACAGTATTTGTTAATAAAAATATTTATATCTTTATACAAAGTCGTACTAAAATACCTTTTTATAATTCTATGATACACTGTTAAAATTTTGTTCCACCTTGCACCAAAAATTGGTTCCCATTTAGATGCCACCAACATTTGGTGCTTAGTTTCACGATTTAATGGTGCAACCTCGGACCATAAGCACCATTAAATCGCGAAACTAAGCACCAAATGTTGGTGGCAGCTAAATGGGAACCAAATTTTGGTGCATGGTGGACAAATTTTTTTAACAGTGTATATGTATACCATACATAGTTTTAAAGTTTTCAAATGTAAAAAAAAAAAAACTTTTCTCTGTGTTATTACATTAAAAAATTTATGTTATTTTTCATTAGTAATTTTTGGGCTTGTTGAGTGTTTTCTAAAAATGGGGAGGGGGGGGGGATGGATTTCAGTGGTTTTAAAAGTGGAGAGATGCATGGGTATTTTCTTGAAAAGTGAGGGGGACGCGTCACCCCGTGTCTAGCCCCACTTCTAGTACTGTGAATAACACATAAGATATATATTTATGATGGTTAGCGGTTATGTTTCCATAAAAGACCTGCAAACTTGAGCGAAAGTATTAAAATACGAATTATTAGTTGAATTTTACATCAATTAATTTCTCAAACGTGTGCCGCCATATTTGATTCGGAAATGGGCCGTTAGCTGGAGGATAAGTGATAGTTTTGAGTAGATATATGAGGACTTCTTGAACTCCAACTTCTAGTATTTCAATTTTAAATGAATAGCACATTAATTATCTCGATGATAATTAGCGATTATTTGGTTGTAAAAAAGCAAAAAATTGAAGCGAAAGTATTTAAGTGCAAACCAAATCTTACATAACTTTTAGCCAAATCTTACATAACTTTTAGCCAAATCTTACATAACTTTTCTCGAAAACAAAAGGTGAACGTAATTTCGAATGCGTGTTAACTATAATGCGTCAAGTAAAATTCCTAAAACGATTTAATCATTTGGTAACATGACACTTTGGCGGGATTTATACGTCTAGATGACGTAAATTTATGACTCATATGCTTGATAACTTCCACCATACTCGCATATTGGTGATGGCATTTTTTCAATTTTACTTTTAAATTGAAAAGGTTATCGTCTTTCCTAGCTAAGGAGTGTTATGAAAGATTTGGCTTACGTTCTGCATTTAAATTTGGGAGTGCATTGAATGCTCACTCTAAAACTATCTAAAGTTAGACTAAAATTCAGAGAGTTTGAAAGCGATAACAATGTAATGTAATTTAACTTGAAATTTATCTTTCTTGTAAATAATTCCAGGTAGCACAACAGTATTGGCCAATGTTAGAAACAAGGTTCAGAAGATAGGTAAATTGTGGCATCGTTCCAAAATACACGATTTTTTTAAAAAATATACACGTTAAATCCACTACAAAACATATTTATGACCTTCGTCCTTTCTTATAAATAAAATATTTCAATTTGAAACTTTGCATCAACATTTTAGACTTTTCGGTATATTTTATAAAGCATTAGACGAGATCGGCCATTATCAGTATCCAATGGCCGATTTACAATATTCCACATCGGGATTGGCCAATGTCTGCCTATATTAGTCAAAGTTGTTGTACTACTAGGGTTATGACAATTTTTTTTTTTTTTTAACAAACGGATGAAGTATTTAGTTTTTGGAAAGTTTTCGTTTCTTTCGTGATATTCAGTTTTAGTTGATTGATAATTGTTCCTTTCGGCAAGTTTTATTTTATCAATGCAGTGATTTAATTATTGTTTGATTGGAAAACTTTTGATTTGGGGTAAAAAAATTGTTTCAGAAGGAAATATATTTTTTTTCAATGGGATTTTTTTACTCTTATGAAATCTTTGTTAGGATTTAAAAAAAAAAAAATATTTGCTTCGATTTGACACAAACTTTCTGCTTGGAAGACTTGCTTTAATTTAGAATAAAACTTTTTCCCCAAATCCTTTATTTTATTTCAGTAGAAAAGTTTCTATTTTTTGAAACCCCTTATAGAAAAGCATTTTTTTTTTCAAATTTAAAAACTATTATTGCATTCAAAAAATGTTTCTTTCATTACATCGGTTTAATTTTATTATTTTATTTTACTACATTATTTTATAAAATTTTATTGTATTTTAAAAGAATTTTTGTATTTATAAAATATAGATATGTATTAAATTTTTATATATATTTATATATATTTAAATGATTATCGATTTGTTAATTTTTTTTTCAATGAAATTCTTTTTCTTGAGTAAAACATCCGTAGGAACCGTATTCCAATAAACTATACTATCTTTCTATAGACTGTAGCAACTCAATGTTACATAAAACAGGAAATGATATTTTAGGGTATTATAACTCAAATTGAGCTTACAAAAAACTTTGAAAAAGAATCACTGGTCTTAAATTACTTGAAATTTGATCTGAATATATCCGAAGCTTGAAGAAGAGTGAAAGTGGCATGACATAAGAAAAAAATAGTTCAACAAATATTTTTTCTATATTCCATACCATTTCTCCCTTCTTCGCGTAGATTCAGGTTAATTTTTAGGTCATTCTGTCCAGTTTTTTTTTTTCCTTTTAAATTTTTTTCAAAGTTGAATTTTAATTTAAATTACACAATATAGCATTTCACCCAAACATTTTACGAGTCCAATTTTGCTATCAAATTTCTATATAAGTTTGTATTTTATATACAGTGATATTGTGAAATATGGAAATCAATACATTAATGAACAAATGAAAATTGGAAGAATAATAACTTTTATAATTTACAATACATTACAACTAAAAGATAGATGTATCCAACATTTTAAAGCAACTACTGACTAACATTCACATCTAAAATTTACAAGTCAATGACCAAAGTTTTTGAATTATTTTTACACTATACATTAAAATGCAAATAAAAATGTAGAATGACAGTTTCGGTCTTACTTTTAATCCTATTTTATATTCAGTGATATTGTGAAATGTGGAAGTAAATTCGGGAATTTTTAAATTTATAAGTCAATGACCAAAGTTTTTAAATTATTTTTACACTATACATTAAAATGCAAATAAAAATGTAGAATGACAGTTTCGGTCTTACTTTTAATCCTATTTTATATTCAGTGATATTGTGAAATGTGGAAGTAAGTTCGGGAATTTTTAAATTTATAAGTCAATGACCAAAGTTTTTTAATTATTTTTACATTATACATTAAAATGCAAATAAAAATGTAGAATGACAGTTTCGGTCTTACTTTTAATCCTATTTTATATTCAGTGATAATGTGCAATGTGGAAGTAAGTTCGGGATACACAAAGAATATAATTATTAATGACAAAATAGGAATATATCTATCATGTCACTTTTAATGATCTTTTCAATGACAGAACATTAGATGAAGAACATTTATCGAGAATCATTAATAGTAGGAGGTAATAAATTCTTTAGAATCGATATCGGAAGAGAATACGGATGAAGAGTTTTAAAGAGGTTACAGGTTCATGAATATCCTACAGAACTAATACCGAAGATATTGAAACATTCAGGTATTGAATCTAAAATATGAGACTTTGTATTGAAAGTACTTTAAATTTTTGGGAATTACTAAAATTTCTACTTTGTATGAAGCTGCCATAAAAAAAGCTATTGATAAAAACTTTTGTTCTTTTATAAAAACTTTTTTAGACATTTCAAAACCAGTGGGAGATAATTTTGACGCTTAAAAGCACAATCATTGTACTGGGTGATTATCATTAAAGTTCAGTTTTCAAAATGTTATAAAAGAGAAGAATCACTGTTCAGAATGACCTGAATATGTACGAAGAAGAGGTAATGGTAAGACACAAGAAAAAAAAAAACTATATCGAAATTTTTTTTTTTATGTAGGTTCCGCTTTGAGTAATGAGAAAGAGTTGAACTAAACCGTGAGGTTTATTTAGGTTGTTGGTGAAAGTGATAATATTGTTGGGAGAGATTTTATCATCATATTCAGTTTTCGGGAGCGGTACCTTCAGGTACATTGATTACATGCTTATATCATTTTACATTATAGAATGGTTGGACTTTTCTATAACTGTTTTTTGTCTTAAGAAGGATGATTACAGGATAATTATAGATAAATTTCAAATACAAAAAAACTATAAATAATCACTTGCCAGAATAACCTGAAATTTGATTTAAGTTTAAACAAATATGTGAAAAAATAGTTCGAAATCATTTTTTTTTATTGTGCCATACTATTCCCCTCTTCTCTATTAAGGTCAAAGTTTCGGTCATTCGGATGATTGTTTACCGTTTTGCAGCTCTTTGAAAGTTGAACTTTAATTATTCTTTTCAAACTCGAAGGAAATTGTTCAGGTCTTTCGGTCACAGTCCTTCTTTAAACCTATACAAGAAACTTACATTTAAAAGGGAAATACAATGCTTTTATGCTGAAAAAGGATTTCAACTCCAACTTTCCATCAATACCAAAATCCATTTGAACCAAAAAATGGAGATTGTACTTTTGTGCGTTTTGACATTGATATATAATGTTATTTGATAAAGCCTTAAAAACTTAAGGAATAATACCTGTATTTTAATAAGGAATTGATTATTCCTTATTAAAATACAGGTAGTAACTTTGGTACATGAAAACAAACTAATTGTATTGGGGTAACTATCGGGATCTCTCTGTGAGTATGACGTATGTTTTGAATTATAAATCTGAAAAGAAAGTTAATACATAACTATTAATTAGCATTTCATAAGGAAATTTTATTCACATTTGAAAAAAATCAATATTTGAACAGAAACTTACCAGCTTGCTCTCCCTCCCTTCTTTTGTGTGCGATCTGCATATTTCTGTAGAAAACCGTATTTGAAAACATATATATATATAATGTTATTGTTTTCTTTATCGCAATTAGATTTAAATATCAATATCTTAGTAAAAAAAATTATCAGAACTTTTCAGCGAATATTTTTCTTTTCAATAATTAAGAAGAACAATACACCAAATGTACCATAATGAAATCAATATGTTTAGTATTTGTTTTTAAATCTTGTTTTTTTTTTTTTTCCTCTTTTTTTTTTTTTTTTTTTTATTTTTTTTTTTTTTATTTTTTTTTTTTTTTTTATGTAAAGCAAGGTATACTTGACTTGATTAAAAGTTATCACTTATGATAATTTGCATAAAGTTAGGAATTGGAAAAGTTTGGTCAAATAAGTCTAAATTTATAGTCAGGGTTTCAACTGCAAATTAAATTTTCGGTGGAAGTTTTATACCAACCAGGACATTTAGATTTAATATTTTATATACGAAGAAAGGCACATATTCTCTATCCATTTATTCTCCTAAGCTAGTAAGGATTAAAGTAATTTGACCGTAATAATCTTATAAATTTTGATTTCATTTCGTTTGAAAAATAGCGCCTAATTGGTTTGTTTATCTATAATTTTTGCCTTAAATTATGTCACCAAACATCTAAATTTCAACCAGACAACTATAGACGCAGCTTCTTAAGGGTTGAGGAGAGTTGGTAACAAAAATCTTGCCAATTGGGTGATATCTATTTTATAAATATTTCGTCAAAATAGCAAATTCATCAGCAATTTTTCAAATTATTTTAAAAAACTATCTAAATATTTTCTTGTAAAAAAAAATTTGCATGTTATTTTGATACGTTTTTTACTGCACTTGAAATAAAACTAATAAATGTAGAATATTGAAAAATTTGGTTATTTCTAAATAGTATAGAAAATCACTGTAACTTGGACTGTTCTGACTGAAATATTCACATTTTCAACCATAACTCATTTTGTTAATATTTTGATATTTTTTGTGACAAGATACCAAACATAATGGTTTTTAGTTTGTTTTGTAACCAGAACAGAAAAGCAAACATGTCCTTTGATGGATTTTTTATAGGAACAATGGATTATAAATAATTCAAATACATTTCAAATAGGTGAACACATCTACAACAATCCTTTCCTACAGTGATCGATGGACATGTAAAAATCTTTTTGTATTGTTTTTCAGAGTAAAATCCGTGAGATCCATCAAAGTGTTTCTCAAGGCAGATTGCGAGACGTACAACACCTCATAGACCGCAAAAAACTCGCCTTCTGCCGAGACCACAATGGTGCCAGTCCGCTACACAAGGCCGTCATTTTTGGTCACCAGGATGTCATTGAGTACCTCGCCAAAAGATATGGGAGCGTCATTCACATCAGAGACCACGTAAGTCAGGTTGAGAAATTATGATACGATATGTTAAGGGCTCTGTCTACTTTGGATGCATGAAAAAAATGCTATTTTTTTTTAAAAATACTGTTATGTTTATTGATATAAAACTTGTTAAGCTTAATACACTCATGTCCATTAATTAAGGATAATTAAGTTTTTCCCTCATAACTTCTCAGTGGAGTAGCATAGACACTTGAAATTTACTTCAAAGACACATCTTTATACAACAAAACGATAATTAAAACAACTCAGTCGCAGAATGAAATGCAAAGTGTACAGCGGGGCATATGCAAAAGAATGGAGTACCATTAGTGTGCAGTTGTTACATTTACATTAAAAATCACTCAACTCATGGAGTTGACTTTTAGTGTGAGATATGATCTTCCCTGTCATCAATATTTACTTGGCACAGTATTCTCATACTTAACATGAGTTACTTGATGAATTCTAGCACCTAAATTGCTCGTCCCTCCTTTTGAAATGTTTGCAAGTGAGGGAAAGTTCCCAATGCATTAAATCTTTACAAAATGAATATCGTAGAAGCGTCCCACACATGTTTGATGAAATTTGGAGTAGAGGAGTGATCTGGCTTACTTATAGGGGCGATATTCATATTTTTAATCCTTTATCCAAAGCAAAAGTGGAATAAAATAAACCATAACTATCAATAAACGCGATTTTGAAACTGATATTTCACAATTAAAGACGTGTCTAAGTCAAGTTAACGTAATTACAGTAAAAAAGTGGAATTTAATTATTTTTTGCGCTCTTGGGGAGCTTATTAAACAAATTCAACAAATTGAATATAAAGACCAAAACTCTTTTACCACCAAATCATTATCTTGAACTGACATTTACCATGAAATATCAAGTTCCCACCTTTCTACAGATCCTCTGATGTCTAATATTACTCATGAGAATGACAAAATTATTTTCAGTAAATAGTATCTGATGTTAAAAAGATTTGGTCTTTGGGGGCAGTATGTTGACTTGGTTACATAATCTCCCCAAGAGACCAAAAGATAATTAAATTCCACTTTTTCCCTGTAATTATGTTAACTTGATCTAGACAAGTTTTTAATGGTGATATATCGGTTTCTAAATCGTATTTATTGATACTTATGGCAAATTTTATTCCACTTTTGCCTTGGATAAGCGATTAAAAAATATGAATATCGCCCCTATAAGTAAGCCAGGTCACGCCTCTAATCCAAATTTCTTCAAGCATGTGTGGGACGCTTCTACCATATGAATTGTGTTAGGACTTGATGTATTAGGAACTTTCCATCACCTACAAACAGTTCAAAAGGTGGGGCGAGCAATTTAGCCACTACAATTCATCAAGTAACTCATGTTAAGTATGAGAATACAGTGCTAAGTAAACACTGATGACAGGGGAGATCATATCTCACAGTAGAAGTCCACTCCATGAGTTGAGTGATTTTTAATGTAAATGCATCTGTACAACTGCACACTAATGGTACTCCATTCTTTTGCATATGCCCCCGCTGTACACTTTGCATTTCAATTTGCGACTGAGTTATTTTAATTATCATTATGTTGCATAAAGATGTCTCTTTGAAGTGAATTTCAAGTGTCTATGCTGCTCCACTGAGAAGTTATTAGAGAAAAACTGAATTATCCTTAATTTATGGACATGAGTGCAAAAACATTCGTAAATTACAAAAAAAAAAAAAAAAAAAAAAAAAAGGGATTTTAAACACTTTTTTTTAGTTTGAAAATGCCAGGTAAGCAGGAGACTTCAAAAAGTAGGTAGGTGAGCGCTGTTAAAAAAATCTCAGAAACTACTGAACTGATCCTTATGAAATTTTAACCACATATTCTGTACACTTATCGCTATATCCCGTACCAGAATTATTGCAAAATTTTAATTCTTACTATTTTTTTGGCAAGAAACATGCAAAAAAACCCACGTTTTTTAATTTATTTTTTTGCCCGCCATTTTGTTATTTTTGCATATAAATTAATATTAGAGGTACGGGATGTAGCCACTGTCACACTAAACCTAAAACCATTATTTTGTTTTTGTTTCAGATGGGCCGTTTTTAAGATTTTTTCAACCACGCATGCCTACCTACTTTTTGAGGATTCCTGTTTACCTGGCATTTTCACACTAAAAAAAAATGGTTAAAATATTTTTTTTAAATTTTTTTTTGTAATTTACGAATGTTTTTGTTAGGCCTACGAGTTTTATATCAATAAACATAACAGTATTCCTAAAACAATTTATAAAAATAGCGTTTTTTTTCATGCATCCAAAGTAGACAGAGCCCTTATAAAATAATGTGTGGCACATTAGGTAAGTAATCTAAAATGAACGACCGAGAAAACTAACAGATCACGTCCAATTTTTGTTTTTTGAGGATTCATTCACATTAGAGACCACCGTAAGTCTGAAAAAGAATGTATGAATCAGTGTGTAAATAACCCAAAATAGTTTGTGGCATAATATGCAAATAACCCAAAATAGAGGATACAAATAGACCAAGACAATTTCATGTTCTTTTTTTTTAAAATTCTTTCACAACAGAGTCCACGTAAGTTTGAAAAGAATATATGAAGCAAAAACAGTGTGTAAATAGCCCAAAATGAAGGACCTAGAATACAAACAGATCAAGTCTAATTTTTTGTTTTTTGAGGAATTCATTCTTATTAGAGACCACCGTAAGTCTAAAAAAAATCTATGGCACAGTTGGTTAATAACTCAAAATTATGTATGGTAAATAATCCAAAATGCATGACCGAGAATACAAAAAAAAGACCAAACCCTTGATTTTTGAGGATTCATTCATATAAAAAACTACGTAATTATAGGTTGATTGTTGATTGATCGTAATTATAGGTAGATTATCTGGCACCGTCAGCAACACGAGGGCTATAATGCTCCGAAACATTCGTCATTTGACAAGCCAACATACATTTACAAACACCCATGCCTTACACGGGACTTGAACCCGCAACCTCGCGGTCTAGAAGCTAGCACTCTAACCACTATACCGTTTGGTTGGCAAACGTAATTATGATTAAGAAAGTATAGAACAATGTTTGGTTTGTTTATATGCTCAACGACCTATTCTTACTCACAATGATGGCTAATCAGGGCAAGACCTACAGCTTAACGTGGATTCCGAACCACAACGAACATCTATGTCTAATCCGGGATTCGAACTTGGCACGATTTGCATGCGTGGCCAGAGCTCTAACCACACAGCCATCAGATGGGCAATAGCAGAGTGTGTTAATAAACCATAAAAGCATATGGTACAATGTAAGTAACCTAATAAAGAAGCAAGCAAATAAACTGATCAGGTATAATTTTTTATTTTTTGATTATTGATCTACATCAGAGATCACTTAGGTCTGAAACGAATGAATAGCTCAGTATGCTAATAACCCAAAATAAAGTGTGGCACAATATGTAAGTAACCCATAATGCAGGGCCGACCAATCGGTATAGTGGTTAGCGTGCTAGCTTCTAGACCACGAGGTTGCGCGTTCGAGTCCCGTGTTTGGCATGGATGTTTGTAAATGTATGTTGGCTTGTCTAATGACAAATGTTTCGGGGCATTATAGCCCGCGTGTTGCTGACGGCGCCAGATAATCTGAAAACAACCAACCCATAATGCAGGACCACGAATACAAGCGGACCAAGTCTAATTTAATTTTTTTGAGAATTCATTCTGGTTAGAGATTAGGTAAGTTTTAAAAAAATTGTATAGTATAGAGTGTAAATAACCAAAAATAATGCATGCATGCACAATGTGTAAATAACCAAAAATGGAGAACCGAGAATGCAAACGGTAAGTAAATTTTTTTTTAAATTTTGAGCTATACATATTTTAAGACACAGCTACTATAAAATAGATTATAAAAGTAACTGTCAAGAGAAAAAAATATTCGGTAAGGAATAAATATGCCGATTGGTTGGAACTCAACAGATTTATGTTCTTTCCTGAAAACCAAAGAAGTGGTTATTTAATAGCTTGTATTCCTACCCCTCTAAAAAATGCAAAGCATATTGTGTAAATAACCCAAAACAGTTCATTACTCATTCTGGAAAAAAAAATTGTCGTAACTAGTCATAATCTTCTGCACTTCTGAACCCATCTTATGGGTGTGTGGTTAGAGCTCTGGCCACGCATGCCAAAGGTGCCGGATTAGGCATGGATGTTCATTGTGGTTCGGAATCCACGTTAAGCTGTAAGTCCCGGCCTGATTAGCCATCATTGTACATAAAAATAGGTCGTTAAGCGTTTAAACCAATCAACCAATCTGTACTTCTGGTTGGTTGTTTTCAGATTATCTGGCGCCGTCAGCAACACGAAGGCTATAATGCACCGAAACATTCGTCATTTGAAAAGCCAACATACATTTACAAACACCCATGCCTAACACAGGATTCGAACCCGCAACCTCGCGGTTTAGAGGCTAGTATGCTAACCACTATGCCGTTAGGTCGGCCTGTACTTCTGAATTTTTCAAAAATATTTCTTGTTTCCTGGAACATATATTCAAATGTGATGCTAATTAATTGAAAACAAGAACATGGAAGTTTTAATATAAATTATATTTTATTGGATGGTTTTTATGCAAGTAAAATTATTGACGTTTTTTATGTAAGTAAAATAATACATCATCGGTTGTTTTTTATAGTAAAAGCACATATCATTGATTTTCATGCAAGTAAAAGAATATATCATCGTAATGTTTTTTGCAAGTAAAAGAACACATCATAGGTTTAGATGGTTGGTTGGTTGTTTTTCAGATTTATTCGGCGCAAGGGCAACACATGGGCCAAACTGGGCCAGGTTTAGATGGAAAAGGTGCAAAATAAAACCTAAAGCGTTAATTCAACTTGAACTCTTTTGAAGGTCACCTATTTACAACAAATTTAATTGGTGATTAAATTGCAGCTTTTACTAATCAATGGGTTTTCTTTTCCTGTTTCTAAACATACCAAAGAGTGATTTGAGAGAAAAAGTGGAGTTAGGACCTTTTTACTCTAAGCCAACAATATTAAGTTTTAAGAACGGAAGAAGTAAAATGTGAAAAAATGGTAAAATATTTTCTTGTCTTGTCTTCCGAAAAGCGCGATATATCGAGGGGCTACTGTAATTTGAAGTAGGGGTAACTAAATCCTTTTTAAGGTCCCCTTTAAAAAAATTGTATTCATTTTTTAGAAACACTAGTACTTATTTTTGAAAATGGAGATATCGATGAGTCAAACGCCGAGTTTCGATCTTCAGATATGTCGATATGTTATTAGCGTCTTATAGGCTCGAATTGACTCAGTATGGCCCACGTGTTGCTCTTGTGCCGTTAACCTTCTGAGGGTCACGGGCGTATATATCCGTCATTTGATCCCCAGTTTTTCCAGCAATACACAACCTTTTTAAATTTATAAATAAAATGTAAAATAAAATCTTTTTTAAATCTTTTTATTAGGATGATAGTTTAAAACCTATTTCAAACAAAATAAATAAAAAATAATTAAAAAAAATTATATATTTGGATCAGAATTAAAATTAAAAAAATTTTGCAAGGAAAACAACTGAATAATTTCGTCCATTCCCTTGACGCTCAGAGGGACTCCTACCAACCAACTTATAGGCTCGAACGGCCAAACACGATAAATTTTATCTCAGAATGGTAAAAAAGATAACTTTTTCGATTGTAAAGAGAAAATTGATATTTTTTTTTACGTCCGCGAGAAAATAGTCTTATAAATGCGAAAAGATAAACTTATCATTTGGAAATGATTGTGTATTTTAGAGCAGCTAAAGCGAGCTTTATGATACCACTTTTATTGCGGAGCAGTATGGCTTTACTGAGCTCTTGCGCCAGAAAATTATATCAACCAACCACTTTTATTGATATACATGTCAGACTGAAATATTAAGATGCATAAGGCTCAATACAAGTGAGTTTATGGAATATGATACTACTTTTATTGATGTATATGTCAAGGTTCAAGGGTTAGAAGTTTAATAGCATGTAACGATTCGTTTTCATGTACGACAAAAACTTGAATTTTAAGTTTAACTTAAATTCAATCCGTTAGTGTTTTCAATTTGACATTACTTTTAGCGCAGAGAAAAATATCTCAACAACGCTTTTAATCAACTTTAACTAATTATACTTTCTAAAGATTTGCAAGTTAAAATACGAAAAACTGAAGGTCCCATACTTCTGCCTCTCTTACGGTAACACTATCAACTGCATGCACTAGTGTTTGGAACAATTTCCTTTTCTGTGGCAAATTAGAAAATTCAACCAAAACTATTTCAGCGTTTTTTCAACTGCTCTGTTGGCTCAAAAACTAAGTTGGTGTTTCAGTATCTTACTATTGGATTTCACAGTTAGTAGATATGCCTGCCATCATAGCAGACTATCCTAACAATTCTCTGGGTTTTCTCCAATTCAAAGGCAAATGCGGGGAAGTTTCACATTTAATTTTTTATACTTATGAGAACATTTTTTTTATTTTTGAAATATATGTCATATAATGCGGCACTGTCCCAAATTGGGAATGCATGTTATTTCTCATTGAAATCTGCAATACTGCATATTTTGAAATTACATTAGTTGGCGTATATGAGACGAAGTTTAGTGTATGATGTAAGTAAGTAGCCCTAGTAGCCGACCAAACGGTATAGTAGTTAGCATACTAGTTTCTAGACCGCGAGGTTACTGTTTCGAGTCCCGTGTAAGGCATGGGTGTTTGTAAATGTATGTTGGCTGGTCAAAGGACGAATGTTTCGGCGCATTATAGCCCTCGTGTTGCTGACAGCGCCAGATAATCTGAAAACAACCAACCCATATGGATTACTAAACTTGAACAATTTATATCATGTAATGGCTTTAACAAATAACTTATATTTAGTGATATACTCTTATATACAGTGTGATTATAATTAAAGTTTAAGTTAAAAAAAAAAAAAAAAAAAAAAAAAAAAAGACTTTGGTTGGAATGATCTGAAATTTGACTTGAACTTTTTAGTAAAAACTATTCAAATACGACGAAGAAGTTTTTTTTTATTATGTCTTACTATTTCCCCTTTATTCGTGTATATTTAGGTTAAATTTTCTGATCATTCTGACTAGTGTTTGTAGACAAATTTAAAAGGCCGAACAAACGGTATAGTGGTTAGCGTGCTAGCTTCTAGACCGCGAGATTGCGGGTTCGAGTCACGTGTTGGCATGGGTGTTTGTAAATGTATGTTAGCTTGTCTAAGGACGAATGTTTCGGCGCATTATAGCCCTCGTGTTGCTGACGGCGCCAGATAATCTGAATACAATCAACCAAATTTAAAAGTTTAACTTTAATTATAATCACCCTGTATAATCAATCCAACTCATGCATATATAACAACACGTATCAAGTTACAAAATCATTTATTAATTGATGGGTTTAACACGACGTAACCAAGAATATTTTAAAGAACTTTATTCTTTTCAAATTAAAAAATTAAACTAATATCAGTTTTGGTAATTTAGAGTATTTTTTATGAGTTTTACGCTTATATTTGGTGACTTTCTCCTATAAATGCAGGGAGATTATTAAAGTCCATTTTAGTTCTTTAAATTTGAAAAACCAACGTCTAGAATAAGCAGATAAGTATAATATATCTTTTAGTAAAGTGACCAGGCTAATTATTTTGAGAAAGCTTACAGTGCCCCTAGCGGGGATTTATGAAAGTTTAAAAAAATCACTGAAAAACTACGGGAGATCAGGATAAAGTCAATTTGAAAATGTTCATAATAATATGCCAAAAACACAGATAAAAGTTTCACGAAGTTATCTGTAAAATTGGCAGATTTATCCGTGGTTGAAATTATGGAGTGATCGCGACTTGAAAAAGGGCTTGTCCTGAATTTAGAAACGTGTTTTCCGGTAATAACATACAGCTGTATGATAAATCCGGAGAACACGTTTTTCAATTACAGAACATCCCTTTTTTTAAGTCGTGAATAGTCCATAATTTGAGAATCGGGCTTCATAAATAAGTCACATCATTTAGAAAATAGCAATTGAAGTCATTAATTCAGGAACTCAACACTATGTAACCGAGAATACTTTAAAACAACTTACTTCATTCTTTAAATAGAAAATACAAATACTATCAATTTAAGTAATTTAGAGTATTTTATGAGAATTTAGAAATAATTTGAGTTTTTTTTTTCTCTTTTACATAACCGGTACCAACTTGAGAATTAGGATTCATACATATATAACACCATGTATAAAATAATAATTTTAGTCATTAATTCATAGATTTGTCACTATGCAATCAAGAATACTTTAAAACAATTTCTTTATTTCTTTAAAGAAAAAAAAATGTGTCTAATTTAGGTAATTTAGAATATTTTTATGAGAGTAACGTGACCTTTCGGTATTTTTTTCTTAAAGTTTAGCCTTTTAACTAAAAATGGAAATAAAATAGATGGATTTCTTGGGAAAAAGTCCAAAATAATCCATAATTTCATTTAGAATCGGGCTTCATTAATATGTAATACCATTTAACAGATAACAATTTGAGTCATTAATTCATGGATTCAACACTATGTAACCAAGAATACTTTAAAACAACTTATTTCATTCTTTAAATAAAAAAATAAAAATACTATCAATTTAAGTAATTTAGAGGATTTTATGAGAATTTACAAATAGATGGAGTTTTTTTTCTCTCTTTTATATAACTGAACCAACTTGAGAATTGGGATTCATACTTATATAACACCATGTATAAAATAACAATTTAAGTCTTTAATCCATAGATTTGACCCTATGCAATCAAAAACACTTTAAAACAATTTATTCCTCCCTTTAAATAATTTTTTTTAACTAATATCAATTTAGGTAATTTAGAGTATTTTTATGAGAGCAACGTGGCTTTTCGGTATTTTTCTTTAAGTTTAGCCTTTTAACAAAAAATGGAAGATGAAATAGTTGGATTTCCTGGGAAAAGATATAATGGAAAAAAAAAAAAAAGATATTCAAAATGTTAAGCTTGAGGACGAAACAGGATTACTCAGCTTATTTTCCACTTTGGGGTGTTTTCTTTTTGAGTTCTCCGAGGATTCCAATTTCTCTGACTCTTATTTTATTTTAAAAAGAAGTAACGCGGGTAGAAGATAGATATTTAATTCTGCCAATTCATAAAAGCTGAACATAGGATACTTTGAAATATAAAATCGATTAAAATATCATACATTTTTCTTAAACGGCGTTATAATTCTTAAGCTTTGAAATTGCAGAGTTCATATGTAGAAAAATTATAAGAAACAATTAAATACTTTAATTTTCCAGACTACAATTGAAGCAAAATTATTAAATTATGGAATTATTACTGATAATGAAAATTGATTAAAAGTTTCAGTAGTGGTGAAAGCAGTTATGCGTGGAACTTCTCCACGTAAATAAATAAAAAGTGAAAAAAAGGGGGGGGGGGAAATGAAGGAAATATGTTATAACGAATGTCCTTTTGTATGTCACTGTGAATGTTTTTGCATATGTCATTGTGAATGTTGTTTTATTTAATTGTGAATGTTATTGTTTATAATTATGAATTATTTTAAGTTATTTCGAACTATATTTCTACTACATATTTCTAGCTCCACTACTTATTTTGTACAGTTTGAATATAAAGGACGTTTGGCGGTAATTTTCAAATATTTTATCTTATATATGGTTTTATGTATTTTATACTTATCCAATCAAAACTTTTTAAATATTAGATCACTTACATTTTTTCAGTCTGTTCTAGCTATAGTACACTACCGATCAATAAATTTTTGTTGAAAAGTTATTCTTCTGAAATTTTGTTGTCTCCAAAAAAGAAGGATTTTTCAAAAGTTTTTTTTTTTTTTTTTTTTTTTTTTTTGAAGTAGTCGCATATTTTCACCTCTATCGTTTGTAACGCCTATTTTCAAATAACTGCTGTGTATAGATGTATCAAGAAGTAATCGCACAAAAGTAAATCAATATCTGTATCTTTTTTTGTAGTCCTCCGATTCCTTGGAAAATTATTACTTTGTTGACTTTATCTATAAACTGCATGAGAGACAAATATAGTAAGCTCTTTTATTTACAACAGTAAGCGCTGAAAAACTTTGTGGCTACAACAGTCCAAACATTGACCCTTACCGATTTTGTTTACCTATGCTCTAGAAAACCAATTATATTTTTTTTAGTCAAGAAATAATTTGTCGATATTTTCTTACTTTATCATTGCTCTTTAGAACATTTGAGAAAGGTTTTTAACAATGTCGACAAAAGTTATTATAATTAAACTTGGTATACATTTTAAGGATTTATTTTTATATTCTGTTAAGTATTTCCCCTAAAATCAACGGTTGAATATTATTGATAATAAAACTGTATTAAATATGTTATTATTAGAAAGAGGATGTATGCTAATACATGAAAGTGTAAGTTTGCTAGTTTGTGAGTTTTTGGTTTGTTAGTGAGCACCTATAAAACGGCCGAACGGATTTTGATTACATTTTTAGAATTGATTTATTACATATAATATATTGCAACACGAATATAACTATCAAATTAATACAGGGTGTTCACAAATTATTTGGGTAAAGGTGTTCAAATGGATCTGTATAACTTTTAATAACTAGGCATTATAAACGATTTTTTTTAACCCAACTAATTTATGTTCAGCATGCCATTCTGTATGTAGAAATATATTTACTATGGCTAGTTAAGAGTTATACAGATCTATTTGAGCTCCATCACCCAACTAATTTGGGAATGCCCTGTATATAGATTGAAAATGTTGAGCATGTAACAGTATATCCTAAAAAACTAAACATTTTATCTTGTTTGATTTTAATTTAGTTAAGTAGGTAGTAATCAGTTCAGTAATTGAATTCTATGAAAAAATACAGTGGTAATAAAAATATAAATAAATATACAATAGATCATCGATTATCTAAACAATTGTGGACTAGGGTTGTTCGGATAACTGATTTTTTGGATAACCGAACAATTACAAAATAAATGTATCAGTGTCATAGAAGCAATATGAAACAAAGAAACAGTGATATTAAAGGCAAATTTTATATATTTTGTATTACGCGTTTTACAAATAACCTTAAATAAAGTGATACTACATTAAAGTAAGCTTAAAGCTTAGAAAAGAAGAAAATTTTCTTGAATTTTCCGATTGGAACGCTTTCGGATAACCAATATTTCGATTGATAGGTATTCGGATAATAAATACTCTATAGCAATTATATTTTGACACTTGAAGATAAAAAATTACTTGAAGAGCTTACATTCAATTTTACTAAGCGATAATATACTAAACAAATGAACATGCTTCGTAAACAATCTAAGCAAGTTAAATTAGAGATATGAACTTCCCTCACTTAACTCAAACTTTGGGACAAATTGACGCTTCGCCTCTTCAATTGGCTAAACAAAAAGTCACCCATTTAGCATTGCAGTATTGGTCAATGTCGGAAATAGAGGTTCTGGAAAATTGGCCAATTATGACCGAAACTCGAGCATCGTTCCAAAATTCAAGATTTTTTTAAAAATAAATGTCAAAAATATATAAAAAAAAAATTTGCCCTTCGGCTTTTCTTATAAATAAAATATTTCAGTTTTAAAACTGTGTATCAACATTTTAAAATTCCGAGCCTATTTTATCCAGAATTAGGCGAGATTGGCCAATATCGCGAACAATGGCCGGTTTACAGCGGTCCACATCGGGATTGGCCGATGTCGAGCAATATTAGCCTTCGTTGTTGTGCTGCTATGCAAATAACTTCTATTCAGATTCACGTTTTGTAATGAGAGTGTGAAAATAATTATACCATTGACATATCGAAAGGATCAAGGATGTTCTGAACTATACGTTTGACATAGTAAAGTTGTTTGGAAATAAGTAAGATATTAGTTATCAGAGAATAGTTGAGTTAATCATAGAAAAATAAACATGATTTACATTTGAAGTAATTTTTAGAGGATCCTGTCTGTCTAATGGATATTTCAGATTCTTTATTCATAAGTAACTTTACGAATTTAGTGATAAATTGTAAGTAAGGGTAAAAGGAAATGTTTCCTTGTACTTTCTGCGTTTTTCACCGCTAATCCCATTAATATCACGATTTCTGTCGCAATTTCCCAGTAAACTGAATAATTTATTAATACATATTTTCACTCACGGTACAAACAACTCGAACTTACCTGTCACGCAATCTCCTGTACTCAACATGTTATATTTTTAGGACAAGGTTTCTTACAATGTTCATTTTTAGTCAGTTATTTTTCTTCTGATAAGGGATGACACATTTTTATCTTCACTTTTTTTCGGAATTGAAAGCTTGTTTTTATTTCAATGAATAAAACAACACAAGTTCAATTGAAATAACTTTTTAAGATTACCTTTATTTTATTTTTTTCAGGAAAATATATTCATGTTATGGTTTCCTGGAAAATACTTTCATTTGAACGTTTTCTCTCCGAGATCTTCATTTTCATGTTTTCCTAGAAAATATCTTCATTATGTGTTTTTGCGGAGAATATCTTCATTTTCATTGTTTTCCTGCAGAATATTTTTATTTTATGTTCATGTTTCCCTAGAGAATATCTTTATTTTATGTTCATGTTTCCCTAGAGAATATCTTTATTTTATGTTTTCTTGGAGAATTTCTTCATTTTCATGTTTCCCTAGAGAATATTTTCCTGGAGAATATCTTTATTTTCATGTTATTATGTAGAATATTTAAAAAAAAAAAGAATATCTTCATTTTATGATTTTATGAAGAACATTTTATTTTTTTCTGAAGAATATCTTCATTTCATGCTTTAGGGGAAAATATCTCAATTTTCATATTTTCCTTCATAATATATTTATTTTTATGTTTTTCTAGAGAATATCCTCACTTTATGCCTCTATGGAGAATATTTTCATTTTCATGTTTGCCTGGAGAACATTTTTATTTAACGTTTTCCTGGAGAATATCTTTATTTTATCTTATCCCTTAGAATATCTTTATTTTGTTTTCTTTGAGAATATCTTCATTTTATGGTATCCTGGAGAATATCCCTTTATTTTTTCCTGGATAATATCATATAATTCCCTGGATAATATGGATATCTTAATTTTCGTGTTTTTATTGAGAATATCTTAATTTTCGTGTTTTTATTGAGAATATCTTAATTTTCGTGCTTTTATTGAGAATATCTTAATTTTCATGTTTTCCTAAAGTTTCCTAACCGTTATTTTCTCGTTATCGTTTTGTCTTGCAGAATATTTTCATTTTGTGTTTTCCTGGAGAATATTTTTATTTTCATGTTTTCCCGGAGAATATCTTCATTTTATGTTTTACTGAAGAATATCTCAATTTTCATATTTTCCTGAATATCTTCATTTTCATGATTTTCTGGAGAATATATTCATTTATGTAAAACTAATAAAACAATGCAAACTCATATTTACACTTTTATACTGAATTCACACCGCAATTGCATAGTTAATAAATTATTTATCTCTGTATTCCTAACTAGTAGCGTACAAATACATGTATTTTGGGAGTTTTATAACGTCAACGACTTATCGAATCTAAGAACAAAATCATTTTTGTTCAAACACAACACCTAAAATTCTTAAGTAACACTGCTTTTTATTCATTCAATATTATCTAAACTGTTACTAGTAAAATATAAGAGTTAATTTCTGATAATGAAATTATAACTATTTTATATCATTGCACTCATGAAATGTTAATTGTTGGTGTAATCCATACATGCTTGTCAAATTAAGAATACCCTTCTCGAAACGTAGAGCAAGTTGTTGCAAAAATTCATATTTTTAAAAAACTATTTTTTGCTTTCAACAAGACTCTTTTTATAAAGCTAAATCCAATAATTTACATGTAATAATAATTTATACAATAAAACTTAGGAACTTGCATTGCAAAATTTAATTCTTAATACTACATATCATTCTAAATTTAGTTTGCAATTTTTGTTCAAAAACAATTTATCTACCCTTAAAAAATTGAGTTGTTTCTAATTAATATATTAATAAATACCTATTGCTCTTATTTTTTTTAAAAAATTAAGTTTTTATTTTTTTTTATTTAACAAATGCATTTATAATAAACTAACACAATAATAAATGCATGAAACATTTTTATTATATTTTTCAAGTTCATATTTTCAATAAAAACTATTATGTTTTTCAAATATCGAATAAAAAATTTGCCAGACAATACACGCACATTACCAAACACCAAAACAAATTTCAAATATTTAAGCTGTGTGCTTAAAATGATTTCTACTCATCACTATCAGACATCACTTTTCTTTTCTAAGCTTCATCGTGATGCAACCCATTAACTCTCCATGTTTTTAGAAAAGTCTTTTCAATAGAATATTCAACCTTTAGAGGCAATTTGAGTTCAACTTACATGAACTATTTCAGTACTTAATAGGTATTTACGTAATTTTGACAAGTATCAATCAATGTGAGTAATAGATGAAATAAGAAAGAAATATCCTAGACGATTCTTAGCTAACAAACGCTACCACATTGCGTGATGACATTTATGTCGGAACACACGTGGCAATTGAAGCACAGATATTTCAGTGCAAAGTATACTGGACGACCAAGCATGTTCAATACGATTGATTGGATGTTTTTGGTGTAAGGAAATATAGATTTTTCACCGAGGTTGAGGCGTCGCCTAAAGAATGTTCATTAGTTTTCAGTTTGACTGTTCTATAAGCAGCTATTCAAAGTTGCTACAATATGTTACTATGGGATTCTTGGAAATGAAATGTTACTTAGTGCCTGTTTAAAAAGTTAAATTATATTTTGGATCAGACTAGTAATATTTGGTTGAATATAAGCTTTGTGAATAGTTGTTTTGAATTGGAAAGGTTAAATGTTGTTTAGTGGTTTTCAGTAAGCTTGTCCTTTAAGTGAACTTATGAGAGTGTAACAATCTTCAATTTGAGTGCAACAATCTTCAATTTGAGTGCAACAATCTTCAATTTGAGTGCAACAATCTTCAATTTGAGTGCAACAATCTTTAGGTATGAATAATAGATTTTTTTTTTTTAAATTTTTAAAATGTATTACTTGAGAATGTCTTAATTTTAACAATTTTGTTATACGTGACCTTTTGAATAACTTAGTAAAAATAAAAATAAAATATTCATATGATGTACGCTTTAAACATATTTTTTCAAGCTCATATCAAGTTGAGTCGATTTTTGATTCTTCATATAGGAAAAATGTTTAAAATTATCACTTTGGTACAATTTTGAGTTCTCTAATTTGTAAATAATAACTCGTTTATTCCACTGATTCCTTAATGTAGGTACATGGGAAAACTATTTTTGTAATGTTTCTTTTACTTTGGTTTAGGTGTGTATAGTTTAATATTTCAAGCTATACAGGACAAGCTATACAAGCTATTTTATCTGGTAAATTCGCCAGATATATCTAGAAATTTTATACAAATCTAATTGATATCAAATCAAATTTCCTAACTTTTCTATACAATTATTTTGGATAATTAATCTGTGCAATTTACTTACTGTAAAATATTTAGCATATAATTGAATAGTCACTTAGTTATAAATATTCCCTATATACACCTAAATAAATTTACAAATATCTTCAAAGACTCAATAAATGTAAGATAAGTTCATAGAGGTTACTAAATTAAAAACATATACTTTATATCCATATATTTGGTCCTAAAAATGTATGATTTGTAAAATGTTTGGGAGATGGCTAAGTTTGATGTACTATTTACTGATAAATTTTCAATAAAATGGTAAACCATTTTCAAATTTGGAAATATTTATTGAATGCTTGTGAACACACGAAATTGTCTATCATGTTTAACTAGGCCAATATATCACAGAATGCCTTTATAAAGTGTCTTTTAGATGCAGTTAATTTGACCAAATCAAACAAACATACTTTTTAGCGTGAATTTTAATACTTTATTTAAAATGATACGTTAAATGATTTTTATTGCAGTTTGGGGCTGGAAATGACTTATTGACGTTTGGTTAAACAAATGTTTAAAATATAAATGTCAGGAGTGACTAACCTCCCCATCCCCTTAAAATCCAGTTGAGCATTAAAAGTTGTCCTTAAGATTACAAAATTGTACAATTATTACTGATATTCCATAAGTTAGATCACGCTACAGATAGCTTCAAATAGTTTTACTTCTCCTCGAATAGTATAGTAAGCTAATTTGAATTTTAAGTTACTGATATAAAAAGTTGGAAATGACTTATTGACGTTTGGTTAAACAAATGTTTAAAATATAAATGTCAGGAGTGACTAACCTCCCCATCCCCTTAAAATCCAGTTGAGCATTAAAAGTTGTCCTTAAGATTACAAAATTGTACAATTATTACTGATATTCCATAAGTTAGATCACGCTACAGATAGCTTCAAATAGTTTTACTTCTCCTCGAATAGTATAGTAAGCTAATTTGAATTTTAAGTGACTGATATAAAAAGTTGGGTATTTAAATCAACAGTCTCAAAAATCATCAATTGGAAAGTAAATTTGCACTTAGATATTTACCAAAGCATCTACTGTGATTAGTTGTATTACAAAGCCTATTTAATTCAAAAAGCTAATTTTTTTCAACGTTTTTTTAAGTGGGTTTATTATTAAGCATACTAGGGGGGATCCGCCCCCTTTTCGCTAACGCTCGCCAACCCCCAGGATTGCTACGCAATTTCCCTTGGTTTGTGAAGCGAACCAGGCTCGCTTCACTCACTTAGCAGTGAGGCATTTAAAATATGCCCTAGTAAAAAGTTCTTTCAGTCGCATAATCAAGAAAATCCTTGAAGAGTAATATTGTGCCATGAAAATGAAAAATTGAACTATTTATGATGAGCTACAATACTTGTGACATTATTATTCTACTGCTAATGTTGAGACGAGTTAAGAAGGGGCTGTTTTTTCAAATAGTTGAATATTTTTAAAAACAATTAAAGTAAATAGTTTCATACACATATTTAAAAAATATCGGGTATTTCAATGAACAATTAAAATTTATGGATTGGTTTCGCATGAAGCGCCAAAATAATTAAAGTTGCACTTCGAAATTTCTTAATGAAGCAATATAAGCAATTATATGTTTGCATACTCTTTTTTGCGATACTTAAAAAGTAATACAGTAAAAGGTCAATTATCCGGCATTCAATCAACCGTAATTTTTTGAAAATCAAGTTTGGCGAGAAAATTGGCACTATTTTGACAAATGTTTTTTTTTTTTTTTTTTTTTTTTTTAATTTTATTTGAGATTTCGAAATTGAGTGGTGTTTTTTATTCTTTATTTCCGCGTAATTGAGTAATAGCTGAATTTTCACTGATTAGAAATGAATATAGGCTAAAATTTATTATAAGGTGCCTCTTGGCGACTTTTTGGAAGTTTGTGATTTGGCGTTGAATGTGACATTGGATACATACGGATTTTTAACGTTGACATTGTTTTCCGGGAAACCTACTGACCGTTTTATTTGGAAATACAGCGTTTCAATGCCATTTTAGATTTAGCAACACAGTCTTTTGACTTTATTTTAAAGTCGCCAAAAGGCACCGTTAGGTAAATCATAACCTGAATGAATATATTATTATAAAAATATATATTTTTAAAAATTGGGGTTTATCCAAAGTGCTTAAGTTCTTATTCAATCTACTGTGAATTTTCAGCATAGAAACTTCAATATTCTTAATGGAAATTCCGTACTCAATTTTTATCGGCATGTATCCGGAAAACGTTCACATATAAATGTATTTAAAACTTCCAAGTACGGTATAGATTCTGAGCCAAGAATTTTGTGCATAAAACCACGCCAAATTATGGTAACCATAGGCAGTGGACTTGTTATTAAAAAAAAAAAAAAAGGTGGCAGCTGCCATTTATTGGCGAAATTCTTGGCGCAGAATCCGTACTGGATTTTAACCAATAATTTTTTGGAAAAACCTGGTTTACCCAGAATTCTAATCCAAAAGAAATGTACACATCTTGCAACAATTTATTCCGGAATTATTGCAAGTATTAAATCAATACGTTTTAAATAGGCAATAATTTCTATCAGTAATAAGAAAAACAAAATATAGCAAATTTAAGTTGTTGGCTGCTGGCAGATGTATTAGTCAACTTTCAAAAGATATATTGTGATTGGTTGGATTGCTGGATTTGAAAATTCGTGCATAAAGTGCATTTAGAAGATTTGTGATTGGTTGTTTGAAGTCGTTGCCATTCTGCTCTCACAAATACAGCTGAATTTGGGCGGCACGCAAGAGAATTATATATTGTATCAGTAATAAGAAAAACAAAATATAGCGAATATAAGTTGTTGGCTGCTACCAGATGTATTAGTCAAATTTTAAAAGATACATAGTGATTGGCTGGATTGCTGTATTTGGAAATTCATGCATAAAGTACATTTAGAAGATTTGTGATTGGTTGTTTGAAGTCGTGTTCATTCTGCTCACAGAAATACAGCCGAATTTGGGTGGCACGCAAGAGAATTATATACATAGATTAGATGTGATAGGTGGAAGTTTTCCAAACCATTGACTGAGTTTATTTGAGATAAAAACCTTTTCAATTCAAAATATCAATTTCTTTTTAGTACTTCAAGAAAATAAATTTGTTTAGTTTACTTGAGGCAAAATAATTTAAAAACCAATCTGTGAAAAATGTTATGATCCGATGACAGTCTTTACATTATCTTTCTGTTTAAATTAATTTTGAAAGGTTTCATACAGAATAGTTTTCTTTGTTGCTATAAGAGAGGGGTTCTTGCTTCAATGACATTCGCACACATATAAAAACTTGTTATGCAAAAATACACAATGAAGGATAGAGAGTGAATTCTATAGAGCTAACGGGCTTTTAAACTAAAGCATAATCTGTAAAAAAATGCGTCGAACAAAAAACTGCACTGATGGGTTGAGACAAAAATTAATCTTCGAATAATGAAGACTTTAAAATACACTTTATTCATTCTTGTGTACAAGTAGTTTTTAAAGATGACTTCGGGCGCCTATTAATAAAATTTAGATGCGATCATCCGGGTGAAAAATGTGTTTTAACAGAAAAAATTTGTTTTGAATGATAAATATTTAACTAGTGGGTACGTGAGGAACTTGTGAAATTAAGATTACTTAGATTGCTTCATCAAAATTAGAAATTGTATTCTATTGCTGGAGAGCTATAAGATTCAAAGGGTTTCTTCAATGTGCTTAAATTTTGTTTTTCTTTTTTCTATAGTGTTGGCATCTATACTATACTATTGCAACTTTCTAAAACTTGCGCACTACTTTTGAATTTCAATTTTGATTTTCTAGCAAATAAAATAATGTGCAACTACAAATAAACTATTTGTCAAAAATGGAGGTATATTCGTATCTCAATTATCAATTTTGCTGCTTTTGTATAAAGCTATAAAAGGAACCCTCCCCCCCCCCCCAAAAAAAAACACCGTCTGGAAATAATATATAAGATGAATTAAGTGGTAAAAACTAGTTAAGTAACTAAGAAATTTTTTAAAAATTAAAATAATGGTCAAATTTTATATCTAAAGTTCATCGATTGACTTTTGAAGATTACAAGTTTAACTTGTCAATTTGCAGTAGCAGTAAGATGGAAATTAATGTAAATGACGGGGGCATTCACAGGGTGTCCCAAACAGATTGAAATGCTCTCTAATTATTTATCCGTTAGTGATAAGTGGACAATGTAGGTTGATTTTTTCCCTCTTCAAAATAAGATAAGAAATAAGATTAGGTTAAGAAAAAAAAATTTCCATTAATTTTCAAAAAGTTACACTTTTCAGATTTTTATACAAGCCCCCTATATAAATTGGATCAATTAGAAAGTTTTTATTTTCTATCCAATAAGATCATTAAAAAAAACCACGTAGCTGAGTCCTTAAAGTCAACCGAATTATTATACAGAAAAAAACAACATTATTTATACCATTTTTTCCGTATAACTTAGAGGCTGTTTATTGGGAGAAAATAGGGTTCATTTACAAATTGATAATGGAAATTTCAAATGAAAAATAAAATAACCTGTTCAAAAAATCCCAAATGCACTTAAATAAAGCCTTAGTAGACAGATAATATTGGTACTGCAAAGCGAGGAGCGAGACGCATGCGGCCCTCTTTTTCATTTTATACGGTCTCTCATTAGGGGTACGTAATAAAAATATTATGTAAACAAATAGATACGTACAGGGTGGTCATAAAATAACTTTGATTAAAAATGGACCTATAGCGGCCGTCCCGTTCAACAGATCGACATGAAATTTCAGGTATAGTTATTCAGAGGTATCAGCTCGGGATTCTGTGAATGGCAATAAAATGGCAATCACGGTCACGGTTATAATTTCAGAAACTCGAAATTTTAGAATGGTAACGCCTACTCTTTCTTGTTGCAAAATGCTCAGCGCACGCGAAAACCTTAAAGAGAAAACCTTAAAGGAACGGTACGTGTATCCCAAAAAATGGAAGCTTTACGCACGCACAAAAAACAGTTATGCGAACGGACAACAAAAACGTAATTATGGCGCACGGTGGAAATTTTCAAATGACAGAGGCCAAAGCTCACATGAGTACCATCACAGACTATTTTATCGGTTTCCTATCTTCAAATTTCCTCCATGTGCCCCTATTTTATTTCTGTTGGCCGTTCGCAAAGCTGTTTCTTGTGTGTGCATAACGCATGCGTGTTTTGTGATGCACGTACCGTTCCAACGTTCGTTAGGGTTTTCGCATGCGCTGAGCATTCTGCGACAGGAAAAAGTAGTATTGAGTTTCTGTAACTATAACCGTATCCGTGAACGCCATTTTGTTGCTATTCACAGAACCTCGAGCTCATACCTCTGAATAACAATACCTAAAATTTTATCTCGATCTGTTGAACGGGACAGCCGTTAGAGATCCATATATTGGCAAAGTTATTTTATGACCACCCTGTATTTTATAAAATGTATTTTATAAAGAACTTGAAATTGTCTTTAAAGTATGATGCAATGAAAATGTAAACAAATAATTTAAAAAAATATTTACATTAGAAGTTCAAAACTTAGAATATGTTTCGAATTTATCATCTCGTATAAAAAAGATTTTGAAACTTTAACTCTTTATATATATATATATATATATATATATATATATATATATATATATATATATATATATATATATATATATATATATATATATATATATATATATATATATATATATATATATATATATATATATATATATATATATATATATATATATATCGAATACTTTTATAAATTGCAAATCTACTCTAAACATACAAAAAAGAGTTTTAATGTAAATATTATAAAACATTTTAACTTTTTATAATGTAACACAATTTTACATTTCTATTTTGGTTTATACTCCTGTTCAATTTTCAATTAAGTATAAATCACTCAATTTTAAAGTTACTGTCATGCGTTTTTTTGTAATTATGTTGTTGTATTAAAATAAAGAGTTTATAATAGACAATATTTATCCAGAGGAGTCGTTTAAAAAGTTAAAAGCTTAACTCGATTTTTTTTATTAATGTAGTCTTATTTCGAAACCTTATTTTGAACACTTTTGCATTTTACATTGTCAACTTATTTTTAAAAAAGGTAAAGAATTCAACCACGTTTAAATCTTTTTGGGACACCCGGTATAGAGATAATAGCGCTTGAACTTAAGGGGACTGTTAAGGCAAAAATTTCAAAATTTTATATTTTTATATTTTAGTGGAAATATATAGCCTGCAATTCTATCCTTTCAGTACATACCTTACTTTTGCTGATCCGAGAAGAATTAAGAATATTATTTGAGTTTTTGTAAGCGCGCATATCAGAAATCGTATGTATTTCAATTTCTTAAATTGCATTTTTCTCTTCATGTGTATTTTAAGATTTTTAGGGTATTCGATTTGTTCCTTGCGATTCAAAAGTTGATGTATTTTTTTTTAAATTCGGAGATATTGTTTACTTTACTATTTTGAACACAATTGTGCATGGATTTTGGAATCTGGTATTTTTTTATTGTTTTACAGAAATTTTCGTAATGCTTCTATTTAAAAAGTTAACGTTTTTTGCCGTAATACCAAAGTTTTACTTTTATATAATTAACCAATGAGTCAAATTCAAAATCCATGCACAATTATGTCAATATATATTCAATAAGCTTGTACAAAAAAATTGAGACAGATTGCAAAAAATTTGAATCGCAAGGAGCGTTTTTAAAATTACGTAAAAAACGCTAAATTTTTCAATAAAAATTTAATTTCTTGAAAAAAAATCAATATAAATTTTTGAAATTTTAGATTGTGTTTCTTCTAATTGCTATTGAACTGCACAAAAAATTTCATGAATTTTAGACAAAAATTGAAGAATTTTTATTTTTGACTTAACAGTCCCCTTAAATAAATAAAATTTTGGTTTCAAATTCAGTAAGCATTTCAAGATGTTTGGTATCAATGACAAGAATTGTGTTTTGTAATCTAAAGAGATTTCCGACTACGTATTGCATAAAAGTCATTTTTTAATTAATTATGTTGTAAAATGTGGAACTATCTATAGTATTTAGTTACGCTAAATTCCACCAAGACACAAAATTCATTAAAGGGGACCAGGGAGGCAAAAAAAAAATTCAAAAATATCGATTTTTTTTTGTCCTAAATTATAACCTGAATTTTTGTCTTTGAATACATACAAAAGTCAGAAGGTGTTTTTATGGTGCTGGAATTTTTTGGGGAAGCTAATAACAACAATTTTTCTGTTTGTTTATGGTAATCATTTTTTTTTTTATTTGTGTTTTTCTCTTAAAGTATTTTCTATGATTTTCAATAGATTTAAATTGTTCCTTGCGATTTAAAAACTTGTATATTCTTTTGAAATTTTGGGAAATAGTTCCTGTTACTGTTTTGAATATAATTGGGCATGGAATTTAAAATCTGATAATTTTTTATTACTTTACTTCAGTTTTAGTATTAAAATGTCAATTTAGTATTAAATGTCAATGTTTTAGATTAAAATGTTTAGTAAAAAAACAAAAAATTCTCCAGGTAACAACAATTTTTACTTTTAATTGATGAAAGAATATGTCAAATCAAAAATCCATGCCCAATTATTTTAACATATATTTAATAGCCTGAAAAAAAAAATTAAACAACTTAGTAAAAATTTGAAACGCAAGGAGCATTTTTAAAAAATTTAAAATTTCAAAGTTGAAATGTTCTAAAATGAGAATTAGTTGAAATATATTTTTGAAATTGAAAATTTACATTTATTATCACGTCATTAAGTTGCATAAAAGATTTCATACATTTTGGTATGGAACTTTTTAAAAAAAAAATTTCCTTTAATGGTCACCTTAATAAAGTGTCCCTCAGTTTTGAAGTGTATGTATACTCAACGTGTAAATGGGGTTTGAAAAAAAAAAAAAAAAAAAAAAAAAAAAAAAAATTTGAAGGGAGAACTCGGCACTAAAAACAGCTGGATATTATATTTTTCACGGCTGTAAAGATTGGACAAAGTTGAGAGGAAACTGATATAAAAATTCCAAACTAGGTATAGCTAAAATGGGGGAAAATGTGTATTGAAAAGGGCTGTTTCTTCAACTTTTTAAGAATCTTCTTCCTGAACGTTAGGTGCCAATCAAATGACTGCATGAAATCTCTTTAAAATAGTTAAAATTGTTCCTGTTATTTTCTACTTCTAACCTTTCTGAACAGTTTCAGAAATATTTTGAATTTTTATAAAAACTCAGAAAACTGCTAGAAAAAGGGAACATAAACAACTGTATACTTAAAAATAGACTTCTTTTTCCAGAAGTTTTCCGATGTGGCAGCTTGGCAAATAAATCGTAATAACTTGATTTTGATTCCCAAAAACAATACGTTTCAACCTTTTCAGAATATTGAAAGAATGTTCAGTAGATTTAATACGAAATTTAAAATAAAATAAAATAATTCTACAGAAAGAATGGAAATCTAAACAAAAACCTACTACTATGGTAAGAAAAAGCAACCGTCAATTAGTCAGCGCTCCAAAAAAGCAATGTTATTTAAGAAGTTATGTTTAAAACTAAATGTTCTCGTATGTAGCTTTGGTATGTCGGTGATGATACAAATATCACAAAATAAATGTCTGTGTGCTTTACTAGTTTGGAAGAGATTCATCAATAATTTATCAATAATACAATTTAAATTAAAATAAACAAATCCTACAGAAAGAATGGAAATCAAAACAAAAACCTACTACGATGGTCAGAAAAAGCAACCTTCAAGTAGTCAGCGCCAACAAAAAAGTAATGCTATTTAAGTCGTGTTATGTTTAAAACTATTGTTCTCGTATGTAGCTTTGGTATTATGGCTTGGTATCAGGATACAGTAATACAAACGTGGGTATAAGCACCCTTTTAGTGACATTCCCCCAAACTTGATAGAATGATTTGTCATTGACAACGAGTCTGTACATCAAGTTTTAGTTTGATAAGATGATGTAATTTGATTTCTGAAGCGTAAATAGAATTTTTTGTAAAATCAGGAAATTAGTGACAGCCCTACCCAAAAACGCGATAGAATGCATTGTCATCGACAAACATTCTATCTTCCAAATTTCTGCTCGATTAGATGACGATAATTTGGTTCATTAGGCATCCAAATACTTCAAAATTCCAAAAAAATCTAACTTTCTTAATCTATAAATATAATCTTCGTTATAAAATACATTTTGTTTGTCAGATGATATATTTCATATATAAAATAAGCTTGCTTACACCAAAAACTCGATAGAAGGCGTTGTCATCGACAACCATTCTATCTTCCAAATTTACGCTCGATTAGATGACGTAATTTGGTTCATTAAACATCCAAATATTTCAAAATTCAAAAAAAATTTAACTTTCTTAATCTATAAAAATAATCTACGTTATAAAATACATTTTGTTTGTCAAAGGATATTTTTCATTTATAAAATAAGTTTGTTTACACCAAAAACGTGACAGAATGCATTGTCATCGACAACCACTCTAACTTCCAAATTCCTGCTCGATTAGATGACGTTAATTTGATTCATTAGACATCCAAATATTTCAAAATTCCCCCAAAAAATCTAACTTTCTTAATCTATAAAAAGTCTGTAAAATATTTTAATCTCTTATCTTCTTTATCTTAAATCTTTCTTAATCTACTAAAAATCTATAAAAGTCTGCGTTATAAAATACATTTTGTTTGTCAGATGATATTCGTCATATATAAAATAAGCATGTTTACTAAATATTTAAGAATTCCCTTCAAATTCCAGCGGTCTTTACTGCTCGTATTGATCAACAAAACGGCACTCTTTATTAACATCCTAGCTCGAATATTTTCGAAAGGCATAATCCAATCCAACAATTCCTTTGCCAAAACCTTTTTTAGAAAAACACGTCATTCTACTTCATCTGCTGGTGAATAATTGAATGAAACGAAGTCAAGAAAACAAGAAACGGGCTTGCCCGAAGCATAGTATCGATTGCAAAAATACATGGAAACAACTTTATGTAATGGAAGACGTTATTTACGCGACATTTAAAAAAGAATTTAAAAATAATTTTTCCATTCAAGATACACTTTCTCATTAGGAAAATGGTCTCAGTTCCATTTTAGAGGCATATGGTAACTCAAAGAAAATGTGGATGCGATCTTTTTTATACCATTATCGAAAATTCTGTTCTTACTTTTCGGTTTTTGAAACTATAGTTCGTTTGCTTTTAGTCGAAGTCGTTTGCCATTGAAGAACTAAACATTTTTTTACGATTTTTACAATCGCCTTGTAATTCCCGAGTTAGGGAAATACCGTAGTTCTTTTGTTAAATAACCTACACACAAATTTGACAGCTGACATGTGTTTTAACATTACGAGAGAAAAATAATCACGACACAGAAAATGTTTTTAATTTGCGGACGGTTACTCACGCTATATTCGCGTTATATGTAGTTGGAATCCCCTGATAATTGCTGTTACTTTATGCAGGATTATTGTATGGTTATTTTAGCATGATGCATTTTTGTAAACATTCTAGACATTATTTATAGATGGGGAATTGTTGAAAGCAAAGATACATAAAATCCTGAATGGTGGTTGAGGTTTGATAATAATCATGCAAAGTTGTGTGAGGTTTGATAAAAATAGCACAAAGTTGTGTGATGTTTGATAAAAATCGTGCAAAGTTGTGTGGATTTTGGAGGAGATTTTTAGTGATCTAAGAACGCGGCAGTGTTCCACCTCATAGTCCAAATGCCAAAGTGGCAGATTGTGTGAGTGTATATGTTGAGATCTCAGGTTAGTGTTTGACCACTCATAGCTCTCAGCTTTTATTACAGCTAGAGCCTTGAGATTTTACATAGTGTAGAGGAAAGACAACATTTTTGTTAAGATTGAACAAAGGAATGTGGAAATATTTTTCTGGGAGAAAACTTCTGGTGTCATCGGAATTTTATTCTTCTAAAAATTGTGACGAAAATTTTAGAAAGACCTAGAGCCGGAGCGGTATGATGAATTTTGATCGTTCTTTTTTCTTTTTGGTTTTCTCAGTTATGTTATGCATCATAAAGATAACTTTAAAAATTATCTAAAGTTTTTGCATGACTGAATCTAGACAATAAATTACACCACCATTGATGCAATGCATTTTTATTTGCAATTTTCACAACATAATTATCTATTTTAGCAGAAAACTTGTGAAATTACAACATATCAGTTGGGCTACTTTTTTACTTGAAGTGCAATATAGCCGTCATTTTCAAGGTCTTCTCTCATGCGAGATGCCGACCAAACGGTATAGTGATTAGCGTGCTGGCTTCTAGACCGGGGCGAGTTGCGGGTTCGAGTCCCGTGTATGGCATGGGTGTTTGTAAATGTATGTTGGCTTGTCAAATGACGAATGTTTCGGCGCATTATAGCCCTCGTGTTGCTGACGGCGCCAGATAATCTGAAAACAACCAACCAACTCATGCGAGATGCGTAGATGCATGTGTGAAGTTCGTCTCTAAATACTTCATGAAGCGCAGTCTCTGCATGAAATTCGGATAACTTTTAGTACAGTTTTTGTAACTTGAAAAATTCCATGTAATGAACCTACCATGAACAAGGTTTTTGAAGTATAGATGCGTCAGTTAAGTTACCTTTTCTGTGACAGTTATGGCGTCATCCAAATTCAAATCTTTTAATTGATCTTTTCCAATCTACATCTTTTTAACTTGAACTATGTATTTAAAAACTATATTAAAAAGCATCTAAAGTGTCAGTTCATATTATTAGAGGCGTTACATGATGATTCGTTAGTAAAATAATTACTGTAAAACGAACTTACATCCAAATAGCTTCAAGTTGAAAGGGGTAATGAGATTCTAATGATATATGTATATGCTATATAGTAATGATACATGCTATTCTATTATTTAAAATTTGAATCTTGTTAGAAAACATCAAGAGTATTTACAGGGAATACTGAAAGTTTTTTAATACTTTTTCTGACGTCCTTAAATAAATACTGTAAAACTAACTTAGTACTTAGATAATTACTGTAAAACTAACCTAAATTCAAATAGCTTCGGGTATTGTAAGGTATAATAATATTAACATGCTATTCAGTGTTTTGTAATTTGAATCTTGTTGGAAAACAACAAAAGTATTTGTAGGGAATACTGGATATTTTGTGCGTACTTTTTATGACATTCTTAGATAAGCCGCATTTTTACGTGGTGGTAAAAGTGTGAAGTGACATTTTTATTTCTAACATGTGATTTTTCCATGAGTCTCAACTGTTTGTATTCTACATTTTTTGACGATATTTCTTTTGCAGTTCAATTCTAAGATAGGAAAAAAAAGTTCAAATTTTCGCAAATGACGATACCGAAGTACTAGAATTACATGTAATGAAACTCACAGGATTTTAGGCATTATTTTCTTTTTTGGACTTTTTGGTCACATACTTTATTCACAACTTTTCACGATGAACTTTAACCTATTAAGTTAACTTTTTTAAGAGCCGCATTTTTACATGGGGGTAAAAATGTGAAGTGATATTTTTATTTCTTACAGATGACTTTTCCATGAATTTCAATAGTTTGTATTCTAAATTTTATGACAATATTTTTATTGTAGTTTAATTCTAAGATAAGAAAATGACAATACAAAAGTATTACAATTACATGTAATGAAACTCACAGCTTTTAGGTATTATTTTCTTTTTTAGATTTTTGGTCACATACTTTATTCACAACTTTTCACGATGAACTTTAACCTATTAAGTTAACTTTTTTAAGAGCCGCATTTTTACAAGGGGGCAAAAATGTGAAGTGATATTTTTATTTCTTACAGATGACTTTTCCATGAATTTCAATAGTTTGTATTTTAAATTTTATGACGATATTTTTATTGCAGTTCAATTCTAAGATAAGAAAAAAAAGTTCAAATTTCGTAAATGACGATACAGAAGTACTACAATTACAAGTAATGAAACTCACAGATTTTAGTCATTATTTTCTTTTTTGGCTTTTTGGTCATATACTTTATTCACAACTTTTCTCGATGAACTTTATCCTATTAAGTTAACTTCTTTGAAGTGCCGTATTTTTACATGGGGGAGCAAAAATGTAAAGTGACATTTTTATTTCTGACAATATGATTTTTCATGAGTTTCAATAGCATGTATTCTAAATTTTATAATGATATTTTATTGCAGTGAAACTCTAAATTAAGGGGGGGGGGGAAAGTTCAATTTTTTGAAAATGTAGGTAGGGCAGAATGGTAAACAGGGCGTCTTTACTGCCACCCATAATTTCGTTTACATTTGAGTTAGAGTGGAACCCAGAAAGACAGGAATATGACCAATAACTTATATCAGTGTCTACTTACGAAGTTTTGAATTTTATATGCATTTGAATTTTTTGATTCTAAGATATGTTGATCAATTCAAATATTGTTCTACGGTAGAACAGAAAAGCTAATATTTAATGTTCTTTTTGTTATAGCAAGGACGAACAGCTCTCCATTACGCTGCTTTTCTCCCTGACAGAGGCGAAATTTATCAGTATCTTCTAGCATTGGGAGCGGATGAGAGAGCTATGGATGTGGTAAGTATATACTATGCATTTTAAAGCTAAATGTTTAATATTATTTATAGAGAGTATTACTGAAAACCTTTCCTGTAAATATACAGGGTGGTCATAAAGAAACTTTGCCGATATACGGACCTCTATCGGCCGTTCCGTTCAACAGATCGAGATGAGATTTCAGGTATAGTAATTCAGAGGTATGGGCTGGGGATTCTGTGAATGGTAACAAAATGGCGGTTACGGTTATATTTACAGAAACTCGAAATTTTCAAATGGCAGCGCCCACTCTTTTCCGTCCAGTACATGCGAAAATCCTAAAAAACATTGGAATGGTACTTATATCACAAATAAAGGACGCGTTATGCACGCCAGATATTCAGCGTAGAAAACAGATAAAATTGCCTGTGATGGCCCCCATGTGGTCTTTGGCCTTTGTCATATGCAAATTTTCTCCGTGTGCCCTGATCGTGTTTTTTTGCCATTCGTAGAGCTGTTTTTTGTGCATGCATAACGCGTTCGTTTTTGTGATAATACACGTACCATTCCATCAATGATTGGTGTCTTTGGCCTCTGTCATATGCAAATTTCCTCCGTGTGCCCCAATCGTGTTTTTTTGCCATTGAGCAGTTTTTCGTGCATGCATAACGCTTCCGTTTTTTGTGATACACGTACCATTCCAACCTTCATTAGGGTTTTCGCTTGCGCTGACCATTGTGCGACGGGATAAAATGGGTGTTGCCTTTCGAAAATTTCGAGTTTCTGTATCTATAAACGTAACCGTGAGCGTCATTTTGTTGCCATTCACAGAATCTTGAGCTCATACCTCTGAATAACTATACCTGAAATCTCATCTCTATCTGTTGAACGGAATGGAAGTTAGAGGTTCATATATCGGTAAAGTTTCATGACCACCCTGTACTTAGTAAACATCACTAATAAAGGAATTGCTAAGATTCAGGTGAGGTGGAAGACAGTGTTGGGATATGAAAGAATTGATATAAAAACTACTAGCCAATTGTTTCATACCTTACTAAATAATGTGCAGGTATATTTCTATTAAAGCCTCACCTCATGCTTTTTTAACGAGAAGTGCAAGTTCATGTTTATTTCACTGTTAAAAATTTTGTTCCACCTTGCACCAAAAATTGGTTCCCATTTAGCTGCCACCAACATTTGGTGCTTAGTTTCACGATTTAATGGTGCAACCTCGGACCGTAAGCACCATTAAATCGCGAAACTAAGCACCAAATGTTGGTGGCAGCTAAATGGGAACCAAATTTTGGTGCATGGTGGACAATTTTTTTTAACAGTGTTGTTCTCACTCACTGATCAATCTTATTCTTGCAAACTGATGCTGATTTGGCAGTATCATTACTTATTATTTGGGTTTTGTTCATTCTGCCTAAGATAACAAAATATCTATGCAAGTATTTAAAAATGCTATTTAAAGAGTATACACTTTTAAAATCTCCCAAGATTACAAGCGCTAATTTTATCAGTATTGAATGTTTTTATTAAATTTTATTTTCTCAAGTTACAGTAATTTTTTTGAAAATAAATAGAGGTATGTATGTTTTAGAGCATTAAGTATGAGTGGCATGATTAGTTAGACAGTACTACTGATTTTAGTTAGCTGTCTAAGATTAAACGTTACATAATATTTCACCTAGATTTTCATGGTATGAAATTATGCCTAGATTTTCATGGCATGAATAATAGAAAAACAATATTTTTCTTTATATTTTGAACTCCCTTCTTGATATGGTGCCATCATTTGATTGATATTCTTCCACCGTGAAAATAATAGTCAACCATGTTGTGCGTTTTCCAGTTTCATAAAAAAAGTTCTTTCTACAGATTCACTCCTTTGCCAACGCTGCAAAATCAAATAAGAATTTGCGTCACGGATAATTTTCTCTTTCCAATATGTACCATCTGAATTGTGATTTATTTAAAGACGTTTATTTCAAGACATACAATTTCAGAATTTTTAAGAGAATAGTTTATATTTTTATTTCAATGAAATTTTTTTCCAACAAAGCAGGCTTGCTTTCCAACCGAAGTTTTGTATTCTGTGAAGGTTTATTTGCAGTAGACGCTTTTTTGCCATATTAATTCAGTTTTTAGATGGACAATTTATTGAAAAAAAAGCGGATAAAAATGCAGTATAAAACAAGATATTTCGAAGTATAATAAAAACTAATGCTTATATAAAAGTCAAAAAATAAAATTAAGTACCCATATGCATAGAAAATAATAGCTTTTTTGGTTTTATTTATTCCAGATACGCTTTAAATTACCATGTTTTTATTTCTTTTTATTTATATATATTTTTTTATTCATTCTGTCTGCTCGCATTGAATACCCTAATAAATTCTCTCTATTTTTTTTTATTTCAACTAAAATCTATCAAACTGTAGTTTTTAATGTATTCCAAACAGAAACTGAGTATTATTCGTTTTCAAAAAGTAGATACCGATTACTGAATGAACCCAACATTTCAAAAACATTTCCTTTTATTATCTCTCAGTTCATATGTTATATCTACTTACATTTGTTATCCTATCTTACAAACAGAAATAGGATATTAAATCCCGATTCAATTCGTGAATCTTCCTAAACAGGTACTTTTATTCAATCTATGACTCCCACACACTGTGTATTACCTCCGAGTTAAAAAAGAGTTATTAGCACACATAGAAATTCATTATTCATTTTCAAAAATAAAATATCTACCATTGAATAGTCATCAAAAGTACAATAACATTTACCTCTCGGCTTGTAAATTATATCTATTATGCTTTCCTATTTTTCAAACGAAGATTCAGTTTTAAATCCCGATTCAATTCGTGAATCTCCCTATACCGGGACTTTTATTCAATCTATGACTCCCACACACTGTGTATTACCCCCGAGTTAAAAAAGAGTTGTTAGCGCACATAGAAATTCATAATTCATTTTCAAAAATAAAATATCTACCATTGAATAGTCATCAAAAGTACAATAACATTTACCTCTCGGCTTGTAAATTATATCTATTATGCTTTCCTATTTTTCAAACGAAGATTCAGTTTTAAATCCCGATTCAATTCGTAAATGCTCCTATGCAGGGACTTTAATTAAATCTTGGACTCCCACGATTAATATGAGTATTACCCCTAGTCGAGGTATTAGTTCGCAAATAAATTCATAGGTCTTTTTCAAAATTGGAATATTTGTTACTGAATAGTTCGCAAAAGTTAAAAAAAAACTTTTATCTCTTGGTTTGAATGTTATACCTACATACCAATGTCGTCCTATTTTTCAAATAAAGATACGGGTTTAAATCCCGATTCGATTCGTGAATGCTCCAATGCAGAGATTTTTATTAAATCTTTGACTCCCAAGGTTAATTTGAGTATTAGCCCTAGTCTCAGCGGTATTTCACAAATAATTTCATTGCTCTTTTTAAAAATTAGAATATATACTATTAAATAGTCCGCAAAAGTTAAAAAACTTTTATCTCTTGGTTTGAATGTTATACTTATTTACCAATGTCGACCTATTTTTCAAATAAAGATACGGGTTTAAATCCCTATTCGATTCGTGAATGCTCCAATGCAAGGATTTATATTAAATCCTTGACTTCCAAGGTTAATTTGAGTATTACCCCAAGTCTCGGCGATAGTTCACAAATAAATTCATTGCTCTTTTTAAAAATTAGAATAAAAATTATTGAATAGTCCATGAAAGTTAAAAAAAGTTTTACCTCTTGGTTTGTTGTTATACCTATTTACCTATGTTGTCCTATTTTTCAAATAAAGACACGAGTTTAAATCCCGATTTAATTCGTGAATGCCTCTATGCAGGGACTTTTATTAAATCTCTGACTCCAACGATCAATTTGTGTATTATCCCCGAGTTAAGAATGAGTCGTTAGGGCACATAACTTTCCCTCTAAGAAACGGTAATACATGAATGGAAGTCCCAGAGCTCAAGTTACCATGGCAGTTGAGCGCATTAAGATATCGGGTGCCCAGACTCAATTTATTCTTAGGGTTTCAAATCGCTTTGGGTTCCTTTTGCTCAATTCCTCACAGTATTGAAGGATAAGGTAATGGCTGTTTTAATATCGCGCGTATGAGTCAACACTTTGAATATCTACTCGATACTGAATATTGAAACGTCGAGATGGGTAGAGGGGAAAAGATGTTAGGTATTTGAGTTATTTTTAACTGTTTGAGTAGTTATTTTCACCCTTCTACAATACATTAATTCAGTGAGAAACTAATACAAAGGCTCTGTTTGTTGACCTGAGATCAAAATGTTCAGGCAAAACTACAAATTCTACAGGTACCTGAGATATGTATAATGAAAAGACCCCATGCCAAAACTCAACCGAAAGTTAAGGTAAAACCCCGTTAACGCGAAATCGCTTAACATGAAATCCCGTTTAATGCGAAATCAAAGCAGTTCTTTATACTTATATCTTAATGTTAATTTCTTGTTGTAACATAAAATTCGGTTAACGAGAACAATTTCGGCATCCCTATCGACTTCGTGTTAACGGGGTTTGACCTACAAAAATACCGTGAATATGACCAAAATAAAGTGTTACTACGAGAATGCAATTACATTCTTCTCAGGTGTTTATAGGCTATACAAAATCAAAAAGGCAGCTTGTAAACTTCATCATTAGTTTTCAACATAATGCCATTTTTAATAAAAAAATTTGTTGTCTACTTCTTATTGTTATTTATGATTTTCAGTCTTTGTAAAATATATGTTGGTAAGATATGAAGGGTAAACTACATTTCCTGAAGTTTGTTGTAGTTTGAATATTTTCGGATGTGCTACATTTGTTTAAACTATTTTGTTTAAGTTTAAACGCCATTCACTTTATATTGTACACTGCGAAAATTTTTGGTCCACCATGCACCAAAAATTGGTTCCCATTTAGTTGCAACCAACATTTAGTGCTTAGTTTCACGATTTAATGTTGCTACTTAGGACCGTAAGCACCATTAAATCGTGAAACGAAACACCAAACGTTGGTTGCAGCTAAATGGGGACTAATTTTTGGTGCAAGGTGGAACACAATTTTTAACAGCGTAGTGAAATAAAATGAAGGAGCATTTCTTGAATTTTAAAACCAAAACGGTTCTGAAACAAGTGTTATTCTAAAATAGTTTAAATAACCACCTTTTATTTTTATAAGAAGAAAATGAAGGTGTCGTTGCTTCAGAGAATATAAACACAAGTAATGTTTTACATTATAAGTCGTTGTTATAAGGACATTTAAAAATAACCTCGAAGTATTAAATGTATAAAAATATTTGATATTCAAAATAAGAGGTAATCGTAAAAATCATTTCTCAATAAAACTGTGCTAAATTTAAAATCAAGAACAAAACGAGGGAGCTTGCATAGATTTTTATGTGTGAGTCTAATATTAAAATTTTATCGTCACTGATTTATTATGAATTTTACAGTAATAAATATTTAAAATATCGCATGAAATGACGTTTTTAATTTCTTTAGCATTGTAACCTAAATATATAGCTTGGAAATCAGTCATGGCAGTTTCTAAAATTCTTAAATTTTATATTATAATTTTTAAAATTCTCCCCACGTTAATTACTAAATAAATACTTCGTACTTATTAAATAAATTATTTAGTTTAAAGTTAAACTAAGTTGACACAAGTGCCACAAGTACTGAATCTTAAACTACGCTGTTGAAAATTTGGATTCCCCTTGCACCAAAATTTGGTTCCCATTTAGCTTCAACCAACATTTGATGCTCAGTTTCTCGATTTAATGGAGTTGCCTCGGCCCGTAAGCACCATTAAATTGTGAAACTAAGCACCAAATGTTGATTGCAGCTAAATGGAAACCAATTTTTGGTGCAAAGTGGAGCAAAATATTTAACAGTGTATGATTCATTTTAATTTAGCTAAATAGTGATTAGTATCATATTAATCTGACATTATTTAAAAAATGCAAATAATATGAAAAAGTGGCATTAATTGAAGACTTTGAAGATTTAAGCATTTTTCTTCCTCTTTTATCCGAACAAGCATTCCTATTTGTATCGTCCAACAAATGAAGTTTGCAAGCCAAGTTCGCGCTTGAGTGGCAGCCATTTAGCAGCTGTCTCCCTCTTCTAACGACTTCTCTGCGGGAAAGGGTGAGAGGGAGGCCTGTACGCCCCAATGCTTGGGGACGCCCCTTTTAATATTGGATGAATAACCAAGTTACTTTACAGAAAAAGAAGATATACATTAAAAATTTATTCATTCGTGAACATTTTTTGGTGATCAGGGAGTTGATGGAAATGAAAGTATTTGCAATGAAGATTGGGAAATAAAGGTGTAATGAATTATTTGTTTTTGTAGGTATTTAAAGAGGATTTTTTTTTTTAAAGTATACTATAGGAGTTGATATATTTTGTTTTACTTTAAAGTTTTCATGATAAGAAAATGGATTTTTCAGAAAGGACGCATTAATTTTGAAGTGATAACTGCAATAACAGTGAGAGTCAGATATAAGAGACAAGTGGTACATTGGATAGACAGGTATGGAATTTTAAATTCACTGGTTTGCAAATTTTTTTACAGTATTGAATTGTGGCAAAAAATTGTTGTAAAATATGAATATACTGTATATTTTGCCTCATCGGTAAATAATATGCAGTCATCATCGAATTTATTACCATCAATCAATTTTGCAAACCAGTGTATTTGAAGTTCTATACCTGTTTGTTCAGCATACTTCTTGCATCTTTTTGTTGTTCACTGTTTCTCTGTTATGTCTTTTAAAGTTAGGAATGCCTGTATTAATTATATCATTAAATAAGTTTTTAATATAAATCCTTTCTATGCATTGCCATTTTTTATATTCATTAACAAAGCGCCGTTACTGTTGCCAGAGTGTGCTTAGCGTTGGCATCTAATTTTAAATATTAGAAACATCTCTATCAGCAAAATACGTTGTAAAGTACTTTCCAAAATGTATTCATTAAAAATGAATGTGAATTTATGCACTCACATCCAAATATTTTTTATTTATTCTGATTAAGACAATTTTACTTTTGATTTTTTAAAACAATTTCGGCAACAGGAAAGGGTTTTTTCAATGATCGGTTAAATGCTATTTCAACGCGAATGAATGACGGCAAGTTAATTTATTAATATTCCGTAAAAGCGACCTTTTAGTGACAGTAGCAACCCCTAAAATTAGGTAGAATGCATTGACATCGACATCGAATCTATCTGCCAAGTTTCAACCCGATTGAAAAACGGCAAGGAGGTTAATTTGGCCTCCACATATTTGCCTAGAACTTGGTACAACATATTTTCATGATTATTTTTAAAACAGAGGCTAGAGCTGCACTATAAACACCAGGCATATTTTCTTGAGTATATTTAGCGGTGTTTTGTGCATATTAAAAAATATACAAAATTCTTTTAAGCATAAAAACCAATAGCGGTATTATTATTTCGATGTTTACAAAATTTTAAATGGTTAAAATTTTCTGGCAGAATTTATTTAAATTATCAATCTAACTTCATTTGATGAGATGAGAGTGAGTCAAAACATACATAGAATTTACCATAGCAACGGACTATTTAGACTCCATTAGACTTCATCACTTGCTGCCTCAATCGTAGATTCGGCGAAGATTATTAAAATTCACTGAAAACTTTCGAATCATTTTGACATTTGTTAGCCGCCAATATGTCTTAATGCAAAGTATAAAGCATCTCCCACCAAGAGAGCTAGGGAATCACCGCTGCAAAGACATCGATTGGAGAATGTACGAACTCACTATTACAATTAAAGAAACCATGCGTATGTTATAGTAGATTGGGAGATGATCACCAACAACAATTATTCCATAGAAATTCCGAGTCTATGTAACACATAACTGATAGATGTCCTTCAATGGGTTCCCAGCAGCGCGGGGCCACGCAGCAAGTATAATAGATAACAATATACATTACATGTATGCATAACAATTTATTCTGAACGCAGTTTATTGAAATAAATTCAGAAAACTCATTTTGAATATCTTTTACAGTATGGTCGTCAACCTAGTTACTACCTTGATGGTCAAAATGAGAGCACGCTGCGACAATTACGGGACGGTTCTACTTTAAACGGAATTCGGAAAATCAAACCAAGATACTATGGTCAAGTAACGACTGGACAGCCTTTCACAAACTCCAATAGTAAGTAAATTCAATTTTTAATTCAAATATTTATTTCAAATAGTGGAAGTAATTAACATGAATAGCTATAAATTGGGTTTTTAAAGGTGTCGACCAGAGGTATTCCGAATTTCAAGTTTGTTAGTGGTAGTTTTCAAGGTCTTTTCTTATTTCTGAAGCAATTGCGGGGCAGTTTGTCCTTAATGAGCTATATTGCGTAAAGATTCTAAATTTAAAGGTTTCTAGTGGTACTTATTTTAAATAGTGGGGAAAATGAATATGGATTGCTGTATATTGGGTTCTTCGAGGTGCAGACGAGAGGTATTCTGAATTTCAAGGTTGCCAAAGGTGGTTTTCAAGGTCTTTTTTGATTTCCAAAGCATTCGCGGGACAGTTTCCTCTGAACGAGCTATATTGCGCAAGGATTCTGAATTTCGAGGTTTCTAGTGGTAGTTTTACAGGTCTTTTTTCATTTCTGAAACAATTGTGGCGCAGTTTCCCCTTAATGAAATATGTTGTGGCAAGATTCAAATTTTTAAGTTTTCTAGTAGTAGTTTTAAAGGTTTTTTCCCATTCCCGACTCAATTATAGGGCAGTTTCCCTTTAACACAAGGACCACTAACAGTGGTCCAGATGCTGTTCTAGTGTTTTTTTTACGTAGTATAGCCTTCGTGTGGTTCATACGTTAGAAAATCTTTAATGCAACAATATTTCCCATTCCAATGGTGTTTTGTAGGGTAAACTAAATTTTACCGTTTGTGCTCCACAGACTATAAAAGGACTGATGCGGTCATGGTACAGATAAGCACTTTGTTAAGCTCATGTGTATATAGTTAAATGTACTCGATTAAAGAAACAATTAACTAAGTCGTTAATTAGATATTTCTGAGTGGTACACGGTAACCTCCAACTGCAAAACCTACAACTCCATTTTTTTAAAAATGTTTATTTTTATAATTTCTGTTTCGTCTCGTTCAACTTCTTTAACAAACGTAGTTCGTTTCGTGCAAATGCGTTTCATTAACATAAGTATTGAGTTTAATACCATAAAAAGAATCAAAGGAAATAAAATTACGTATTTTCTAACGATGAATCTAAAAGTGTAAAAATAATAATTTAAAAGACAGCAGTTTGGTATTTTAACTTATCTATCTGTCTATCACAAGAATAACTTCCGCCACTTTTTCTAACATTGTCTATTTCCATGGAAACGAGACTACCCTTATTTCCACGGGAGATTCCTGGCGAAAGACATCTACTTTCCAGATTTTGGCAACAAATTTCCTGACACTCCAATTCTAATCCTACGGGTCTTGTTCCCCTAGCGACCGCCACCATTCAGACTATCTGGTGGGAGATATTCTTCTGATAAACCCACAGTAGCTCTTGTGCAATGAAATTTCCAACCAAAACATATATTCTTCTTATCATCTCGACAGTTTGATATTTCAACTTATGTCTATCTATCACAAGAATAGCTTTTTTTCACTTTTCTAGCATTGTCTATTGTCATAAAAACTAGACTAGAACATATTTCCTAGGGAAATCCTAGGCGAAAAACGTCTACTTTCCAGATTTTGCCCCCGAATTTCCTTACACTGCTTTTCAATACCTATGAGTCTTGTTTCCCGAGTGATCGCCACCACCTAGACTATCTAGTGGGAGCTATTCTTCTGATAGACGCACAGTAGCTCTTGTGCAATGAAATTTCCAACCAAAACATATTTTCTTGTTTTCACCTCAAAATACTGTTTTATTATTATTAATGAGTTACTTTTTCAGAATCTACTGTCAGTAAATCTCATATACGAGAGATTATCTCCGAAGGTGATGTCAGTGCATTGGAAGATTTAGTGCTTCAGGGTCAAGGAGATCGCTTACTAGGGGAAACGTCTGCCATTCCAAAAGTCCAATCATTTTTAAATATTGTGCCAATGTATATGGTAAGAAATAATACAGAACTCTAATATTTATTTGATTCAAATGTGTCTTTAATAGAAAATGGTAGTGACCATTTGGATTCACGTTGTAATTGGAGACATTATTCAAGTAAGAACTAAAATGTGGTATTTGATTATTTTTAAACATGAAGGAAAAATAGATGATTTATAGAATACATTTTTAAAGGAATATTTTATAAAAGTTATCCTATGAACATTGTATGAAATGTGGATGAACGTGCGTCACAAGTAGTTTTTTTTTGTATGAAATATCCCTTAAATATTATATTTTATAAATCAGAGATTCCAAATTTTCTTAAACTACTATTATGAAAAATCGAGAGATTATTATGTTTTTTTCGGAAATCAAAGCAAAGGTATAATAAATAGTAAAACTAATACTTATTTGAAAATGCCTAAAATTCGAACGTTATACTATATGTTGAACTACGTATGATTAATCACATTAAACAATCACAATCAGTAGTACAATCATAATGATATTTAATAGTGAGTAACAGTAATATTATATTTAATATTTATAACAACATTAAATATCTTTTTTTTTAATCAAAGATAATAGATTTTTATAAAACACAAATATAAAAATAAAAAACACAATCTTTTTTTCAAAAGTCAAAACAAAGTAAAATATAATTTTAACCGATTCTTAGTTGAAAATGTCTTAAGTTGAAAACTAAATTAAACTACGTATGATTTAACACAGTACACAATCACAACCAATGGGATACTTATAATATTTAATAGTAAACAACAAAGAATCAAACTGTAACTCCAGTTGAAAATCACACTTGATTTACATTAAATTTGGAAATGATGATCATTATAGTTGAGTTACTTCTTAATTGCAATGTATAATATTTGTTGAGTTACAGATTATAATCAAATTCACCCAAGTTGAATAACATAATCCTAGCTTATAATCTCATTATTTAATCATATTATTCCATTAGTAAAATATAGTGAAGACATGAGGAAAATGACTAGATCTGTCTGTGAACTCTCCATTTAATATATCATTTAATATTACAATTTTATTTTACTTTACGAGTGGAATTGCATTTACAATTTAATGGAAACATATTCTCGTGCACTGTTTACTTTATATGATAGTAAATGTCATTTATGGCACGTAGAGGATAATTACAATCTGATGCCATTGATAAACCAATAGTCATGAAACTCAGTAAACTTCTGGTCACTTTATCTTAAAAAGAATATTGAGTTGCCGAAGAAGGGGTTCAGCAAAGGGCTACAAAGAGGAATAAGGGTTTCGCCTCATTCGAATGTAGTGATAGATTAAATAATAAAACCCATAAATAAAGTTTTTAATATAAATCCTTGCATTGCCAATTTTTATATTCATTAATTAAGTTTCATTTCTGTTGCCAGCGTGTGCTTGGTGTTGGCATATAATTTTAAATATTAAAAACATCTCCTATCATCAAAATATCCGGTAAACTACTTTTCAAAATGTATTCATTAAAGATGAATACGAATTTATGCACTCACATCCAAATATCTTTTATTTATTCTGATCAAAACAATTTATTTTATTAATTATTTATTACAACAATTTTGGCAGCGGGAATGAGTTTCTTCAGTGATCGGTTAAATGCTATTTCAGCGCGAATGGATGACGGCAAAATGATTTATTAGTATTCCGTAAAATCAACCTTTTAGTGACAGTGACAGCCCCCAAATTTTAACAAAAGGCATCGTCAACGACATCGACTCTATCTGCCAAGTTTCAGCGCAATTGGAATGGTGGCAAGCGGGTTAACTAGGCCTCCACAGATTTTGCCGCCATCAACACATATGCAAAATCGAAGTTAATATAAAGAATTTAAAAACAAAATAAAATGAATATTTACACTATGCAGGAAAGATAAACTAAAGGAGATTTAATTCAAATATTTCAGAATTATTAAACAGAATGAAACTGAGAGTTTGGAATTTATTACAGATAATAGAACTTAGGATTATGGTTTTAAAATGTTTAAATCGCAGTTTAATGCAGAAAGGAGACATTATTTCAATAATAGGGTGATTGATGAGTGGAATTGTTTGCCTGTGCATGTAATGGATTCAATTAGGATGGGTAATTTTAAGAGAAAATTGGATTTTCATTAGATATAGTTAAAGTCCATTGATTACTTTTAGTTAGACCAACCATGATGGGCAACGTGCCTGTAATTGGTCGACTTTTGTATTTGTATAAACTTTGAAAGATATTACCTGCTTCTAATAAAGTATTAAAAAGACTTATATTGAGCTTATAACCATTTTTAAATATATCTGGAAAATGTTCTACCAGCTATTTAGCAATAATGAAATGTATGTGCAACAAAAAGTTTGTTTAATTGCTAAAGATAACGAAAATGAATTTATTAATGAAACATAAATATTTACTTTCAACTAAATGGTTTTGGTACTAAAGTATGTGGGATAAAAGAAATTATATTGATAATCATTTCAGTATATCCATGAAATAAAATTTCTGAAACTTTAAAATCATTATTATATCTAACTTATTGGGCGCGCAACTTGCGTATTTAAGATTTCTTAGAGGAATTAATTTTTTGGAAGTTTGTTAGAATTAGATACTGTATTCAATTGCTGAGAGACACAAGATTCCTTAGGTTTCCTCAAAGTGCTTAATTTGGGTTTTTCTCATTTCTATAGTGCTGCCATCTATCGTATTCTATTATAACTTTAAACATTATTTGAGCTATTTGTTATGTTTTAACTCTGATCTTCAAACAATCACACAATGTGTAACTGCCAATAAACTATTAATCGGAAGCGGAGGTTAGAGAATTTAAATTGGTATATCATTAATTAGTTTTGCGTAAAAAAAAAAAAAAAAAAAGCGAATATCATAAAAAAAGGTCACGATCCAGTAATAATCCATAAGTTTTTATTTCGATTATATTTGAATGAAAATTGTGCGTTTTTACTTTTACAAATAAATCCTATAAATTAATGCCAAATTTAATTAAGCATTAACAAGACTGTAAATACTTCCAATCTTAAGCCATCTACTTAAAGTAAATTCATTTAAGTTTATATTCAGTACCCAATAAATTACGCTTTTGGGATTCACTACGTATCAACATAAACTAAAATAAACTAAGTCTCTTAGGATTAATTACGAGTTTATAATTATACGCTAAGCTCTCTGTTTTCAGAAAAGTTTTAGGTAATGAACATTAACTGGAGCTCTCTTTATTGCTAATCAATTCGTGTGTTTCTTTAACGATTTAACTTTTGCAGGGAAATCTGACAAAATTTTAAAACAAACAAAATTGAGCTTCAATATATATGGATAAAATAAATATTTTCAGTCAAGATGTTTAGAATAGTTGCTAATCCTATATTAGAGATAATTATCTAAATATGGTAAATTTTAGAAAATATTTTTACGTTTATTCATGATAATTAGTATGTTGAATGTATCTGTCTAAAATGTAAACAAGTTATTCGTTGTTAGGTTATATCTAAAGAGTCAAACTTTGTATTAATAAATACATATGTTTATAAAAATATGTATTGATAAAATTCTGTATTTATAAATACCTGTATTTATATATACCTGTATTTATAAATACCTGTATTTATAAATACCTGTATTTATAAATACCTGTATTTATAAATACCTGTATTTATAAATACCTGTATTTATAAATACCTGTATTTATAAATACCTGTTTATAAATATCTGTATTTATAAAAATATGTATTTATAAAAATATGTATTTAAAAATATATGTATTTATAAATATATGTATTTATAAATACCTGTATTTATAAATACCTGTATTTATAAATACCTGTATTTATAAATACCTGTATTTATAAATACCTGTATTTATAAATAACTGTTTATAAATATCTGTATTTATAAAAATATGTATTTAAAAATATATTAATCATATTTATAAAAATACTTATTTAAAAATATATGTATCATATTTATAAAAATATGTATTTAAAAATATATGTATCATATTTTTAAAAATATGTATTTAAAAATATATGTATCACATTTTTAAAAATATGTATTTAAAAATATATGTATCATATTTTTAAAAATATGTATTTCAAAATATATGTATCATATTTATAAAAATAGGTAACCCATAAATATATTTTAATGTTAGAAATGATAGTTATCTATTGTAAAGAGTTGGGGCAACTATGGAGCTTAATTTTTGCCACCAACTTTTTTTCACATTTTCTGTCAAATGAAATGTATAGATTGCAGTACAAAAGAGTTATGCTCTACAAATAGTTTTCAAGTGGCTTTGAGGAAGAATACATGGATTGTGGTGACTTAGTGCAATCAAATCTGTTTTTGAAGTCATTTATGAAGGAAATTATGACAAAACAATGAAAAGTCATAAATTAGGTGTTTTATTCTTAATGTTTTATATTGTATTTGTTATTTTACAGGAGCGCATTTACGATGTGCATCGAGCTGTGATGAGGGACCAATTGGAACACGTCGCGATTTTACTTGAGAATAGAAAATTGGCTTTAGCAAGAGACCAACTTGGTGCTACGCCGCTGCACAAAGCTGTTTGGTTTGGACACTACAAAATCGCACATTTCATCAGTCATCACTTCCAAGAAACTTTAAATGCAATTGATCTAGTGAGATATTTTTATTTTCATAGTTTAAGTAAAGGTGATAGTTACATTTGTCTATTTTTAATGCATTAGTGAATTTTTAGTAAAATAAAAGATTTTAAAGAAACAATATACTCCATTGCTTGAATGCAATCTAGCAGTTTTGCCTCAGAGTATTGCATTCCCCAAACTGACTCGTGAAAGGATTACCACATTTTACCATTCGCTCTTTTACTAATTGTAGCATGATAAAATTTGGTAATCATTTCACAATTCAATAGACTTTGGGGAATGTAAGTCTAATCTGAAGGAAAACTACTAGATGACGAGTTGCAACACGTCAAATTTCGAGCCGGAACGTATCAATTTTATCAGTCCTGAAAGTTTTATTTTTTGGTATAAATTTTAGTGCACTTAATAATTAAAAACAAACATAATCACGAAGAATATAGATACATAATAATTATTAAAAAAAAACACGTAAGGAATGTAAAGACTTAATAGTTATAAATAATCATAATCAGAAAGATAGCGTAGACCAGCGTTTCTCAACCTTTCAGTATTCGCGGCCCAGTTTTAAATCAGAATTTTCATTGCGCCCCCACTCACAATAAAATGTATACAATAATAATGTATTAACTGCCAAAACAAGAGTTAAAGTGAGCCAATGTTAGTGAGATACCACATCTGGCATTTTGCCAAGCGGGCTGTGAACACGACCGATGCCGTCTCGAGCATGCGCAGAGCAAGTGTTTTCTCATAGAAAGAAGGAAAATGTTCGCAACGTGTTTATGAATTAAGAGAAGAAGAAAACAGACCGGAAGCCGAGAATTTTCGCGATGGTTTATTTGTAATGAAATTGAGTTACTTGGTAGCATTTTCGAGAAGTTAAATAACTTTAATATTCAACTCCAAGGAGCAAGTACACATATGTTGGATACGAGTGATAAAAGTTAATGCTTTGGTAGAAAATCGGTATTGTAGAGCAGAAATTTCGAGTAAAAAACCTAACAATGTTTGCAAATTTGGATGATTATACTAAAACTTACAAGCTGAAGAAGAACATGTAAAAGTTGTTATTGTAACCATTGAAAATCATTTAGCCATGCTGGCAAAGAATTTAAAAAAGTATTTTCTTGCTGACGACAAACTGATAGCAAGTTACGAGTGGATTAGGGATCCATTTCATAAGCCTCTCGAAGGACTCTCAATTGATGACGAAGAAAAATTCATAGATTTCACGACAAGTGGCGAAACCAAAAGACAGTTTTGTAATAAACCACTATTTGAATTTTGGGCAGGAGTAGGGGATGATTTTTTTGCACTAAAAACAAGGGCATTTCGCATTCTATTACCATTTTCAACATCCTACCTTTGTGAAACTGGATTTTCTGCTGTAGCTTCTTTGAAAACAAAATATAGATCTCGACTAAATATAGAAACAGAACTGAGCGCGGCTATTTCTAATATTAAGCCTTCCTTCGAAAAACTTTGCTCTGCAAGACAGGCCCAAGGAAATCACTAATAATTATTAAATTTGTTTTTAATTTAGTATGTTTTGAATTACTATGTTTTGATTGCGTAAGTTTTGATTTAGTAAGTTGTTTTATTTGTTAAATATGTCGAAATATATTTTTTTTCTATGTGTAAGTGTGCTTTCCTTTCAGTCAGTTAATCAATTTATTAAAATAATTTTTCTGTTGGATATTTTTGCGCCTCCCCTCTAGTGTGTTCGCGCCCCCCTAGGGGGGCACGCCCCACAGGTTGAGAATCGCTGGCGTAGACAATAGTTTTTACCAAATACGAACATTAACCCATTAACGGCGACTTTGAAATGGATAAACAGTCATTGTTTTAAATTTTTACTTTGTTTATTTCTGTCATTTAAGGCATATTTTTTTGAAATTTTCAGATTTTTTTGGAAAATTATTTTTATGATTTTAAAAAACACTAAGTGGAACCACAATTGCAATTTATTAGCTAAGAAAAAAACTAAAATTTCGATTGACAAGTTTTCTTGCAAACCGTAGTTAATGGGTTAAGAATATTGATTTAATAACTATAAACAAACTCAATAATAAAAATGTAGAGATAATAATTATAAACAAACTCAATAATAAAAATGTAGGGACAATAATTATAAACAAACTCAATAATAAAAATGTAGAGACAATAATTATAAACAAACTCAATAATAAAAATGTAGAGACAATAATTATAAACAAACTCAATAATAAAAATGTAGAGACAATAATTATAAACAAACTCAATAATAGAAGTGTAGAGACAATAATTATAAACAAACTCAATAATAAAAATGTAGAGACAATAATTATTTACAAACTCAATAATAAAAATGTAGAGACAATAATTATAAACAAACTCAATAATAAAAATGTAGAGACAATAATTATAAACAAACTCAATAATAGAAGTGTAGAGACAATAATTATAAACAAACTCAATAATAAAAATGTAGAGACAATAATTATTTACAAACTCAATAATAAAAGTGTAGAGACAATAATTATAAACAAACTCAATAATAAAAATTTAGTGACAATAATTATAAACAAACTCAATCATTAAGATTATAAATTCTTCAATATTATATAAATTAATGATATACATTTCACGAAGAAGCTATCTCCTCCTCAATTTATGAGTGAACCATGACGAGTGTGTTTGATATACAATAACATTCAGAAGATCATTTCCAACAAATACCACATTCAATTATTCTCCTTGGCAATCTTTTCTCATACCCTTGAATGACGAATAAAAGAATTAAGAGTTTATTGGTTAGGAATGAACACGCTGAAGATTGACGTCCCTTAGATGCGTTCCTTAAATATTATCTTACAAGATGGTAACATTAATATTTCTACAGAAATAATGCTCTCGATGCAGAAAATTAAGCAATTCGGAAACACGGAGAACATTAATTGTATTTCTATTAATTACATGCCTAAGACATATTTGCGAAGTCGAGCAGGTTCAATTCTTGTTAAAATGTATTCTTAGTAGCTGGAGGAATGTCAACAATTCGTTGCTGTTTAATAGGTTATTAGTGACAGTGTTTTGATGGTAGAGTGTTTGAACGAATTCATGCATTTATTTTGTGACAAAGTTATAAACAAACACAAAAACAAATAATGTAGATACTTAAAGATTTAATGATTATAATTTTTATATACATATTAAAGTATCAGTCCTCAACTCGGAAATTTTTTTTACCGAAGATTTGCATTGAAATTTTTTTCAAATATCATACATTTGTTTCTTTAAATTTTTAAAAAAATTTGCACATTTTTAAATTTTTATAAATAAGCGTTGAATAAGGGTTGTACCAAAACCCGTAAATTAAAGAAACCTACAATTTCAAACATGTTTAATCCCTTACCTGCTAAGAAAAACTTAGGGGATTCATTCTCTAGTACTATCGTTTTTCACACAGCCGCACCTAGTTTTGCGGAAAATTAAAAAATTTAAATTTTTTTACAATTATACAAATTTAAATAAGAAAACATTATTTATAATACTGGATGATGGTTAAGAGAATATTTTGAAGGATTTTAGGGAATGTTATGAGGAAAGTCCTGTTCCCTATACTCACTGTGTTACAATCTTCTAGCCCAGTGCATTAAGAAACTACTTTGTATAAAACCTTGAAATTTGTTGAATATGTTAAAAAATAATTATTTAATGAAATGACATGAATTGAAAGCTCAAAAATAGATAAATTATATTTTATTTTATACTTGAAATTCTTACATCAATGCATATGCAGTAGCTCAACTTGGTTTTTTTCTATTGCTATTTTAATACTTATTTAGATTAAATAGACATTAAATTAAAACAGCTTATGACATTTCATTAGCTGATCTTTTTCATACCTACTCACCAAATTTCAAACTTTTATACAAAATAGTTTCTAAATTAGAGGTCAGCGATATATCGATACGACGATATTTTTATCAATATTTTAACAAAAATATCGATACAAGTCACAAATATATCGATATTTTCAAATATTTTTAGTTTTTTGATTATCGTTTTTAAGTTTCATGTGTTTCTTCGATTTTCTTTATTCCCTTTTCAAAAACTTCAAAACTAAAGTTTGGACTTGGCTGAGAGACAATTAAAATGACACCCTAACCAAAAAGAAAACATAAATGTAATGGAAAGGTAAGATAATTTTTTAGTAGTCATTAACACAGAGCAGTTTCTGTTGTCAACGTGTGAATGGAATTTGCATCTAATTTTAAATATTAAAAACATCTCTATCAGCAAAATAGGCGGTAAATTACATTTCAAAATTTCTTCTTTAAAAATAAATCTGAATTTATTGATTGACATCCAAATGTATTTTATTTATTCTGATTGATAATATAATTTATTTATTAAAGCAATTTTAATAATTTATTTATTAAAAGAATTTTGGCATGAATTCATGAGTAGTAAAAATTTATCCCGAAAAACTTCGTTTCTGGCAAAATTAAAAATCAAATAACAAATAAATCATGTATCGATATATCGATATTTTTTTCTATGCAACGATATAGTATCGATATTTATTTTCATCGATATTTCCGATCTCTATTTTAAATTCACGGGGCTAGAAGATTGTAACAAAGCATGTATAGGGAACGATTCTTACTAGGACTTTTTCTTAACTTAAGGAAATGTATTTCTTTTTAATTTTGAAAACTTAAAAATTTGAATTTTTTTTTACAAGCATACAAATTTAAGTAAAAAAAAAATTATTTTTAACGCCAGATGATAACCAAAACGATCTTTGGGAATATTTAAAGTCATTTTCTGTGCAATTTTTTTGGATTTTTTGAAAATTGCAATGCAAAGGAACGTACTTTGTAAAGGCATTCTGAAAGGAAACTAACTACTTATCCTACCGAAGAGATGTCTTTGTGGCTTGGGTGGTAAAGTATCGGAGGAATAAAGTCTGGAGTTGAGATCACTTTCGAGTTGTTCGTTCGTTTCCTTTCGACTTGCGGAGTGCGATGCTACGACATCGAAACCCTCTGAGTCCCAAACTCTTGACATTTATTTTCTTTGTTTACTTCTATTTCTAATGTTGCTTCTATATCTTTCTAGATAAAATCTTAGAAATTCGTCAAATGTATATGAGGGATGCTCTCTTAGTTTGTGGAATAAAGTCAAGAGTTGAGATCACTTTCGAGTTGTTCGTTCGTTTCCCTACGATAACGTATTCTAAGCGACAATATTACGAATTTCCTTTCAATTTTCTAACTGGAATGTCAAGAATTAACACTTTTATAAGGGTTTGAATTGCAAAAATTAAGAGGACAATATTTTCTTCTTTGATTGTACTTAACGATTATTGTATCTGCTTTTATACATAGAATGCTTAATGGATTTAGACAATAAATAACTAATGAAGCCTTACATTCTATTAATTAATACTTCATCTAATATTTTTGATAAAAAACGTAATAAAATCACATGGATCAGTCACAGTTTTGTACTACTCAAGTGAAATGTTGACAAAACATGTGAAAATGAGAAATTCATTTATTTCTCATGATAATAACAATAAACGGAATTCTCATTTTACACGTTTTTTGATGAAATTTCACTTAATAAATGTAATTTACATTTTCACTTTTTTTTGAAGAAATTTCACTTAATAAATTGAATTCACATTTTCCCCGTTTTTTGATGAAATTTCACTTAATAAGTGGAATTCGCATTTTTCACGATTTTTGATGAAATTTCATTTGAATAGCATAAGACTGTCAGGGACAGTCATGGCCACTTTTCCACCAAACGAAGTACCTTTAGCTTTGAAATATATGTCATTGCTTATTTAAAAGATACGTAATTTTCAATTTTCAGGAAGGGCGAACGGCATTACATTATGCTGCAGCTTTAAAAGATAGTAAAAATATGTATGGGATTCTAATGGAAGCTGGAGCTAATAAAGGCATTTATGATAACGTAAGTATATATCCTTTAATATCTTCATGAAATATTAAAAAAAGAAGATCGGGGGAAAATACTAAGGTTCTTACATTATTTAGTAGCATTTGAAGGAGCTTTTAATAATTTAGTTTCAATTGGGGATAAAGGTATGATATCTAGAATATAAGTTGGAAAGAGTAAAGCTGTACTGAGAAAGATTTCAAAATATTCAAGAAAACTCCGACATTGATGAAATTATTAGGCTTTGCGTATTATGAAATGACTTACATTTTGAAAATGATGCAAGCAAAAATAATTCACTTTGGCTCCTGATATCGTTCGGAAAGAATTTTTTGTAATAGGGAAGAAAGGCTTTATAGAGGGATTTTATGTTTATTGTTACTGGAAAGTTGGGCTTTCAGAGGGATTTTGTTTCTTGTAATGGAAATATAAGGGTTTGAAGAGGGATTTTATGTTTCTTGTAACAGGAAAGTACGGCTTGGTAGGAGGATTTTTGTTTCTTGTATTAGAAAAGTAGGGATTTGAAGACTGGTTTTGCTTCTTGTAATGGAAATATAAAGTCGGGAATTTACTATGTTTCTTGTAATGAGAATGTAGGGCTTTGCTGAAGATTTTGTTTCTTGTAATGGAAAAGAAGGCCTTTATGAAATAGATTTTATGTTTATTCTAAATAAATTATAAAAAAATGCCAATTCTTTTGCTTTCATTTTTCATTTTCAAACACAGTTTTTCTATAAAATCTACTTGCAAAATAACGTATTTATGATACTAATGTATAGTAAAAATAATGGAGAAAATAAGATAACAGTAGAAGGTAAGTCTCAAATAAATTTTTCTTTAAAAAATGCTTTATAGGTTTTTTTCCCCTTTAACTTTTAGTGATCATCTAAACATGTGAGGCTAATATTATGAGCTAAAAACAATTATTAGTATTAATTTGATAAATTATTATAAAGGTAATAATTTTCGTTATTGAATATCTTTTACTATACTTTCAGAAAGGTAAAACAGCCGACTATTATTCTCAATATCCAGAACATCTGAACCTTGAAGAAGTCATCAAAAGATGTCACAAAGTAAATGCCAATTATCTAGCGAATACTGCAAGTAGAATTAAAGGAAAATCCCCAGTTAGACGTAAGCCATAATTATTTTGTTTTATTGTCTAAATATTAAATCAAGTGCCTCAATAGTAAAAAGTAAGTTTATATTAAATCAATTAGGTGTATATTGAATAAATTAAGTTTATATTAAATCAATTGTGTTTATATTAAATTAATAAATAAAGTAACTTAAGAATTCATAATGAACAAATAGTTTTGTCCCAGTAAAAATAGTATTGGTGAAAACAAATATACCAGCCAATATATGGTTTTCTGGAAATTAAAAAAAAAAAAACACTAAGTTTTTTTATGAACATCAATTACCTAAGTAAAACTTCAATAGGCGTTCATGAAATTTCAAGAATATTAAATCGATAATACAGTACTCGCTTAATGATTTGTGACACATCTGTTTTTCTGGTCTTCAAACGTTTTCTTAGCCAACAAGTAGCGAAAACTGGATAACTGGATGGAAATCTTGAAACAAAAAGTCAAATGTTGTAGTTTACTAAGGTAATTGGTGTTTAATTTTTAATTATTGCACCTTCAATGTCAAGATTGTCAATTCGATAACACATCACATGTATTTTGGCCCATTTGTTTTCTGGTCTTCAAGCATTTTCCTAGCCAGCATGTAGTGAAAACTGCCGACTTACAGGGTGTCCCAAAATAGAACGATGCATTTAAATATATATATATATATATATATATATATATATATATATATATATATATATATATATATATATATATATATATATATATATATATATATATATATATATATATGTATATATATATAAAATATATATATATATATATATATATATATATATATATATATATATATATATATATATATATATATATATATATATATATATATATATATATATATATATATATATATATATATATATATATATATATATATATATATATATATATATATATATATATATATATATATATATATATATATATATATATATATATATATAAATATATATATATATATATATATATATATATATATATAATATATATATATATATATATATATATATATATATATATATATATATATATATATATATATATAAAATATATATATATATATATATATATATATATATATATATATATATATATATATATATATATATATATATATATATATATATATATATATATATATATATATATATATATATATATATATATTATATATATATATATATATATATAATATATATATATATATATATATATATATATATATATATATATATATATATATATATATATATATATATATATATAAAATATATATATATATATATATATATATATATATATATATATATATATATATATATATATATATATATATATATATATATATATATATATATATATATATATATATATATATATATATATATATATATATATATATATATATATATATATATATATATATATATATATATATGGAAAAGGGCTGAAATGTACCTTTTGCTGCATTCTGCATTCTACTTGGACAACTACAGAATTTTATTCATCAATTTTCAAAAATAGTAACGAAAATTCACAACAGATGGCACTTTTGAATAAATAAAAATATAAACAAACAAACAAATAATTAAAAAAAAAAAGCCTGTCTGAACATTTTCAAAATCTGTAAAACCATGCTTTAATTGTGTCATGTTGTTGCGGGAAATCTTGGTTATTTTGAAAACATCATTCTGTAGCTTGTTCAATTTGTTCAAACGGGTTTTTTCCCCCAATCTATAGCACAATCTATTTTTGAACTATGTAACTATTTTTGAAAATTGATGGGATAATAGAATTCTTTAGTTTTCCAAGTAGAATGCAGTAAACGATCTATCATGTGCCGTTTTTTAAAATTAATTTGTCAAATGTCCCAGTTCTTTTTGGGACATACTGTAAATATTAATCAGCATAATAATCTTAGCACATATTTTATTCTCGGGCAAGACTTTTCTCTTACTCTTTATTTTACTAAAAAAGAAATCCCTCACCACATTTCTGCCACATACCACGTCCCAGTTTAATTGGTATTGTATTTTGAAACCCATTTGCATTATACTTTGTGAAGGCACCTATTTGTCTCCTTTCAGAAACTCCACCTCCGAGTAACGGAAACTTGAGCAGCCCTCGTTCCGAAGAGAACAATGGCTCCAGTAAAGTAAGAAATTTATTTCATTTTCGATACTTTGTAACGGAAAACCGTCCCAAATAGCAGAGAAATCGTTAAAATCAAATAAATTGATCTTCAAAGCCGAATAAGGTCTCCGGTTGCTAACTGCTGCCTGCCTTTTGAAAAGCTTGTTAGATTTGTTCGTCTATCGTGGAAAAGTATTTCTTTTAAATCTTTCAGTATTAATATCTTTCTTTTCGAGATGCTTTTTTAAAGGAGGATTTGATGCGAACTATTTCTTTTAAAATTAGGTTTTTATTTATGGTAAAGAATGTTTCATACTGGGTATTTCGTTTACTTAAGGGCTCTGGCACCACCATAGAAGCCCATGTTAAATTTAATAACTTCGGGGGCATCTCATTTAATAACCAATTCTTCAGTCATTATGAAACTTTCCCAGTATAATGTTTGGATACTTTTGAATACTTTAATTCGAGATTTTTCTTATTTTTTGAAAATCAAAATAATTATGACTTTTTAAAAATATGTTTAAAAAAAATTGTTAAAATTTTAGACTGATTAATTTTTTTTTAAATATTTCGTTTACTTAAGGGTTCTGGCACCTCCATAGGAGCCCATATTAAATTTAATAACTTCGGGAGCATCTCATTTAATAACCAATTCTTCAATCATTATGAAACTTTCCCAGTATAATATTTGGATACTTTTGAATACTTCAATTAGAGATTTTTCTTATTTTTTGAAAATCAAAATAATTATGACTTTTTAAAAATATGTTTAAATTTTTTTTTTTTTTTTTAAATTTTAGACTGATTACTTAAAAAAAAAAAGTACGCTACTTACCATTTATTTTTCACGTCAAAGTATTTAAATACATTAGAGAAACATGTTTAAGAAATATCACGAATTTATGTCAAATAGATTTTGAGCTATGCGTCTCCAAACATGAAAAACTGGCATTTTGAGTAATTCGGCTGTAAAGTTAAAAAACATGCATTAAATACATACATTATTTGTTTATTTACAAAAAATTATTAAAAATACTTCAAAATAAGATATAACTATAAATAAGGCATCATTTTAAAGAGAATAATTTAAATTTTAATAAACATTAATAAACTCAAATTAATAATGTGAAAAGTTTTCTTGTGCTGGACTCCCTAATTTTTATATTTTACATAAAAATAACATGAATACGGACGTAATACTTCCATTAATTGGAATTATGTTTACACACAAAGCTATCATAAATTCTATGGTATCCACATTTTATGAGTTTTGTAGCCACAAAATAGACTACAGCAATTGTGTTGTTTGCCTGTTAACGAACAGAAGACTGTAGCTCCATAAAATTTGTTATTTTATACATCTGCAATTTTCATTTAAAATTACAATTATCATAACTTATTAGCTACTTTAACAACTTAACTTCTTACAAATTAAAGTTTTTACTATGATAATTAAGTACGATTTTTCTCTAAAGGTTGAATGAAAAACATTGAGATGTCACGGAATGAAGGGTCAGTAATTTTTAAACACATTGTTTAATCCTACTAAAGTGACTGAAATAAGAAAGAATAATCGTCAGTGGATTATCAGATATTTCTTTATTTGCTTTGTATTAGTTATTCTCGCCTTTCTATAATGAACCAATGCGTTTTTTTCATTAGATTATTATGGCATAATAGCATCATTCCATTCAATATCATTGCCTTCGTTTATTTTAATTTCTAATTGAAATTAACTATAAGTAAACCTTTAGAATAAATATTCCCGCCTTTCTATTACTAACCAATGTGTTTTTTCCATTAGATTTTTATGGCATGATAGCATCATTCCATTCAATATCATTGCCTTCGTTTATTTAATTTTTAATTGAAATTAACTATAAGTAAACCTTTAGAATAAATATTCCCGCCTTTCTATTACTAACCAATGCGTTTTGTCCATTAGATTTTTATGGCATGATAGCATCATTCCATTCAATATCATTGCCTTTGTTTATTTTAATTTTTAATTAAAATTAACTATAAGTAAACCTTTAAAATAAATGTACACACATGCTATATATAAATAGTAAAAGATTGTAATAAAAAGTTTAGAAATAAAGGAAACTTATATTGCAGAATTTAAAAGGTAAAGAATATGCCAAGTATGTAAAGTTTTTAGAAGTACTTTAAAATGATTTAAAGTAACCGGAATACATGACTATGACGAATGCCTGTCTTTTTAACAATGAAAGAAACCGAATAGTAAAGTTCCTCATTGTTATTTTATATTAGTGGTTCAAATTCTGTAAATACATTGGAAATTTTTTCACTGAGGTCAAAGGTGATTCAGGTTTTCCCTGTGAAACATCGATGATACTCTTTATTAGCAAGACCAAAAAAAAAACCCAACCCAAAATTGATTTTTAGGACTATGGAAAAGCTTCATCAACATTTCAGTTATATTTATTAAAATAAATAATAACCATATTTAGATTTTTAATAAGGTTCATCAATTAAAAGTTTGAACATATCAAATGCATAGTAAAGAATTGATGAGCAACATAATCCATAAATTACACTGTTTCTCAATGGTTAATAGTTTATAAAAAAATAGTCAGTAATAAAGTTTACAAATCAAATTTCCTAGAGTAAATAAGAGAACATTTTATTTCCTGTTTTAAGAGAAATGTTTATAAATAATATAAAAGGTGGGAATATGATTAATTTATATGTAGAATATTAATGAATTGAAAAGCATAGAAAAGAAACAAGAATTTGTATTTTTTAAATCTATTAATTAGTGGAGTATTTTCTTGCAGTTCACATTATTTATGTTGTTGAGAGTTCTAAGGTAAATAACATTTCATCTTTCTTATTTCTGAGTCGCTATTTCAAAGTGAATGCATTAAAAAAACTTTTATTTCAGGAAAATAGTCAAAGCAATGATAGTGGTAATGAAAACGAACTTATTTCAATGCTACAAAAAGATAAATTTTCAAAGAGTAAGTAACTTATATACTTAAGTTTAATGTGTTAATAGTTTAAAGTTTGCTTTATAAGAAGGAAATTTCTTTTGTTTGTGTATAAAAGGTGTCCAAAAAGATTGTTACAGAGCTTATTACTTTAACTATTAAAGATAAGAAACTCGCATAAATTATAAAAATGCTCAAAATAAGGTAAGAAATTATAAATTAGATAAGGTCAAGGAAAAGTAGTTTGGTCGAATAGATAATTGGAGACAGAGGGACCATATACTATATTGACTTTGAAATACCACAGCTTTTCGAGTGAGGACAGTCAACTAGAGGTCAGAAATATCGATCAAAATAAATATCGATATTATATCGCTGCATAGAAAAAATATCGATATATCGATACATGATTTTTTTATTTGATTTTCAATTTTGCCAGAAGCGAAGTTTTTCGGAGCAAATTTCTACTTTTAATGAATTCCTGCCGAAATTGTTTTAATAAATAAGTTATAAAAATTGTCGTAATGAATAAATTATATTATCAATCAGGAAGAAATAAAATACATTTGGATGTCAATGCTTAAATTCGCATTTATTTTTAAAGAAGAAATTTTGAAAAGTAGTTTACCGCATTTTTTGCTGATAGAGATGTTTTTAATATTTAAAATTAGATGCAAATTCCAGGCACACGTTGGCAACAGAACGGGGCTATGTTAATGACTACTAATAAATGATCTTATCTTTCCATTGCATTGTGTTTTCATTTTGGTTAGGGTGCCATTTTAATAGTCTCTCAGTCAAGTCCAAACTTAAGTTTTGAAGTGTTTGAAAAGGGAATAAAGAAAATCGAAAAAACATATGGAACTACAAAACGATCATCATAAAAGTAAAAATGTTTGAAAATATCGATATATCGGTGACTTGTATCGATATTTTTTTAATAATATCGATAAAATAATCGTCGTATCGATATATCGCCGACCTCTACAGTCAACACATACCTATGTACCACACCAATTCCATAGTTTCGACATTCGGTGTTTCGTTTCTTAAGGTAGGAATCATCGTTAATCGCATCAAGTACAAATAGAATAATGCTCCTACAAGGAATCAGCTTGCCATGGGTCTTTTGGGATCCATTATGGTGCTTTCATGCCAACTTAAAGGTAACACGATAACAATGTTATTTAGAACCATTACTTTTGAATTTTGGCCTTTCTATAGCCTTGATTAATGATTATTTCAGGAAAACTACTCCTGATATTTTTTATGGGAGAATATTCACATTAATAATCACACTAATACGATCGCATTTTCTCTATCAGTGTTTAGGTTTTTACCATAAGAAGTTGTTGTAGCAATGTTTTGGAATTGAGTTTCAGTGCTATTCAAAGTGGAAGTTTACAATTTCGCATGCCAGAATATACCAATACAATATTCCGAGTTTTATTTGGACAGTTGCGAAAAAATTGTAAAAATCGCTATGTGAGTGCTTGTATGAAGAATTACTAGTTCAATACAAAAGTCATAATTTTTCTATTGTCAAAATTGCTTCAATGACAAACAGTCTGCAAATAGTACTTGCAGTAGTTTAAAGTGGAATGCTACTATATTCCAGATTAACTAATGTTTGCTAAGAGCATCTACTGTAATCGCTCGTAATGAGGGATTTAGACACAACTGGTATCAATAATATCACCGTTAATTCATCTTGAATCATTTCCAATAACTGTAGGAGTTCCAATAATATTTGAAGTGTACTCGCTCTAATTCTGATAGTTTTCATTATTTGAAATACAAAATACTCCCCAACAACAGTTTTAAGTTCAATGGGGCCGTTTAATGCTTTTAAAATTGACATATAGGGATGATCCTCATAATACATACGATGCATAGTTTGACAGATCCGTATAGAATATATAAAGGTTATTTTGACATGTAATATTCGGAGGTGATCGATAGTTATATCATGATTATATTATTATACCTTGTTAAACGAATGGCTCGTGATGCTATGAGAACATACCATCCACATAGTTTGTTTGAAAAGTAACAATAGCCCGTTAGATTCAAATGTGAAAAATTAGACTATGACACTGTTAAGACCCTAAAAACTAATTTATTATCTACCAGTTGGTTAGCTTATACGCTCAACGACCTATACTTTTGCACAAGTATGGTTAATCAGGCCGGGACCTGCAGCTTAACGTGGAATCTGAACCGTAACGAACATCCATGCCAAAACCGGCACCTTTGGCATGCGAAGCCGGGGCTCTAACCACACAAGCATCAGGTGGACTATTATCAATTAGAAGAATATCTCCCGCCAGAAAGTATGCGGTTCTTTTAGAAACAAGACTCGTTGATTTAGAATAGTGGGGTGTTTGTATGTAGGATATTGACTTCCAAGATCTATACAAAGTAGATGTCTTCCTCCTGAAATCCCTCGTAAAAATGGGTCTAGTATTAGTTTAGTTTTAGTTTGCACTATTCCAACTGTCAATTTCTTTCATTATAAAGTGCTTATCACAGTCAAATACGCCTCATAATTTCGCATAAGATAAGACTACGAGGTCGAAGCCATATCATTTATGATAGACAGACAGTCCATGTTACTAGTGGCTGGAATGCCAATTGGTAAATTTATTAGAAGATTGCTGTCACGTGCTCATTGAAATACCTGCTTTTCGCTCACACAGTTCCAGCAACTGGAACAATATAATTATTAAGCGAGCACTAACCCATAAGTAGGTGGAATATGGTAGTTTCACGCCCACAACTATAAAATATTTGATTTACTGGAGTTGCTAGCTACTGGAATGCCAGTGACAAACTGGCTTCTCTAGTTATTGATATGAAGTGCTTACACGATGCTAGACGCTGCTAGCTAATGACTGGTGACCTCAATCGGTACGCTGAGTGGTAACGTGTAATTAGATTTAATGGATTGTTAGTGTTTTTCGTAACTTCCACAATTTCTCGGTGATTTCACATTAAATGTACAACTTTCTTATTTAGGACTTGATATCAACAGTGCTAACATTCGCAAGTGGGTGAATTCAAAAGATGTGGAGAAGCTCACAAAAGCTGTTATGGAAGGATACGGCGATAAAGTGGTTCGCGTCCACACAACAGACGAATCAGAAGACAAAGACGAGATCGCTAGCAAGATCACGGAGATGGTAGATCGGGTGAATGCTATTCACACAGCTGTGTCTAGTGACGATCTCAACGAGTTGCAGAACCATTTAGACGAGAAAGACTTTGCTTTGGCCAAAGACCACATGGGCATGACTCCTCTCCATAAAGCTGTTTTGCTTAGGAAGACCAAGATTGTTGGGTTTTTGATCGAAAAGTTTCCGGAAACAATCAACGCTAAGAATAAGGTAATTAAATAGCGTTGATGTTCGTTTTAGTGATTTAATAGCTATTATTTAAAATAACTTTTTTTGAAAGGAGGTGATCAGTGTGGTCATAAAGAAACTTTACCGATATATGAACTACTGGTTTCCGTTCCGTTCAACAGATCGAGATGAGATTTCAGGTATAGTTATTCAGAGGTATGAGCTTGGGATTCTGTAAATGGCAATCACGGTTACGGTTATCGTTACAGAAACTCGAAGTTTTCGAATCTCAACGTATACGAAAACCCTAAAAAAAGTTAAAATGGTACGTGTATCACAAAAAATGGACGCATTATGCACGGTGAAAATTTGCATACGACAGAGGCCAAAGTTCACATGGGTTCCATCACAGGCAATTTTATCGGTTTTCAACCCTGAATATCTGGCTAGAGGCGTTCTGTGTTTTTCTGTGTCTGGTGCAAATTTCCTCCATGTGCCCCGATCGAGTTTCTGTTGGTCGTTCGCAAAGCTGTTTTTTGTGGGTGCATAACATGTCCGTTTTTTTGTGATACACGTACCATTTCAATGTTCTCTAGGGTTTTCGCATGGGCTGAGCATTTTGCAACAGGAAAAAATAGGTGTTGTCATTCGAAAATTTTGAGTTTCTGTAACCATAACCGCAACCATGAGCGCCATTTTTTTTTGCCATTCACAGAATCTCGAGCTCATACCTCTGAATAATTATACCTGAAATCTCATCTTGATCTGTCGAACGAAACGGCCGCTAGAGATTCATACATCGGCACAGTTTCTTTATGTCCACCCTGAATATCAAAAAGATAACATTAAAATACTGTTTATAACGTATAAAATATAGTTTTCAGTTAAATTATAGTTAGTTTATAACACACTTTCAATTTTAGTTTAATCCTCTGTGTAGGTAATATTAATTTTATAAACATACTTCAATCTGGAGGGAGAGGAGGAGGGGGGGGGGGTCGAAATTAATTTTCGCTCAACGAACATTAATAATGCCTGATATTAGTATGCAATAATGCAATGACAAATACCAGTAATAAACACAGTTTGGTTTATTTTAGGTTTTAATTATTTTATTACGTTATTGTTTTAATTACTTAGTTTTATTGTTCATAGTTTGAATTATTTTGTTATTTACTTATTTTAAAATATAATTATTTAAATTGATTATTTTATGGTTTAAATCATTTGATTGTCTAACTAACTGAAGTTTAATTAGATAGAGTTATATTAAGAGAAGAAAAGTAGTTATAAGAATTGTTTGGCTTTTGGGGTGTTTAAAAATGGCTATAAGACTTGAAATTGCTATGACAACTAATATTAGGCATAAGTTAGTAACATCAAACAACTGTAAAGTAATCACACAAGGATCAAGATTTTTATTTACACAACTTAACTTACAATTTTTTAAAAATACTACGGGTACTGTACTTAATTCATCAAACCCATCACATTTTTGGCATTCATCAAACCTCAAACGTTAGCTACAAATGTCATTTTCAATAACTGGAATGCATTGAATGAATAACAATTTTAAGTTTTTTAACGTTCTTCAAATTATGTAATATTTTCCAGTGTTGTAAATTCAAATCACCATGGTCATGGAAAGTTTAATTTAAGTAGTGGTCAAATAATAAACGAATGTTAATTTTATAAGTATTTTCCATAAGGGGAAAAGTTTCAAACAATTGTATACAATTGTAAAAATAAATGTTGATGATTGAAGCTATAGCTTCAATCATCAACATTTGTTATATATAGCTTCAATCATCAACATTTGTTATATATAGCTTCAATCGTCAACATCATTATTTAACAACTTCAATCATCAACATTTGAAGCTATAGCTTCAATAATCAACATTTATTTATTATTGCAAGGACAATTTTCCCATGCATGGTTTGATAACAAATCGCAAATGTTAGGATTAGAAAATAGTATTCCTGGGTCTTTATTTGCTATAATTTTTTATATACCTAGCAAAGCCAGTTTCGATGCTGCTTGAGAAACAAATAAGAAATAAAAATGAAGACTACGTCCCCATACATATTTAAAATGTATAGTAAACATATTAATTTTACAATTTTTCTGCAGAATGGACTTACAGCTCTTCATTATTCAGCAGCTATGTCAAGGAAAGATGGCCAACAGTTATATAAAATGCTTTTGCAAGCAGGTGCTGACCCTAAAATACGTGATAATGTAAGTAATTAGTTGCAGTAAGTTAATTCGATTTTATATACTTTAACAAAGTAGTTAAATTTCTACAACAAAGATTAAGTAAAGTGACTGGATCAATTAATAGCTTTGTATTATGATTTATGACTCTAGAGTCTATGGCTTGTTTAGTTCTGCTGGGATATATGGTATATAAGTAGCTATAAAAGTAATGCAATTACGTTATGGTATTGTCAGGTAAAAATAACTATAGAGAATTTTTCAAATAAAACAATTATAAAAATGTAATGTATGATATTAGATTATTCAATTAGGAATGTTGGGTAACTTTGGTACCAATAAGATAATTCTATTACTGTTGCATTAATTGTTAAGTTCAATAGGTTCAGGATGCCCAATATTAATAAATTCGTAGCTTTAAAATTGATCATATGTTTAAGCTGTAAACTATATAAATGCAAAACGTGAAGAATATTTGCACAACCAACATAAGAATATTTGGTACCAATAAGATAATTCTATTACTGTTGTATTAATTGTTAAGTTCAATAGGTACAGAATGCCTAATATTAATAAACTTGTAGCTTTAAAATTGATCATATGTTTAAGCTGTAAACTATGTAAATGCAACGTGAAGAATATTTGCACAAACTTTTATTATCTTCAAATTTTATTTTACAGACATTTAGTGGTAAATCTGCAGAAATATTATCTTCTCAAGTTTTTGCTAACTAAGATTAGGGATTTTAATTACAAATTTTAAAATCACGCGCCAAATTAAGCTAAGCGGAGAAATTTAAATCTATTTCTTAAATACTAAATAAAAAAATCATTCAAAAATAAACAGACAATCAAATATATATTCCAAGATATTTTAATGGCTCCTGTGTAATTAGGAATATTTAGAGGCAATATCTGGAAAACATAAAATTGATAATATAAAAAATAATTAAAAAATAAGAGAGAAAATAAAAGTTTAATTGTAATATATATTAAAACCCCATACCCGATGTTCACTGCCAATTGTAGTAACAAAATACAATTTTTTATTCAAACAAGACTTTTCTGCTTTTCTGACTCCCCCTCCACATTCAATTTTTAAGTTAGAATAGTACAGTATTCCTTTTGTATTTTATCCCCGCCTTTACTTCTAGAAAAGAACTAAGAAAAGAGCAAGAAGCTGGTTATCTCGATTGTTTTCTTTTCATCAGAAATGTTTCAGGAATGATTTCTGTCGTATCATATTTTTTTTCGGTTATTTACTTTTATATTTTCTTAAACTTATTTAAAAAACCGGCTACTTAAAGATGCGTGGCGTCAAAAACTATTTAGAAACAACGAGGAGAGAAAAAATAGTTTTTCCTTTTTAGTGTTAACATTACGGAAACTTCTTGCGGTTTATATTTGTTATTCTGCCTCGCTCTTGATAATGATAATATCATTTATATATAAATGTAGGAAAGTTTTTGGTATTAAAATTGCTTATGCTATGCTCGATCTTATAGAGTAAACATCTATGCGTCGTTTAGAATGAGTGATTTTTGAATAAAAAACAATGAGCTGTATTCTGATATTTTCAGGTAATAAGCATTTATTTAAAATAGCTCTTTTTCTTATTCACTGAAAACTACTTAGATGCTTTGTTTGAAGATATTTTTTTCTTTTATGATGAATATATACTTCATATTATAAACTATTGATTATTATCAACGTTATGAAACTTATACTATACTTTTTAAGATAAATTTATATTCCAAATTACCTAAACACAATACCTTGTAAACAGCAAACTTCCAAACACAATAATATCTTGTAAAGCTAACCTTGTAATCCAATATTGTAACCTAAACAATAATTAGCTCCAATCCAACTATTTTAAGTCACATTTCTTTGGGAAGCTAAAAATTAGTTATATTTTAACATAAATTTGTTGTCCATTTATGAAGGCTTCTAAATTAAACATCTAATTTCTTTGCATTGCAGGTACTTAATATAAACAAAATAAGTTAAATTGTTAAGTTAACAAATCAAGATAAATACTTATTATTGATAATACTACCTTGTAAAGCTAACCTTGTAACCTTAAAAAATTAGCACCAATCAAAATGATTGTTTAGGTACTAAAAAAGTACTTTTTATTTAAACAGTTCTGTTACTTATTGCCCATTATGCAGACTTCCAAATTAAACACGTATAATCTCTTACATCACAAGTAATAAGGTTAACTAAACTAAGTTTTCCACATTCCAGATATTATATCCCAATAGCATATCTAAATCTGTCTATAATATTGCATCATGCTATTTATTGTCACTCTCAATACAGAGAGTCGCATGTGAAAAGTTTTCCACATTCCAGATATTATATCCCAATAGCATATCTAAATCTGTCTATAATATTGCATCATGCTATTTATTGTCACTCTCAATACATAGAGTCGCATGTGAAAAGTTTTCCACATTCCAGATATTATATCCCCATAGCATATCTAAATCTGTCTATAATATTGCATCATGCTATTTATTGTCACTCTCAATACAGAGAGTCGCATGTGAAAAGTTTTCCACATTCCAGATATTATATCCCAATAGCATATCTAAATCTGTCTATAATATTGCATCATGCTATTTATTGTCACTCTCAATACAGAGAGTCGCATGTGAAAAGTTTTCCACTTTCCAGATATTATATCCCCATAGCATATCTAAATCTATTTATAATATTGCATCATGATATTTATTGTCACCCTCAATACAGAGAATCGCATGTGAATCTCAAGTTGTTGTCGCTTACGCTATTTTACGTTTAGAGTAACGATGTTATTTATTCACGCTAAAACACCGATCAACCGCGTATTACTCACCATAAACATAACAAACGCAATAAATAGAATTAACAACTCGCAAAAAAAAAAAAAAAAAAAAAAAAAAGACATTGTAATTAAACCCGCTAGGTAAAATGGTCAGCCAGAAAAGGTTATGAAATGTAATGCTTGCCGTCAAGCCGCTTTTAATTCCTCTGGAGTAATTGTAAGCAATGGACTAAATTGGGAGTATTGAGAAGAACTCCTATAGGCAATCAGTACTTGGCTATAGTGTTGATAAAATTAATCTCAATTCAGTGCAATGGGTACAAAGTAGCTTAAGCATATCAAATGAGATTATTCCAAATAACTCTTGTCTGTTAAGTATTAATTGCCTATGGGAGTTCCTCTCAACAGTTCAAATCCAGTTCATTGTGTTCAAGTGCCCCAAAGAAACTAAACGTGGCCGCTTGGTTTCAAACGTTAGATTTCATAACTTTTCTAGCTGAGCATTTTACTTGGCGTTTTTTTCACAATGTTTAGTTGTTTTTAGGAGATTTTTACGTGCTGAAAAAAGTAAATATGAAAATGTCTATTAATATTTACGAAGTATAAACCTATGTTAGATTACGAAAGGATCTAATTTAAGTTTCATTTATCTTAAAAATTTCTTTTTATTATTCAGCATGGAAGAACTCCTGACTACTATAAAACTCATCTGATCACTCTTCCAAACAAAGGAATGATCAAGACACGACCTGTAGGAGGACGTAGTACAGAAACTTTGAACCGATACAGTAAACAAGGTGGTAAGTTTACACCAGTGGAAAGATTTTTACTTTCAATTACCCATTTGTTAACAAAGGGTAATGAAATTATTACTTTTGATATTCTTTTTTATAATTTCTATACATTTCGGAACCTGTTGAGTTCAAAAAAGTTGTTTCGAATAAGTATGTGCCTGTATATCTGTGGTCAACATAACTTCCGAACGGATTGAACCACGATGTCGAACTTTTGCATACGAGTTGGTTGGGCCCGTCATGGGTTCTGTCATTAAAGTTTTCATCTAAATTGTGCAAACACATAAGGTAGCTAGCTGCCTTTAAAAAAATTATGTTTTTCAGCAATTGCAAAAAAAAAAACAGGCTCTAAAGATTCTGCTCAAAATCGCTGTGGTAATATCTCTTAAGGGGCTTTAAACGTTCCCAGCTTCGGAATTCCCGTAGAAATGTGATAAAAGCATAAAAAGTTGGGAAAGGAATATCTTTAACACAGAGTTGTCTTCCCTTGAGCATCGCCCATCGACTACTGCTTCTCCTCTGCTTCACTTACAAGACAGGATAATGTAAAAGGCATCGAAAAGTATATAGCGAAATTTATATTTTTTTAAAAATGCATTGACCAGTGTTATAGTGTAATTGAAAACTGGGCGATGATCCATATCCATAGTTAGTCCCTTAGTGCACAGTTTCCCATCATGACACATCATCCTGAAATGTCCATGATATTTAGAAAATATTTGTAAATTCAGATTATCTTGGTCTGAAGCACATTTTTGACCGTAAAAGGTTGGCACAATAATCCTAAAAGGTTGAAATACAAACCGCAATTGAAATATTACGTAACTCTTTCCCAATTATGTTCCTACCCCACAGCTAAGTTTTATTGCAGTAGTATAGCACCTCAAGAATACAACTTGACTGTATTATTACGCGTTAAATAAGAAATTTTAAGGATTCTTCCCTAATGACACTGACAAATCGGCATGTTTTTGCAAAATAGTGGATTAATGCGTGGAGATCACATTAATTGCTATCCCCACACATAAAATATTTTACGCACCACATTCTAAATAAAACTGAATCAAATAGCCCAACCACAAAGCCTAACTTTGAGCGCAATCACGCAAGAATGCTATATTTAGTGTCAATGGACTTTGTTCTGGCGGCCAAATTCTGTTCCGACGGCCAAAGTCTGTTCCGCTCACACACACTTAACATTGCAGTTTGTAATTACCCAGTTACAATGTAAAACTTAAATGAATTATGACAAATGGGAAAGGAAAGAGTGGTCGTAATAACTCCTCTACTTGATGAGTTTTACAAAGGATGCATTATTTGCAAGCATAGTCAAACCCCGTAAACTCGAAGTCAATGGGGCAGCCGAAATTGTTCATGTTAACCGAATTTCATGTTAAACGAATAAATTAACGTTAAGTTTTAAGTACGGAGAACTATGCTTTTCCTAGATACTATATGAACCAAGGGCGTTTGATATTTTGACAGATATTCAGAGGGTACCTCTTATATTTATGTATGATGGACTTAAATGAAGAGCAAATTAAGGGCGTTTGATATTTTGACAGATACTCGGAAGGTTCCTCTTATGTTTATATATGATGGACTTAAATGAAGAGCAAATTAAGGGCGTTTGATATTTTGACAGATACTCGGAAGGTACCTCTTATATTTATGTATGATGGATTTAAATGAAGAGCAAATTAAGGACGTTTGATATTTTGACAGATACTCGGAAGGTACCTCTTATGTTTATATATGATGGACTTAAATGAAGAGCAAATCAAGGGCGTTTGATATTTTGACAGATACTCGGAAGGTACCTCTTATATTTATATATGATGGACTTAAATGAAGAGCAAATTAAAAGAAAACGGATACTTTCCACAGATCACTTGAGATCTTTTATAATTATCAAGAAAGCTCGAGGATCGTGCAGAATTAATGAGTTAAAACTGTTAAGAATTTTATTAACTTATCTCATAATAAACAAAATATTGCATGTAGATGTCGGATATTTTGTCAGCAAATGACGGCTAATGAGGCTGGGTTGGTTGATTGTTATCAGATTATCTGGCGCCGTCAACAACACAAGCGCTATAACGCGCCGAAACATTCGTCATTTGACAAGCCAACATACATTTACAAACACCCATGCCTTACACGGAACTCGAACCCGCAACCTCGCGGTCTAGAAGCCAGCACGCTAACCACTATACCGTTTCGTCTGCCTAATCAGGATGGGACTTACAACTTAACGTAGATTTCGAACCGCAACGTACATCTTTGCCTAACCCAGGATTCGAACTCGGCACCTATGGCATGCAAGGTCAAAGCGCTAACCCTACAGCCATCAGGTGGGCAATCTTAAGTTGGCGTAAACGCAATAGAAAGGAAGGTCAATAGAATCGTATCTGCTCCTGACCGGATCAGCCATACATTCGACCAAACGTAACCCTCGATCAATCTTACTCTCCATCTATAAATAGAAAGCAAAATTAGGATTAACACTAGCCAAACTAAGTAAATGGTCTTTCAGAAAAGACTCCCTAATTTTGAAGTTACATTACTGCGAAATAGTGAGAGATAGAAAGAAGAGACAAGTGGTATATTGGACAGACAGGTATGGAATTTTAAATACACCGGTTTGCAAAATCAGTCACGGAATTGAAATGTGGCAGAAAATTGTTGTAATATCTGAATACAGCTAAATGAGTTCATTGTTTATCTCAATAGAAATAGCCTTATAATCCCTTTACTGAAGAGCCCAAACGGTCACTTTTAGAGAATGCAGTGGTATTGCTAGACACTTAGACGGGTTTTTCAGTACCCTATACTCAACAGTGTTTATTGACCAATCCGTTCAAATGAAAATAAGCCTAATAGGTAAAACATAAGCAGCTGCCATTAAATGTATTTTCATTATTCAATTTTACAAACTAGTGTATTTAAAATTATCTATCAATCCAATATATCACTTGCCTTTTCTTTCTGTCTCTCACTCTTATTTAGCTATGTCATTTCAAAGTTAGGGATTTCTTTTTGAAATGCTTGTACAAATAGCATAATGAATTAAGTAACAACAATAAATAAATAAATAAATAAATGAATGAATGAATGAATGAATGAATGAATGAATGAATGAATGAATGAATGAATGAATGAATGAATGAATGAATGAATGAATGAATGAATGAATAAATAAATAAATAAATAAATAAATAAATAAATAAATAAATAAATAAATAAATAAATAAATAAATAAATAAATAAATAAATAAATAAATAAATAAATAAATAAATAAATAAATAAATAAATAAATAAATAAATAAATGAATGAATGAATGAATGAATGAATGAATGAATGAATGAATGAATGAATGAATGAATGAATGAATGAATGAATGAATGAATGAATAACCCCACAAACATGATTAAAAATTGTAAAAAAGAAAACTTATTACTAAAAAGTAATCTCTATTTTACAAAACCTTCTTAGAATTTTTCCGGAAAAAGCAAATATTCGTTTCGGAGAACGCATTTTAAAATAGAACTCTTTTCCCAATCTCCCTTTCGAGAATGAACGATTTTCCGCTAAATCTTGGGCGACGAGACAAGCAGGCTGCATGAAGATTGGTTAAGAAACATGTCAGGACATAATCTTCCGGTTGATAGAAGTTCATGGCAAAACATCGTGTTTATTTTAAATTAAAGAGAATAAAAGAATTAGACTGTGGGCGGCAGAAAAGAAATGGCCTAAAAGAAAAGAGATATATTCGAGGAATGGAACATAAAGAACTTTATTCAAGAATTCGAAGATGTTTACATTTCTGGTTAAACAGAAGTTGTTTTAAAATTGTTTGGTCGGGTAATTGTTCCAATGGAGAAATGTTAAGGATTTTGTGGCATTTTACAATTCCAGGAAGAGAAATGCAATTTTAAAATAATATGTTTACCGTTTGTATTGAAATATGCGTAAAAGGGTTTTCTTATAAAATGAGAAATGTTGAAAGCAATTAATTTTTGTATGGGATTAAACTACATGCATCGTTTCAAAAGCGATGGGGAATTTAAATAAATGTTTTTACTAAAATTTGTTCTGTTGAATTTGAGTGTCCTTAAGACTTCTTTAGAATTCTAATACAAATATTATTAAAACCATGTATAATTTTCTCTTTCCTTAAAGACCTACAATATGAAGAATATATTTTTAAATAAGACTCTGATGAATAGTGTATGGAAGAAGTTTAAAAATTTTTTTGGAGTACATAATGATAAAGCGATGTTTATACACAAAAGTATAAAAAATACACAATTTTATTGTTAAATTGAGTTAAATTTTGTTGAAAATATAAAGTATTAAACTATATACAGAGTACATGGAATCACTCTTCCTTCAGTTTATTTCTATTATATATTCACAAGCATCCACTTCAACTGCATAAATTGAGCTCTGAGTAGATTTCTGTAGTTCATATTTAAGGAATCATTTTCTTGAAGCAGATGAAATCGGAAAAAGCAACTTCTAACGAGCATCAGATTTCGCTGTCTTTTTTAGATTCTTCATTCTTGTTATATTTTGTCAGACATGGGCAATGCACATATACATTCCACAACCATTTTCCCCCCCCTGTAACGGGGAAACATTTTGAACAGGCATTTGAAACATTTAAAAAAATATATATAGGGTTTGGTATTTCTAACTTGTTTGATTTTGCTTTTTACAAAAGTGTACAAATTCAATATATAAATATTCATTAAGTTATTCGAATTAAGTTTTCCTTATGCACATTTTAAATCTCTGTTTATATGAAGAAAAACAAAAAAAACCTACAGTGTGTCCGTAAAGTCATGGTGAACTTTTGACCGGTCACAGTAAATCAACGCAACAATTAACTTGTGGGGTTATGTGAAACAACGTGTGTATAGTGAACATAGCAACGACGTTAATCATTTAAAACAAAGAATCACAGGCGTTATTCACTGTCTAACACCAGACGTCCTTAACCGTGTGTGGGAAGAAATTGAATATCGTTTACATGTGTGTCGGGCAACAAATGGAAGCCGTATCAAACTGCACTGAATAAACACCTTCTATACTCTACGAGGATTGGAGGTGATATTCTACGAGGAGAGTATAGGAGGTGTTGACTGAATAGGTACGAAACTTGGAGAGTTTTCCTTTCATTTGGTGAAGATTTCCCATTTCTATCTTGTTTCGTTGATTTTTGTGACCGGTCAAATGTGCTCCATGACTTTACGGACACACTGTTTACAGAATTATGCACTAACAATCTTTATTATTAGCACCTTGACCACGGGACTATTAGTATTGCCAGTTATTCTACCAACTTCTTATAATGAGATTTTTTTAGAGTTGTCACTTCCCCTCTAATTTCTACCTACTGCTTCTGGATAGCTTATAAGTGGTTTCTGATCTGCAAGCAGATGAAGTCAATAGAATACTTCCCCCCATAATATTTTCTAATAGGTTTCCCCTGGTTACAAACAGATTCTATCTAGTTTGGGGTGAAGTTGCTAATATATCTCTCTATGGTTATTGTTAGGCATTCTTCGCCTTCAAGTCAATAACAAAGCATGCACTACCCAGAAGCTGGGGTTATAGTCCGAGAGGCGACTGCAATTTTTAGACCCCATTGAACATCATTCTGAATTTTTTATAGAATTTGGAGAAAAGTGAGTAGATTACGAATCCACTGGTCTGCCGTGGCAAAAATGGCCGAAACTGATCAAAAATCGACTTGGAATGAGTTGAACTAAAATCCGATTGCCAAATATGTCATAATTTGCCAAAAAGAGAACAAACTTTTTCGTCTGGCAACCCACTGCATTTTGATTTTGAATGAGAAAAAGCACAAACGATTTCTGATCTCTGACTCTGAAAACTTGTATCTTTTAAAAGTAAGCCAATTTGGCGACATCAGTTAGGTCATCAGTGACGTAATGTTTATTGCCAATTTGGCTCATTTGTGAAAGATGCAAGTAAGCTATCGCCACACTTTCAAATCGTCTGCAACCTTCTTAATTGAAAATTAAAGAGTGAGGGTTACCAAATAAAAAAAATGCTCATTATTTGGCAAGTTATGGCTCATTTGGCAATTGGATTTAGTTCAACTTATTAAAAGTCGATTTTTTACCAGTTTCAACCATTTTTGCCACGGCAGACCAGTGGATTCGTAATCTGCTCACTTTTCTCCAACTTCTATAAAAAATTCAGATTGATGTTCGATGGAGTCCAAAAATTGCAGTCGCCTCTTAGTCTATTAGCGATCACTGCAATTCCTTATCGACCGGATAAAACTGAGATTTCTTAAAGTTCGATTTTTACTTTCAACTACCCATATGTTTACATAGAGTAATGAAAGTATAGCATTCGGTAAAAAAAAAAAATTATTTGTTTGCATATCTCCACAGTTTGGAACAACTTGATTTAAAAAAAATGGTCTAGAAAAAAAATGTCTGTGTGTCTGTATGTATGTGATCACCATAACTCGTGAACAAATTGACCTACGATGTTCAAATTTTAAGTGCGGGTTAGTGGTGGCCATGGGACCTACCATTAGGGTTTTCGTCAAAATCGCGCTTGCGGATAAGGTTGAAATCATAAAAATCATGAAAAGATCATGTTTTTCATCAATTGGTAAAAAACGGCTCTAACGATTTTTATTAGAATCTCTGTGCTAATGCCAAATAAAGTGTTTTAATTATCCCTATCTTCGAAATTCCAGTAGAAAGGCGATAAAAGTGCAAATAGTTGAAATTCGAGTGACTTTAACTTAGAGCTCTCAGCCTTTGAGGATCGCCCATCAAAGATTGATTTTTTTCTGTTCCACGTACAAGAAAGGACAATGTAATATCCATAGAATAACATCACACATTTTGCCATTTTGGCATTTTTTAGCCTATATAAAAATTATTGCTTAAAATATCTCTAAACTGGCCATTTTTATTTTAATGATTGAAAATATGCAAACGGAAAATAACACAATATCAAATTTTAATGAAATGACCAATATTATAGTGTAATTGAAAGTTTTGCGATGTTGCACATCCCCTAGTTTTAGTCAGAAGACCGCAAATTATTTATTTTATCAAAACGAAATTTTGAAATAAAATACACGCTTTTTTCCAGAATATGTGTAAGGAAGGGTTAAAATATAAAATCATATTTAGATAACGTTTTACACAAATACTTAAATCTCAGATATGTTTTATAAAGATTAGTAAAAAAAGCAGAATCAAATGCATAATATGAAATGGATTTCCAAGCACCAAGAGTATTTTTTTAAGCATTTTCATGTTGTATGTAGTATATCTTTGTATTTTTACATTTTGGAAGATTTAAACGCACTGAATCGCCTTAGCAGGGATATTTGTAAGAAGCCTGAAATGAAATATTAATGGCCTTGCCATTCATTCTTTATTATAGAATGACTACTGTCCGTCTTTAACGATCCAGTACGTTCTTACACTGAAAAACCAAGATAGTGCAAATAAATAGTGCAATTACTATGAAGCTACTTGACATTTGAATGAAGCTGACCAGATACCAGTTTTAGTCATATGAGAGACGAGAATTGCATATCCATTTATATAGAGTGTCCCAAAATGGACTGACATATTTGAATAAAAAGATAAATAAAATTAAAAAAATGAATAAAAAATGATGAAAAAAAAACCAATGCTTTCATTACCCTTTGTTAACATATCGGTAATTGAGAGAAAAAAGTCAGGAAGGTAGAAATGTACCATTTTCTATTCTCTACTTGAGCAACTGCGGATTTTTATCTATCAATTTTTAAAAATAGTTACAATGTTCACCAGAAGATGGCGCTGTTGAATGTAAAATGGAAATTAAAATAGAATACGGTCTGAACTGCTGCAAAAACAGCAAAACGAAGTTTCAATTGTACGATGTTGTGATGTTGTTGCTAGAAATGGTGATAATTTTGAAAACATTTGTTGTTTGTGCTACAAAATTCTGGCCTTTTAATTTAAAGTTTTTTTTTATCAATAGCGTCATCTGTTGCTGAACTTTGTAACTATTTTTGAAAATTAAAGGAATAGATTTCTCTCGTTTTCCAAGTAGAATGCAAAAGCAGTTTATTGCTATGGTGTTCCATTTTATTTTTCATTCATTTTTCAAATGTGTCAGTTCCTTACAAGTTGAGGCAACCTGCTTAAAAAAATGTAAACATTCATATTGGTAGCACACACCAACGTTCTTTTAAATAATGCTTCGACACTAAATTAATTTTATTTTTATAATAACTTATGATGCAAATAAAAAGAGCAATTATTATATTTTCAGTGCTGGAACGAATGACGACAGCTTTGCAACGAGGCGATGTCGAACTTCTGCAAGATTTGGTATTGGAAGGACACGGTAAACACTTACTCGGAAAAACTTCATGGCATGAGGAAGTAAAAAACTTTCTCAAAGAGCTTCCTGCTTACTTGGTAAGAACATCAAATAACGATATCGTTATTGCGTTTGAAAGGTTACTGCGATAAAATAGTTTGGCTACTATCGATTCTACCTCCTGGTGTTCACAAGTTTTCCATCGTTCACAAATTTTGCTTTTAGAGTTTCGAACTCATCGATTTTAGAGACGATAGGCAATGATAAAAAGAGCAATAGGAAAACTTTTTGTTGCTATGTTTTTTATGTTCTCGTGGTGATTTTAAAGTGAGTCTTCTCTTATATTGAACTTTTTTGTATCTTTCAACGATAAAGAAGAAAGGCTATTCGGAAATGAGAATCTTTACTCGCGAAATGTGATTATGATCAACTAAAGCTTTTTCCATTTAACTTATCAGCTTTATCAATTGTAAGATTAAATTTGCTGCATAAAATGATGTCGTATAATATGTTACGATTTTGTATCATTTTCTGCTCTGCCATTTTAAGAAGTTTGAATTCTAGTTTTGATGTTTTTATGCCATCCAGATGTTGGTAACGATACTATCTCAAAAATTCGATATTTGAATGCAAACTAGAATAAATATGTGTTCGTTTCCACAATCTGATATTGGACATTTCATTTTCTTTGGGTGTCGATTTCCCTCTTTTTAATAATAATATTTACTTCTACAGTTCTCCAGTAAATTTTGAAAAGTTGCTTCGAGTATTTAATGGCAGATGCCTGTAAATAATATTAATTTATCAACCTTTTTATACATCCACTTTCCACGCGGATATGTATAGGGTGACAATTATTGAATAATATAAAATAAAATTTTCAAAAACTAAGAAGTTAAAAAATGTTATGCAAATTTCGTAAGTAACTGCAGATTTTCGGATTTTGTTTAAGACATGTCTGACATCAACGGCTATGATGCTGCGCAAGCGAAAACTAACATTGCCAACACTGTCATCCAGGGCCGTAGACAGATAGGGGGTGGGTGGAGTCAGGATCCCCCCCCCCCGAAATTGTGTAAAATATTGTTTATCACTTTCAATTTTTTTGTGTAACTTGTTATATGTATTTAATAAAATCTTCGACCATAACCCCCCCTCGAAAAAAATCCTGGCTATGGGCTTCTGTAATTACAAACATTACCAGTTCTTTCGAATTTTTTCAATCAAATTTTTGATTGTTATAACATTTGGATTGTTGTCTTCAGGTTGTTTTCCGTTGCAAATTTCCTTTGCTACACAATCAGGTTGTTATTGCTTGAATATATGCTCAGAAGCGCTGTATTTCTACATTTTAAACGAAAAAACAATAGGAGTGTGCTTGCAATAAAAAAATCTCAACATGCCCTGAATTAAATCACCAATATTTCACTAAATCTTGTCAACAGTTCAAACATTATAAATGTTTTTTTTCCCCCTTTTTTTTTTCTTCCATACAGCATGAAAACTGTCATCCCGTATCATATTCAAATATCTCTTACTATACATAATGTTATAAAGTTTCATATAATCTTAGTGCCACGATAAAAAAAAACAAGAAACCTTACGAAAAATATTTAAAACCAAATCGGTTGAGATTTCTTTGATTCATTAATAAAATATAATTTACCAAGATATATTTACCATTAAATATCTTTTTCTATATTCATTTGAATTGTAAATAATATTTGCAAGTATATAATCATATATAATCTCATTTAACACTGTTAATTCTTATCACAGAACTCCATACAGTCTTTCCATGAAGCTATTCAAAAGAGTGACGTTGACCGAGTTAGAGAACATATATCTACAAATGAAAAACTTATGAAAGCACGAGATGATTCTGGATCGATGCCTATTCATATAGCAGCATTAGCAGAATCCCCCGAAGTGCTCCAATATTTTGCTAAGAATTATCCTAATCTTTTAAATGCTAAAGATGCTGTAAGTAAATATTTTTTTATTACTTGACAGTTTTTTTTTTTTTTTTTTTTTGGATACTTAGGCTCGATTGGGTGCTAAAAATGTATATACCATTAGCTTAAATAAAACTGGTCAGAAAAAGTTTTTTAAATATCTTATACTAGTTTATCCCTGTTCTTCTCAAGATTGTAATTCCCTTGTGCGCTTTCCGCTTGGTTTTGTTTAAGCCATTATGTATTAGGTTCAAACACTAGAATCCTTCATTGAACCTAATACATAATGATCAGTTCACCACAATGTGTTCTGGATCTTTCTGCCACAACGCGTTTTGAGTCATTAAAAAAGTCAAATATGCTTTGTAATTGCTTTTACTTTTCGCTTGATGAGCTATTCCCTTGTAGAGCATAACATATATAGCTTTTGAGGTTGGGAAAAATCATATTCATATTGTAATACTCAACACATACCAATAATAAAAGTTAAATGTCACTCGCCGATGACTTTTACCTTCTGCATTACTCAGTAGTGATAAGCGTTCTTTAATGTTATCAGATAAAACTACAAATTCTACAAAAATGATAGAGATATCAAATGACAGGTCTCTCTGGTATGATCATTATTAGATCAAACATTTCCTATTTGCTGTCATGTCAACTCTCTCACAATCAACTGTGATCTCCCGAGACTACCAATAGGTGGAGTAATGCTCACAAAATAGCTGGATTGTTCCACCTGTTGGCACTGTGTAAACGCGAAGAGGCAAATCCAATTAAAACTTGAGAGGGACTTTGCATTCAGCTTACCAAATGCATTCCAACCACTGGCAACGTGTATACCAGCCTTAACCTTCTAGCACATAATGTAGCATAAATCTTACACAACTTATCGGGGGGAAATCTTAAGGGAAAAAGAAAAGAAAGGGAAAAAAAAGCTTCTTTACAACATGATGTTGCATATATGATACACAATGGGTTTTAACTAATTATTTATTTCAATAGGCACTTAGGATTTTTTTTTTTGTATATTTTTCAGCTGTCCAGAGGCAAAAAGATAATGAAACAAATTATTTTTATTAAAAAGACGAAATCATGCACTAGAGAGTTAAGTAAGCTTTGGTAAAACAAGACATTGAAACGCTATACTCAGCATATCAAGTTAACAATTTAGTCAATGGTGCTCAACCAATAGGGTGCAGTAAACACAGGTGCCTTTTGAAAACCATTTATAAAATTATTTAATTCAAATAAGACTTTAATATATATATATATATATATATATATATATATATATATATATATATATATATATATATATATATATATATATATATATATATATATATATATATATATTTTCCAACTCAAAATTCTTCTCGGCTTCTTTTGGCAACAATGTTTATTACAAATTTTTCAAATAAATATACGAAAGCGTAATTTCAATCTGAAGATTTTTCCAGTTTCCTGCAATTTGATTCGTAAGTTTTTAGCATTTTTCTTGTTTTTTTTCTTTCTTTCTTCTCTTGAGCTATTGAGGTTGGTACACTAGAAAGAATATGGGCAGAAAAAGTTTCGGAAATTTGGGTCAATCCCCTGATGAAATTCCAAATTTCTGCAGTTTCCTTTCTTTTCATTTTGTTTGTATTATATACATATATACTTTGTTTTTTTGTGTGACTAACATTCTTCTTTTATTGCATTTCGAAAATGTTGTATTGATATTAAAGATGCATTTATGTGTAGGAGCCGATTCCATTTTCAACATAAAATATCGTTTAGAAACCTTATTGACTATTATGGACATTACGCCAGATGCACCATAACGTAAATTGGTTTGAAGCTTAATGCTAAGTGTAGTTTACTGTTTCAATTTATCTAGAAGATATCAAGGATAAACCATTTATCTTAAGTGGTCCTAATTGTTTCAAGCATTTGCACTAAAGATTTTTAGCTTTAAATAATGACGCTTTTTTCAAAATTCGATTTGGTTACGATTTAGACGGTCGAATGCTAATGGATATCTTTAAACAGTATAGTGTAATTTTTTGTCTATTTTAAACAAAAACTTTTAAAACAAATATTATAGTGTGTGTTAAAATGCATACTACTGAGTAATGTTATTGTCAATTACTTGCCAAGATCTTCGAAATTCTAAAACTGTTGTGACGCGATTAGTTTTTATGTGGATGATGGATAAATAGTAAAATGTATTAAATCAGGAAAAATATAAAAGTGTACAGAAAAATATACTATTATAGTAAAAGTCGCATTAATTATTTAAAAATTGATTTTTTTAATGAAATGAATAGGTTTTATGCATATCAACACAAAAACAATTTACAACTAAAAAAGTATATACTAAGGTTTATAGGTCATGTAAAAAAACAAGTTGTGAAGGAAACTTAACTCAAATTGTAAAATCTTCCGTATTTAATTTAGCTATCTACTATACCTTCCACCAGCCGGATGAAGATTAAGTCTTACAAGTTTCCTCTTAAGAAGTTTATACTTAACTTCATTTTTTTGAAAATAGAATATACAGGTTTAGAGATTGTATACAAAAATATTGGCCATGTAATAACAAGTTGATTTGGAGCTGTTGCGTTATTTATTAAGATAGAGGAACTCATTCCATGGAAATATTAAGAAATGTGTAGTTCAAGATGACTATACAACAAGACTTTAACAAATCTAAAACTGGTCCCGTAATAGCAAGATGATATGGAGTGACTGCTTTATTTGGTTTTGAAAGAGGAACTCATTTCATGGGAATAGTATTCATTGTGTAGATGATTGCACAAGAAGACTATTACCAATCTAAAACTGATCAAGTAATAGCAAGATGATATGGAGTGACTGCTTTTTTTGGTATTGAAAGAGGAACTCATTTCATAGGAATAATATTAATTGTGTAGTTTAAGATGACTACACAAGACTATTACAAGTCTAAGATTGGTAACGTAATAGCAAAATGATATGGAGCGACTTTGGTATTGAAAGAGGGACTCATTTCATGGGAATAATATTAATTGTGTAGTTTATGACTACACAAGACTATTACAAGTCTAAGATTTGAAACGTAATAGCAAGATGATATGGAGAGACTTTGGTATTGAAAGAGGAACTCATTTCATGGGAATAATATTAATTGTGTAGTTTAAGATGACTACACAAGACTATTGCAAGTCTAAGCCTAGTAACGTAATAGCAAGATGATATGGAGCTACTGCTTTATTTGATATTGAAAGAAGAATTCATTTCATGGGAATAGTATTAATTGTTTTGTTTAAGATGACTGCACAAGAAGACTGTAACAAATCTATGACTGGTAACGTAATAGCAAGATGATATAGAGTGACTGCTTTATTTGGTATTGAAGGATGAACACATTTCATGGGAATAATATTAATTGTGTGGTTTAAGATGACTACTTTAAGATGAACACGTTGACGACTAAAATACGGGAAAATATTGAGCTAAACGTTATTTCCTGTGATAAATGAGAAAGATCGACCATGAGATGGATCTTTAAATTAAAATAAGAAAATGGTTTTCACTTTTCTTTTTGGGATGACTCATGAAAAAAGGATTTAAGAGAAACATTCAGTTTATGTGATATAATAAACTATAAGACGATAAAGTGATGGGGAAATTTATTGTTTGCTTTCAGGAGATAAAACATGAGACCCAGAATTATAGTTTGAAGGAAGAAGAATGTTTCAAGCAGAATGTATAAAATTACAATTATTTTTTAATATCAATCAAAAACTGTGATAAAACTCAAATAAAACATTTTTAAAATTATGTAGACAATTTTTATTATTCTGAACCCCAAAGGAAACTTATACAGAATAATTTCCAAATCCTTGTTCGAAATAGCTTTGATGCAAAAATGCTGTAGAGATAGTATTTTTATTTTCAATATATACTTTATATTAATTTATATTTTATTACAGTAACAGGGATTAAAAATACTTTGCACGTTTAAAAAGGAAGTTGGCAAGATAATATTTTACGATGTGTGCTTTTTGGGAAATCTTTTACATTTCAGTAAATAACTTAATAGAAGTGAGAAATCAACGCATAAAGCAACTTTATGAAATAAATCCTAGAAGTGTAATACATTTTTCTTGACATGAATCATACAGTTTTAGTTGATGACTTCCATTTCTTTTGTTCTAATCTCTAGTTATAAGTGTCAACTCACATTTTTATTTGATTTCAGACAGGGAAAACAGCTTTGCACATCGTGAGCCAAAAAGGAAATCAAGATTTACATAAATTACTCAAACAATCTGGAGCCGATGCCAAAATTCTCGACCTAGTGAGTTTGCTAAATATTTATTGTCTTAAAGAAAGTTATTTCTTTAATTTATGATTGTATAAAACAAACACAAAATTTCCTTAGAATGGATAGTGTATATGAATGTAAAAAAAAAAAAAATACATGCTGATTTATTCATTACTTTTGATGTGTGATATAAGGCTTCCATATTTATAATGGAGAGAGGTTTTATTCGACCTAAATACGGAGGCGTATCACTGTTTAAACAAAATTTTCAAATGTAAAGAAATTTTTTACTTCATATTAAAATGTTTGATGTCATAAATATGTCTAAATAAGTGTGTGTTTGAAAGAGGTAATAATTTTCTATATTGCTCTTCAAAATAGAAATTATACATAAATAGAAAAATGATCGTATAATAGTAACTTATACAATGAACGTGAGTACATAAAGTCTGAAGTATAGTCACTATCCGTGAATTGGCCTCCTCAATGTGTCTAAAGTACAATAACCTGTATACAGAAATAGTGTCCTTGGATGTGTATGTGGAAATGTTTTTTTTTTTTTTTTTTTCATAGAAATCTCTAGTATTATTCCGATGTTGTTGAAATATGTTCACATTTTATTTTCAAAAGAAGAGGAAGGTCCCGATGAGATGGAGATAGTCTAAATGATAGTTTAAAACCACCACCATCCTCCTTTCTAACCCCTAATGTGGAATGATCGCAACTTCAGATCCACTGAGCTAATTTGTACCGGGTTTTTTTCTATAGGTTTCTTGACACTATTCCAGATTATTGGAATACAATTTCTTTCCAAAGTTTTGTGTTGAGGTGATGAAATCAAAGATAAAAGGTGATAGGTGTAGAGGTCGGCGATATATCGATAGGACGATATTTTTATCGATATTTCTAAAAAAATATCGATACAAGTCACCAATATATCGATATTTTCAATTTTTTTTTTTTTTTTTTTTTTTTTTTTTTTTTTATGATCGTTTCTTAGTTCCATGTGTTTTTTCGATTTTCTTTATTACCTTTTCAAAAACTTCAAAACTAAAGTTTGAACTTGGCTGAGGGACAGTAAAAATGGCACCAATATTCAATATTTTGCCATACACTTAAAAGCTATTGAAAATTATCAAAATTTTTCTTAAAATCACTGCACCAATTAAGCGGAAATATAATTTTTTTTTTGTAATAGATCCATTTCAGTCGGAAAAGTAGTCACCTTACAAAAAAGCAATCATGAAAAGTAGAAATTTGGCCCGAAAAACTTTGTTTCTGGCAAAATTGAAAATCAATTAAAAAAAATCAACTATCGATATATCGATATTTTTTTCTATGCAACGATATAGTATCGATATATATTTTGATCAATAATTCCGACCTCTAGAAAGGTGGCATATTCACAATTGTAATAGACTGAACCCATTTGAACCATATTGTGCCGGGTAACACTGAGCATTTCATCTAGTACACAATATTTTTCAAAAAAATTTCTGTTCTTCACTAAGTTACAGACTAATGTTAGATAAATACAGATTATACATGTTAGTATTTATTCCAAGTCGCCCATTCAGTATAGTGGTTAGCGCATCAGACTACCGCGCTGGTGGATCTCTGTTCGAATCCGGTGCAAGACATGGATGTCTTAAGTTAGGCGCCCTGCTCCACTGATTGCCCTTCACAAATAGCCATCTTTACCGACATTCTAGTGGCCAAGTGACTGCGAGCACTAAAAGTGATTGTAAGTACTTGGGCCCGCCATTAGAAAAAAAAGTATTCAAATAATTACTAATATTTGTTAAATTCTGTGGTTTATTTAGCCTACATAATCGTATTAAATCACGAAGTGAACGGTTATTTTAAGAAGTGACTTAACTTCGAATTTCCTCAGTGATACTTTCAGTAGACCACCATTAGAAAAAAAATTCCATTTTGAAATGTAATGTAAATAACTCAGAATCAGAACAGAATATATCAGGAACAGAATATATCATATTGCTTTTGTGTAGTTAAAATAGAATATGAAAGTTTTCGTATTTTTAGAAACTGGGGATCTTCCATTTTATTCATCACCAGGACGATAGACTTTAGTTTCGGTCTTACTCATTTACGTTCTTCAGTGTTTTCAATTATCTATGATGTTTATTGTCCTTGTTTTGTCTATTTGGTTAACATACATTAAGTAATTATGCGTGACAAATAGTAGTATAACAATAAAAGTGCTTTATATAAATAAGCAGAGTCAGCCAAAAATATATATTAGCGTTTGTTACTTTACAGGTGCACTTTATACGCGTATATTTTTATAAATAGTATTATATATATAAATAATTTCTTTTAGGAATGTTTTTTTTGTGTACCTTTAAAAGGTGTTCTAAAGTTTAATGAATAAATCACTCTAAAACAGAAAGAATTCAATATTATTACTAGATAATGAAAAGCATTTATTTAGAAATAAAACAAAATAATAATAAAAATCTTTCTCACATTTATTTCGTTGAATGTTCAAGAAACTTATTTACCTATTCTATGGTGTTGACACCCTAATAAGTTTTTGAGTCCAAGCTAAAAAAAATTATTTCCATCCCAAAATCATAAAATCTCTCTAACTTGTGCAAACTGCATAAAGAAACTGCATAAAAACATTTGCAACCCTGCTTGTTTTATGAAATAAGATAATATATAAACTTATAGCTACTAAAATTCAATGAAAAATTAAAGGACAAAATTTTACCTATTTTTTAATTTGTTTTTCTATACACAGACATTCAGCCGAATTCCATTATCATGGTAGCTGAGTAATTCAGTTCTAGGTTTTAAAATTGTAAATTACTCGGCAGTTATTTGTAGTATTTCACATTGAAACCTTTTTTAGTTTTTTTTCTTGAAATAGAATTAAAAAAAAAAAAACATTGCTAAGACTCTAAGAAATGCAAAAGAACATTGCTGAGATTCTAAAAAATGCAAAAACCATTGTTGATATTCTAAAAAAATGCAAAAGAACATAGCTGAGATTTCATTAACATAATTCGAAGTAACTAACACAAATACAGATTTATTAAATTTGAAGATAACTTTAGTCTCACTTCGGACATTATTTTAATAACTTTAATTAAAAAGGAAACAATTATTCATATTAAACGAACCGATAGCTCATAAAATACCGAAGCATGTGATAAACGCGTTGAATACCCCATTCCACTTTATCAACCTTTTCCATTGATCGCACCATTTCGTTACAAAATATTCCTTTCGAAACCATTTTAATATCGTGTTTCGAAGTACACTCCAACATTTCAATTGTAAGTAAGTTGTCTGAACCTACTTCAGAATGTATGACCGTTTCTACATGATTTGATAGACATAAATCATTCCTCATCTATCTTCCGTTAATCACGTATATTCATTGGTATTCCTGGGGCTCTTTATCGTTACGAGTTTCATCTTCTACTTGAGCGATGGGAAATACCATCGCTTATTGCTTCAGATACTTAAGAGTTCTCTGAGAGAAAAGTTGGCACTTCACTTTGAGATAAGAAATGGTATAAGAGAGGAGATAGAATACATTCAATGTTTGGATATAGGATCAAATGCAAAGATTTAGACTTTTGGGATATTTATACACTTAATATACGTTAAGTGCATTTTTAAAACGTGCTGCAAGATAAGAGAAAATACTAAATACCAGTTATATCTATAATAATTCGAGGAGGCTTATCGTAATAAGTTTGAGTTTTTAATAAAAAAAATTAGTTGTAATTTTTTTAAATTTCATTGTGATTCTGTAAATTGTGACACATTTTCAAAATTGAGTTAATTTTTAAAGCAATATTTTAAAATTTGATTAATTCATCGAAATTATTTAAAAAAAAATAAAATCTAAATACTGTAAAATTTTGCATATTTATACATGTAATGTATATTAAGTACGTTTTGAATACTATTTGTAAAATAAAAGAGAAAAGATCAAGGCTGAGTTATATATTTAATAAATCGAGGAAGCTTATTAAAGTTAGTTTGAGTTGTCAATCAAAACTCAGTTTATCAATTTCATTATGATTTTGTGAATTGTGACACATTTTCAAAATTGAGTTGAATATTTTGCACAATTTTTTTTAACTTAAAAAGCAACATTTTAACGGTTAATAAATTTTTCGAAATTTCTGAAAAGTTAAAATCTGACTAATTTAATATTTTAGATTTTAATTTATTAATTTGTAATAACAATAAACTACTTCAAACTACTTATTTTTATATATTATCTTTAAACCTGTAATTAGAGTTTCATAGTTGTATAGTATTCTAAAGTAAAACTTTTGATAAGCAGTGAAAGATGTTCATTATTTTTATAAGTGTACTTTTTAATAATAACTTCCGCCTCAATGTGAAGCGTAACCATACTTGAAGTTAACATTAGCACTTTAAGTCCATTCAAATGCAGTACTAAAGGGAATTAATTAGAAAATATAATGGACTTTAAAGGACATTTTCACTTTGAAATAAATACAAATTTATTAAACTTTCAAAACATTTTAATTTCCTAAAGAACATAAACCATTCTTCCATAAATTTTGTGAAGCTATATGATATGTTTTCTAGAAACATTTCATACACATATGTTCGATCAAATACGTAGAGAATTTAATATTCTTGATATTATTTTATACTTACATCCATGTAAATTATTATAACTGTTTTAAGAAAGTGATGTTAAAATAAATCATTTTACGCGAACTAGAAAATAGCTTAAATAAGAAATTAAGAAGAGCTTGGAAAATTATTGTACCAAATGCTTCCTGTATGTGATAAATTCATGTTCAAGCTTCTTTCATTTAATTTTGGGATAGTTTGAATGCAGAGAAAACCCTCAGTGTATCAATTGCTTAAGTATCGTGGAAATCCACAATAACCAACCATTATATAAACCGGAGTCGATTATTGCTTTCTTCAGATCATCATATCTACATTATTGAACCTTTAATGCACATCTAGTACATGAAGCGTCTTTTAGAAAGCACTCTCTAACTTTGAAATTACATAACTGTGAAAAAATGAGAGGCAGATGAAAGAGACATGTATGGACAGAAATAAGATACAAGAAAAGAAGCTGTAAATTTGTAAATTACTTAAAAAATTCCTCGTTAATTTTTAAGGTTTTTCTACTACAGGTTAGTTACTACAGGTATCCCTAACAGAAGAAGAATCTAAAAGAACCCGCAAACTACTTAAAAAATTCCTCATAAAATTTAAGGTTTTCCTACTACAGGTTAATTACTACATGTATCCCATAACAAGAAGAACCTAAAAGAACCTTTAAATTACTTAAAACATTTCTCCTTAATTTTTAAGGTTTTTCTTAAGTTTTAAAATTTTAACTTGGGACTTCATTTAAATGGTAAGAATTGTAGCTATATTTCCGAGTTGTAGTAATGTTTTATTGTCAGATCAATTCATACAATCATACGATATTTGTATCAACCTGCTTATTTATCAGTTTTCTGAAACAACTTAATTTAAAATTCTAGTCTAGATATGTATTTTATAGGTCGAGCAATTATATAGAAACATCTACTTTATAGGACAAGCAATTATTTAGAAACATTTTCCAACAATATAAAGTAGATACTCATTTAACTTAAATTATTTTAAAATTGCAACTATTGCAGCTATATTTCCGAGTATAAGTAAAGTTTTACTGTCAGATGAATTCCTACAATAATACGATATTTGTATCAACCTGCTCACTTATCAGTTTACTGAAACAACTTAATTTAAAATTCCAGTCTAGATATGTACTTTATAGGTCGAGCAATTCTTTAGAAACATCTACTTTATAGGTTGAACAATTCTTTAGAAACATTTTCCAACAATATAATCTAGATACTCATTTAACTTAAATTATTTAAAAAAATAGATAAATTCAATCAAGTAGTACAAATTTAAAAGCTATGCATTTTTAGGTGATTTTTTTTCAAAAGACGAGGAAATAAATGCATATACACAAAACATACCTATGAAAAGCGACTCAAACTATTTATAAATAAGGACTCATATATAAACTCTAAGTGACTAAATTGTAAGGGATCTATACATTTATACCTGAATATTCTGTTGAAAGGAGTTAAAAATACCTGTAAAAATAATTCACAAGATGTTTAAAATGTTCTTACAAATTTTTAAGCAAAATATTTAATATAATCTTAAAATGAATCTGTAACCTTCCCCATAGACCTAGATTTATTTTTGCACCACAATATCTTCTGAAGTATTGTTTTAAAATGTATGAATTAGAATATAGTTTACAACAGATATAACAACAATAATAAAAGATCATTAAAAAAAATTTGAAAGGAAAATAATTCGTGTTTTTTAATATTAATTTAATTTTTTAAGTTTTCAGAAATTAACTTATAAAATCTTACTAATGTACAAAAAAATGCCAATTATTTTCAATTCAAAATTCGTTAATGATCTTTTATTACTGTTGATCTTTTAAAGCTATACTTTGACTATGGAACAGGCTGATCATCGCTTTCAAAAAACAAGAATTAAAAGGCTCAATAGTTACAAAAAAGTTTGTAAATCAAAAGACTTTGAAGTAGATAGACAAATACCTTTTTCATAGATACAAACTTTTAATATGCGTGACTTAAACCGTTACTACACAAAGTGGCAAAAGTAAGTTCTACTCTATCTTGATATGTCCCTTTCCCTGAAGTGAGGCAGAATTGCATTAAAAATAATGCCTTAGTATTCGTCTCATGAGTCACATTTGTCAATGTTATCAAGAATAACAAAAACAAATATAAAACATCAATCGAACAAGACATTGTATGTATAGAATGAAGAAAAATAAGATGAGTAGTTACATTACGTGAGTTATATAAATTGTAGTATAAGTAAATACTGTACTGGTTCCACAATTACTTTAGTATTTTTCAAGTAGTCGTATGAGTAAATATCTCACTGATTCTGTAATTATTTTAATATTAGAGTACAAAAACTATTGAGGCAAGAATGCTATATTTTTAAATAATCATATTATTAAGTATTGCAATGATTCCGTAATAATTTTAATATTAATGCAGCAAAAATACTGATTTCAAGATGTTATTGGTCTTTGAGATAAGTAGTCTTATGAGTAAATATTACCTTGAATCTGTAATTATTTTAATATTAGTTGAACAAAACTATTAAGGTTAGGATTTATAATTCTTTAAATAATCGCATTAGTAAATATTGCACAAATTCCATATTTACATTAGTATTAGTGCAACAAAACAAATGAGGTTAAAAGTTATAATTCTATAAATCGTTTAATATGTTCAACATAATTCTTCTAAAAGTATTTAGGATATTATGATACTCTTTTATTCATTTACTATGCTCAATTTTACTATGAATTTTATACACTATGTCGTGAACTAACAATCGGAGTATCGTAAATTGATTTATGAAATAAGGCAATATTTTAATTCTCTTTAAATTTTTACTCGAACTATTTTTATAAATATTTTAACTATTTTTGCTTTTTATTTTGCCACAAAGAATTTAACTAGTTTTGCTTTTTATTTTGCTACAAAGAATTTAACTAGTTTTAGTTATTATATTTTAAAACAAGCAATCTATTTTTAATACTATGAGTATTTATGTATTGATGTAAAAAATGATGTAGCGATGAAAGTGTTTGAAATGATTACACAATTTTATTTACTCAAAGTATTTTCTTTTGTAAATACGCAATCTCATGAATTGTATGAAAACTATAGGTCTATGATTTAAAAAAATAATTTAATTCAATTAAAACTAATAATACATATTAGTTAACTTTTTGGTTTGCATTTATTTGGAAATATGGAACAAATATTTTTCTTTCATTGGTCGTAAGCAGTACTGCGCTATTATATGAATAAGAGTAATTTTTCCTACGTTTCAAAGTAGAACATTGAACCATTATATTAAGCGAACTCATTTTATTTATGAAAATATAAATCTTACAATAGTATTTTTTTTTTCTTCTTTTAGAAAGGGAAAACAGCAGATTTCTACTTGCAAAACTCAAAGCCAGATAGTGCTTTGCTTAAACAAAGTAACCATGTTTCAAAAGTGTCGCCAAATACGAGTTCGGATAGTATGTATTCCAATTCTAGTAGAGAAGATGTGCCAAAAACACCTGGTAAGTTTTTAAAAAGAAAAAGTTCAAAAAGTTTGGTTACTGCAAGAAAGCATTCAACTGTTGGAATGAATGTGAAACGTAAAAGCTCTCAAGAACTTTTAAATAACGAAATAGCTTCTACAGAGCCTGATGAAGTAAATGATGAACCAGGAGAGGAAAATCATGATGCGAACCCTTCCAATGAAGCAGATCTAGAAAACGAACAGAAAGCTGCCTCAAGAGAAAATGAGACAAATAATGAACTCGATTCGGAAGTTAAAGTTGATGATGAAAAAGTAGATAATGTATCGACTGAAGTAACTGGAGATTTATCTGAAGATATAGCTGAAGAAGAAGAAGGTGCTGAAGATATAGTTAAAGAAGGTGGCGCTGAAGATATAGTTGAAGAAGGGGGTGCTGACAATACTAATGAAAACGTAAATGAATCGAATAAAAAGGAGGAGGAGGAGAAGGAAGAACCTGAAACAGCCACAGAGGCCACAGAAACTGCAGAAGAAAATACCCAAGACGAAACTACGGATGATATAGCTGAGCTTGATGAAAACCTTGATAAAGAGGAAGTCACTGAACCCGAAAATGAGCACTCTGAATCAAGAAAAAATTCCAACATGTCTGCTGATTCGACGGATATCCCGCCCGATAAAGATGTGGATACAGATATTAAAGAAACTGAAACGAATGACGAAGATGTGGATGCAATTGATATTGATCCTCCACCAGACAAAGATAATGAAGTAGAAGACTCTCCAAAAGTTAGTGAGAAGGAAGAAAATGAAGAGGAAGAAACAGCTGACGCCGATAAAGACACTGGAGAAGCAGAAGATAGTCTGTCACAGTCGGAAGATTCCAATGCGACTGTTATTGAAAATGCAGTGGAAGAGAATGTAGAAAACAATGACAATTCAATTGAAAATGTAGAATCGGAAGATGAAGATGCACCAAAGACAGCATCTCAAAGACAGTCAATAGGTGATGTTGATAGTGCTTTGGCAAATATCCAAAATTGGGAAGGGAAGACTGTAGCTGAAGTAGGAAGTGGGAATATGGCTGATAGTATGGAAGTCAACGATGAACCAACACCAGGATCGACATCAGACACTGAAGACGGAGTTGACAATGATGCTGAAGTGAAACAGTTGGTAGATGACAATGATAATACTGAAGAACCATCTAAAGATGAAACGGAAGGTGATATAACTGACGTGAAGGAAGAGCATGTCACTGAAAATGAAGACCAAAACAACAACGACAACCAGATATTGGATGAAACAGAAGAAGCTACTGAAAATGCTGAAGTGAATGAAACAGAAGAAGCTACTGAAAATGCTGAAGTGAATGAAACAGAAGAAGCTACTGAAAATGCTGAAGTGAATGAAACATCAAAATCTACTGATGAAGTAGTAGATGAAGAAAATGCAGAGACAAATATTTCAAATGGCATTGAGGATACATCAGATGAAAAGAAAGAAGATAGCCAAGATCCGCCAGAAGAAACTATTCAAGAGGAAGAGATTGCAAAAGATGAAAATAAAATTGAAAATAATGAAGACACGAAAGAAGAAGCTGAGGATAATTGTGAATCAGACATGAATAAGCCAAGTGAGGTCGACCAGGAAGAAAGTAAACATGACGAGATCGATCAAGAAGAAAAAGAGCACAATGAAAACAATGAAAACAATCAAGAAGAAAATGAAAGTAATCAAAAAGAGAATGAACAAAATGAAAATTTAACGGAGAACTTGACAAATAATAATGGGAGCACAAGCAATAATCCTCCAGCTGATACGCCCCACCAAACAAGTAAGAGATTATTTTCATTCTTTAAAATTGACGCTAATAGAAAATTCTTTTATATTACTTGGTTAATATTATCGTTAATGAATGTAGGGTATTAAGATACGAGAGTCTTTGAAATTTAAAATCGTTTTCTTGAAGCTGTAAGATTTTTTTTCTATCATAACGCGGTTTATGCCGGAATAGTGTAAATTGAGTTCAAAATTAAAGCCTTTTTAATGCGCTTAATTTAAAAATAAATTTGGAACTCTTTCTCTTTCTTTTGCTTATGAATTTTAATTGCTCGTGCTTATTGTTCGTGCATTTTTTTTCTTTAATGTTATTTGTTGTTTAGGCAGTTTTTAAAGAATAAAGAGAATATCTTAAGTAACTCAAAAATGTTGATCTTATCTTAGCTTAAGTCTTTTTGGCTGAATAAAGGAATATAGGAATGTGGCTTTTTTCGAATATAGAAACCCAGAAACATTTCATTTCACTAAGTACTGCCAACACACAAATCCCAACGATAAAGTATTAATGTCTTATCAATGCAGCACTGCAAGTACTGAGTTAATACAGACTTTTCAATACAGACGTGACTATATTTGGTTCAGAGGTACAGTGCTGAAAATATTTAGATGAGTAGTTTGTTTACAGCTGTAAATATTGGTCAAAGTTGAAAATAAATAAAGATACAATTTTCAAAATGAGAGTAGTTTAAATAGAGAAAAATTTGTGTAAAAAGGGAGGATTTTTCAACTTCTTCAGAACTTTCTTCTTTTTCACCTATGTCGAAGCTGCTCGTAAAATCATGACACCAAATTTTCCCTAAAAATACCTAATTTTTTTCTTTTGTTGTTACTACGAGTTTTTGCAAAGAGACAAATTTGTTGACATTTTTGTATTTTAGAATGTAGTTACTCAAGTTCTATTCCCGATAACAACCCGTTTCAGTCATTTTGAAAAATTTGAAAGTTTAAAGAATTGAAAAAATCATATTTTGATTTCGGTTTGAAATATAGCATAAAAATTTTTTTTCACAAAAAAAAAAAATCAGGCAGTAAGTTTAAAATTATTGTTTTCTAATAAATTCGTGTCTCCAGACTTGGAATGATAATTTTCACTATTTTACGTTTAACAAAAAAAAATTCCAATAACAAAAAATATGTTTGTAATGTTTTAAATCTGGTCTTGAATCTTTTCTAGCAAATGCTGTACGAAGAATTGTTTAAATAGTTTTTAATGCTCTGAATTTTTTCAGATAATCCGATACATTTGAAATTAACTTCAAAAGTACTTGATCGACAAGTATAGTCAATAAAGTTACCCAACCACCCTCTATATATACTCTCAAACAAGCCCATTCACTTTTCATAATTAAAAACATCCGTTGTTTACTAGTACGGATTGTAAACAAAGGGAAGAAGTTGTAAACAAAGAGCAGATTGTCCCCCTTCCGAGTGAAGAATTGTATCTACGTCACGACCCCCTGACAACAGGGCCTTGGCAACCAAGTCGATAGGGCAACTTGGGGTGGAATCGATAGAGGTGCGAGGAGACCCAAATCGAGTCATTAGAATGCAGCCGGTTACGAAATTGAGAAGTGTTAGCCTGGGACTAAAGTCCACTTTTGTTATTTATACATAAGCCATTTCTTTTTAACTTTCATTATCTTAAGGAAAAAACGGACCGTGAATATAAAATATTTATTGCATAAAAAGTAAAAATATATTTTTCATATATATTACTTATGAGTATGAAATCTAAAAATGAGGGTTTGGGACAAGGGTCCGTTCATATCTCTTACAAATACAAAATTGTTTTCAACTCTAGTCCCATTAAGAAGACACGTGACTGAATATAAAATATTTATTGCATGGGACGTCTTTAAGGTATATAAATAGCCAGATACGGAATTAAAAATGTTGGCCCGGAACAAGGACTCGTTTATATCGCTTATCCCCATAGACCATTTTTCCAATTCCCTTTACCATAAAGGGAAAGTTAACTCAATATAACATGTTTATTGCATAGGATGTCTCTCAGGTATATAAACAACTGGTTTCGAAATTAAAAATGTTGTCAAGGGACAAGGGCTAGTTCATATCTCTTATACTTTGGCCATTTTTCTTAAAACCTTCGTTATCGTAACTCGTTTGCTTTTAAATTTATCTGTCTGGGAATCATACCAGTTAACTTTCAGAATGAAGCTCCAAAGAATTTCGAACTGGAGAAGCATAATGGGTCTCCAAGTAGACTTTTAAGGTTCAAAATCAAAAATGTCAGAAATAAACTACATTTTGGAATTAAATAAGCTTCAAAACACAACGGGTACCTTACTTTGTAACTAATTTCAGTGATCGTGGACTGACTGTCATAGAGTAATGGTGTGACGATGGATTCTTAAGGGGACTTAACAGTCACCGAAAAAATTTAAAAGTTCTATTTTCATCCAACATCCCAATTACCTATAAATTATTTATTTCTAAAAATGAATTTACAAACTTATTTATAACCATAGTAATTGTGTGAAAGTTATAAAAAAATAAAAAATAATAATACTTTGAGTTTACAAGCATTTTTTGAAATTATCTCAAAACAGTGATTTTTAACACCTTGGTAAGCATTCTAGGCAAAATAACTTAAAAATATTTTTTTTTTAAATTTACTAATGTTAAAAAATCGATTAACGATGATAACCTATTTTTTAGACCATATTGCTTTTAATGTTTATAAAAAAATCTATATTTTGTATGAACTAGAAGGGAAAAAAAATCATAAAATGCACATTAAAGAAATTGTACACATATTTAAAATAAAAATTTTAAGTCATCCATAAGGAACTCACTTTTACATAATATTCTATTCAAAAATTAGATTGAAATGTTAAATAGATTTTTTTTTTAAAGTGTACCTAGGTGTTGAAAATCACTGTTGATGCAAAAAATTCTTACTAACTAAAAATATTTTTTTTTTTTTTATTATTATTTTTGCCTTATTACTATATTTGCAAATATCAAACTAAAAATTCTGTGAAAAACGTTTGTAAATACGTTGAGAAATAAATAATTTATAGGATATTGAAGTTAGATGTAAATTCGGCTTTTAGCTTGTGTATGTCAAGTCCCTTTAAGAGAAGGATGCAAAAATTTCTTTCATTCACAGATATAAAATTGCATTAAGATGAGTGGTTTTTCAGTAAAAATATAGGAGATAAATATGTATAATATTTATAAGATTTGCTTATTTTTCTTGCAAAAATTCAAGTTCAATAGTGACTTTCAAAAATTTTTAAAATTTAGAAATATTTACAAACTATTCAAATTTGAAATGTAAAAATCAAAAAAGAGAACGTCCCAATATATCGTTCAATGACTTTTTTGAAGAATAATTTAAACATTTATTTTCTACAGATCTTTTTAGCTAGTTGGATCGAAAGTGAGAGTTGGTGATGGCTTTTAAGTTATATCTCTAAGGGTATAAAATTATCTTTGACGAAGTAAACACATAAAAGCACATTTCAAAGGAAGTTAAATATAAATCGATGCCACTTTGTTTGGCTTCTTTCGGAAAATCTCAGACATGGAAGTGTCAGAAAATTAATTTACAGGTGTTATTTTCAAATGAAAGCAATTACAACTCCAAGTGTTTACTCACATCTTTCGATATTTTTATTGTCAAATGCTATAGATAAAGGATAGTTTGCTTTTGAGGGTTTTATTTTGAGATATACAATGTTCAAGCTCTTCAAATATTATTTTAAATAAAGTTTCTCAAATAAATTATCATTAATGCCCCTCTATCTTAAATTACTTAGATAAAAATATAAATCAAGTCTGGGAATTTTTGTTTTAAAAATTACGTGAAAATGTTTGAAAATAGTTTTCTGTTAAAAAAAGCATAAAATGTTTAGTATTAATTGAAAATGTATTGTAATTTTTTATAAGCTATTATTAAAAAACTATTACCAATGTTCAAAGTACAATTATTTTTAAGCTAATTTTTGAAACTAATAATTAACGCATTTTTAAAATACTGTGTATACAAATAGCAAGAGTAATAAATACCCTTTTGCAATAATTATCTTTTAATTTCAATTATTATCTTTTTTAATATTTTTTTTTCTTAAAATTTTAAGTATTCGCACTTAATCGCTTTACAACTTTCGTTTAGATGGACTAGCCTGCTGGAACTACGCATTTTTCGATAGTTCTATTCAACCAAATATGGTTCATCGATTTTTTTTCAGCTCTCAAAATATTCTTTTTATATTGATTTAAAACTTTCCAAAACTATTTTGTCACTATATATGTATCGACATTTTTTACATGAATGTTGATTCTAGAAGATCACCTTGATGAGTTGATTGAACATTGGATAAAAGAAGGTGACCTCTTGCGATTGGAGCATGTTGTCCTGGCAGGACAAGGGGATCGGCTGATTGAGCGGACTTCAGATGATAAACAAGTTCAAGATTTCCTAGATCTAGTGCCAATTTACATGGTAAGTGATTTAAATCACAATTTAAAGATAATACTTGCTTAGATACATTTTATATTGAATTTTTTATGGCAGTAATGAATGATTTAACTCTCAACAATGCTATAATATTTAACTTGGTCATTTGAAATTATATAAGGGAACTTGGTACCCCTTGTTTTCATAAAAATTAATAAGTTTTTGAGCTGATCCGATAGCTGCAATTGCAGAAAAATTACATTTTCATGGAGAATTCAGCATTGCTGCAATAGCTTCTTCGATGTTTCGAACGCATTTTTCTCAGTTCGTGATTTTTGAAATTCCCACCTTACTCAAAACTTCAGTAAATATGAATGAAAGGACTTTAATTTTTTCGTGCGTCATTTTTGATATTTTTCTATTTGACAAAAATAGGCATGGATTTTTGAATAAAATATAAACTTTTTTTACAAATTTAAAAGTTGAAAAATACCCGTTTTTACGCTTTTTTTACCTACAGGTTCAGTAATTATTGTTTTTCTCGAAAACTATTTTACTTATTCTAAGTCCAATGCCTAAAATGTTAAAGTATATTACTGAAAAAATTTAAAAAAAAAAAAAAAAAAATCATGAAAGAATATTGAAAAATGAAAACGAAGATAGAATTTTAAATTTTATGAATGTTTCTAAAATTTTTTTTTTTGAATATTTAGAGCATTGTGGGAACTTTTTTTTAAATAAAATTTAATTTTTACTTAGTAATACTTTCAAATATGAAAAAATTATAATTTTAAAGGCTTAAATAAAAAAGTTTGATAGGTACCAAGTCCCTTAACGAAGACTGCTTAAAGAACTATTCTGAAGTTCCACAAAGATTTTCCGAAACTCTTACCATTAAGCAAAAGCGATCGCTCTTGTCCAAATGAATGTTTCATTAAATATTTGAATGGCAGCCACCTTACTAATTTTATAGTGAGTTGGGAGTGAATTTAAAGAAATGAAACTGTTTAGTTTTGTCATATGGTCGAGAAATATATTTACTTGATAAACGCTATGTGGTGGCAGATGGAATGCGCGTAAATAGTAAGAGTCTCCACTTTGGTGAATGCCACAGAGGAGGACTAAGGAGAGTTGATCCATATGGATTTGAAATGCTACTACGAAACTCTAATCATCAATCAAAGGCTATCGCACATATCCAAGAAAAATTTTATAGCTTTTAAAATGATTGCCAAAATTCATTCAAATTACAGATTTAAGTAAAAAGTGTTCGCTATGAAATGAAAATATGATGGTAATGAAATTTACGAATAAATAAGGTCCAAGCCCATATATCGTAAATTATTTCTGCAAGTTATTTGTAGTGAAATGTATTTTCTGTATTCTAGCGAGATCCTTCAAGAGGAAACTTTTACGTCTCGAATGGGAGAAAAACCACAAACCAAGAAGTGCGGTCGTTTGTGAAGAATATCTATCACAATCGAATCCATTGTCAACTGTGTTTTAAAATAAAGAATGCAGGGTTCATAGAGCATGGTTCTATTACGACTCCTCAAGCATGTTAGATGAGAACATCACCCGTGAACCATGATTCTGCCACACATAAAAGTATGAAAGTCGTTGTTTGGGATACGAACACCCTATGACTGGATCTCCAGATATTCGTGACAGTTCGCTTACAGTCTTAGAAATAAAAGAAACACTCCATGACCGCATTTTTTATAATATCGCAAGTTTCTTTTCTTAGTTTGCAAGAGGTTGTTGACATTTTACGATGAAAATTGGCATGAGATGAAAGATGATTTGTTAATGCTACACAAGAAAACTATCTTATATGCTCTCTCATCAGGGTTAGAAGGAAACGAGTTTATGACTACTTTAGAGATAGTCGTTTTTATTCATCGTCTTTTTTATGGGATTTTTGCGTGATAGATCACTATTAGTTGTTTCTTTGTAGTCATGGAATATATAGTTTATCCAGTTCAATACTTTGTAGTATCAGTGTTCAATTTTGACGGTAGCATACCAGTTTTTACAGATGCGGATAAGAGATTGTGATAATTTTTGTGTGGGACGAATTGATAAATATTGTCAGTTATCATTAAGTATTTATTTCATCTAATCTAAAATAATGAAAATCTACAGTCAAATTTAAGCTAATAGTTGAAATTTTGATTGTAAAATAAGTCGGTAAATTATCTACAGATTTCTAATAGCTCATGCAATTCGATGAATGTTACATATGAGCTAATGATTGGAAATGATATGTTTAATATATATTGTGCGAACGATAGAGCTCTTCTGTAAATCAGAGGTGTTATATATACAATTTTTAAAAAATATTGAGAAAAAAAATTATTTTAAAACTATAATTCCAATGTATAAGTTAGATATTTTAATTCACTTTAATGAAATTTTAATTCATTTTAATGAAATTTTAATTAATTTTAATAAAATTTTAATTCATTTTAATGAAATTTTAATTAACCAACAAATTAGAAAAACTCCAGTAGAACTACAACGCTGGCCAATATTGCTCGACAGTGACCAATCCCGATGTGGAAAGTTGTAAACCGGTCATTGTTACAGATATCAGGCAATCTTGCCAATTCTGGATAAAATATACTGGAAGTTGTGAAATGTCAATGCACAGTTATAAATAAAAATATTTTATTTATCAGAAAAAATGGAGCGTAAAAAATATGTTGTGTGATGTTTTTGACATGTTTATTTAAAATAAAATTTGTTTATTTTGGAACGAAGTTCGACTTTCGGCCAGAATCACCAATCTTCCAGAATCCTGTTTCCTATTTTGGCCAATATTAAATGGGATGTGTTAAATGGGAAGTAACTATATCACGGAAAGTTAAAAAAAATACTTAGTATTAGCTATTAATAAATTCCTGTTTGCATGTTGTGATTTATTCATCATTTGCTAAAAGTTAATAAATATAATAATTTTTCTCTTTAAAAAAATTTAATTGGAGTAAAAGTCAGTCATTAATTTAATCACAATAACTTTCCGTCGAGAGCAATATGATAACCGCTGCGTTCGGGCGTAATGTGCTTGATGAATTACATTAAAAAAAAAAAAAAAAAAAAATACTCACAATTATTTAAACAACTCCCAAGCATCATTATAAAAAATATCAAAGGAAGAGAAAAGTACAAAAGTTTCTAAAAAACAACAACATATACTTGACATACAACTAGTAGGTAACAATATTCACCTGTGTCTGTCAGTAAAATGTGTTCAACGTTGATAAAAGAATAAAAATTATTCAATCGTCTGCTTTATAAAGTGACTAGCTGAATACCCGTGCTGCGCTACGAAATTTTACCATTAGCATTTTAGCGATCAAAAGACATTCATGTATTCTACACTTCAGACGTTTGCTCCCATTTCGATCCCGACAAATTGATTTATCAAAATAGGAACTTTCCTTTGTTGACATTTTAAACGAAATTTATAATTGTGAATAGTAAACTGGAATAGTTTATTGTGTTTATGTTTGCTCTTAGTTCTAAATTTCAAAGTAGTAGCTGTATTGGAATTAAGTTAATTAGACATTAAGTTAATCCTCGTATAGTTTCAATGTTGCGTCGTCTTTTCATCCCTTAAAAATTCGTTAATCGATATTGGAATGACTTATTTTTTTAACATTTGCAAAAAAATATCAGAAAAATGACTACATTAAAAGAGGAACATTCGAATATCCCTCGTTTGGAACATTTAACCCCTTCTCGACCCCTTAAAGTTGGTTAATCGAGAACAGAATAGCTTACTTTTTCTATGTTTAATCTTTTTTGACATTTGTACCAAATTTTCGAGTTGTGACCATATGGGAAGTGGTACATTCGAATATTCCTCGTTTGGAACGTTTAACCCCTTTTCCACCCCTTGATCCACCCGAGATCGGAATAGTTTACTTTTTCTGCGTTTGTCTTTATTGATATTCACACCAGTTTTCAGAATTGTGAAAATATGAGAAGTAGGACATTCGAATATATCGCTCGTTTGGAACGTTTAACCCCTTTTTGACCTCTTAAAATGGGTTCATCGAGATCGGAATAGCTAACTTTTTCTATGTTTACCATTGTTGACATTTGTACCAATTTTTAGAGTTGTGACCATATGGGAAGTGGTACATTCGAATATCCCTCGTTTGGAACGTTTAACCCCTGTTCCACCCCTTAAAGTGGGTTAATCGAGATCGGAATAACTTACTTTTTCTTCGTTTGTCTTTATTGATATTCTCACCAATTTTTAGAGTTGTGACGAAATAAGAAGTAGGACATTCGAATATTCCTCGTTTGGAACTTTTAACCCCTTTTCGAGCCCTTAAAGTGGGTTAATCGAGATCGGAATAGCTTACTTTTTCTATGTTTACTATTGTTAATATTTGTACCAATATTTAGAGTTGTGACCAAATGGGAAGTAGGATATTCGAATGTCCCTCGTTTGGAACGTTTAACCCCTTTTTGACCCCTTAAAGTGGGTTAATCGAGATCGGAATAGTTTACTTTGTCTATTTTTACCATTGTTGATATTTGTGCCAATTTTCAGAGTTGTGACTATGTGGGAAGTAGGATTTTCGAATGTCCCCCGTTTGGAACGTTTAACCCTTTTTCGACCCCTTAAAGTGGGTTAATCGAGATCGGAATAGTTTACTTTTTCTATTTTTACCATTGTTGATATTTGTGCCGATTTTCAGAGTTGTGACTATGTGGGAAGTAGGATTTTCGAATGTCCCCCGTTTGGAACGTTTAACCCCTTTTCGACCCCTTAAAGTGTGTTAATCGAGATCGGAATAGTTTACTTTTTCTATTTTTACCATTGTTGATATTTGTGCCGATTTTCAGAGTTGTGACTATGTGGGAAGAAGGATTTTCGAATGTCCCCCGTTTGGAACGTTTAACCCCTTTTCGACCCCTTAAAGTGAGTTAATCGAGATTGGAATAGTTTACTTTTTCTATGTTTACCATTGTTGATATTTGTGCCGATTTTCAGAGTTGTGACTATGTGGGAAGTAGGATTTTCGAATGTCCCCCGTTTGGAACGTTTAACCCCTTTTCGACCCCTTAAAGTGTGTTAATCGAGATCGGAATAGTTTACTTTTTCTATTTTTACCATTGTTGATATTTGTGCCGATTTTCAGAGTTGTGACTATGTGGGAAGTAGGATTTTCGAATGTCCCCCATTTGGAACGTTTAACCCCTTTTCGACCCCTTAAAGTGGGTTAATCGAGATCGGAATAGTTTACTTTTTCTATTTTTACCATTGTTGATATTTGTGCCGATTTTCAGAGTTGTGACTATGTGGGAAGTAGGATTTTCGAATGTCCTCCATTTGGAACGTTTAACCCCTTTTCGACCCCTTAAAGTGAGTTAATCGAGATCGGAATAGTTTACTTTTTCTATGTTTACCATTGTTGATATTTGTGCCGATTTTCAGAGTTGTGACTATGTGGGAAGTAGGATTTTCGAATGTCCCCCGTTTGGAACGTTTAACCCCTTTTCGACCCCTTAAAGTGTGTTAATCGAGATCGGAATAGTTTACTTTTTCTATTTTTACCATTGTTGATATTTGTGCCGATTTTCAGAGTTGTGACTATGTGGGAAGTAGGATTTTCGAATGTCCCCCATTTGGAACGTTTAACCCCTTTTCGACCCCTTAAAGTGGGTTAATCGAGATCGGAATAGTTTACTTTTTCTATTTTTACCATTGTTGATATTTGTGCCGATTTTCAGAGTTGTGACTATGTGGGAAGTAGGATTTTCGAATGTCCTCCATTTGGAACGTTTAACCCCTTTTCGACCCCTTAAAATGGGTTAATCGAGATCGGAATAGTTTACTTTTTCTATTTTTACCATTGTTGATATTTGTGCCGATTTTCAGAGTTGTGACTATGTGGGAAGTAGGATTTTCGAATGTCCCCCGTTTGGAACGTTTAACCCCTTTTCGACCCCTTAAAGTGGGTTAATCGAGATCGGAATAGTTTACTTTTTCTATTTTTTCCATTGTTGATATTTGCGCCGATTTTCAGAGTTGTGACTATGTGGGAAGTAGGATTTTCGAATGTCCCCCGTTTGGAACGTTTAACCCCTTTTCGACCCCTTAAAGTGTGTTAATCGAGATCGGAATAGTTTACTTTTTCTATGTTTACCATTGTTGATATTTGTGCCGATTTTCAGAGTTGTGACTATGTGGGAAGTAGGATTTTCGAATGTCCCCCGTTTGGAACGTTTAACCCCTTTTCGACCCCTTAAAGTGTGTTAATCGAGATCGGAATAGTTTACTTTTTCTATTTTTACCATTGTTGATATTTGTGCCGATTTTCAGAGTTGTGACTATGTGGGAAGTAGGATTTTCGTATGTCCCCCGTTTGGAACGTTTAACCCCTTTTCGACCCCTTAAAGTGGGTTAATCGAGATCGGAATAGTTTACTTTTTCTATTTTTACCATTGTTGATATTTGTGCCGATTTTCAGAGTTGTGACTATGTGGGAAGTAAGATTTTCGAATGTCCCCCGTTTGGAACGTTTAACCCCTTTTCGACCCCTTAAAGTTGGTTAATCGAGATCGGAATAGTTTACTTTTTCTATTTTTACCATTGATGATATTTGTGCCGATTTTCAGAGTTGTGACTATGTGGGAAGTAGGATTTTCGAATGTCCCCCGTTTGGAACGTTTAACCCCTTTTCGACCCTTTAAAGTGTGTTAATCGAGATCGGAATAGTTTACTTTTTCTATTTTTACCATTGTTGATATTTGTGCCGATTTTCAGAGTTGTGACTATGTGGGAAGTAGGATTTTCGAATGTCCCCCATTTGGATCGTTTAACCCCTTTTCGACCCCTTAAAGTGGGTTAATCGAGATCGGAATAGTTTACTTTTCTATTTTTACCATTGTTGATATTTGTGCCGATTTTCAGAGTTGTGACTATGTGGGAAGTGGGAGAATTAGTGATGAGTGAGTCAGTGAGTGAGTGAGTGAGTGAGTGAGGGCTTTGCCTTATATATATAGAGATTGGAATCAATGTGTTTTTGTATTTTATTAAATCTGGATAAAAACTAATTCGAATAAATATCTTTATACTCTTTAGTACTTGGTAATTTCTCTGTCTACTTTGGATGCATGAAAAAAAACGCTATTTTGATTAATTTTTTTTAAGAATGCTGTTATGTTTATTGATATAAAACTTGTTAGGCTTAACAAAAACATTCGTAAATTACTGGGAAAAAAAATTGATTTTAACCACTTTTTTAGTGTGAAAATGCCAGGTAAACAGGAATCCTCAAAAAGTAGATAGGTGTGCGCTGTTGAAAAAATTTGAGCAACAGCCCATCTGAAACAAAAAATTTAATGGTTTTAGGTTTAGTGTGACAGTGACTATATCCCGTACCTCTAATATTAATTTATATGCAAAAATAATAAAATGGTGGACAAAAAAATAATTTAAAGCTTGTTTTTTTTGGGGTTTTTTGCATCTTTTTTGCCAAAAAAATAGTAAAAATTAAAATTTTGCAGTAATTCTGGTACTGGATATAGCGATAAATGTACAGAATATGTGGTTAAAGTTTCATAAAGATCAGTTAAGTAGTTTCTGATATATTTTAATAGCGCAACCTTTTAAGGACTCCTGTTTACCTGGCATTTTCACACTAAAAAAGTGGTTAAAATCATTTTTTTTTTTTTTTTTTTTTTTTTTGTAATTTACGAATGTTTTTGTTAAGCTTAACAAGTTTTATATCAATAAGCATAACATTATTCTTAAGAAAAAAAATTAATAAAAATAGCATTTTTTCATGCATCCAAAATAGACACAGCCCTTAAAGTGCGCAAGTCAGCGCATGAATTCTTTTGACTGTGATAATAGTATAAGTCAATAAAAACAGGAAAATGTTTGAAAACTTCTTTGCCGCAACTTTTAGGAGTTTTGAGATACCATTCAAGCCTCCTGGATTTTTCTACATAACTGCTTAGACTTGAATAGCTAAAGATATAGTATATGGCGTGCTAAAAATAATAAACTATGCCGATGAATAGAGAACATTTTATATTCTGAAATTCATGACTTCTTTTGCTGATTCATCTCCTCTGAATGTATTTGCAACCCAAAAAGCAGAAGAAAGACATTTTAGCTCCATTTGACTTGTGAATCGATTTTAAAATTCTGTTTTGGGTTACTACTCAACTACACAAAAGAAGGCTGTCAACAGCTAAGCCTGTTATGAATATAAAACATATCAACTTAGCTTACCGTCGACTAAATAGAAAGAGAAACATATCAGTCCCTAACGCTTTAGCCATTATTATATTTTCAACAAACATTACCTTGATGGAATCTTTTCCAAAAATAGTCTCGTCAAACGTGTTCATAAAAGTTTTGAGTTTCAGCGTCAGATTTTTGAGTACTCGCTTCCTATTAATTTAGTTTATATAAAGTTGTCCTAGATGTTCGGATCAAAGATAAATGTTTATCTTATATTAGATAAAGTAAAGGAAAGATAAAGTAAAGTATGAATAAAGCGGTAATATAAATGATATCATAAATGTAACAATACAATTCTATTGTTGAGGGATATAATACTCCTTCGGTTCCCTAAACGTGCTTAAAATGAGTTTCTCTCTTTTCTATAGAGAAGCTATCCACAGTATACTATCACAATATCCTAATTTTTTTTTACTATTTCTGATTTTTTTTCTTTCTTTTTTTTTTCTCTTTGCTTCAATTTTCGAGCAAATAATACTCGTAATTGTAATTAAACTATTCGTCGGAAGTGAAGGTCTTAACCTTTGAATTGACAAATCATTTATCAATTTGGATTTTGTAAAAAAAAAAGAAAAAGGAATCTTCACAATAAAACACCATCCAAAAGTAATATATAAAATGTTATGAGTAAAGGGAAAATGGAATGACATATCACCAATACCTGGATGAAATGGTATTTAACAATAAGCATGATATTTAACAATAATCATCTCTGTTCTTACCATTATCGTCAGTACCTGGTGATCCAGTGAGCGATTACAACATAATTTACACAATTCTAAAATATTCTCTTGATCAAGCTGACATTAATAGGCACAAACATCCAAAGTAGCTTTTAAATAACCACTTTCTATACAGGCTTAAGGCATAGAGGCAGAATATTTAAATTTGATACAGGTAAAATACGATGTTTAGAAAACGAAATTCATTCAATCATGAAATCTCAGCTATAACTTCTTTTTGGTTGGTGAATTCAAGATCTGAAGACTAAGAGCCGCTAAAATATAAAGGGGTGAAATATAGTTTTTGAGGCACACACACACACACAAAAAAATGCATATAAATACCCACCTCACTCTACCGTTATCGAAATGTTAAATTTTGAGGAGAGGGGAGGAGTGTTGCTGGAAGTTATTACTTCACTGTTTCTTAAGATGTAGAAACTGAATGATATCAGAACATCGCACACCACTTTTGACATAACCTCACTGTTAGAATAAGCAGATTCTTTACAGGTACTGGAAATAAGTTTGAGAATTGCATCAAGGGTAGACTGAGTTTACCATCTCGATGAATCTTTTGAACGTAAGTTGTTGCTGAACCCTTGCTGTATTTTGTAGTCTACCAAATGCAACAATCGATGAGGTGCACTTGCGGAAGTTGGAAGTAATGAGTACAGTCCGTCTGTCTTCTTCAGCACTGACTTTTGGAAGGAGCTATAGCGAAGTTGGTCAATGCTATCATTATTTTAGCCAGATATCTTTGGACAGAAAAATGTTTCTTTTTCAGGCCAAGATTCGTGCCGTCCACGAAGCTGTGGCCAAAGGTCAACTGCGGGAAGTCCGGTCTATTCTAACAAGGAAACGATTCGCCTTAAGCCGGGACCACGTCGGAGCAAGTCCTTTGCATTTGGCCGTTTTACATGGACACACTGATGTCTCGACCTATATTATCTCCCACTTTCCAGAAACGATGGATGGACCCGATAATGTGAGCATTTTTTTCCCTTTCACTTAATATACTTTTTAATTTTTTATGATGGAATTCATGGTTAAGTCCATTATGCATATATAAGAAAATGGTATAAAATAAATAATAAATGGACTTAGGAAAGTGTGATTGTAGTAAATTTTAAAATTGTCCATTATATCATAGTGATTGAAATTGTTATTTCCAGGAAGGAAGGACGCCACTTCATTATGCCACAGCGCTGCATGATAATGGCACACTTTACAGACTGCTTAAAGCAGCTGGAGCAGATGAAAACATCGAAGATAAGGTAAAAAAATTCAAAAGAACCTTTTTTACAGGTTAATCCATAAAAAATACACTGAAGCTTAAAAAGTGTCATGACAGGATTCTGATGTAATTAAAAAAATACATGTTTCTGTGGTTCTTTAGACAGGCACCCTCTCTGGATTCAGTCTTCAACATGTTTTAATCCTACAGAAAACTTAATTAAGTATTTCAAGTCCATCAAATAATAATCAATTGTTCATATTATTACAACATAATTATCTTATAACTGAAAACCAGTATAATTATCCCGATTGAAAATTATTCATCGAATGCTACATCTCTTTTAATGCAATTTGGTATTTTCGTTCTCTAATTATTTCATTAAAATTCCGATATAATTAAACGTAATTGCACATTTATGCAGTGAAATTAGTTATGTTTTAGAGTATTTTCCTGGAATTTATCTGCTGTTTAAATCTCTGATTTTATGTCAATTTAATTAATAGTTTACATGTTATAAACTATAGAAATAGTTTTTTGCAAAGCATTTAGGTTTATCAAATATTCAAATTTTGAAATTATCTCTTTATTTAGGATATCATCTTTGTTTTATAGAATATCGGACTTCAAATTCACTCTTGAACAAAAATTAATAAATATATTCATGTTAAACGTCATTGCAATGTAATTTTTTTTTTGACAAAACATAACAAATATATGTTTTTCGATATTTATATTACAAAATTATTTTTTTATTCTGCATGGTATTAAAAGTCTCATATCAATCACCAATCTTTTATAAAGTCATGTAGTTACATAAATGCGAAAAATAGATGGGTACATGGATACAGGGTACATATAAATGACTATTCCAATTAGAAGGGTTTCTAAGAGAAAGCAAAACTAAGTACAGCTTTGTTGTTCATCAGAAATCAAAAATAGCAATTGAAAGTTTCAATTCAACACAGTTTTAAGTGTTCAATGTGAACCCCTCCAGAAACACGAATGATATCGATGACGTATTAAAACTCATTTCACACTTATTTCAACTTGTCTGGTATGACGTTTTGAAAGTCCACAAATATGCTTGTCTTTAGTCAACGTAAGTTGTTAACGGTGGCGCAAACACCTGATGTTTGATGTAGTCCTAGAAAAAAAAACTCTTATGGATGATGTCACGACTGCGAGGAGAGATGAAGAGCAAAGTTCTGGGGGATCGGCGACTGACCCATCGGTGCAGCAATTAGTCAATTAAAAATCCACGTACATGCCAATATGGTGCACCATCCTGTAGTAGAATGAAATCACCAGATTCATCTTCTAACTGTGGCAAAAATCAAATCTCTACCTTATTCAAGTAATTAATCCCATTAACAGTCTTCGCATAGAAAAAGAAGGAGACGATAATTTTATGATGCAACGTGGCACTTCGTGAACTTTCGATAGGTATTTTTGATTTCCGATGAACAATTAGGCTCTGTTTTGTTTTATTTTCTGTAACTAGCTTTGGAAAGTTAGGATATTCATTTATGTACACCCTGTATTTGGTTCAATCAAAGCAATTTAAAATTCATAGATAAAAACTTTTATAAAGATGTTATTATTTATTGATTGTGCTATAAGTCCAATGTTCTAACATGAAATGTGATTCTAATGATTGTATTTTGTAATTTCAATTCTTCATAGGGTGGGCATAGTCCTAAATTCTACATGCATCATCCTGGAACACTGACCTTGACGCAACTTCTAGAACCCTATTCTCTGACAGAGTAAAAGAGTGTTTCAATCACCGATGACTTAATAAAGTCCTAAATTCTGTATGAATTATCCTGGAACTTTGACCTTGATTACAACTTCAACAACTCTACTCTCTGATGCAGTAATAGTATTTCAATCCTCGATGACTTATCAGTAACAGTTTGTAATTAAGGGGACTTGGTATCCTTCAAATTTTTTTTATTTAAGCCTTTAAAATTATAATTTTACATACTTGGAAGTATTACTAAGTAAAAACTAAATTTTATTTAAAAAAAAAAGTCACTTACCTCTCTAAATTTTCAAACATTTAAAAAAAAAATTAAAATTTCAAATTCTGTCTTTTTTCATTTTTCAATATTTTTTTCTGATTTTTTAAAAATAAATGTTTCTAGAAATATACTCTGATTTTTTAGGCATCAGATTTAGAATAAGTAAAATAGTTTCCGAGAAAAACGATAATTACTGTACGTGGGAATTTCAAAAATCACGAACTGAGGAAAATGCTTTCGAAACATCAAAGGAGCTATTGCAGCAATGTTAAATTCTCCATAAGAATATAGTTTTTCAGCAATTGCAGTCATCGGATCTGCTCAAAAACTTGCAAGAATAAGGAGAATGTTTCAAAGATTAAAAACACGTAAAAAATAGAAAATTGATATTTTTATTATTTTTTGTGAAAACAAGGGGTACCACGTCCTCTTAAGGATACAATGTCCATAAAATTGTTTGTGAACACAAGATGAGACCAGAATTATCAACAGAATGTAAAGTTAAGGAAAGACGCTCTCTACCCTCAATGATTCAACAGCAGGTGGACATTTGACAAACGAGACGTTATTGACTCATCATGCAAAAATTACACTGGTGTTAAATATTGAATAGAAAAATGACACTGGTGTTAAATATTGAATAGAAACATGACGCTTAACTTTTCTTTCGTTTGAGAAAGAACGCTGACAATGAACTGTCATGTAAAATAAATGGATTTTTGTAACAACATTTTTACACGGGAGAAGGTTAGAGTTTATAGTGACATTTAGAATGGACAATTACGATTATATTTGGAAAAGAGACTTTAGAAATTCCGTACATTGTTTCTTGGGAGTGATCTAATATTTTGTAATGTATTGAAAAAAAGTAAGTGAAGAATATCAGCTTATATTAGCAACTTTTTAAGCAGTGTTTCTCAAATTTAAAATTCTTTTAACTTATAACATTATGTGCTCACTAAAAATGTTAGTTTTACAGCAGCTAGAAACTTATACTTCATATAAAACGTTTAAAATACATTTTACATAGAATGAATTTTATCTTACAGACATTCAAGTCAATATTGATTTTTAACAGAAATAAACTTCTGTCTTATTAGATTGTGCATTATGACACTCAGTTTTTAAAATATTTTATTTGAGTTCATTTCTAAATTCAAAATATAGAATTACTATTTGCCATTTTATGCAAATTAAAGAAACAGCACATTTTAAAGGGCTTTTGCATCTATGTTTGACAATTTTTGCATAAAATCTTAATACAACGCCGGTTATTCAACTTATATTGTAGTTTATATAAACTGAGCGCTAATTTTTTAATTAATCATAAAACCTTTTAATTTTGTTCTGCAGAACGCTTCATACTTTCCAGATATATACTTAATACTTCAATGTATATTTCAAAACGTGTATACACTAAGCTATAAAAGAGAAATATAACCTATTTTGTATACACTTTTATTTTAGAGTTATTTTATGAGACGTTGTAAGGCAAATGTATATTTGATCCGGATTAAACATACAAGGAGACATCAATATGTCTACAAAATAATGGCATTAACATAAGTCCTTGAATATAAGAAGCATTCTTTCCATTGATGTATATAATTTAAATAAAAACTAAGATAATTTGTTTTTCAAAATTGATTGAAATCATCTTAGAATGTTTTTACGTTCTTAAAAGAGGAATTTGAATCGAAAGAATGGTATTACATTCTTTCTATTTCAGCTATTGACAAAGTGCAGAAAAATGTTGTTTTCGTGTCCATTCCCTTGAACAATTTTATTCATCAATGCAATTCACTCTATTTCCTATTCACTAGAATAATTGAATTGAGTTTTGCATTTACATTCACCGAACATTCATTATTATTTGTATTAACAAAAAAAAAAAGGAATTTAGAAAGACATTGTTTCAAATAGTGGCACACATAAACATAATTACAATGAATAACTTAAACAACTTATTTCAACAAATTAATATAATGGGAAATTTTAGAAAATATAATATAGAATAAATATACTTGTTAAGAATTAATATAAATCAGTTAAGACCAATGGATAGCAAATAAAATTTATAAATAGTCATTTAAATCACATAAATTCTAAATATGTGTTTTTACTATTCGACTGAGAGGCGACTTCAATTTTTGGACCCCATCGATCATCATTCTGAATTTCTTATAGAAGTTAGAGAAAAGTGAGTAGATTACGAATCCACTGGTCTGCCGTGGCAAAAATGGCCTAAACTGGTCAAAATCGACTTTTAATAAGTTGAACTAAATCCAATTCCCAAATGCGCCATAACTTGACAAATAATGAGCATTTTTTTATTATTTGGAAACCCTCACTCTTTAATTTTCCTTTAAGAAGGTTGCAGACGATTCAGATATCTGGCGACGGTCTACTTGCATTTATTAAAATTGAGCCAAGTTGGCAAAAAATATTACGTCACTTACGACGTAACTGATGTCACCAATTTGGCTTATTTTTAAAAGATACAAGTTTTCCCAGTTAAAGATCAGAAATCGTTTGCGCTTTTTCTCATTGAAAATAAAATGAAGTGGGTTGCCAGACGAATAAGTTTGTTCTATTTTTGGCAAGTTATGACATATTAGGCAATCGGATTTTAGTTCAACTCATTCCAAGTCGATTATCGATAAGTTTCAGCCATTTTTGCCACGGCAGACCAGTGGATTCCTAATCTACTCACTTTTCTCCAATTTCTATAAAAAATTGTTTGATTGAATGATGTTTGATGGGGTCCAAAAATTGCAGTCGCCTCTCGGACTATATATGCAACTTCATAAATTTTATAAGATCATTATCAAAGCTCCATTAGTATTTCCTAAATTTAAAGAAATGTTATATTTGAAGAAACACTGTTTAAAAAGATGTTTTGCTAATTGAAAAATGTATTGATGTTAATTCTATATAAATATTATGTATTTTGCATTCTTGTAAGGAATTGTATCCGTGTGTTTATATTTTTATTAATACTTGATTTCTGATTGTGTTGGAAAATGGCAGTTTATAGAATTGATGAAATTGAACATGGCAGCTATAAGAAAAGGTTCAAAAATGTTAACTCTAACCAAAAGAATGTTGAGAGTACAATTCTGAGACGAAATTTTCTTCGTTCGTTCCAAATCGTCCAAAGTAAATGCTCTCTAGTTTTCACATCTACAACTAATAAGCAATCATTCATCATTTAACACCCCATGAAATATCACTGAAGATATTGTGCCAAAAAAGTAGAATGAAATTTTATATAAAAAAATATGGAAGTATATAGTTTTAAAATATTATGTATGAAAAATATAATAATAATGCTTTTGAAATTCTTAATAGTACCAGCTAGAAAATTGGTCAGGTATTCTACGCTTTAATCGGAATATGATTTTCATCATTTGGTAACCTCTCGCCATTAAGAATGTTTAATAAACAATATAAAATAGCATGTTAAACGAATTTTAAGATTATTGTAATTGTTCGCGAAGATTCGTAAGTAACCAGAATTATTTGTATTGTAGCGTATTTATTTGACACCAAATGCGAGTAAGTCTTATTCAGAATCAGACTTGGGAAAGAATAAGTTATTTAGTAATTATCAAATTAAGCATATGTAGATATTGTTTTTTGTAACATCTAGAATAATGATTTATTTCATTAATAAGTAACTGCTTAATTAAACTACTTAATTTTTTTGAATTTTTTATTAAGTGGCTTTCGTATGAAAATGTGCAATTTTTGGTTTTTCAATTAATTCAATACTTTTGTATGCTAATTACTTACTAGTTGCTTTCGAAAAAAATAAGATTTATAACTTGACAAACTGGAGTTACTTCTTTTAATAAAATAATTTTAATTACTTAAAAACTGACGAAATGGGATAGTTCGTCTGTTCATAACCATTTATAAACTTAAGAAATTCTATGTGCAATACAAGATGGCAAAATACGTAACAACAAATGCTGATTTTACGTAAATAAATAACAATAAAGGATATGCTAACCTATATAGAAATCACACAAAAAAAATACTTTTAACCCATTACATTACGAATCTTCGTTTAGCTTTAGTACAAAAATAATATAGTTATGAAATAAATAACTATCTCCTGGATAACTAAAATCTGGAAAATAAAAACAAGACAATGGCAAATTTGCTGATACAAAAACAAGTTTCTTGTTATAAGATAAAACGTTTTCTTAATTTAATTTGGTTTAAAAAGCAAATATTACAGCAAAAAAAAAACATAAAAGTTATTTACGTTTTATAAATTATTTAAAAAAAAAAATTAACATACAGAATCGAATAACTGTTTTCTTACGTTATTCTTTTATGTATTTGAAATTCGTCTAAGATGTCATTTAAAAAAAGTTACTTTTATTCCATGCTAATTCTAGTTTATTATTGAAACCAAAATTAACATTATATTTTTCTTTTACCTTTCTCGTAATACTTAGCTAATGAATTATTACGAATTGGTTATTTGTTATGCCACATCCCCATATAAAGCGGCATCTCATAATTAGTCTCTTTTCCTTGTTGAAATAATATTTTACCAATTATGCTCAGTTTTATTAGTCAGGAAGCCTCTCTATGGTAAACTTATTAATAGGGGTTTGATAAGAAATCCCAATTATAGCAATCTTTGAAAATAAGAAAAACTTAATTAACCTTAAGATAGATTTAAAAAAAGAAAATATTCATGCATTGACTCTAAATGTTAGTTAGTACAAAACAAGAGCATTGTAAAGTAGGATAATGTAAAGAGGCTTCATTATTACTTTTTGTTATTTAAAGAAAACGAAAAGTATTAGATGTGTAATAAAGAAGTGGCATTGTTACGGTGTTTCAAAGTAATGTAGACAGTTTTCAACGCTCTTAAGTAAATACAAAATAGTTAATTTATAATATTCATAGCACATTCTATTAGTTTATAGGTATATTTTAATATACTACATTAATTAAATATAATGTTTATGTCAAAAAATGTTGTTAAATATGAATATATATAGATTGCTTTTTGTACATTGTTATTTGATGTTTGAAATTTTTTTAACTAAACGCAAACTTGAAATTCGATATATTGTATAGAAATATAAGTTTTGCTAAGTTTATAAGAATGTATATAAAGTTAATAAGAATTTCCTTTTCATTTAGTTTATTTACGTACAGCTAAAGCTATATATAAGTTAGGTTAAATCACCTAAACCAATTTTTGAGTGAAATAAAATTCCGACTATAGTGCATTTTGGACATAGTGGATTTTCTTTATTCGTTAAATGGAGCGGTTTCTATCCATATACCAAGCTAAATCACTAAAATGAAGCGTTCAAAACGAGATGTGATTGGTTAGTTGGCTCAACGAGTGATTTCGGTGTTTTTGTTTAACATACATATATAGGAAACATAAGGATTTATATTGTGTCCACTGCAGCCATTCGCCACCCCCCTTAACTTTATACACCAAAAGATAGTTTTATAAATAGTAAATTGATAATGTGCTATCTGATGAAACTGCCTGTAACGCCATTTAGTGGCAAAGTCGGGATTCAGCATACTATCTGAAAAACTAAGCATAGTGCATGAACATATTCGATTACAAAGTTAAAAATCAGCATCGTTTCAGTAGGAAAATACACTTTATGCAAATGAATACTTAGAACTTAATGCACTCAATGCTCGTTTTTAATTCAAGTTTACATTTGTCTACACTGTTACTTCACGAAAAGTCTAATAAGTAAGCAATTAGTGGCCAATAGACAGATACGTCCCCGTCAAACAAATATAACATTTAATTCTCGAGGTATTGTAACAAAAACTATTGATAACTAATTGCTAGATTCAGAGACGATTCGGTACGTAACAACGCAAGCTAACAAACGGAATTCGCGTTCTCTTCAAAGTACTCATTTTCATACGGTTTCTTTTCCTACTAAAACAATGTTGCTCTACATTTTTATAATTGACTATTGTCATGTATCTTGCATAGTTTTCGATATAGGCACTTTAAATCATGACTAACTCATTAAGGTGGCGTTATAAGTAGTTTTGTCAGATAGCGTATGGCCACTTTACTGTACAATTGGTTAGATACGTATTTTATAACAATTGCTTCTAACAGAAAGAAAGTAAAGATAAATGGGAAAGATATTTAGTGGAGACTATGTATGCAGGGTTTCCAAAATAGTTGTTATGAGATTTATTTATTTTGCTTTTAGAGATATGGTATCGTTGAAAATCAAGAAATTGTTTCAAATAAAGTAAGGAATTATTAAAACAAAGTATGATTTTCATCGGTAATTTATTTAAATGTTTTTATTTTTTTTATTTTTTTTACAGTGTCTGTTGGGAAAAGTTTGATTATAAAAGTATTCAAATGCTGTCAAGTGTGTTGTGAAATCACAAATAAATCAAACTTTTACAGTATGAAATTATTTGAAGTACAACGTATTCAAAACCATAACTTGACTTCACAATTTAATTTTTAAATTGATTATAATTCGGTTAGTTTTCAAGTTGATGTAATTTTTTTTTTATTTAACGTGGTTTAAGTGGTTTAACCTCAGAAAAACTTATATATAAAATATATATATATATATACAAGGAAATTAATTTTACGTATATATTTAATAAGCAACTAGAGAGACTATTAAAAAAATTATGTATAAGTAACCAGAAATCGGTATTAAAATTTCAATAGTAATTTGCCTATATACTGATCAAGTGACTTAATCTAGAAGATAATTTAACTTTTCTTTACAGAAACAAACAAAAAAATACATTTTAAACTATTCTTCTGAAATACTGTTACATATATTAGTTTATGCGATTTCTCTGGTATTTATTAAACATATTAGATTCTCATTGTTAATTAAATATATTACATTGGCATTAATTTAAACTGATTTGCTGTCAGAGAATTAATAAAGGAATGTGATAAAAAAGTGCTTACTCTTGTATTTTGTCTAACAATTATCAAGGCAAGAAACATTTAAACTCATAACTTTTGAATGAACATCATTGAAATATTTGTAAATATGCCTGTTCAGAATGCACATTTTTCTTATTTAAATAATTAGTAAGAAGATTTAAGATTGTCAAGAAGATATAAGCATTCAATACATTTTTATTACAATTTGAGAGTAGAAATGATGGTTTATTTTAGGAAAAATATTTTGTTTTCTTTAGACCGAGTGATACATTTCAGTTGATGAATGATAATGAATTTCAATATAATTTTGAAAGTTACAATTATGTAAAATGATAATAAAAATATTAGTCATTGGACATACATGTATATGGTTTATTGAAAATTTAAATATTTGATTAAATATGATGATGTTTGATAAATTATGGAATTTTTTACTTGAATAAAGATGAGACACATTTATTGATGCTTTTTATTGACCTTCAAATAAAACAATGATAAGTTAATGTAAAAATAACTGCACCTCAGTGGGTTTGAAAAAAAAAAATTGTACAAAATTTTGGCATAAACGGACAATTTTAAGGTGACCCTCATTGACCATGAAGCTTTGAAAGTTCCACCCCAAATGTCATTTTTCATATACTTCATTTTCCTTTAAGATATTTCATTTTTAGTTATTTTATTTTTTGCCCACTTGTAATCATTAGTAATAGAAATAGATTACGAGTTTTCATTATTTTTACTCGACCTAACCATCTCATGATAAAATGTATAATTCTCTGGGACTGACGCATAGGACATGTGCTCTTTTTTTCTATTCGTAAACAGGTTAGAATTGAGCAAATATGATGAATTAAGTAGTTATATTTTTGTGTTATATAATACTAATTGGTGGCAAAGCTATATAGAAAAATAATTATTTTAACTAAGTTAAAGGTACATTTATAATCCACTGACGAACGGGACACGAACTTGTGAAAGATATGACAGTTTTCAAAAGATTTAGAGAAACCTGGGTAAAACTCAACGAGAACTTTTACGTAACTGGTAGAATTGAAATACATGATGATGTCCGCACTACCATTCTTGATATAATTTTTCTACGCCTAAACAACAGTGAGATGACTATTGAGAATTGATGAAATTAACGATTATCTTTCTTAGAGGTATTCCGAAAAATGGGATATCATTTCATATATGTCCGCCTGATGGCTCTGGGGTTAGCGCTTTGGCATCGCATACAGAAGGTGCTGGGTTCGAATCCTGGGTTAGGCATGAGTGTTCGTTGTGGTTCGGAATCCGCGTTAAGCTGTATGTCCCGACCGGATTATCCATTATTGTACAAAAAATAGGCCGTATGTCCGAGGCTAATTTCTGTCATTAGAAGTAATTAAAATGCCTTATCATGCTTTTCTATTTATGCGTCAACTGATAAATTAATAAAAAAGTAATACAGATATCAGCGAGGCTGCTTGAAAAATAATTCTAACAACCTCTGGTACTTAGTTTTGAAACTGTGGCTTCATTCTTATTTGATGACAATATTCCTATAGAGATTAAGACACATACTCGTATGTCTGAACTATCGATATAGATAAACAATTTGATAGACTGCTTAACGCTGGGAAAATGAAGCCGTTGCCAAATGCCTTTGGTGGGATAAAAAATACGGATTGCCATGGATTGAAAATAACATTTTGGGTTGTACACAGCATAAATGTCATTAGTAGACCTTAATTAGTAATAATGTGCAAAAAACCATCTACTCTACCACTTTACATGGTATTTCGCATTCCCATCCTACTATAAAAGTGAACTGTGATTGGTTAATCATCCCACCAGTGTCACTTACCACCGGCGTGTTTTTCCTCTTGCATTGACATCGGAGCAGTCTATCCAGTTGTTTATCTATATCGATGTCTGAACTTACACTGGAACCAGAAAAAGATGGTAAAGAAGAAGAAAAAAAGTTAGCTGAAGAAGTACATTCTGCAACAAAATGATTTTTCTTTCATTAAAAAACATCGAGTTTGTGTCTGTTGTATCTATTGACACAAACACTTTATTCGCGAGATTTTCTGTTAGCACAGGTCGAATCCTCCAACGTGGAAAGTTAATTCTGGTTACAAAATAGGAATTGAAAAACTTGAAAAGACATTTTGTTGCAAGTAATGTTGCAGAAAGAGGTGTCAACTCATTCAGTATTACAACACCGTTCTCATAAAAGATAAAATGATAAAAAATGTGTTTTACAGATCGTTGCTGGGGAAAAAAGTACCCAACTGTTACTAAATACTCTCTTAGGAAAAAATAATGTTCAGTGTTAGTTGATTCTATAGAAGTAATTACTTAAAATAAAAATGCTTTTTTTTTCATAGAAGTTATGATCGTTATTAAAGAAAACCGAAAATGTCTTTAATTGTTCATGTTATTTCTGAAATTTTAAATGTTTACTTTTAAAAACTTGACTCAAAATGTTTTTAAACAATTGCTGGGATTTACCTGGATGTAACCACGTAAATTTCTCTAAGAAGAAAAAAAGAAAATGGTTACAATGGAGAAGAGTGTACTCTTTTGAACAGAATTAAACATTGCTTTTTCTATGTTCCAACTTCAAGGTGTTTGAGGGCCACCTTGCAGATGTCCCTTTTCCAGTACGCACTATATTTCATCTATTTTAATGCTGCCTTTCTTCACAAAAGCTTATGTCTTTTCATCAAGTACGTTTTGTTATTCATTTTTATGTATTTAACTGTATTGTATTTATTCAAACCACAAGTAACAGTTGACCTTGAAACCTTCTTATTCAAAGCATCTGCAATTCGGCGAAGAATGCATATTTTTTTGGACAGCCATGCAAACAATTCATCTCCGATCATTTTGAGACAACTTCGGTTTCGCCCCTGATCCATGATGTACTGAACCATTTGTTTTTATTTTGAAACATTTTCTGCAGCACCTTTTGATCTTTGAATAATGTTACTAATATCACATATAGACTTGCCATTTCCATACAAGTTTCACTCATTTCGAATTTCATTTTTAGTAAGTTCTTTTCCACGAGGCGTTCTAAATCATTATACAGGTCGAAAATGGTACTAAAAAAAAAAAAAAAAAAAAATAATAATAATAATAATAACCACAAGCCTAGACCCGCAGTTAAAATATTTGAATATTGACCTGCTATTGTGCGCATGCGTGGTACCTAAAGTAAAATATATCAGGTGCCCTTATAATTTTGAACCAATAAAATTTTGTAAAAAAGTATAACTGTTTAAAAGAATTAGCATAATTTATTCATGTATTTTGCTGAAAAGTATACTGAAAGTGTGTTGTAACAAAAAGTTATCATACTGTTTGGATACAGCTCATTTGAAGGAAGTTCTTTTGTCATTATTACGAGGAAATTACGACTATCCTTATAATTATGAGTCGCACTGTAGTGGCTTGGAAATGCAAGACATTTTTTTAAAAATTACCACTTTAGGAAGTTAATAAAAATATCCGACACCAATTGGAGACCGTAAAAAATACCTATTTGCTATTAAATACTCTCATATGAAGGAATAATATTCAGTGTTAGTTCATATTGTGTTTTTATTCTTTTATTAAAAATGCTTTTTTTTCATAGAAGTTATGACCATTATTAAAGAAAACCTAAAATTTCTTAAGTTTTTCATGCTGTATGAACTAACACTGTAGCTAGAAAAGCAAAAAATTTTCTGATGATTCTTAGTTAAAAAAATATTGCTTAGAATTAAGTTAAAATCGATATATATTTGAATGCAAATTTCATATATGTGTGTATTCCTATTTTAAATCGATACTGAAATATAGATTAGAATTTAATTAGAAAATTCCATTAAAAATTTGATATTTTTTTTATTTAAACTTTTATTCATATTAACGAAATGATCTGGAAACCTACAGTAAAAAACACCAGAGCAAATTTACTTTTATCTCGTTCTTTTTTCTTTTTTTTTTAGTTTAAGAAAGGGAATTCCAGGGATTTGATGGATATTAATTTTGATTCATGCGTTAGGAACCTATAAAGATAGATAGATAGTATAAAACGAAAGAGCGCTATATCTTTTAAACTTGAATAGAGGAGGTGGAAGAACATTATTAATTATGTGAAGCAGACTACACCAAATGATGTGTCGAAAAATAGGAAGGGGGCCATTTATAAAACTGTCAATGCTTCAAAGTAGGTGGAGAGATTCCATTAAACAGCCTGCCTCACTAAAACAAAGCATTTATTGTATTTCTTTGTTTTTATGTTACTTTTGAACGAGAAGAATGGCATGAATAACAGCAAGATTATTGTATTCAATAAAATCGATTCGGATGACTTTAAATATCTACATTCATGCATATTTGATTTTATATGTTACAAAGAACGTAGTTTTGTTATAACTTCAAGGTGATTTTAAAGTCGCGCATATTGAAGTTTAACTCCCCGTAAAAGTACCAGTTTGAGAATTTATATTAAAATAAATTATCTCAGAGATTAGTTAAAACAATGGCTTTTATTTTTAACAGATAAACTCAAGGTGTCACAATAAACTTTCGAAATGACGTCCTTTTTCAAGTATTTAAAAGCGTATTTGTTTTACCAGATTTCCTAAGTCTCTGCTGAGCAAGACAGTATTGATGTTAGAATTGGCTGTTGCAAAGTTCGTTTTCAGGACTATTCGACAAACGCAGAAGCTTCGTTTCAATTTCTGTCAGTTTTTTATCATCCAAGGTGAATGACCTATCGTCTCTTTTCTTGTCGGTTACCTACCTAGTTGTCCTGAAACAGTGAACTAATCATGGCATCGTTGAATTTTTGGGTACTTCTACATCAGGATACTTCTTGAGAAACTCTTCAAAGGCGCGAGAATACTAATTTCATACAAAATAACATTCCAGCATGAATATTTGCTGTTCCTAGCAAAACAACACCTCAAATATTTCACACATGAAGTTCCCGTGTACAAGATCACTGATTATTGATTTAAATACATTCGAAACAATCTGCACTTACCATCAACCAGGAAGAAATCGAAAATTAATGCGTTTTTACTGAATTATGGTCCATTAGGATTTGATGTGCGTGACTTTAAAATCCCACTACATATTTCTTTTAATTGTAAGTATTACGCATAAGATACCATTCTATCTATGTATATAAAAGGGAGTTGTCTGTACGTCTGAACCTACAAATCCACAGCTTTGCACAGAGAGGTAAGAAATTAAGTATATAGAAGATTTAGTACATGGAGATTGTAGAGAACCACTTTGAAATTCGATTAAATGTTGCTTTCATTAAAATTTATTAACGCGAAAAAAAATTCTTGGAATGGTAACAATATTTTTTATTACATCAGAATAAAGCCTAAATTTATTTTAATGTGTTTCCCTTATTTTTCTGATTATTTTTATGTATTACAGTCGTCTGTCCTTCAAGTGATTCGAATATTATCATTATTTTCTATATATTTACTGTGAAACGACGCTCTGCGAATGCGCCGTTTGAAAACGTAATTGTACGTACTATTGAAATCCACCGAAAACTTTAAAATCATTTCGATATTTTCTAATATTACTTTTTATTTCCAAGTAAATATTTATTCGTTTCCTTTATCCAGAATATCAAAAATCCTTCTTTTTATTTTTTATTTTTAGTATAGTTTTTTTGTACTGTGTATCCAAGTTTCATATTATTTAATACAGATTACAATAAGTTTTTTGTATTATACGAGTTTTAGTATTTACACTAGACTATTTTGTAATTTACACCAGAAGCGTAGTATTTCATTTACAATTTATTTCTTTGTTGTTTATTTTGATCGTGATTATGAAGTTGGTAACTTCTTTTTTCACTGTGTACTAAAAAAAAATTTGAAAAATACAAACGTTTTTGGGTTCAGATATTGTATAAAACATTTCCTTGGCGCGATTTTATTTGGTGCTTTTTCACAGATAAATGCGGTTTCTAGCAACGGTTTTTATTTTCAGCTTTTATTATTACTTATATTTTTACTTAAATTGGTACTAATCTGTTAGACGAGTATCAAATAAAAATCACCAAATTTATGACCTAAGTAATCCAAACTAACAACTTTCAAATAATTTATAATTTCTATATTTAGAATTGGCGATACATTACGCGTCATTTAAACATTTAAGTTTGGTGCCAACTGGTAACCGCCTAACGCAAAATAGTAATATTAAGAGTCTCTTAATAAATATTAAGAGGATCCTTAATATTTATATTTTAACTTAATTTTATTATTATTTATTTTTAGTTTTCTTTTAGTTATCGTGTTTTTAATTTTTGCGATTTTTCTGATCGTTAAATGAAAAAAATCGCCAAATGCCCTATACCTACATCTGTTCCACTTTTTCTTAAATGTAAACTTCTATGTTTTTCAACGGGTCCCCAGCAGCGCGGGGCCACACTGCTAGTAGTTTATAAAGATCAAAAACCAAATACGTATAGCTCCAAAGGTTAATAACTAAGGAAATGTTTGAACCTTTTATCTGTATAATTCTTGCACGCGTACCCAAATAAGGGCAGTTTTCGTATATACGGTTTGATAACACTCTCCGTTTGTTTAAATATCGGAATCGGTGGCTGAGAGGTTGAATCGCACTGAATATTTGTCATGCTGCGGCAGAATTAAAAATAAAAAATAAAAATAGCGTGTTCAACCAGAAAATGAGAGAGCAAAAAATAGTTTTGAAATGCATAAAGCTTGAAAAAATGCTTAAAAGGGTCATAGAAGTGGTCTAGCTTGTGCATTGGTAGTGTTTCTGTTGAAGAAAACATTATAGTTCCATGATGGAAGTTTGTTCTTTCTATGGATCCCACTTGTGAAAGAACAGATTCTGCTAGGAAATATATAAATGTGATAATTAACTTTAGTGGTTTAATATTTTATTTATTTATTTATTTATTTATTTATTTATTTATTTATTTATTTATTTATTTATTTATTTATTTATTTATTTATTTATTTATTTATTTATTTATTTATTTATTTATTTATTTATTTATTTATTTATTTATTTATTTATTTATTTATTATGACACGAAAAACATCTTAATGTAAGATGTATTTTCGAAGACGTATATTACTTTAACGAGTAAAGTGACCCTGTACTCTCTTAAGAAACCTTTGAAAAACCATTTAAAAAACCAAACTTCCTCTATTTACGTACATCTGAAGGATTTGAAAAATATATCACACATTGACAGTGTAATGCTTGTAACATTGATAAGCAAAGCATTTAAAACGTTAGAAAAGTTATTTTGGCTGATTGAAATATATTTGATTTTAAAAAAAAATCATATTTTGTGGACTTTAAATTAATAAACTATCTCTAGAAAAAGCCCTTCAATAGCTTTCTGGTCCTAGTCTCCGTGGATCGATTGGTACAGTGATTTCTAATCATTCAAGATGGTCCGGTTCAAATCGTGACTTTGCCGTTCTTCGCTGAAAAACGGTTGTTTCTAGCGTTTCCGGAATGTTGCGTGGATATTTAAGAAATGGAAAATTGCGAGGCCATGCGTACAGTTTATAAGGTTTATGGAACTTTAGGGTAGTAAAAGAACCGTAGAAGAAAATTTGTAAATATTCTCACATCAAAGTTTTGATGGCGATTTTAGAATTGTTGGTTTTACAACCAAAAAAAAAAAATCTTCAGTGTACATACAGTAAATGCTCAGTTTGGAGGGAAAATACTTTTTATTGTGAAGCATAAAATCTAAAAATTAGTGATGCAAGACAAGGTGCGTAACCTCCCCAAATTTTAAATATATATTACAATTGTTCGATGTATCACTGTGTGTTGTAAGCCTTTTACTTCTAAATAAAAAGTGCATTGTACCTAGAGGTCGGAAATATCGATCAAAATAAATATCGATACTATATCGTTGCATAGAAAAAAATATTGATAAAATATCGATATATCGACACATGATTTTTTTTTTAATTTTATTTTAAATTTTTCCCGAAACAAAGTTTTTCGGGGCAAGTTTCTACTTTTCATGATTGCTTTTTTATAAGGTGACTACTTTTTCAACTGAATTGGTCTATTAGAAAAAAAAGTTATATTTTCTCTTACTTGGTGCAGTGATTTTAAGAAAAATTTAGATAATTTTCAATAGCTTTTAAGTGTATGGAAAATATTGAATATTGGTGCCGTTTTAATGTCTCTCAGCCAAGTTCAAACATTAGTTTTGAAGTTTTTGAAAAGGAAATAAATAAAGTCGAAAAAACACATGAAACTACAAAACGATCATCAAAAAATTTAAAAATTTGAAAATATCAATATATCTTTGACTTTTATCGATATTTTTTTATAAATATCGATATATCGCTGACCTCTAATTGTACCCGCAAGTGAATCCTTTAAGCTAGCTCTGTATCTATAATGCAATTTTTATGAGGATTATGAAATTTCCTTAAGTCTATAACTTCACCTTATCTGATATCTTAAGAAAGGTCAGTAAGTACACATTATTTAATGTTTACGAAAATAAAAATCAGATGTCAGTGGTTTAACACAAGGCTTCCTGACTAATTAAAAAGATTATTTTTAAACAATAATGTATACCCATATTTTTTAAAATAGATTTCTAAAAAATTATATACTTAAATTTATGTGTATTTCTTGAATTTGAAATTTAAAAATAATATATCGCTATTCAATATTGACTATATTAAATGTTTAATTAATCAAAGCTTCCAGATCTATAAGTCATTTTATTTGATGCTTACAAATATGAAAATAAAATGTCAGTAGTTGAACACAAAGCTTCTTGACTAATGACAAAGATTATTTTTTAAACATAAAAGTATACCGACATTATTTAATAGATTCCTTAATAAAGGAGTTTATATATTTTCTAAAATTTTGAGATCTTAAAAATAATACTCCATTATTGAACATCTAAAAAATGAAGTGTTTGATTAGTCAAAACTTCCTGACTAATAATCTACAAGTACACCTTATCTGATATTTAGGAATATGAAAATCAAATAAATATCAGTGGTTGAAAGTAAGACTACCTGACAAAATCAATTGCTTAACTATGTAAAATACACGAATAAACAAAGACTTTAAAGGATTAAATCTTGGTAAAGCCTTCAGGGCAATAAATTAATCTCTTTCGACATTAAGACTTCAATACTCTCTTAACACTGGATTAAAAAGGTTAGAATTTCATTTCCTTCGCATTTATTTCCGATTATATTTCAATGAATACGATGTTTCTATGACAGACGCTTACCTAACAATCAGATGGATGTTCAATCAATATCACCTTTTCTAAAAGCCCATTAAAAGGTTTTAATAGCTTACTCCGTTGTCCTATTTTTATGGGCCATTAATAATGTTGTTTGCGTCGTGTATTGATTGCGGCATTTGAAATGTTTGCATTCACTTGTTATTGGATTAAAGAGAGACGTATTCTTTAAGATTTACTCAAACCGATCTGTGTACCTGTGAAAGGCTATTTATAGATTCCATATGATCTTGATTTCATAGTTGTAAATCGTTTTAATCTTTTTAAAACAAGTGTCATTTAAACGGTGTATTATTTTTGCGTTTGTAAAAAAATAGAAGAGATATAGAATGATCGACTTTGAGGGCAAAATAAAAGTTAATAATGTTTTATAAGAATAACTGCTCATAATTGTTTAAATTATTATTTTTAAATTTCAATGAAACACAGAAGAATTGTCAAAACAATAGTTTTAGTAGGCTAGTTGCATTGTTGTATTTTAATTTTTATTGCTCAAGAGTTACATGACTGCTATACTGCATCCAAACCTACAATTTTTTTAGTACTGGGAGACAATTTTAATATTCAATTTGTACAGCAGATAAACATTTATTTTATTTCATGAAAGTGTGTGTGTGTGTGTGTGTGTGTGTGTGTGTGTGTGTGTGTGTGTGTGTGTGTGTGTGTGTGTGTGTGTGTGTGTGTGTGTGTGTGTGTGTGTGTGTGTGTGTGTGTGTGTGTGTGTGTGTGTGTGTGTGTGTGTGTGTGTGTGTGTGTGTGTGTGTGTGTGTGTGTGTTATAATAAACTCTTTCATAAGTAAATGAGAAAGCGTGATTCTAAAAAACTTTCTCATAAGTAAATGAGAAGGAATAATTGTAATAAACTTTTAAGAAATGAATAAAACTGTATTACACTCATACGTGTTTGGCAAAAATATATTAAAACTATATTAATGCGTTTGACGATGAAAACTAGGAAATTAATTTTTTTGTATTGTTCAAAAACTAAATCTTTATAGGGTATACTTCAAATTTCTAGTTTTTCAATAAGCGTATGCGTCATTTTTAAAAAGCTTTTATTCTTATCTTACAATAGAATTATTTACATTTTCAACACTGCAGAAGTAATTGTAAATGAGTACTAAAAAAGTTTTAACTCGCCTATCTCTAAGTAAATTAACGCTTCAAAATTATAATTTAAATTAAATATATTTCCTTTTTATTTTAAATTAATCTCTTCAAATGGAATTCAATGGTCAAAATGGAATTTTTAAGAAAAATCACATCAAATTCCATATAAAGACACCATTTTAAATATCTCTAACTTCGGGTTAAGAAGAATTTAAAGCCAAGACTATACAAACAATCATTATCCAAAAACACTATCCCAATAAATATTCACTATCCGAAAACAATAAACCAACAAACTTTCATTATTCAAAAGCACTAAACTACAGCACTTTAAAATAACAAAACTCTAAGCCACATTGTGGCTAAATATATAGTATGATATAGGACATAAATGTAGTTGCCTTTTAGTAAGAAAACTTTTAAATAATGCTTTAGACAGCTCCCACCATGCCTTAGCTACGAGAAAATGTAGTTTGAAAACTGTCTCGATGGATTTACAGTTGGTCCAGTTGCATTAGAAAAGGAGTAACCAAATAAATAGTAGTATGTTGAATATTCAGTTGAAGGTTTAGCTATTTTCCATACTTCAAAGTTCATTCTGTTAGCTGTCTTCATAAAGACGGAAACGCGCGTTATTTCGGCATCTACAAAATATATTTAAACAATATAAATTATAACTAGGGGTGTGGAACATCTCACAACTTTCATTTATACTATAATATTGGTACCTGCATTGAAATTTGATTTTGGGTGTTATTTATCATTTTCATATTTTCACTTATTTAAATAAAAATGGACAGTTTGGTGATATTTTTGGCAATAATTTTTACATGGACAATAAAATAAAAAAAATAAAAACTCTAAAATGGCGAAATTGGTGATGATATTCGATAGACATTACATTGTCCTTTCTTGTGCGTGAAACAGCTACAAATCGATCGTTGATGGATGATGATCAAGGACAGAAAACTCTCTGTTAAAGGCACTCGTTTTTCAACTTTTTACGCTTGTATCGCATTTCTAACGGAATTTTGGAGTTGGGGAAGTGTAAAACACCTTAACAGACATCAAAATTGTTAGAGCCGTTTTTTAGCAATTAATGAAAAAAAAAAGATTTTTCATGATTTCAACCTTATGCGCATGCCCAATTTTGACGAAAACCTTAACGGTAGGTCCTATGACCACCACCAATCCGCACACAAAATTTAAACACCGTAAGTCAATTTGTTCGTTTGTTATGTTGACCACATGCACACAAACACACACAAAATTTTTCTAGATCATGTTTTTGAAATCAGGATGCTCCAAAACGTGGAGGATTGCAAAAAAAAAAAAAAAAAAAACAATTTTCTTAAACGAATGCTATACTTTCATTACCCTATGTTAACATATGGGTAATTGAAAATAAAAATGGTAATGGATATTAATACACCACAGTATAATTAATAAGTAAATCTTAGTTCCCATTATTTGAAAAAAGTACTGTTCTCGTATTTTTAAAAATTGACAATTTGACTTATTAATAACATGTTAATTGAGATATAATGTGGGGGCTTACAATTTTTCTAAAAAAAATGTGGAATGGAACTTAAAATATCTTGGGATTCAGCAGGGAAATGAAAGAAAAAAAAAAGAAAGAAAAAAAAAAAAAAATTGGAGAAATAGTTTAATTTTCAAAAAAAAAATTCCTTAATAATATTAAAGTGTTTTAAATCAAAGATATATAGATAAGATTTCTAAAATATTATGCATGAAATGTTTGTTATGAATTATTATTAAGGCATAATGTTGTAAATGAGATACTTAAAATTTATCCATAAACACTAAGTTTTTAATATAAATCCTTTATATGCATTGCCAATTTTCATGCGCAATTGCAACTTATTTAACCGATTTCAAGCCTAGATCGAGTATTCATAGTTTTTGACATATCATAATAATACCTTTAAATTCATGTCTGGAATTAATTTTTATTTTGCGTAAAAAGTTTTTAAAAATGCATTGTCATTAACAGAGAGTCTATCGACTAAGTTTCAGATCAATTTTATCTTCGCAAGAGGTTAAATTTGTCATTCGAAGCTGCAACAGAAGTTTGTGTAAAAGCGGTATTTTAATGACATTTCCAAAAATTTAATAGAATGCATTGTCACCGACAACAAATCTATTTTCCAAGTTTCAAATCGATTAGATGAAAGGTAATGGGTTAGTTAGACCTCCGAAGAATCGTCCAACAAATACACAAAATCGCAGTTAATATAAAAGATTTAAAAATAGCATGCCTTCTTTCTGTATCTATACCTAAATGCCGACCAAACGGTATAGTGGTTAGCGTGCTAGCTTCTAGACCACGAGGTTGCGGGTTCGAGTCCCGTGTTAGACATGGGTGTTTGTAAATGTATATTGGCTTGTCAAATGACGAATGTTTCGACGCATTATAGCCCTCGTGTTGCTGACGGCGCCAGATAATCTGAAAACAACCAACCAATCTAAACCTAAACGGTAGAAATTATCTCAACATATAAAGAAGAGTGTTCTCTATTGTGAGAGGGTGAGATTGTGTTTTATAAAAACATACAGAGTTATTCTGATCTCAATGAAATTTTGCACACTTGATCTTCAAAACAATAAGTCATTGGCTACATGAAATTTCAAAAAACCAGCCCCCGAACTATTTTCTACCCTGTAAGTGGCCGACCAAACGGTATAGTGGTTAGCATGCTGGCTTCTAGACCGCGAGGTTGCGGGTTCGAGTCCCGTGTTGGCATGGGTGTTTGTAAATGTATGTTGGTTTGTTAAATGAAGAAATGTTTCGGCGCATTATAGCCCTCGTGTTGCTGACGGCGCCAGATAATCTGAGTACAACCAACCAACTACCCTGTAAGTGATATGGTCATAACTTAAAATCCACAGTATAATTTCGATCCTGATCAAAATATCCACAATTGACTTCTAAACTAGAAAAAAAAATCACTGTTTTCATGAGATTCCGAAAAACCATCTCCTCCCCTCTACCAACCTTTAAAGAGATATGATAATAAGTTAATACCTACTGAACCAATAAACCAATTTGAAGCGGGTTTTTTCTATAGTTATCTAGACTAATCCAAATTTTCAGAAACACGGTTTTATTCCGATATTTTGTATTAAGGTTGGGAATTAGAGAATGGGAAATAAAAGTGACATACTCATTATGTATAGCCCTGTTCAATTTGAATCCTTCGATTATAAGTTATAATGCTGGGCCATTATTATTTGAGCAACCCCTACACTTCATCTAGTCAAATGTAAAGTAAACGTTGTTTAATTTTAAAAACAATTTCATTGACTCATCCTTCTTATGAAATGTTTGACATTGAGACTAAATAATATTTTAATAAAACACATTTTAGACTGTTTGGTATTTCTTTATATTTAACTCGCATGTTTGTTAATTTCTTACCTGATGAATAACGATGATAAATAAAGTTTGTTTATTTTAAAGCAAAAGGTAAAAAATTTTATTTTAATATCTATTTTAAAATATTTTTGTAAGTTTTTTTTAATGGAATATTTATTTTGCTTTTTTTAGATTTTAACTTTTATTATTTATAAGACTTTTAACAAACAATTTCACAAAAACTGTTTTCAATAAAATAAACCATATACATTTATCATGCATTTTTAAATATAAAAGATTTATTATCTAACATCATTAAACACTTTGCTTTTGATACAGATATAAAATACTTAGTGGGCCAAATCATAAAGTATTTCGATAAAAAATATGCTTTATTTAGAATGCAATATTTTCAAATACCCAATTCAGTAATACAATATAATTAAAGTATTCCTCTGACGTAAATAAAAAACGATATTAATTTTTTGAAACCTCCACGTTATGGAACATTCAAAGAACAAAGAAGTATTTTGTGAGGAAATGGTCTGGTGTGTCTATATTTATACAGCATAATACCAGAAAAGCTACAATTTTATTATATGTCTAACTTAATAGTATCCAAAAGCAGCTTTAGCAATTCTTTTGTCAAAATTAAGCATGAGCAAATGACTTTCATGTGAGATTTCATGTAATGACGTTTCATGTGTTCTCAACATCACCAACCCACTTCCCTTAAAAAGGCTCCAAAAGAGTAAAAGATTAAAAACAAGTGTCGTATAACAATGTGAAATAATCTTTTGCAACAATCCTCCCTCCCCCCCTGTTTTTAATAATAACGAAATCGTCAGTTCATGTAAACCCAATAAATGAATAGATACGCACGCACCTTGTCAAACTTATGCTTTTACAAAAACCTATTGTTTTATTTCTAAGAGGTTTACGCAAGAACTATGAATGTCCTATTTTTTCATCCAAAGACGACTACTTTTGTCGACAAGTATGTTGGGAAGCTTGCTAAATATCAAGATTTGTAAAAAAAAAGTATGCCAAAAATATTGCTAAATTAGTCGGTATTTTTTTTTTTTTTACAAATAAAAATGAAAGTATGAAAAAGCCAAAACAAAATTAAGTTAATCCATTTCAATAACATTGACCAGTATTAAGGTTTAATTTAAAGTTTTGCGATGCTCTATTCCCCTTACTTTTATTTATGCTTACCTCAGTGTGATTGACAAACTAAAGAAAAAGACTCTATCATAGAACCCTGCACAAACTGTCCGATTTGAAAAGTATTCAGATTTAGAAGTTTTGTAAATTCAAATTTTATTTTGAATTTAAAAGCTTTTGAAAAAATTTCTGTGGTGCAACAGGCAACAAAAGTAAAATATTAAAAAAAAAAATCTCTTTTTTTAACAACTATTAGCTTCATAAAGCCTCTGCATTAATATTATTCGATTTCTTCCTACCCTAAAGATCAATATTGAAAGAGATAAATTACCACCAAATATAATTAAAATTATAAAATCACCGAAACAATTTTATCTGTATTGTACAAATTAACAAAGATATATTCTAAACACGCATTTAAAGATAAATAAGCGAGTGTATTTAACTACCAAATGCGTCTGTCATCTAAACACGTGAAAAGCATTCTAATTCTCCCCGACCATTTCAATTTCATCAAACCCCAGTCCATTATCTACTTCAATAGAATTCCCAAAACTATCCTGCGCAGAACAGATCGCGCAACTTTTATAACAACAAAAAAAGCTCGTTCCCAAACTTTTCTGGAAGTTGTGAACAACCCTGTAAAACTAGTAACTTTGCAGTACACTGCCAACAGCTTAGTTGGCGCTTATTTTTGTCGCCAGCACGTTGCCTTCCCAACCCTATCTCCTAACACATACAAAAGACGATATTCCTCATGGAAATAGCGCCAGCCCTGAAAAGCGTTTTTAACAAAATAAGCGCTTCCCCTGCGTGATTTGTATCTCTTTCGCCAGTGGCGTTGTGAGGCGCGAATGATCCGAGATGGAAAAAGACAGTGGCGAGGGCAGTGGTGCTATGACACGAGTAAAAAGATTTACAGTTGCTATTCATCCAGAGCGAAGAACAGACAATGAAGGTGAGTTCTTACACTTCGAACCAACTAGTGATTAGTTGAAATTGACTAAGAATAACTAAGAGAACTTCACTAAGAATAACAATCAAAACTTTGCCTTAGTCTACAAAAAAAAAATTAACAATTAGTATTTTTTTCTTAAATTTAATCCAAGTATCTTCGAAGTTGTTCTGACATGTTTCGGCTACGATTTTTTTAGATTTTATGAAGGGAATTTTGGGTTACTTTAAACTAAATAAGACTCCTTTCAAATAAGTTACGAAAAGTGCATAATACTTTTTCTCTGGTTCCAGTTGGATGCTATCCATATAAACACACTCTTAAGAAAGGTACAATAAACTATATAGGATTTTCGCTTTTTATATTACTTATTTGCAGTGATAATCGGCGTAGTACTACAAACTCAGAGATCTTTCAATAAAATTATTTGCGTTTGAATTTCTGAATTAAATTCAAATCAAAAGTAATACTATTCGTTCTTTTAGGAAAATGTAGCCTTAAAACTCAATAATCACAATCTAAACATTTTAGGTGCTAATTTTTTTTAATTCACTAGTAAGCTGCAACTCTTCAGTACGTGATTTAAAAATACACTTTAACAAATGTTTTTTAGGTAAAATATGGTATTTAGGAAGTAATATAAATAAGTATATATTTTTAAACTAAGTTTTTAAATATAATCAAAAAATACCAACTCACATATTTTAAAATTAAAAAGCTATATTTTGAGTTTAAATTTTATTATTTTAATTAAAATATTTAATATTTCAATATTTTTTGAAAAATAAAATAACTTGAATGAAAAATAAAATTACGTTCTACTGGCGGATATTGGCTATATACTAGAATTGTTCTGTATATTATAGCTTACTTCACATGCTTGACTAAAAACAAATTTTGGCAAAGCATAAAGAGAAAACTATACTATACAGACATAATTTGCAGTATATCGCCAATGTCCACCAGTAGGATATAAAATATTTCATTTTTCTTTCACACAAATTAAAGATTCATTATTCAAAGATTCATTATTTTTCTGTATAGCCAATCATACAGCTCCAAACAGTATTCATATTGTTATTTGAAAGAGTACTAGATTTGTAAAGAATAAATTTTAAAAACAGTATATAACTTCATCCGATTACTGAGACATTATCAATTGAAATCCAGTAAAGGTGTTTGAAAAGAATAAAAATTAAACACATTTGTCAAACATACAACCATTTAAAATTTTGTAATTTTTAGGTAAATTTTTATCATATATAAAAATTATATTTTAAATGTTTACGTTTCATTTTCTGAATTTTAATAAGCAATAAAATATTTTTCAAATGCACGTAAGTTAATTCAAAGTTACAGGAGTTAGCATCAAATCAAGACCAATCTGAAGCTATTTAACACTAACAGCATTTAACTGTTTTAGTTACCTTAGAAGGTTTTAACCACCACTGTTAATACATATATCACTGGCCGTCTTTTATGAAGACGGCATTTTTATTTCATCCTATTTCTTTTTTGTCATTGAAATTGTCTTCTTCATGGGTTTCGAACACAAAACACTTCACGGCTTCTTGGATGATGGATTAAAGTAAAAACATTAGTCGTATTGCCAAGTTTTGTACTCAAAACTTCTATTTTAAGTCTAGCGCTTGTTCTCATTTGACAAATTAAGCTGCATTTCTCACATTTAATTCAAAAGTGTCATCCAAAACATATAATATCTCTTGGGAATTGCTATGTAATCAAAATGGCACCTGTTAACAAATTTAAAATACGCAAATTTATCGCTGTAATTTAAATAAAATAATGTTAACCATAATTGATTAATTTACAATAATAATAGTTGCCCAGGATTTCAGGATTTTTCTGTGTAATACTTGTTCATTTCTTTTGGGGCATTTCGATTGATATGAATTAATATTTATAAAATAATCGATTATTTATTGGCTCGAAGAGTTCAGTTTTTTTATCGGTTGTGGAAGGTTCTACACTGTTTTTAGCTGATGTGGAAGGTTGTAAACTGTTTTAAGAGTAAACAAACACTGCACCGTCTGGTGGTCTTAGTAAAAAATCAGTTAGAGTTACATTTAAAACGTTTCAGTTGGCCAAATATTTAAATCAAGATTCATTTTGTAGGAAATTTTTAAAGCTTTCAGAAAATCAGCATCCGGTTTTGATGATTTCTGTATCATTTTTGAAATATTCTAGTTGCATAATAAGCTCAAATTTTGTAAAAAATAAATAAAAATGGTTTTCACACAATTAATTATTGATCACAACATATGTGACCTCGACGTCACAGAGAAAAATATTACTTCATATCGCCGAGGTTACACATCTACCAAATTTCTGATTTAAATGAGAGAGGAAGATGGTTGTGGTTTTTTTGAAATCTCATCTTTTCTCATCCAATCATAATCTTTGGAAATCTCATCGAAAGATCATTAAAGAAATCTCGTCTAAAGAAGAGCTTAATGGTCAAATATACAAAAAAATAAATAATTAAATTTTAAAATAAAATTGAAGATTTATATTAGTTGGTTGGTTGTTTTCAGATTATCTGGCACCGTCAGCAACACGAGAGCTATAATGCGCCGAAACATTCGTCATTAGACAAGCCAACATACATTTACAAACACCCATGCCTAACACAGGACTCGAACCCGCTACCTTGCAGTCTAGAAGCTAGCACGCTAACCACTATACCGTTTGGTCGGCGTAGATTTATATTAAAAATCCATAGACACTCTTCATTTTATGAATATATAGATTACTGGTTGTACATATAATAAAAAAAGTTTCGTGTAAATATCAATCTACTTATTATGTAAATAACAATAGCTTTATGTTATTGCCATTTAAATGATTCGTGTAAATAACAATCTATAGTACGTAAACCGCAATATCTTTATGTTATTGCTAATTAATTACATTTTCCGATTACTTTTATCCGAAAATATAGATAATTTAAGGATTTTTAAACTGTCGGAAAATCTCTCCGGAAAATTAAAGCACGATAAAATCTGTTCTTAAATATTCAAATAAACCTTTAATAACCAAAATAAAAAGCTAAAGATTAGTTTATTGTTGCTTTTTTAAAGTAAACTTACACTCAAAGTTAATGAAAAGATGAAGTGACAAAGCCTGTCATAAAGCAGACTTTCTACACTCAAATAAAAAAATATTTGTGATGTTCAAAAACTTGGCCTTTAAATAGTTTAATTAAGAAACCGTCAAGCCATGTATTCTAACAAAAGGAAATGAGAATCTAATTAGTAAGCAATATTTACAAAAACAATTTTTACGCATCTTTTTTGAAAGTGATAAAAATATAAAACATAAATGAAAGTATTAGCTTACAAAATAATTTTGTATATATCAAAGAATATTTCAAAAGAATGCAATTCATTACATTGGAAATGTTTTTTAGAATGAATTCTGCTAAATTTCTATTAAGTTAATTATAAAGAGGTTAATTGAGAGTAATATTATATCGGCTTAAAGTGAAAAGGTGATAACTCTAATTTGCCAAATTTTTTAGGTGGCCAAAAACACCCCTCTCCTTTTAATGCGATAATTTAATATGATTTTAATGCTTTAGCGTATAACTCATTCACGACAAATTTATTTCAGTGATCAAGTTGCTTGTTTTACTAATTAATAGATCCTCGTTTTTTCAATGATAACAAAACAATTACTTGAGACCAAAAGTGAATTTAGCAGTTTTTCATTCTAAGCCGATGATATGGATGATATTGTTTTTTTAGAATGAATTCTGACTAAATTTCTATTAAGTTTTATAAGGAGGTTAATTGAGAGTGATATATTATCGACTTAAAGTAAAAAGGTGCTAACTCCAATTCGTCAAATTTTTAAGGTAAGCAAATAAATCCTTATGTGTTTATTTAATATGAATTTAGAGTGTTTGAGCGTATCACTCATTTATCACAAATTTATTTCTGTGATCAAGTTATAGGTTTTACTAATCTATCGGTCTTCGTTTTAGAAAGTTACCAAAAAAAAATTACTTGAGACCAAAAGTGGAGTTAGCAGTTTTTCATTCTAAGCCGATGATATGGTGAAGGTATTCTAGTGTAGTGTAAAACAAAAAGTAATTATAACGCTATTTACAAAATTATGGAAATTTAATCGGAAGATTCCATGTGGAAGTAAATTTGTTATCTTCCTCTTTATAAAATGATAAAGGAATATCATTTCATTGCGTTTCTTAATTTCAAACCACTGGGTATGAATTCTTTCAATAGAATGCCACCATATATCATCAGATGCTTAAGGGATTTTAGTAGACAAATAGATATTAAAACTATGTTACTTCAAAATCATCAATTGCCACCACATTTTCCCAATTGGCTATTGGTCTGTTTTAAGCAAAACTATTTTGAAACGTATCCAGTAACAATTTATTCTATCAATTCTTTTTTCAGTATATTTGTAAATTAAACTATTGAATAGATGGCATTCAGAATCATATCATTAGAACAGTTTATATGTAAAAAAATATGTCGCCAAATGTGTATTCTTTAATATTGTCAAGTAGTAATATTTTTAAATTTTAGTATCGTTAATATGATCGAATGCAGATTATTTAATATTGTCTAGTGGTTTTACTTAAGACTACGAAATTTTAAATTTAGTATGCCATTTAAAAGTATGACTATTTCAATCATATGAAATTTATATTTATATAAACCAATACCATAATCAATTTTATAAGATAATTTTTTCTCGCTACTCATTATTTGTGAAAATTATTTTCCAAATTGTAACTCGTGCTAGGAAAGTTACGCGACATAACATTTTTTTTAAATTATATAGACATATGTATTATATATATATGTATGTAAAATGTGTGTGATTATAATTGTTTGATAATTTCGTGTGTGTGTGTTTTTATATATATTTTTTATTAACAAGACTTAATTTGTAATACTATTAAATAAACTTATTTATTCATCAAACCAAATTTTAAATGTAAACTTGAAACTGCAAAATGTCAGCAATTTATTTTGCGACTGTTAATCTACATTTTTCTGTTCTATAATTTAACTTTTTGAATTAAAAAAAGGGCTTTCATTAAAATTAAAAAAATATATAGTTTTCTTATTTGAGTGTGAATGAACTAGCTGCTCTCCAATTTTCATTTAAATCTTCCAACTAGTTCCACGTTATTCAACTTCTATTGTTTTGTGTGGCTTGACAGACAGACGGAAACAGACGAAATACATCAAAGTGTTTCTATAAGTGTTCTGTTTTTGACTTAGGGTAAGGTACAAACTAAAAACAAAATCCGTTTTTTATATTTTCCTCTTTCATAAATTTCTTAAAATGTTACTCTACATAAAACAGAAAATTTCCAATAAGAAACTACTCTATTGAAATTTCATATAAAATAGCTTTTTAAAATTCTAGCCAATTTCTGAGCAATATTTAAGAAATACAAAATTGAAAGAGTATTTACTTTGAATAAATCTACTTAGATATATAACACAACAGAATTTCAAAATTGACAGGACAAAATAAAGTATATACATTTGAGAGCTGAGGCGTCAGTTCAAATTTACAATAACAACAAAACAAAAAAAATCTCGTTATATTTTTAACACTAACTCAAAGCAAAACTTAGGAATGCATTAACTAAATAAACGTGCTGTATATTCCACTTTTCCTACAAATCTCCTACAACATCTCCTGATTGAGATATTCAATTTCATAAGTCAAACAATTTGGATTCATATATACAAAATAAACTTTTCAATTGTTATATCCATAGATATTAATCCCTTTAATATAATCTTATTTTCTTTGGAATTTAATGTCTTTGAATTAGTTTGAAACACCATGCATTTTTCAACAAAATAATAATTATAATAATAACAAATTGCGATATCACCATACTGGATGAATATAAATCATTTACCAATTTTAAAAACATTCCTTAGGTAAGAATATCTTAATTAAAAACAACAACTTTAAAATTAGCAATCCGTAGATCACCCGTTTTTCCGGTACTAAAGCCCATAAAAGCACAGATTCGTAAATGAATCACTAATACCCAACTGGAGATACAAATTTAATCATGGCTAAGCTTCACGCAACACTGATTCCCATTACCTTTTCAAGTAAATCGAAACTACGAAAACGTTTCTATAAAATTTACGCCCCAAATCCGGTACCTCGACCATTCCCAAACCCTTTTCGTGCTCCGGTTCACTGAGGTACAGATTTATGGTTTTTATACCGAAATTGCTCCACTGCAGCTGTACATACACATACACGATTCATTGAGCAGCTGCTATTTGCAGCTGGACTCTTTTTGGTCTTTCAACACCTCAAATACAAATATTGATATTTCATCTACCATTGGTCCTTGATATTTAATGATTGGGTAGAGTCCAATGAAATGATAGAAATAGATCAGATTCATATTGGGAAAACATACTTCATCGGAAATAACGCTTGTCGCAATTCGAGTGTCAATTGAATTCGATTTGGGAAAGTTTGAGCTCTTTTTTTTTTCTTCAGGTATTTTTGACAGGAGCTAACTTGAGTGTCTGAGTAGCTCATTTTCAAAACTGTCTCTTTTTTTTTAGCTTAAAAAAATATATAAGTTTATGAAAGTAAAATCCTAATTTAACGTTTCTCTTAGTATATTTTGAAACTAATGATAACAAAAGGTATTGAATTCAACCATAAATAATTGAATTCAGTACATCAAAGAATGGGGAATAACCCACACTTCTGCTTTTTCAACCTGAACTTTTATATCCTGAATTTTCTTGGTACTTTTTGACACTCCATGTTGTAATATTGATTAACTATCATTGCTTACGGTTTTACACATGCTTTAATATAATATGTATACTTTTGCCAGTACTATCAAATAAAAAACAGGTCCTGACAAGGTTAGTTTAGTACGATGAAGCAAATATTAGTCATTTATCTTTGTTTTTTCAACCTAAACTGATGTAAAATATTATACAAATAACGTTTTGTTATTCTGCATTTTCTTTATACTTTTTGACACTTCAACTTATAATATTGAATAAATATCAATATTTACGGTAGTTATACATGTTCAAGACATATTCTTGAGACCTAATGATAACTTCGAGATAAACGGATATTCGACTTATGAGACTTCGAGTTATCACGAGTTGACTGAATTAACTTTCACAATATGTATTTGTAAAATATATCATACTATCAATAGATTTTTGAATTTGAGAAATATCCTAATCGACAAAGCGTCATTTTCTATAAGCTTTTGCTCCAGAAAAACCATTGTCCTACATATCAGAAAAAAGCTTTAAAGTACACTTTCCTACTCACGCAATGCGAATGTAATCCGTTCTCATTAAAGATTCTATATTCGAGAATTATTTGGACAGTGCAAAACAAACGATTTCACAGCAACAGTTTTTGGGAAATATGTTTGAATTGCAATTGTTTTATCTGTTGCTACGAAACGACGCACGACTACATTCGAATGCCAATACCGTAGGACTACAAAGCGGATTACAAAGAAGTTGGGGGCTTTTCCCGCTAATGAAAAACAAACCAAATACATTTGGTAAGGTATAGAAAACACAATTTTTAATTTTCCAATATATTTTGAAGGACATTTCGTCAATTTGCGCATCAATTTTCGCGTAGCGTTATTTTCGAATTACAATCACTGGTTTATTATACAATGACAGTGGTGTGTTCTTTTATTTAAAAAGGAAGTTGTTATTACTGGTTTAATTTTCCTATCATTCAATAAAATATAATTGATCTTGTTATTATTAAAAAATAATTCAGCTAAGTTAATTATTAAAAAAATGTAACTACGAATATTGTTTTTAATTTTTTATTTTCTTTAAAAAGCAATTTTAAAAATTCATACATAAATAATTCAAAATGAATAAATAATTCAAATGATAAAAAGTATGTTTGGAAAGTTGAGTGTATTTATAACAAAAAATTCTTCAGGTATATCGATTTATAGTTGAAAAAGGAAAACTTTTAGCTACATTTTCATGTAGGAAAAATAATAAGAAAACAAAAATGTTAGTAGACGTATATTTCTAAAACAATTCAAAACTAAATAACTTACTTATAAAGAAAATTAGAGATACAGTGGCCTGGTGAGTAAAGGCACCGAGCTCATGAGCTGTAGATCTTGGGTTCGGTCCTGCCTCGCCGAATACTTGTGTGTTCGATAATGAGGCGTGGGTTAAATTAAATAAGTCGTTATCTCAAAGTCACCTCGTTGGTATAATGGGAATGGAAAGAGATGTATGTGCGATAAGGTTTCTACTCTGTAATCTTCTCTTAGTTCAAAATTACGATCTGCATTTGGCTGTAATGAGCATTCGATAGGGGCAGAAATAGGGACCCGAAACCAAGGAAACTAAACTAAATTATTAACAATGTGTGTATTTAAATCGATATATCTATTGACTTATAAAACACCTATGAAGCATAAAATAAAAATTAAAAAATCCATTTTGATTTTTTTTTTTTTATTTCAGACTTATATATTTATGCATAACTTTTCAATTAGGTTAAACTCAAAATGGATATCAATTAAGAAACTCAATTATTTGTTCTAAAATGTATTTCTTCCATTTTGAAAGTAAAAATCTCCTTCATTATTTAAATCAAAATTGCGCTTTGTATCAACAGGTGTTTCCGTCTACTATCAGATATACTTTTAATTGCCAGCAATGTCGATTGTTATGAAATTCTTTCTTTAACATAGGCTAAGTAGCAACGATCATTTATATGTTTTAAATTTGCACTCGTTTTTCTTTTAGCTAAATATTTACTTCGGTTCTAAGCATCTAAATCAGCGGCTCCCAACCCATGGGCCGCGAGTAGTGTGGTACTGGAATGTGGACGATGGTCAAGAATCTAATCCAGGATTAATATTATGGGAGCTTCAGGGTTAGGGATGGGAACAATCTAGTCTCTCAATTATTAGCAACAATCAAATTATTCGATTGTAGTGTAATGAGTGAATAATGAGGGTATTCAACAGAATGGCTATAACTATCCAGATTTAATTCAGATATTGATTTTCTCATGAGGGACAAACAATATAAGAAATCCCACTGAATTTTTTTTGTTTATCTGTGACCACTTTTTTTTTTTTTTTCTTTTCTTATATAATAGTTGCGACAGCAAAGTGAACATAATAAAGTTCTTTTTTTTTATGAAAAAAATAATTTTTAACCCTTCTCGTACAATATGTTTTACTAATTACTGAAGCACACACGCACATATTCTATTAGCTAGTGGGCCCCAAACAGGGGCGTACCGAGCGTACCCTGTGATTTTAGATTTATTCCGGCTTATATTTTCTAAATAATCATTAATGAAATATTAATATTTTTTGTGTATTTTAAAGTAATTCCAATAATTATTTTAATAATTTATTTAATTATTTTAATAATTTATTTAATTATTTTAATAATTTATTTAATTATTTTAATAATTTATTTAATTATTTTAATAATTTATTTAATTATTTTAATAATTTACTTAATTATTTTAATAATTTATTTAATTATTTTAATAATTTATTTAATTATTTTAATAATTTATTTAATTATTTTAATAATTTATTTAATTATTTTAATAATTTATTTAATTATTTTAATAATTTATTTAATTATTTTAACAATTTATTTATTTTAATAATGTATTTAATTATCAAAATAATTATATAAGAATACGAATTGTTTTAATTTAATATATTTTAATAATTAAATAGTTTTAATAATTAATAATATTTTATTATTTAATAATATTTTATTATTTAATAATATTTTATTATTTAATAATATTTTATTATTTAATAATATTTTATTATTTAATAATATTTTATTATTTAATAATATTTTATTATTTAATAATATTTTATTATTTAATAATATTTTATTATTTAATAATATTTTATTATTTAATAATATTTTATTATTTAATAATATTTTATTATTTAATAATATTTTATTATTTAATAATATTTTATTATTTAATAATATTTTATTATTTAATAATATTTTATTATTTAATAATATTTTATTATTTAATAATATTTTATTATTTAATAATATTTTATTATTTAATAATATTTTATTATTTAATAATATTTTATTATTTAATAATATTTTATTATTTAAATATTTATATTTAATATTCAATTTCAATAATGAAATAGTTTTATTTAATCACTAATTTTAAAAATTGAATTGTTTTAATAATTAATTTAATTAAATCGAATTTTCTCTGTCTCTACTATAATTACACCGCCATTGAGTGAACTTGGTTTCCATAAATCATGGATATTTTTTACCTTAAAAGTTATAAAATAATACGATAATATATAAATCTTAGTGCATCTACTTTCTAATACAATATAATATAATTTATCAAATTAAATTAATGTGGCATTTTAAGAAACTTTTTGATATAGATACTATATCTCTGAAACTACAGTAATAGTTCAATAATAGTAAATAGATCAGGTGTGATTGATTATATTTTGAATGTTCTGAGCTTTTTAAAAAAAAGTCAAGAAGGACAACTAATTATATTGGAAAATCATAAAAAAAAATTAAAAAAAACTTCAGTACCGGACCGGCCCATTTTGTACAAACACATACTTGCTCGGTGATTGCACCAGACAACCCTATGGCCAGTACGCCCAGGGCCCCAAAGGTTTTTTTTACAAAGGAGGTGGTCCACACAACTAAAAAGGTTAGGAACCACTGATCTAAATCAATACTTGTGGAAAAATTTACTTCTAGTTCCATGCAAATTGTTGCACACATTCCCATTCTTGACATTTTTCATATTTATGACCCAAAAAGCATTAAAAAGAATTCCACTTTAATCATCTCTGTCCGAATTATAAAACTGTAAAAATAAGTTTCTTTAAGCTTGCCCTCATTTAAAATTTCACATTTTATTTTAAATATGAAGACAAACAAAACTTTTGGTCAAAGTATGCGTAATTAATCCTTACAAGAAATGTGGAAATATCTCATTGCCGGTAATTAATTTTTTTCACGTTATACGTTCATTCATTTCCGCTGAGTTCTAGTTAAATCGCACTTTTTAGGTCAACACTAAGATAGTTTTTTAAAACATTTTTCGCATTTCTTCGTCAGTCTGAAATTAATCCATACCCCTCTTTCTTTAGTCTTAAAGAAGCCTGGAATTTATTTTCTTAGATTTTTTTTTCTTCTTAATCTTCATTTTCCCTCTCTCACTTCTAGATAGTTCTTTCTGCAATCGACTAATTAAAAAATAGAATAAAAATAATTAAAAAGAGCAAAAGTTAAGTTTTTGTTTAAAATGACTGATTAAAAAAGGAAGAACGTACCATATATTAATTCACTATTTAAATACCTCGCATTACTAAACCGTGAAATTTGTTTATGAACTCAAACCGACGCTTAATCCAATTAATGGTATATAGTGTCATAGTTGATCAAACTTATGACTTTTTAAAAGTCATAAGCAGACAATTTTTTTGTATTTATTAATATGAATTTAAGTGATTCTAAGCGGATATTTCAAACAATCTTTTATACTATTTCTGGACGGTGTTTTTTCTTGTGACTTTTTTTCACCTTTTAACCAAAATTGGTACATGGCATACCAATTAAAGCCTTATCCCTTATGCTTCTGTGTAATAGTTTATTTACAAATAATTTTTTTTTTATTTGTTTTAAAATTAAAGTTAAAAAAAATTATTTTAGCACTCTATGAAAAATACTCTCTATGCAGAGGATATTTTGTTAAGAGTATTGTATACTCTTTATAGTATTGGATACTCCTTATTATTATAGAATTGGATACTCTTAATTATTAGAGAATCGGATGCTCTTTATGATTAGAGTATTGGAATTTATAATTCGAGTATTCGATATTCTTTATTATTAGAGCATTGGATACTTTTTATTATTAGAGTATAAGATACTTTTTATTATTAGAGTATTGGATACTCTATATATTATTGGATACTCCTTATTATTATAGAATTGGATTCTCATTATTATTAGAGAATCAGATGCTCTTCATTATTAGAGAATCAGATGCTCTTTATCATTAGAGTATTGAATACTTTTTATAGTTAGATTATTGGATATTATTTATTATTAGAGCATTGGAAACTGTTTATTATTAGAGTATCGGATACTCTTTATTATTAGGGTATTGGATACTTTTTATAATTAGAGTATTTGATATTTTTATTATTAGAGCATTGGATACTCTTTATTATTAGAGTATTGGATACTCTTTATTGTTAAAGTATTGGATACACTTTATAATTAGATTACTGTATATCAGGCCATATATAATCCTATGGGAAAATATTATTATTATTATTATTTTTTTTCTTCTTTTTTTTTAAATCCAAAATGCACCCCACCTATGTTGTTCTCTATACAAAAATAATAATGTGCACCAAATTCCAGGTCATTTGAAGATGATTTGACTCCCGCTCATTTAAAAAAAAATTATTTATCACTGAAATTTCCATACCAAAATCACGAAAAAAAGCTATAATACATGAATCATTTACTATTTACAGAATAAAATTCATATTTATAGTTAATCAATGCAATAAACACATAATTTTATAAGACTTATGATACATATTTAGTAATTCTCAGGAGCGTAACCATGGGGGAGGCTGAGGAGGCTGTAACCCCCCCTCCCCTGAAATCATTTCACTTGATGTAAGAAAACAAAAAATATGTGTGGCCCACTGCATGATTATCAATTCCTTCTATTCTGAATAATCGGAACGATTTCGAAAAAATAAAGTATTCTTTTTAAATCTTGTATGGAGTTTTCTTTGATGGTTTTTAAACTCTTATCTTTAAGGTTAAGGGTTTGGAAACTAGCCTCTTTGTTGATATTTAACTAGATAGAGTCCCTAAATTTAGTGTTTACTAGACTCTACGTTGCCTCCCTCCAAACAATTCTTTGAAAACTGAACTCAATATTCTTTCAAAGATGTGATATCTTCAAGCAAGAAAAAATAATTTCTTGTCAAACTTATCCTTTCTTAGAAATAAAACATTTCAATTTTATAACATGTAGCGGGAACTAGGGATACTTGACCCAATGCCTTTTTCTCAGAATTGGGAAGGTTTTATAAGTTGGAATTGGTATTACTTCTTGCCCTTCAGTTAGTTGAAATGAGAACTGAATCCTTGCATCCGTTTTTAAACTATAAGACAAATTAAATTTTCATGCTCCAAAAATACTATCTTAAGTAAGATTTTTTTAAATTGCTTATTTTGTATGCATACTTTTAGCTACAATTACATATATAATAGTGTTTATCTACTTACTTGCAAATGGTTGCATTTGTAGGGTTATGCAGTAAATGTACAATTAGGGATACTTGACCCAAGGCATATAGGGATACTTGACCCAAGATAGGGATGCTATTCGAATGCATTTGGCAGGTTTTATTGATTTTTGTAATATTATTCTTATACCATTTTGTTAAGTATGTAAGATGTTTAATTGATAAAAAGCTATTGTTACTGATGGATATTCTTGAAATTTGTAAGTCGTTGCCTACCATCGATGTTACATGAGTTATAGGTATTATAATTCCCTCCACGTTGTTTTCACAGACTACAAACCGTTTGAGACTGAGAGGCGACTGCAATTTTTGGACCCCACTGAACATCATTCTGAATTTTTTATAGAAATTGGAGAAAAGTGAATAGATTACGAATCCACTGGTCTGCCGTGGCAAAAATGGCCGAAACTTGTCAAAAATCGACTTTTAATAAGTTTAACTAAATCCAGCCACAACTTGCCAAATAATAAGCATTTTTTTTATTTGGTAATCCTCAATCTTTAATTTTTAATTAAGAAGGTTGCAGACGATTCAAGTATCTGGCGAAGGTCTACTTGCATCTATTGAAAGGGATTCAAGTTGGCAATAAACATTACGTCTCTGATGACGTAACTAATGTCGCCAATTTGGCTTACATTCAAAGGATACAAGTTTTCCGAGCCAGAGATCAGAAATCATTTGCGCTTTTTCTCATTGAAAATCCAAATGCAGTGGGTTGCCAGACGAAAAAGTTTGTTCTCTTTTTGGCAAGTTATTACATATTTGGCAATCGGATTTTAGTTCAACTCATTTCAAGTCGGTTTTTGATCAGTTTCGACCATTTTTGCCACGGCAGACCAGTGGATTCGTTATCTACTCACTTTTCTACAATTTCTATAAAAAATTCAGAATGATGTTCGATGAGGTCCAAAAATTGCAGTTGCCTCTCGGACTATTAGGTGTATCAGTTTACTCACCTTTCAAAAGATTTTATTATGTTCAATGCACAAAATACCTGAAGATCCACAAACCTGACTAAATTGAAGCTATTCTTCATCCATCTGAATTTTTAATGAAAAATGATAGAACTACAAATTTTGGGTTTTAATGTGAGTTTACATTTGCAGTTAAGTAAATAGTTATTTTATTATGCTTGAACTTGTAAAAAAACAGAAATAGCTTTCAAACTGTTCATTTTTTTTAGCTTCCTACAATAAAAATTAAAAGTGGACACTATATTAACTTTATGTAACTAATAAAAAGACAAAGTATTGACCTGATTGACTGTAATAAAATAGGACTTATTAATGCAAGTTATGTTGTTATTATTATGTAAAAGTGTTGCATTTATAATTTTAAATTGTATACTCATAAATATTTGGCTTGGATCAAGTATCCCTAAGTTGTGGGTCAAGTATCCCTATACATTAGGAAACTTGACCCAAGTTGAAATTTTTTTATGTTTAATATTTTATCACCTTTACAATTAATACTTCAGAAAGATATTCATTAATATTTTGTAATAATTAATGAAGTATAAATAGACATAATTTAAACAACCATAAATAATGTAAAATATGAGGTTAAAACCCAAACTAAAAATTGGATCAAGTATCCCTAGTTACCCCTATAAATATTTAAAACTTCCAGTATATTTTATCCATAACTAGGCGAAATTGGCATATATCTGTAAGAACGGCCCGTTTGAAACGTTCAATATCGGGATCATCCAATGCCAAGCAATATTGGCGAGCTTTGTTTTGCTATCAAGAGTATTTTTAATCAAACTAACTTTTATGATCTTAAGTAAAAATATATAATTAGGTTTTTAAACAATTGAGTTAAACTGCTATTTATTAATCACTATTTATCAATCTGAATTTTTATTCGTAATATTTGAATTATATACCAAGGCTTGCTACACTCTATAAATTTTATAGTAAGTATGAATTATAAATAACCCTAAATACTAAAAAAACAACCTGTGTAATCAAACAATACATCAAAAAGACGTATTCTTCTTATTTAATGGAAACATTTTCAGTTTGCAGCTGATGCTTTTATAAAAAGTGAACAAAGCTACTAAAAGTGAAAAAAATTAAGTGCTAGTTTATTGTTGTTCTACTGACATTGATAGACCTTCACCCTTGTAGTCGAATTTTCCACGTTTTTCAATTTTAGCCATACAATTAAAGTAATTGCCTTCTACGTAACTACTCAAACCTGCTCTGAAATCATTTGCTAAATGCGTTCCAAATGGCAGCTCACCAAAAAAGCCACGATTTACGATACCATTAATTTACATAATTAGGGCAACAATTCCAAAGTATTTACCATAGTAGATAATAGAAAACTAAAATCAATATTGTGTCCAAGATAAATTTGATGGCCGCATATAAAATGCTTAAAAAATAAGCTTATTCAAAATAATATATACAATACAATCAATTTTGTTGCGTGTTATTCCGCACTGTAAGACGACAAAATAAAAGCCTGTTCAGATAATCTAACCATACAAGATTTAAGTATTAGGTTCATTCGTTTTTTTTTTTTTTTTTTTTAACACAAGTCACTAAGATTTTTTTTTTACTTAACTAATTAAATTTTAATTTTTTTTTCTTACATGTTGAAAGAGGCTCTGTCTTACTTTAAGTAAATTCATATTATACTTTAAGGCGGGATCAGCAGCCTGTTCCATTCTCACTGACCTAATACTTCATTTGTTTGCTCACAATATCTGTCAATGTGTTGATTGTATAACAACAATAATAAAATATAACTGGCGAAACTTGAAAAGAAAATAACTGAGTGCGTTTCTTTTTATTATACTTTTAAAAATTACGTAAGTCACCTGATAAAAACTATGCAAATTTTTTTGATAAAAACAGTTAATCATCTTCTCTTCAAATTTTCTTAATGATCATTTATTGCAGTTGCTATACTTGGAATAAAACTCAAATATCAGCAGCCTGTTCCATTCTCACTGACCTAATACTTTATTTGTTTGCTCACAATATCTGCCAATGTGTTGATTGTATAACAACAATAATAAAATATAACTGGCGAAACTTGAAAAGAAAATAACTGAGTGCGTTTCTTTTTATTATACTTTTAAACATTACGTAAGTCACCCGATAAAAACTATGCAATTTTTTTTGATAAAAACAGTTAACTATTTTCTCTTCAAATTTTCTTAATGATCATTTATTGCAGTTGCTATACTTGGAATAAAACTCAAATATCAGCAGCCTGTTCCATTCTCACTGACCTAATACTTTATTTGTTTGCTCACAATATCTGCCAATGTGTTGATTGTATAACAACAATAATAAAATATAACTGGCGAAACTTGAAAAGAAAAGAACTGAGTGCGTTTCTTTTTATTATACTTTTAAAAATTACGTAAGTCACCCGATAAAAACTATGCAAATTTTTTTGATAAAAACAGTTAATCATTTTCTCTTCAAATTTTCTTAATGATCATTTATTGCAGTTGCTATACTTGGAATAAAACTCAAATATCAGCAGCCTGTTCCATTCTCACTGACCTAATACTTTATTTGTTTGCTCACAATATCTGCCAATGTGTTGATTGTATAACAACAATAATAAAATATAACTGTCGAAACTTGAAAAGAAAATAACTGAGTGCGTTTCTTTTTATTATACTTTTAAAAATTACGTAAGTCACCCGATAAAAACTATGCAATTTTTTTTGATAAAAACAGTTAACTATTTTCTCTTCAAATTTTCTTAATGATCATTTATTGCAGTTGCTATACTTGGAATAAAACTCAAATATCAGCAGCCTGTTCCATTCTCACTGACCTAATACTTTATTTGTTAGCTCACAATATCTGCCAATGTATTGATTGTATAACAACAATAATAAAATATAACTGGAGAAACTTGAAAAGAAAATAACTGAGAGCGTTTCTTTTTATTATACTTTTAAAAATTACTTAAGTCACTTGATAAAAACTATGCAAATTTTTTTGATAAAAATAGTTAATTATTTTCTCTTCAAATTTTCTTAATGATCATTTATTGCAGTTGCTATACTTGGAATAAAACTCAAATATTTTCAACATGGGCAGATATTGTGATCAAACAAATGAAATATTTTAAGTCTATGAGTAAGGGATAGACTGATGATTTTGCTTGAAATTAGGGAATGCGTTATCATTTTAAGAAATCTCTAAAAGTTGTTTTTCTTCAATGCCAAATAGATAGGTGGTACAGGTTTATGTCCATTTCTGTTTTTATTGCTGTTGCTATACTTGGTATAAAAACTAATTCATTTTTAAAGTGGGCAGATATTGTGACCAAACAAATGAAGTATTAGGTCTACGAAGAAGAGACATGCTGATGATCTCGCTTAATTATGGAGCGTTATCATTTTAAGAAGTACCTAAAAAGTTGAATTTCTTTTCAAATCCAAATAGTTAGTTGAAGCAAGTTTATGTAATTTTTGTTTTTAATACAGTTACTACACAAAGTATAAAAACTCATATATTTTCAACATAGGTAGGTCCATGGATTTGTCACTTCCCATGTGAAATGCATATAAATGAGATTTTTTAGCCTGCAAGCAATCAAGTTCGAGATTTCTTATAGTGTATCATCAATATGTTAACATGAATACAGAACTTGGTCAAAATCCTCTATAAAAACTATACTCTTAACAAATACAGAAATAGTACTTAGAATTTCGATAAATTAAACACTAATATTTGATTTTAAAAATATTATACATTCAGATTGTGTTAAGGGAACGATTTCTTTCCAATATTATGGAATGTTTACATTTGAAAAAAATTCTGTAATCTAATAATTCCCAAGGCTTGTAAAGCTTGCAATTTTCAAAAAAAAAAAAAAAAAAAAAAATAGAAGTGTTTGATAATTTTTCCCGTCAGTTGTTATTTAAAACGCTATATATTACAAAAAACAACAACAACCCAGAAGCTAAAGACTGACACTTTCAATTAAATGACTAAACGTGCACTTAATAATAACAATTTACTGCTTATATTATATTTTAAAAGGTTCCTTCAAACTACTAATTAAGTTCAAAAGAGTTTGAACATAAGTATTACTACTTATAGAAATGTATCTCTTAAAAAGGCGTACAAATTACCCTAAAATAATTAAATATTCACTATTGTGTACATTTCTAACAATGAAAAATCTTGTTATTTCTAACTAATTCCTTTTTATTTTTAATTGAATAGAAATTGAAATATATCATGACAAACATCATGACATCATTCAAAGAATTATATAGAGCACATAGTAAATGCAATCGTCACGTTAATTGTTCTTTAAATGAGTTTTAACTTGTCGCACACAAACGACAATCTTCTTTTTGTAATTTAAAAATTATTTATTGCAATTTTAGATTTTTTACATAATGAACTACGTATTAATGAATACCTACATATCAGAAAAACTACAGTGTGTCGGTAAAGTCATGGTGCACTTTTGACCGGTCACAAGAAATTAACATCTTGAATGTCGTTTAGATATGTGTAGGGAAACAAATGGAAGCCACATCGAACTTCACTGGATAGGTATGAAACTTGGAGAGTTTTCCTTTCATTTAGTGCAGATTTCATATTTTTATCTTGTTTCGTTGATTTCCTGTGACCTGTCAAAAGTGCACCATGAGTTTACGGGCACGCTGTATATAAACGGTTCTATCACAAACACACAAGTACTTCTAAATTAAGTAGTAGGTAGAACGGATTTTTCAAGTTGTACCATACAGAGTATTTTACGTGATACACGGCAAATTTAAATATCTTAAAATAAGCTACATAAGTGGCGACGAATTCAGACGCCAAATGGACAGATTCAATAATTTTTAATATATACTTAATTTCCCGAGGGAGAATTAACATGGTCAACAAAGTGTAGTATCATCATATGTAATATCATACTGGTAAATATTTCAAACCTAACTGTTTAAAATCTTTGCCAGTGTAAATAAAGATATCCAATCCATTCTGACATTTCAACTGTCTGAAAATACCCCCAATAGCAAATAACACATATCCCTTTAAAATTAAGACTATTTGATGTCTGAATTTGATGTCACTTTATGTTTTTATTGAAAATATTTCAATTAGTAATGTATGATATATCAATTATTAGAATCATAATGGTGTGTTACATTTGATCGGCAATAGGTCTTATATTATATGATGTATTTTAATGTGAATAGAAACGAAAAGATCATATACAATCATATATAAGATCACCTACAGTGGCCTTAAATACATATTAAACATACAATCAATAGTTGTTACATTTTATAAAAATATGTATTGTATTACCTGATGTAATTTAATGTGAATACAAACAGAAAAAAGATACACACACACTGGCCCTAAATACGAAAGGTCAATTCTCTTCTGCCAGCACGAGACATTTTAGCTCTTTTTTTCTAATCATAAACAAATTAGAATTCTAAAACTATTATGAATTTATCAATTATACTTTTTTTATATATTGCTCTACTTGGGTGTCCCGTGCGTCAGACGATATAAATGCATATTTGACCTAGTTAAAATAATTATTCATTCTTCATTATAACTTTGTCACGAAGTAAAATGATATAAAATAAAAACATAACTATTAGATTCATCTTAATTTTATAATTCTTATCTGTTTATGAGTAGAAAAAAGAGTCAAAATGTCCCGTGTGTTAGCCAGAGAATTGCCCGAAACATAAAATCAATAGTTGTTACATTTTATCAACAATAGGTCTTATATTACCTGATGTAATTTAATGTGGATACAAACGAAAACAAGATCACACACAGTGGCCCTAAATACGAAACATGCAATCAATAGTAGCAACAGAACAGCATTTGACAAATTACACAAAACGTTACATTGATAGACAATTTTTCAATATTTATTCTTATTGATATTTTCCCATTTCAGAAGATGGTCACGTGGTAGGATCAGATATTTTATTTTCAAATCGATTAGCCCCTCCCTTGAGGGAAAGTGGTAAACAGGTTCAAGAAAGTATCCAACTACATACAAGTAAGTGGAAATCGTTTTTTTCTCAATCGGCATTTATCTTATATATTATATTTATCGTAAATATTATATTTCTCGAGATATTAATTACTGTTAGAACTTGGTAAGAAACATTTCAAGATAGATATTCACTAATGTAAGGAAATAAAATATGAATATGAAATATTAATTGAATAAAAATGTATCTACATCTTTCATATAGGTATTTACAAATAGACATATTTCAACTGAGGAAATTAACAAGCTATGAATATATTTTTTGATACACTCTTCTGAGTAATTTTCATTCATTGTAGTGTACACTCTATGTTCAGTGATGTTAGTTAATAAAATAGGTCCAATACTTAATGAAATTAACAAGTTGATAATACATTTTTGATAATCTCTTCTAATTAATCTTTTTGTTAGTGGTGGTGAACGGTTGATCTAGATTCAGTGATGTTAGTTAATAAAATAGGTCCAATACTTAATGAAATTAACAAGTTGATAATACATTTTTGATAATCTCTTCTGATTAATCTTTTGTTAGTGGTGGTGAACGGTGATCTAGATTCAGTGATGTTGGTCCAATAAGTAATAAAATTAACAAGTTATTAACACATTTTTGATATTCTCTTCTGATTAATTCTTTTATTAGTGGTGGTGACTGATGCTCTACATTCAGTGAAGTTGGTTAACGAAATCGGTTCAACACTCAATAAAGTAATGTTAAAAGGAATGTAAGTGAATGTAATTTTTCAGAATCTTCTCCTGAGTAATTTTTCTCCGTAACACTGGTGGTGAACTGTCTTTTTCAGATTCAGTGTTGTTGGTTAATGAAATAAGTTCAACGTACAGTAAAATTAACAAGCGATGAATATAGTTTTTCGGTACTCTCTTCATCAGGTATAGTGGAGGTGTATGACTTAAGTTCTACATTCAATAATGTTGGCTGACGAAATCGGTTCAACACTCTATAAAGTAATGTTGAAGTGAATGTAAATTTTCAGCATCTTCTCCTGAGTAATCTTTCTCCATTACAGTGGTGGTGTATAACTATCTTGATTCATTCAGTGTTGTTGGTTAATGAAATCAGTTCAACGTTCAGTAAAATTAATAAGTTCTGAATATAGTTTTTCGGTACCCTCTTCATCAGTTATAGCAGAAGTGTGTGACTGACGTTCTACATTCAATAATGTTGGTTAACGATATCGTTTCAATGCTCAATAAAATTAAACAAGCTATGAATATAATTTTTCGGTATCTTCTCCTGAGTAATCTTCATCCATTACACTGAGGGTGTATGACTTGCTTTTTACATTCAGTGAAATAGGTTAACGAAATCAGTTCAGTGCTCAATAAAATTGACGAGCTATGAATGTAATTTTTCGATAACCTCTTCTGAGTAATCTTCATCTGTTATCACCTTAGCACTTCACCTTTCTAACAAAATTGGATGAGTAAACATTGATTTGAGGTTTAAAAATATTTTCTTTATATGCGTGAAAATGATTCAGTGAGTTTTTAATAAAAGGTATACCATCATAACGAAATAAGACAGTAGTTCAAACAGTGGAATCGTTGTGGGTATCCAAAAAAATCATTAAAGTTTATTTAAAAAAAAAAAAAAAACAGTAAACAAGTAGTTTCTGTGTTTTAAGATTTCTTGAGCCATAAAATGCATCAAATGCGTAATTTTAACCAATTTCAATGAATGTTGAGTATTGCAATAGAACATAATTGCGCAGTTTTGTCATTGTGAAGGGATTTAAGAAATTATCTATTTTAAATGTACTTCTGTAGTAATACTTTAAATTTACTTTCATAAATAAACTATATCTATTTAATATAAACTGCTGACTTTAAAATCCTTCAAAATTATAAAATAAAGTTTTTTAAATATTATAAGCTAAAGAAAAAGATAAAGAAACTAACATTTTTAAGGTACTGGGAAGTATCAGTACTTAATTTCAGAATGATATCCTCTACAAACTAACATATAAATATGCATTACTAAAAATGTACGATATAATGAAAAGACTGAATTTATCGTAAACTCAAATGGAGAAAACAGTTTACGTCTTTTCTGCAAAATCACTTGAAGTATACATACTCCCTTTAAAAAGTAGTAGAATCAATTAATAAAAGAAATTATTTGAAAAAACATTTCATTCCGTAATAATCAATTAAAGTAGTTTTATTCGACTAATTAATTCGTACGAGAAATAAAAGGCATTTTTGTCAATAAAATTATTACTCTTTTGTTGATAAATATAACCACTTAACTAACTTCTAGAGTAACACTGACATCTTTACACTAAACCGAATAGTTAAATCCTGACGCTTATGTTCAGAGAAATTCAACCATTAAACGAACTTCTAGATCGAAACTGACAACTCTACGCAAAACTGAGTTAAATAAGTCCTGACATTTCAGTTTTCGTCAAGAGACTTGAATGGTCAAAGGTGGAATACAAGCTTTACGCAGAATACTGTAATTGACTTGACAAGATATCTCGGTACATGTAATCGTTTAGAAGATCATTATCTTCATTAGAATGCGCCTGGCTGAGTAACGTTCATCAATTTAAATAAATCCTCTTTAATACTGAGTGATGAGTACAACATCCTGATGGAGATGGACATCGTAAATTCATAAACTGTAAATGCTTATTTCGTTTGAAATATGATTGATAGGATAAACAATCATTGGCAATATCTCCATGAATAGTAAAGAAGGAATTGAAAGCATGTCCTTGTCCTATATACCTAATGCTTTATTTTATTAGTTACAATATTTGCCAAAGTGTTGCTTTAAAGTGTATGAATTTTTATGACAACAGTAATAAAATATCATTAACAAAATCAGAAAAAGAAAAATATTTTTATTTCACTTTAATAAGTTCTATAGGTTAGCTTATAAAACCTTTTAAGAAATTAATAATAAAATAACCACTTGTTATTTTTCAATTTTGTTAATGTTATCTTATTACAGTTGCTATACTTAATGTAAAAATTCATTTGTTTAAAAAATTAAGCATAAAGTATATAAAGCAGGACATACAGATGATCCTTAAAAAAAATTCAGCAATAAGACGCAATATCACCAAAATGTTGGAATGTCAGATAGCACATTGTATTAATTTTAAACATGACCTTAACCTTAACAGGGATTAATTCTATTAAAGGTATATTTAAAATTATGTGGTTGGTTATTGACATTTGTATGTGGTAATTAGCAATATAATTAGCATATGTAGTTTACATGCATTGTTAATATGTATTAGCTTTGAAAAACAACACTAGCCGCAAAGTACTTTGTTTTTCGGTATTTAATAGTGAATAAATATTAGAGGGAGAAATAATTAAGGCACGTAATAGTATTTAGTTCTAAGGGACCATTTAATTGGCTTTGAGAAATAACAAAACATTATACGTGCTATTAAACTTATTTGGAATAAAGTAACCCTATTTTAACCGGGGCCATCGTGAAATCTCTCTTTTCCCTCTTTAGTTGATCGGGCTAGACCATAGCTTTCGTGACGTCACAACTTCAACTCTCGCTATTACCATTTCAGATAGGGGAATAAAGAGGGATAGGACTTTTTTTTACAAAAATATTTCCTGTAAACTATTTTCCACCATTACAACATTAAGAATAACATATTCAAACATTTTTACTCACTTAAAAAATATAAATATGATGGTAATTAATAATATATTATTTTTACAGGTAAATTAAAATAGCAAGAAAAATGTCCTATCCCTTATGCGAGGGACGAATTGGACATGTTTTATAAAGCTAAAATTCACACATAATTTTTACAAATATGAAAGAGTTAATGTTTCACTTTTGTTCCTAAAGTTTATTATGTATTATAACATTTATTTAACCTAATATTAGAGACATCTAAATAAAAAAATAGGTAGTGCAGTTACAAACTTTTGTGGATGCAACGTGAATTTTTTTTTCACCTTACATACTTGGCTTGAATACTTTGTTCTATTTCTTATACAATTCAATTACCTGCTAATCAAATTGCTAATTCATAAAAATCTACACAATCAAACTGCTAATTCATAAATATTATTTATTGGGTCTACAAAATATTAGTGTATGAGCAATCTTAAAATATAATAAAAATAACGAGCATAAAGTTAGACCTTAAACAGCCAAAAAACAAATATTAAAATATGAATTTGAAAAATATTTGAAATCCCGACTGAGTTTCTTCGTCAGGATGCTTGAATCCAGCAGAGATTTTAATGGAGGCGTTTCTGAAATGCGACTGATATAATATATCAATCATATTCAAGCCCCTACGCATCCAGCCGGATAGACAAGAAGTCAAAAATATTCAAATACTAAAACGAAACGTACCTTGTAAACCTAACTTAACAAAATAGCTGTCTTCTTAAGTTTAATGTCCACGTTGATTCGAGATGAACCCAGTCCAGCACCAAGAGTTTAAGTATTGAAAAACATAATTCCCAAAATTGCCCCGCATAAAACATTTAAAACTTCACTGCCATCTATATTCCACGAAAAAATGAAAAAAATTTATAATAAAATATTTAAACCAGTTAGGGCTATTTAACTGGATTTCAATATCGCCCGAAGAATGGAATCAGAAACCCAAAATTTTTTCAAAAAGACAAAAATTCAAAAATATTTAGTAAATCAATTTTTTCTCAAATTGTCCCTAAAAATTCCAAAAGCCAAATTAAAGTCCGTAGCATTATTTCAAATACTCTTAATTTTATTTAGTTGTGTATAATAAATATTTCTAAAAATCTTGAAATTTAAATTGCTATAAAATTCGAAAGACAAATAACTTCAAAATTAAAATCCTGTCTTTTGTCATAAACCCCAATATTTAAATGAATTATCTTTAAATTTAAATCGAGATACTGAGCGCTCTTGTAATTATTATTGTTTTTTTTTTAAATCAAATCCTTCAAGTAAATCTCTATAATTCTGTCCAAATCATTAAAATTAAAAATAATTGTCATCAACATATCTAAAAGCTTCAACATTATTATATTCTAGAAATCTCCTTTCGAATAAATAATAATTGGCAAAGTCGCTAGAAAAGCTATTTCCCCTTATTAATTCCTTTAATTTGTCCATCAAAATTGTTTCTATTAAATAAATTATTTTCAGAACTACTAAATTTGCAAAACTCTATCAATTCTATCTTATTTAAATCAGAGTTTTAAGAAAATTATCAAAAATATCAGAGCAAGTATTAATTAAATCATTATGTGGTATACTGGTGAATAAATTCTCGAAATCAAATATATGAACAAAAACTCAATTTTGTTATTATTAATAAAATCCAAAATCTCATTATTTTTAATCAAGAAATGATTTTTAAACATCTTTACCTTGTCCAAAACAAGTTTTAAATATATATATATAGATAAAAAATTCTTAGATAATCATTGTAAAAAATTTTAGAGCAAGTTACGGAACGAAATTTCAAAACAGATTTATGAAATTTAACTGAAGGAAAAAGATAAGGATATTTCATGCATGGAAATCTTAATTTTTTTTTTTTTTTTTTTTTTTTTGCAAAAGCCAAAATCCTGTCATCCAATTCCTTTTTGGTCTAATGAACTTTAACATAAGTATCATTTCCTTTATAATCATTAAACATTAAATTTCTACAAAAACTCTGGTAAATAATACAAAAATTATTAGTAGTTTTATCCACCAGTGTAATAATTCAAATTAGATTATTACAGTGGTGGATAAAGCTGCTAATAACTTTTATATTATGTGCAAGAGTTTTTATGCAATGCATTTTTGGTGGCGAAAAGTCCTTGAAGGAAGAATCAAGCCTGGTGGAGTTGAAAGTGTGACGTCATCTGCGAAAACTAATACTGTGGTCTGGCCCCATCAACACAAGAGGGAAAAAACTGTTTCACGATGACCCCCGTTTTAACACGCTCCTTAAGCGATAAAATTGTGTACATAATCATCTGAATTGCTCAAGAAACCTTTAGAATAAAACCCAGTTAAAATTGTAAATTTCAAGTAATAAGCATGTCCCTTTTTGCAACTTCGCCTCATAAATCACAAAACATTTGAATGAAATAGGGTTCCCGGAAATTTGTATTGTTCATAATGCCATTTAAAAACTCAGTTCAGAATTATAAATATGCCCTTTTTCTCCATATTAATATCAGAACATAAAAAATGAATTTTTGATAGCCAGTATTGTTCATGACGTCAATTGAAGAAAGAGTTCAAATTGGCTCAGTAGATATTAAGTTATAAGCATGCTCTTTTTCCTCGATTTCATCTCATTACTCACAAAACATAGAAATGAAAGTGAGTTTCAGATAATCTATATTGCTCATGATACCAATTGAAAAAAATTCGAATTAGTAGATTTCAAGATATAATCATGCCGCTATTTTACCTAATTAATCACAAAACATGCAACTGTAATTGATCTACAAATAATCTGTATTGATCATGATACCAATTGAAAAAAACAGTTCAAATTTATTCAGTAGATCGCAAGTTATAATCATGACCGTTTCTTGATAATTTATATTATTCATGATAACTATTGGGAATAAACAGTTCAAACTGATTTATCGTATCTCATGTAGGAAGCAAACTTTATATCTTCCTCAATTGGGTACAAATTTGTTTTGAGTTAATAAGATAACAACTTAAACAGATAATAATCGATTATTAAATACTTAAATATTTGTACTTTATTGATACTTTGCATTCTAAAATCCTAATTTTTTCAAAAATTTACTAAAAGTTGATTTCTACTGTAATAAAACCATGCCTAGATCTCAGAGATGGCAGGCGTAACAGCATCTTATTTTAATTCAAAATAAGCTTAGGCACTGCCGATCCGTAAGGCTAACTGCTGAATAATTCAACCTTACTGAACTGCTCCGGGAATTTAATAAATTCATTTCTTCTCTACAACGCAAATATTTTTGGAAGCTAATCTTAGCTTCTATTTTCTTTTAAACTTCTTGGTTTGCCTTTTTCTCGATTTTTTAAGGAAAAGTTAAGTGCTAATTTTAAGTTCTCTCACTAGTTTAGACGTACAGATATAGATGTATTTATGTACGTACCTACTAAATAGATGGTATGAACGTTCGTCTTCAGTTTTGATTTAAAAAGAATTACAAAATGTTTACAAATATTAAGGGTGGTAGGAGAAAAAACAAAAGTTATGCCGAATCCATGAAGTATTCAAAATATTAAAATGAAATAAACTAATTATGTTGTTATTTTAGCATAAAAGAAATTGCTCAGAACTGTTAGGTTCCTTATCATTGACTTTAAAATAAAAGAATTTAATACATTGAAGAACTTGATTACCTTGGTCCAGCCCCTTTGGCAGTGCTTGCTGCTTATTCCTTTATAATTATAGCTGTGATGGGGACAACCTCTCGTAATACATGCACAAATCACAATTATAACTTTAAAAATAAATGAGCAAAGATTTTCTGCAAATAGTATAGGACCAAGGTACACCTCGTCCAAGGAACAACAAATGCTCTTACTATAAATATTTTTTTCCACTTTTTCAACCCTTTTTTCAAATTTATGCATGGAAACTTTTACTATTTTTGTATGTAAAGTTTTGACTGCAAAGGTGCTTAACTAATCGGCAGTTCCAACGTTAATATCATTTTATTTTAATTTTGTTAATGTGTCTTAACCTGATTGCGTGCCCTACACATTTTATAACTGGATAAAGAAGAATACATTTTTTTTAACATTGCCGACATTAATTTTAATTGCAAAGGTGCCCTAACTAATTGACAATTCAATCAACAATTTGTTGATTTTAGTTTAATTTTGTAAATGTTTCTTAGCTTAATTGCACACTCTACACATCTTAAAATTGGATATGGATGAAACATGTTTGCGTTGATATTGTCGCTGTTTGTCATCAAGAAGTGCCAAAATATATATTTTTAATTCACACAATGAGATACATATTTCCCCAAGCCTTGCTAATTTCTAGTTGATATGAAACACAAGCGAAGCCCCTATAAGCAATTCAATTATCTTTAATCAAAAATAGTAAATAAAAGAAGTCTGCAAAACAATTAAGTTAATAACAATCTCGGAGTAGGCAGTTTAGTTGATGCATTTACTGAAACACAAGTGAAAAAATATCAAAGTATATACTTTTAATTCTCAAAATGAAATACATATTTCTTCAAACATGTCTAATTTATCCTTTATACGAAACATAAGCGAACCTCCCATAAACAAATCAATTCCGTTTAGTCACAAACAGTAAATAAAAGAAGTCTGCAAAACAATTAAGTTAATAACAATCCCGAAGTAGGCAGTTTAATTGATGCACTTATTGAAACACAGATGAAAAGATTTCAAACTGTGCACTTTTAATTCCCCCAATGAAATACATATTTCTTCAAACATATCTAATTTACCCTTAATATGAAACATAAGCGAGCCTCCCATAAATAAATCAATTCCGTTTAGTCACAAACAGTAAATAAAAGAAGTCTGCAAAACATTTAAGTTAATAACAATCCCAGAGTAGGCAGTTTAGTTGATGCACTTATTAAAACACAGATGAAAAAATTTCAAACTGTGCACTTTTAATTCACCCAATGAAATACCTATTTCTTCAAACATGTCTAATTTACCCTTAATATGAGACATAAGCGAACCTCCCATAAACAAATCAATTCCGTTTAGTCATAAACAGTAAATAAAAGAAGTCTGCAAAACAATTAAGTTAATAACAATCCTGGAGTAGACAGTTTGCTTGATGCACTTATTGAAGCACAGATGAGACTTGTCTACTTGGACAAAGACAATTATGACAACATTAATGATTTCTTCTGTCTATCCTCACTGATTGCTTTCCTAACCACTATGGATGGAGCTATTGGCACAACAGAAGTGTTTCCAGGTATCACTGTCAAGGGTATGGAGTAATCACCTCTTTTTATCGATTTCTGTCCATTTTATCTGTCGGGGGATTTGTTACAAATTGGCAATGGTAGAACGATAAGCTACAAAGAACCCGAGAGATCTACTCAGAATAGCACATTTTATTGTGAAGGTGGTTTAGACATAATGGATCTTGAATAGAATATTCAAGTTATTTTCTATTCTCTTTTGTTGTCTAATGGTTATTAAATTTACAGGGAAGAGGAGGTTTACATAATCAGGATTTTAGCCTCAGGTAAAATAAAGTAAATTTTAGAAAAAGTTATGATTTTTTATCAGTATCTTGCCTTGAATCATTTAGTTGTCAGTGTAATTTATTTTTAAAAAGTGTGTGCTCACAACAATATCACTTCTTCTTGAACTTATGTATTTCATAAACTTATTCTCTTAGAATAACACATATGTATTTGAGATGTTTTTTTTTAATTTTATGTTAGATTTTTAGAATTTTATACAAAATATCAGAATTAAAAAAGAAACTTTTTATCTAATTTTGTAATCATTAATAATATTGTTAGATAATTGTAATTTAAATGACTAATTTGGACGTTATTAGAGCGGTCATAAATGAACTTGTAATTCATTTACAGATGGAACTTTTATTGATAATAAAAATTAGTTTATTGATTCTTGTTCCCTACCAGAATTGTAATTTTGGTTTCAATATGTATTCAATTTGAAATTTTAGTTAAAGAGTTTGAAAAAATACATTATTTTTTAGCAAAAAATTAAGATATATTAGATTTTGAATAGAAACATACACACAACTATTTCTACAAAACATAATAAAAATTTTACAAATCGTACCATGCATACTGAAGTTATGTCTGTTGGAGTTAAGTCATATAACACCAATAAGTACTTCGTCAGAAAAGAAGTTGGAAGTTTACTATAGTTAATGTGATGCAAAAACTACTGTGTGTATCCGCAAAAACCACAGTAATATTTTAAAAGTATTTTGAGTTTCAGAAAGGAAATGGTATTATTTTAAATGTAACCGAAATGGAGAATATTAAAGAAGAAAAAAAAAGGAAAAGAAAAAAAAAACTGCATACTTAAGTCAAATTTCATGATTCCCAATCTACATGTTTACCTTAAGTGTTTGTAAAATTTTCCAATGTCAAAAAAGAAAGTCGTCCTCCACTTATTGCTTAATCTGCATTTTTCATGTGTTTTAGTGTGTGTGTCTTTTAAATATTTAGATGCCTTGCATACCAAAATTATGCGAAGGAAACTCTTCAAAAGCCCTTAATGTATAACTATTTCTACGCGGAGGTATGGAGCCTAATTTTTGCAACCGACACTTAATTTCACAGATTTAATGAAATTTTCAGAATATAATAATAAAAAATAAAAAAAATAAAAAATAAAAAAAATCAGCTACAATTATATTTCTATTGGATTTCAAGGGAGGATTTTTTTTTTATCATTTACGTCACATTTTAACTAATGTAACATGAGGGGAAAATCCTTCAAGTCATTTTATATAAAAGAGCAAAGACTAACAACTCAGTGGTATATTTCTACAAAAAAAAATTACTTTAGAAAATACAAGGATAAGTTACCTAGTAGAGCAAGCTGATCAAGTAGTGTAGATTCTTATTTGCAATTTTATCTATAATAAATATACAAGCTTTCTTTCATTATTTTTCCTTAATATCATATCAAATCGTCTAAAAATATTTAAATAGATTTAGAGGAAAAATATTTTGTTAATCAAACAAAAGCTTTTTAACTCTTTCAGAAACTGGTTTAACAGTTCTTAATTTACATGCTACGAAATTATCTAAAATATTTTTACAAAGATTGCGTTTTTTGTAGTGTGCAATTTTTTGTTAAAAAATTTAGGTTTAATATGTCAAAGAGTAAAAGTCACAATAAGTCAAACTTTTGTTTTGTATAATGTTTCAAAATTTGAAACTATTTTTAATATTTTTTTATTGCACGTCCACTACCGTAGCCTTTATTTCTTCATTGCTCCAATAGCGGACACCTATAACTACTACAAGAATCTATCACTATTATAGAAACCAATCACTACTATAAGAACACTTGGTTCTGTAAATGGATTAGGGCAGAATGTTTTTTTAAAGAAATTTTTACCCACCTCATAAAAGTTGATTCTTTTCTGTTTATTAATTGACATTTTAATAATTTACACCATTTTGTTAAACATGATAGGGAAATAAAGTTTCGGACAAATACGAATAAATTTTTACAAAAATATGAATACAAAAATACAAATGCGAAGTATTTTTTTACAAAACAAAATACAAATTATTTTTAAAAACAAATTGTTTTTCATGCAAGGAAACTTATATGGAGCTGGTTTTGAAACAAATCCATTACTTTGAAAGTAATTTTCCCATGGAAGGAGTTGGTTTTTAACCTAATCGCTTGGCAGTGTGATGAAGTGTATCACGAACTAATAAAAAAAATAGAAAAAAATACTTTTGAAAAAAATGTGGATAGAGCTAGTCCTACACGCTTCAAATAAAAATTGTAAAATTATTCTGGCGTGTTTTATACAATAATAAATCTTTAAATTTAAAAAATGTATCGTGCTCATATAGGTGGTAACCTTCTTTGAATATCAACACTATAAATAAAGATATATTTCAAAAACTCTCTTGAAATTTTCGAATTATTCAATTTCTCGTCGGTTGTATTCAAACAAGTGCGATGCTTAAATCTCTCTACTTTGAAAATTAAAAAATAGTGGTTATCAATTAAAAAAAATTAAAGATTTTAAAAAGAATTATAATTCTGCACAAAAACTGAGTTACATCCAAACACAAAAAGTAAGTTATTGCTCATATTCTGTATTGTATTTTTAAAAAACAATATATTCGCCATGTTTTCCAAGCATTTCACACATTATTGGAATTTTTATAAAATTGAAGAAACATTGGAACTGATTTTATTTACAAGCAAGCAATAGGTTCAATTTTTTCTAGTAGAAAATGCATTCCCATGGGATACAATTCTACTTGGAATTCTACTAAGGAAGCTTGTATTCACGCAAGTTACTTGGAAGAGCCTTCTTCTTTAATCCCTTTAAAATGTCTTTCCTTAGCTTCAAATTTCTACTAGTCAATATATATTATTTGAAAACACTGTGAGGGTAGGAAATATAAAACGTGTCTACTTATTATTAGGAGAGACCTAGTCAACAAAAAACACTTTTTTACATATTTAATTGTAGCATCTGAAGTATAACTTATTTTGCTATGGTTCGAATACTAAAAGGATGACTGATTTTCCTTTTTCTATTGATATATTTGAGTATTATATTCAACCAGTAGAATTTTCAGGAAAAATGCTTTTATAGTTTAAGAACTCATCCCTCTTACAGGGCAAGCTGTAATAGTTACAGGTGCATGATGTAACCCGGGTTAAAAATGAGAAAGCGTTAGAAAAAATGGCTTTATTTACTTACTTGGGGTACCATTTAATATCCTAATCTACATCGAGTGATTAAAATCACAATTCTGACACACAAATAGTGATCATCTACGAGTGCAGACTTCATGTTTCTTTAGCCCACCCTACACAATATTGAATGGTATAGTGGTTAGCGTGCTAGCTTCTAGACCGCGAGGTTGAGGGTTCGAGTCCCGTGTAAGGCATGGGTGTTTGTAAATGTATGTTGGCTTGTCAAGTGACGAATGTTTCGGAACATTATAGCCCTCATGTTGCTGACGGCGCCAGAGAATCTGAAAACAACCAACCAACACAATTACTGTATTGAATCCACTTTTCATTTTGTTTGATCTTCCAAATGCACATTTTGTTTGTTGGAGATTCACTGTCTTATTAATGCTGCTTTTGGTTCTTTCTTCTACTATCCTAGTTGTAACATGTTACAACTAAACCCAAAATTGTTGTTATATAAATTAACCCAAACAGTTTATTACGAGTTTCTGTAACCCTATTTTTCTTTGCAACGCGTTGAGTTCTATATTTGAAAACTGTCTTTTAAAATAATATTTAGTTTGTGCAATTAATAGTAATCATCTAACGTGCACTTTCAAAAGTTCTGTAGAATAAAAAAAAATATCAAAATTATTAGACCAAATAACTCATCAAAATACAACAAAGTTCAAAATTTTAAGTTGTATTCAATATTTAAGATGTATTCAATTGTTTTGTTTACTTGTTCAACAATGAGTGTAACTCAGATAATATATATTAGGGCAACGTGTGGTGATTACAAAAGTTACTTGGTTTGTTGCCACTAAATTCTATACTTCTAGACAAGGTCTTTCCTACTTTTTAATCAAAATGAAAAGTAAGAAACATGTTAAAATTAAGTTCAAAAATCCAAATTTAAAGAGCGGAGGCTTGTACCTAGTCCAATTTGTATAATTCAGAGCTAATTTTTATAACTAACATTTTAAGTTTGTCTGTGTATTGTTGTCCCTAGAATTCATAATTTTATTTAAAAAACGCCTAGTATTAAAGCTCTCTTTTCCCTCTAGTAACCGGAAACATTTGATTAATATCTTATTGTCGCATGCTCTATTTAAATAATTAATGTATATATTTCTTCCTGTTACCTTCTCTATTTAAATAATGTAAGTGTTGTTCATGTTTCACAAAAAGTGAAATTTCAAAGTATTGTATCAAAAGTCACTAAAACGGTCAAAAAGTGCATAATATCAAAAAGTCAAAGGGCATGAAAAGGCAAAGGTACAACGGTCATGCATAAAAGGCCATCAGGTAAAAAAGATCAAAAAGGTATTGGATACGTAAGTATTTAAAAATATTAAAAAAATACTACCTGTCCAGAAACCTGAACACCAATGAATTACCCACATAATTTCAAACCGAAATACATACGTGAATGATTTATTAATATTGTGATAATTGCTTTATTATCATGATTTTAAATATGTGTATTCAGGTTATGATTTTTAATTTAATAATGGAAATTTATGTTGTTTCTAAAGTTATTTTAAAAAAAAATAAAATATCGAATTAACACAAATTTCAGTTGACATGTTAAATTGTGTTGTTGAATTTTCAATTTAATGAGCTTAACCATCGTATAACGAAGTTTGCATGAAAATATATAAGGAACCTTGAGGTGAAACAGTTCTGTTTTGATGTAATAGAAATAAAACGGATTTATGTAAAACACTGCGCTTATTGTAAAATAGTTCCCTCTGGGACCCTAATAGCCGGAAATTACGTGCATTCCAATCCTCCAATCTAAATGGATCAGGATTCAAGCAGAAGTCAACAAACTGCGGCCAGGGTTACTTGGCAACAAACGCCTACTCGGAACGTAAGCTATCTCGAAATGAAATATTCAGCGTTAAAGTGCGATTAGCGTTAAGTGGAAACTCAGATCCAGGGGAACGAGGGTTCCTTTTTGTCGCATATTCGTATGCAGTGCCGTAGTTTTATGCAGCGAACCGGCAGGGAGACTTAATTATACCCGTAACTGATGCATAAAAATATGCTTTATTACGTTACTTGTTGCCAGGGGGGGGGGGGGTGAGGATTAGGAATAAACTATTGGCGTACAGTATTTATGATATATAGCCGTCATGTTATACCTTTACTCGTCAAAACGCGGAGAAGACTAATGTTGATGGTTGCTGATGTATTTCAAATCTCCATAGGCATTGCTAAATAACGTAAGTTTTGATTTTGAGTACTACCCATAAGCCCATACTAGATTTATGAGTATGGTTACTAGGTGGCTTCAGTTACTGAAAGTGAAATTGCATCAATTGCGTCGCCGACCAAACAGTATAGTGGTTAGCGTGCTAGCTTCTAGACCGCGAGGTTGCGGTTTCGAGTCCCGTGTAAGGCATGGGTGTTTGTAAATGTATGTTGGCTTGGCAAATGACGAAAGTTTCGGCGCATTATAGCTATCGTGTTGCTGACGGTGCCAGATAATCTGAAAATAACCAACCAACTAGCATCAATTGCGTCAGAAAATATTTAATTATCCTGGTGCATAGTCTTCCGGACAACATCGTAAATTGTACCACAGTCAACAGTTTTAAAAGAGCAGTCAACAGTTTTAATCATACTGGAGGATTGCTTAGAAAAGTTAAATTGGACCAACCTAGATGGACCTTATGCCTGTAGTTGGTCATCATTTTTGTATTTGTAGGAGGATAGGCTCAAAATATAGCATCATAACCTGATGGTAAGACATTGACGCAATTGATAAATCACAATACAATCAAAAAGTAATATGTAACCCAGTTAAGAAATTTAACCCATCTTGCTAAAACCAAGTATAAAAATTGAACACTGCATATCAAGTGAACCCTGATGCAGTAATTTTTCCCCAATTATAGTATTTTCTCAGAGTATGAGAATTTAAATGTGACTTGACGAAACGTTTTATAGAAAAAAAAGCAGCAATAAGATACAATGTCATATGTTGATGATAACGTGAGTCTACATAGAAGACAATCCATCTAAGAAGCTGATCAATATCGTATAGGGGAGGGGTGGGATAAATTATAGGAAACCGATTTGCACAGTAAGAGTTAAACATATTTCCGTGCAGTAAAGGAACGTACTTCCGTGCAAGTCTGGAACGCATTTGTGTGCACTGATGGAACTCATTTCCATGCAGTAAAGGAATACAAGGTTTGTGTGGTAAGGTAAATCCTTTCCATTTCGTAAATGACATTTCCTTGGAAACGATAAATGAATTTTTATGGAGAGGCTAAATGAATTTTCATATAGAGAATAAATGGATTATGAATTTTCTTGCAGTAAGGAACGTATTTCCATACAGTAAAGGAACGTAATTCCATGTAGTAAGGAATGAATTTCTGTGGTAAGGAAAGCATTTTTTGCAATAAAAGGGGAGGGGGACTTCTATAATTTTAGTATACACAAGTTCTTCATATCCAGTTATATTTTTCAGATTAAATCATCGATATAAAAAAAATTCAGGTGCAACAAAATCCATGTTCTTTTAATTTTACAATAAAACTAATGCTTGTTAAAAAGTAGTACTTCTCCGAGTTATAATCCGATATCACAAGCCAATCTTATTTAGTGAAATCCTATAGACGACTTATAATTTTTTCATACAATTTAATATAGTTTTTAAAAGGTTTAAATCTTTAAACCAGCTATTTTGTAAAATGTATAGTTTGCGCTGTTTAATTCTTATAAATTTAACTATTACAAATAGATGTTTTTTTTTTTTTTTTTTTTTTTTTTTTTTTTTTTTTTTAATATTTCAGCGAGAGATTTTTTTTAACACAGAATTTGACAATTCATCTTTTCCAGACTTGGTCATTGACAGAGTTAGAGTAACATAAAGTTAAATTTAATTGCAATTTACTGTTACACAATTTTAAAGTAGTTATACGAAAACTTCACAGACACCAAAAATGTCCCTTCCTTGTCAGAAACTATCTAGCATTTATACCTTTCGTAAACCAATCAATATTTTTAAAATATTGAAAATAATTTTTGCCAAACTTCCGATGTTTAATAAATTACCCAAATATTAAAATGCTTCAACAAAAATTCATAACCTAAATGTTTGTTACGATATATAATAAAAATGTGATGCATTCATTCACTCATTTCAACAAGCACTGTTTTTATCAAAATTCAATAATGTTTCCAAAACTAGTAATGGCCTTCTGATGGCTTAGTGTTGCATGCTAAAAGTGCCGAGTTTGAATTCTGGGTTAGGATTGGATGTTCGTTGTAGTTATAAGTCCACTTAAACTGTAGATCCTGGCTTGATTACACATTATGGAAAAATAGGTCGTTGAACTTGTATGTCGAAAAATCAAGATTAGAAATTTCCTTACCATTAGAAAAAATCTGCGTCATTCTCTCTCAAAATTATACAGAGTATCCTAAAAAGATTGAAATGTGGTTTACTTATTTACCAATTAGAGATAAGTGGGCAATGTAAGTTGTAAAAGTGTTCAAAATAAAGTATGAAATACGAGCACCGTAATAAAAACTAAGGGTGTGGAACATCGCACAACTTTCAATTACACTATAATATTGGTCATTGCGTTAAAATGTATGATATTATTTACAGTTTTCATATTTTCACTTATATAATTAAAATGGATAGTTTGACGATATGTTTAACTATAATTTTTTACACGGCCTTTAAATGAAAAAAACAATAAAAAAACGCCAAGATGGCAAAATTGGTGATATTTTTCGATAGACATAACATTGTCCTTTCTTGTGCATGTAACAGGGAAAAAATCAATTGTTGATAGGCGGTGTTCAAGGGCAGAGGGCTCTGTGTTAAAGGCACTCGTTTTTCAACTTTTTACGCTTTTATCACATTCCTACGGAAATTTCGGAGGTGGGGATGTTTAGAACACCTTAAAAGGCGTTACCACAGAGATTTTAATCAAAATCGTTAGAACCGTTTTTTAGCAATCAAGGAAAAGCACGATTTTTTCAATGGCAGCTACCTTATGCGCATGCGCGATTTTATCGAAAACCTTAATGGTAGGTCTCGTGATGACCACTAACCCGCACACCAAATTTGAACATCCTCGCTTTGTTCCTGAGTTATGCTGACAACAAACACACAGACAAACTTTTTTCTATATCACTTTTTTGAAATCAGGATGTTCCAAATCGTGAAGAAATACAAAAAAAAAAAAAAAAAAAAAAAATCGAAATTTTTTTTGCGATCGAATGCTATATTTTCATTAATGTATGGGTAATTGAAAGTAAAAAATCCATTGAATTTACACAAAATTACATTTTTAAAATTTTTATGCGACCCCTTCAGACAAATTTGGTCAATTATTTGGTCATTCTATTTTTAATACAACAGCATCATTAAAATAAACCTAAACCTGTATCTTTAAAATTGAGTAAGTTATACTTAATTGAAATTTAAATGCTGTGCATAGGGACCATATACCAAAATAGACATGTAAATTAGTGACATATTAAAAAAATATAAAATATACGATAATATTTGCTTTAAAAAAAATGCGTGTGTATGATAGATTTTCCTGTGCAAGATTGTAAATGGTACATACTGGCTAAACGAAAGCTTTGATAAACAGTGGATTAGTTTGAAACAGAATGGCCTCCTTGATTTCTTGATCTAACGCAACTTGATTGTCTTCAAACTCTATGTTATAATACCAGTCCCTTAAACGAAATTGACCTTACACAAAAGATATTCGATGCTTGCAACAATATTACTGGAGAAAAACTACAAAATATTTACAAAAGCATTATTAGAAGAGCTCTATAATGTATAGCAGTTGGTAGAAAATATTTTGAAATTGCGTTTTTGAGTTGGGGGGTATTTCTAATATTTTAAGGAAATCAGATTTTGAAGATTTTTATTAATTTTGGGAGTTCTGTATTTAATTTTCATTACAGTCAAACCCTGTTTACGTGAAATCGCTTAACATGAAATCTCGTTTAACTCGAAGTAAAAGCAATTCTACGTACTTAAAACTTGACGTTAATTTATTATGTTAACATGAAATTCAATTAACGCGAACAATTTCGGTGGCCTTATTGACTTCGCATTAACGGTGTTCGGCTGTATTTTAAATCAACTTCAGATAAAATTGTTAAACTAAAGAGCCCCAAAATCTTTTTTACCCAAGATGCTAAATCCAAATATATTCCAAGTTCTAAATGAGTATTCTGTATAATTGTCTGTTTAAATTTTCGCAGTATCATATTTTTAAAGTAATCGAGAGCTCTGTATAAAATACATTTTAAATACTTATCTATTTGTAAGCATAAGTTTTTTTTTAATTATGTACCCCGAATGAATGTTAGACCATATCAAAAGAAATTGAGGGCCGCATACGTCCCGTGGTTCGCAAAAGCAGTACCACTGTTCATCTCTGTGGATTGAAGCTTTATTTTGTGCATTTGGGATTGTTTTCATGCATGTGATTGTACTTTTGCATTTTATGGTATTTTTTCATTATCATTATTTTCCATTATTTATATATGATCCCTATTTTCACTGAAGAAACAGCATTTTAAGTTATACGGTAAAATGGCATAAGTCAGTTTTTTTTATGTATCATAATTCAGTTGGTTTCGAAGATACTACAATAGGGTTTTAATGATCTTGTTCAAGGGAAAATAAACACTTTCAAATTGAAACAATTGCAAGAAGGGAGGAGGATTGGAGTAGTATAAAAACTTAAAAAGTGTAACTTTTAAAAAAAAAATTCTTTACAGTTACAAGTTCAAGTTACACTTTTTAAAATAAAGCAAATGAATTTTTTTTCTTAATGCCTTCTTTTCTACCTTATTTTGAAGATTTTTTCAATTTACATAGAACACCCATCTCTAATGAATAAATAATGAACGAATGTTTTAATCTTTTTGGAACACACTGTAGTACTATTATTTCATGTAACACGTAACATAAATATCAAGGTTTGCAACTGGTAAATTAATTATCTCAATAAAATATTGCCTGTATATTTTATTTGTATTTAAAATTCTAGCCTTACTATTATATGTCTATCAGAAGAATATCTCCTGCCAGATAGCTTAGATGATGGCGGTATCTATAGAAATAAGACCCGTCGATTAGATAATAATAGGGGTATTAGATAATAATAAGGGTGATACATGTAACAAATTGGCGTCCGAAAGGGTTACAATACGGCAAATGTAGATATCTTTCTCTTGGGATCCCACGTGCAAAATAGAACTATTTTTGTTTCCATAGTAACAGACAACGCTAAACATCATGACGGGAAATATTCTTGTGAAAGACAGACAATATCGTTATCAGTCGCAAACCAGCAACATCAGCCTTTTGAAATAAAAGTTATATACTTTCTCATTATAAAGACTGATGATTAAAATAGCACTGAAATTCTTTGTATTGTTCAAAGCAAACTGAATTTGCATATTTCATTATTTAATACAAAATCTCATGTGTCTTGTATAACATATGAAAGTGTGATATTTGTACATTTTAATATTTATATTTAATTTTTTATCTTTGATCATTGTCCGTTGCATTACTCTAAATCTAATTAATTAAATTATTAGATAAAATTACAAATTATTCTTTAGCTTTCTGACTGCTTCAATTAACTAACACCGCATTTCTCGAATAGCATTGCTATTTTCTAAATAACGCAACTTTTTTTGTTTAGTAAATACTGTACAAATAATTTTTGTTTATAACTTTTAGCTGATGGAAGTTTGAAGGATTTAGGGAAAGTTGAAGAAGAATCCCAAGATACAAAGAGTGTGAAATACTGGGCCGACAAGAGTGAGTTATTTCTTAAATATAATTAATCAACAACTCGACAGTTTTTTAGTTTAGAATAAAAAGTTTAGATAACTAATGCGTTTCTTAACTATACTACGAAGAAACTTTCATTTCTTTAATTACCTCATTGTTAAGTTCTCTGTGTAGTTGCAGTGTATCCCAAAAATGACCAAAACAACTAGAAAAAATGAATTTAAAAAAATGGAAGACGATATAAATTTGTCATTTGTTGAATTCTACTTTGAAGACTAAGGAATTTTATTCCACCAACTTTAAGAAATAGTTATAAAGTCCACCAACAGATGGCGATGTTGAATAGAAACACTTTAAAAAAGTTAAACAAGTTTAAAAAATCTACAAAAATATGTTTCTATTGTACTATATGTTTATGGAAATAATTATTTTTAAAACATCGTTTTGTAGATTTTGCAACATGTTCAGAGCTGGTTTTTTTTTTCCATTCAACAGTGTCATCTATTTTTAGTAAGTAATTTTGAAAATTGATGAATAAAATGATTTTATTGCCCAAATAGAATACAACAAATGGTTCATTTCTATCGTCATCGTTATTTTTGCTTATCCATTTTTTAAATGCGTCAATCTATTTGGGACACCCTGAATCTAGATATTAATTAAGAGTTTCAGCCTCTCCTGTTTCTGAAACCCAATGCTTCACTTTTTGTCACAATATATTCTAAAGTATTATTTTAAAATGTTTGAGTTTTTTTTACTAGATAAAACAACAGTCATAAAAGATCATTACCGAAATTTGAAAGGAAAATAATTAGTCTTTTGTTTATTATTCATTTGTTTAAGTTTTTATGAGCTGCCTAATAAAAACGTTTTAAAATTGAATAATAAATCCCCCTGTGGTTTTCCCTTCAAACTTTGTAATTAACATTTTATTACAGTTGTTATATCTAGTGTAAGAATTCATATATTTTAAAGAAGTACTTTTGTATATTTCAATAAAATGAAGAATTAGGTTTATAGGTCAGTGACTGGCTGACGATCCATCTAAAACATAGTATATTTATAATATATTATTATCAGATCATAGCCATACAATATTAGCACAACATTTACATGTTCTATATACATTGAAAGCAATATTTGAACTTAATAGTTAAAAAGTTATTTAAATATTCCGTTTTTCAAAACTAATAATTTTACTTTTAATATTGCTTGAATGGTTAGCTAACAGTGAATACTGTCTTTATATCCCAAGAAAGCTCCCGCCAAGTTATCTTGCGTTGTATGTTGTCCTGGAAACAAGACTAGTAACCTTTTTTTATGAGGATTTAAGGAGAAATGTTATTTAGAAAAAGAAAAAAAAGAGAAAAAAACGTCCTGTAATAGCACCTTGTAACGATCATTGGGTTGCTGAGCGCCTTGGTGGCGTATTGGGGATATTTCATAGTTTATTAAAATAGAGTTATTCAAGTAAACGATTTCTCAAGACGGTTACTTAATTGTAACTTTTTAGACCCCCAAATTCCTGCATTCATCACCCCTTTTCTAAATCTATGAGTCTTGTTTCTATAGCAATATCTAGACTCTAGCGTGAGCTATTCTTCTTACAGACAGGCAGTTAGTCATTTTATTTAAACATAAAAATTATCTTTGAAATATCGATTAAATAATTTAAATAAACTTAAAAAATTCACAATATCAGACACAAATGTCATTTTCAAAAATTAAAAAAAAAAAAAAAAAAAAAAAAAAAAAAACACCAATTAAGATTCAAAGTGTCTGCTGCATGAAATATCATATGAAATATATTTAAATTATCCAGTTTGTCTGAAATCGAAAATTCTATTGATTCTTAAAAATAAAACACTTATGGAACTTGTGGCATGAATAGAATTGCAATAATTCAAAACATGCATTTGAAATCTCGTTTGGAAATCTTTGACAAATCCTTAATTCCTTTGATGGTTTACTTCAAATTAACCTATTAGTTAAAAAAAAAATATATACATTTGTAACAGATTAAACAATAGTTTCAAACTCTCAATAAGTGATATATAATAATTGGTATTTCCAAAATGTGCGCTTTTTCAAAAATACACTCAAATTAAAATAAGTCAAGAATGTTCATGTTTTATTGGAGCTGAAAATAGTAAAATTGAATAAATTATCTAAAAAACTAAACCTCAACAAATGGAAATTTTAACAGTCTAACAATAGCAATTCAATTAGTTAAACATTGTCTTAATCAATGTAAGAAATCTATTAGTATTTTTTTTTTTTTTTTTTTTTTTTTTTTTGTAAAAGTGTTTTTTCATTTCCTTAATAAAGCAAGTTGCAAATCAAAATCTTTTTAAAGTACAATTACCAAATTTAAAATTATTTTGAAAATTCACTCATTCAGTTGTAAAATTCTCACGGATGAAATCACAAATGCTTTATTAAATAATATCATGAACGTGTTATAGTACACTGAAGAGCCAGAAAAACTAGTACACCTGCCTAATATCGAGTATGGCCCCCATAAGGACTAAGAAGTGTCACAACACGACGTAGCATGGATTCGAATAATGTCTGAAGGTACCCTGGAGGCAATTCACACCATGAATCCTGCAGGACAGTCCACAAATCCTCAGAAATGCGAGGTGGTGGAGATCTTTTCAAAACAAAACGTTGCAAGGCATCTCAGACATGCTCAGTAATGTTCGTGTCTGGTGATTTAGGTGGCCAACGGAAATGTCTAAAGTCTGAAGAATGTTTCTGGGGCCAGTTTGTAGCAAATCAAGACGTGTGGAGTGTCGCATTGTCCTGCTGGAATTGTCCAAGTCTGTTCGAATGCCCAATGGACATGAATGGGTGTATGTGATCAGACAGGATGACCTATCAACAGTCAAAGTTGTCTCTGGACGTATCAAGAGACCCATATCGCACCAACTACAGACATCCTATGCCATCACAAAGTCTCCACCAGCTTGAACAGTCTCTTGTAGACATGTAGGTTCCATACATTCATGAGGTTAACTCCATACCCGTGCATTTCAATCTGTCTAATTCAATTGAAAACAAGACTCATCAGACCAGGCAAAGTGTTTCTAGCTATCAACAGTTCAATTGTGGTATTGGCAGGCCCAGATGAGGCGTAAAGCCTTGTAACATTTAGTCAGCAATAGTACAAGAGTGGACATTCGGCTTCGAAAGCTCATGTCAATGATGGTCCTTTGAATTATCGCATGCTGACACTAGTTGATGTCCCAGCTTTGAAATCCGTAGCAATTTGTGGAAGTGTTGCACATCCATCTTTTTTAAGAATTCTCCTTAGTCATCGATGGTCCCGTTCTTTAAAGGCCTTTTTTCGGCCACACCAATATCTGATATTTTAAATTTTACCTGATAATTGATATTCATAGTACACTCGTGAAATGGCCTTACACGAAAATCTAAATTTCTTCGCTACCTCGGAGATGCTAGGTACCATCCCTCGGTCGGCGATTATATCGCCACAGTCAAAGTCAGTTAAATCTTGATAGCCTGCCATTGTAGCAGCAAGAATCGATGTAACAGCTTTGTCAGACACATGTTGTCTTATATAGACGCTTTCGATCACATCGCATTACGATGATTGGTTGCATACCTCCGTTATTTGCATACGCATGCCTAAAACAATTTTTCTGGCTCTTCAGTGTACATATTACCATTATAACCGATTAAAATTAGTAATAGTTACCAACCGAAGTAAAATTTATTTTAAGAATAATTTATACGAATATAACATTATTTTTAATTTTCATAATATTATTTTTAAGTATACTTCAAATAATTTTAACAAAACACAAAACAAGCGAAATCGAAAAAAGCTTTAATGCAGATAGCATTTTCTCTTCAAAAATTAAATTTGAACACTTCTTTTGTATTTTCATATGAAAGTATTTAATTCACTGATTTCACTGACAAATTTTAACTTCATATGAAAATCGGTACAGAAGGTAATCATTGAGAAACAATTTATCATAACGAAGCATTTAATTCACTTCTTTCACTTGGCACATTTTATTTGACTTCATATGGAAATCGGAGCAAAAGGTAATCATTGAGAAACAATTTTTCTTTTCAGTTACATATGCCTTCAGAAGTTTAACTGTTTCTACGAAGCAACGAAAAAACAGTTTTGGTTCGCTTTTTTCATCGTTGGGTATGTGCTATTTATAACTTGTCCCACACCTGATGCTTTATGTGTAGCAAACACAAATCTATCTCAATTATAAATATTTGACAAAATGCAGCATAAATTGCACGTTGCACAGTACGAAGCACAGAATTGAAGTATATTAAGGCTTTGAAAGTTATTGGGAAATGATTTTCAACAAGAAGTGTAACTGGTAACATTAGTTTTCTTTATATTAAACCTTCTGGCCTATGTTTTCGGATTATAGTGTCGTAACCTGCTGGTAGATGGCAGTAAAGTAGTCAACAAATTCCCTCCTCTTCAATTTCTTCTCCAAAAAAGATTCCTGCCATTAAAATAAATTTCAATTATGAATTATCATTAATAAGATTAGCATATGGATCCCGAGAAAAATTGTTTAAAGTAGACTCTTTTTAAAAGAGTACAATTCCAGAGAATTCCGGAGAACTCTCCAAAACGGAGTGTTTCACTTGTTAAATTTGTTAAAAAAAATGGAATATTTAAATTCTTAAAAGGAGGTAAAATCGAATTGTTTTTTACATATTCAATTGAAAAAAAAATGCATTAAATTCAAAGCTTATTGTTTTGCTATTAGCACACCACTTTTATGTTTGTTGATGCATAATTTTATGTAACTTCTGATGCTTTATTCACAATCGATTGCACAATGTCTTAACAAATTATGAATTGTCTTAAAAAACTAATTAGAAGATCCTCTTCAGCCGTATTTTGTACTATATTTACTTCTATAACTACATACAAAATATGGCTAATAATAATATCTATTCACTTAACATGGTCGATTTATAGCTTAATGTTGCTATAGAAAAAGTTGAAAAGTATAAATATTCCACTGGCGGTCATGCACGTACGTCATTTGATCCCTATTTTTTTCAGAAATACACAACATTTTCAAATTTAAAAATTAAATATTTTTTAAATACCTTTATTAGTATGATAGTTTATAACCTATCTAAAATAAATGAATAAAAAATAATAAAAAAAAAATTATATATTTGAATTAGAAATATAATTTAAAAATTATTGCAGGGAAAACAACTGTAGAATTTCGCCCATTCCCATGACCGTCAGTGGGTTAATTCCATCACTTAAGTAAATAAAAAAATATGTAAATTATAATAAAAACTTTTTGTGTTTATTTTCTGTTGTGTACTGATGTCCTATTTAAGATATATTTTTCTTCAATTTATAAAAACATAAATTTTAATATCTCTAACTTTCTGTTATGCATTTGTATCACATCGAAGTTTAATCTTCAAGATTTAGATTTATTTCAATTATTAGTTTGTAATAGTTCGTTACACACTCCTATTTTAAATATAAATAGGAGTATAATAATGAGAAAACCTATAAGATTATGCTTTTGCAACTTGTATTCTTTATAGACTAATATTGTTAAAGATATTGTAATCAAACTTCTTAAAATGAAAACTGTAGTTAAATGTTAGCCAACATTATTTCTGTTGCGTTTACTTTTACCGAGTTCTTATTCACGAATGCATCACCAACCAAAAATGAACAAATGGCAGTTTATCCTAAGAAAACTGAAGTCTGAATTGTAAAAAATTAATCACTACTTTTTTCCCCCAGTATTTGTTTTCTCATGAAAATTTTTTAATTCGGTCACGCAATACAAAGATTTATCAGTGTTTTTGCACTTTTTTGTAAATAAAATTACACAAAAAAGCATTATCAATCTTTAAAATATGCATTCATTATATTTATAATAAAAGAAAATGCGAATGCAATCTCAAAAACTTTTTATCATATTTTTTTTTTTCCGTTTCCTTGGTGAGAAAGAACAATCTCCATTCTTGTTTTAATTTTTATCTCCGTAATTTCTATTTTCAGATCTGTAAATTAAATACTTAGTAAAGCCACTTAATACTTTCCATTAGAAACATATTTACTACCAACTTCTCATTTTTAAATGCAACCGTTGTACAATTTTTCCACTTCAGATTATACTGTCTTCTACTTATACTTCAAGGAAATACCAAACAAAATATAAAAGAAACCATTTATTACAAAATATGATAAAAGCAATAAAGGTTAGCGTAAGAAGAAGGAACAACACAAGGAAGCTATTTTTTCCTGCGCATAATCTATCATATATTTCATTATTTCTCATCGCCGACCAAACGGTATAGTGGTTAGCGTGCTTGCTTCTAAACCGCGAGGTTGCGGGTTCGAGTCCCGTGTTGGCATGGGTGTTTGTAAATGTATGTTGGCTTGTCTAATGACGAATGTTTCGGCGCATTATAGCCCTCGTGTTGCTGACGGCGCCAGATAATCTGAAAAAAAACAACCATTATTTCTCATCAATCTATTTGTGTTTATAAATGCAGAATTTATAGATTTAGCGATTTATAAACAAAAATATATAAGCTCAAGTTTTTGCCAATTCAGAAACCTGAAGTAGCACCTTATGGATGGTTGGTTGGTTGTTTTCAGATTATCTGGCGCCGTCAGCAACACGAGGGCTATAATGCGCCGAAACATTCGTCATTAGACAAGCCAACATACATTTACAAACACCCATGCCAACACGGGACTTGAACCCGCAACCTCGCTGTCTAGAAGCTAGTACGCTAACCACTATACCGTTTGGTCGGCCCTTATGGATGGATGTAAACCTATTTCCCATCAAAAATAAGGGTTTCAAAATCAAATTAATTTTATCGAATATTCTAAATGAAGTTATTTTTACTTTCAATAAACCATATGCATGCATAGGGTAATGAAAGTATAGCATTCGGTCAGAGAATTTTTTTTGCATTTTTTTTTTTTTTTTTGCATTTTTTAAACCTTTTGGAACATTCTGATTTCAAAAAAATGATTTAGAAAAAATGTCTGTCTCTGTGCATATGTGTACGTGGTCAGCATAACTCCCGAACAAATTGATCTACGATGTTCAAATTTGGTGTGCGGGTAGGTGATGGCACAAGGTTTTCGTCAAAATCGCGCATGCGCATAGTGTAGCTGCCATTGAAAAAATCATGTTTTTCAGTAATTACTAAAAAACGGCTCCAACGATTTTGTTCAAAATCTCTGTGGTAATGCTTCTTAAAGTAATACATCTTACTTAATACATCCCCACCTCCAAAATTCCTGTTACATAAAAAGTTGAAAAATGAATTTCTTTAACACAGAGTTCTCTTTCCTTGAGCATACCTCATCAACGATCGTTTTTTCTTCTCTGTCAGTTTCACTTATAAGTAAGGATAATATAAAAATTATTGATAAGTATATCGCCAAAATCATTATTTTGACTGAGTTTTTTTTTTTTTTTTTTTTTTTTTTTTTATTGACCCATACGGAATTATCGCAGAAAATATCACCAAAGTGGCCATTTTTACTAAAGGAATGATGAAAATATAAATACTTTAGATGATACAAATCCACGTCAGTCAGTATTATAGTGTAATTGAAAGTTGTGCGATGTTTCACACTCCTAATTTAATCATTCTCAATCTCAAAAGTATTTTAATGATCGAAAAATGTCCCTATAAAGAGTCAAATAATTTTCGAATGCATAATGATTTTTCAAACTTTTTTAAATTGTCTTACAAAGGATTAAATGATTTTTAAACGATTTTTTTAATTGCTCATTAAAATGAATTTCAAGCGCATCAACTTTGTTGCATGTAAGAATAAATTTACTAAAACTACTTCCAAAGAAATATATTGATTATGCGTGAAATTGAAACACAGAATCTAGCTACAGTAGTTTTACAATAAACTTTCTTTTGTGAAAAACTAAAATATAGTTTAAAATATTTATTTTAGTAAGTTGAAAATAATTATAAGTTAAACAATTGTTACAAGTTAAATAATTATTAGAAGTTTTATAAATTTTACAAGCATTGTTTGAAAGATATATACTTTTTTTCCAATCAAAGTTAAACAACTTCAACAAAATAACTCCGATTGCATTGAAAATATATTTGTAGAACTTAAGTTTCTAAGAATAAATTTTAAAATATAAACTGCCTTGTTTCCCACAAACATATTTTATCTTCATTTTCTAAATCATTTTAAAACCGTTAGTTAATTTGTTATAATATGTTTTAATGCACACATTTTATATTTTTTAACTCTCGTCTGCGATATACAGGGTGTTAACAAATTAGTTGGGTAATTTCGTTTGTTAATTATGTGCAAAATATAAATTGTAAGTTACCGGCTCAAATGCATATTAGTGTAATTGTATTTCAACATCGTAGATAGATGGAAGAGTTTGTGTAAAAGTAAATAGACATGTCAGGATATTGGAATCGGAAAATCTTCATACCATCTACGAGCATGAATTTAATAGTCCCAAGGTAAACGGGTTTTGCACCGTTAGTTCGTCTAATGTGTTTGACACATTCTTCTTTGCGCAAAATACTTTTACTGGATTCGTATACATGGAATGCTTCAGATTTACGAATCACAACTTCACTAGATTTGATCAAAGTTGAACATGCTCAATAATATCTGGCAAGAACTAATTTACCGATAGGACATTTGCAAAGTGACGAAAGGCAGCTTTATCGAACATTATAAAAATGATAAAATTTGGTGTATTTCACTATGTTATAACCTTGTTCAATGTCGGATTTGACAAAAAAAGTTATGCATAATAAACCATTTTTTGCCAACTAAATTGTTTGTGAACACCCTGTATAATAAAATGTAGAGGTTAAATTCAATAATATTCACACCTATCATAAGAATGTTAAAATAATTCAATATATAATTCAAACTCTAGAAGTGATGGATTGTTTTTAAACAATTAAATGTTATAAACTACTTAATTGAAGAGAAATATTTTATAAGTTCACTGTAAATAAGAAAATAAAGTTGTAAACTATGCAAAATATACAAATATTTTTGAAAAAAAAAATAGTTTTTAACATTTGTTTTATTAAAATATTGATTTACATCCTAAACATTAAATATAAATCCCCATAAGTTCAATGTGAGCAAGAAAGTTATAATTTTAAACTATACAAAGATTTTTGGAGAATCTTTTTTGTGAATTTTTATTTTATTAAATATTGATTTGCATTTAAACATGACAGCAAAATCCTTAAAAGTTTAATGTAAATTAGAAAATAATAGTTTAAACTGCAAAAAAAAAAATTAAAAATAACTATATATATAAATCTTAAAATATTAATTTACGTCTAAAATTGCAATGTCTGTTAACTGAAAACATATCTGTATCCCAGTAATAAAAGACACTATCTTTAATTTTTCCATTTTTGTAAGAGCTATAATAAAAGTAAAGAAACTATTACTTACTTATTGTTATTATTACTCTTTTTAAAGTAAATCACTCCGTTACAAAGCTCTGGACGAGATAGCATTGTAAGCATATTTGAAAAATCAAGAAACACACAAAATATCACAATCATAAACTGAAAATCGAAAAACTAGACATTCATATCTTTCCCTTTGGAATAGAGATGTTATTGTCAACCCTTAATAATAAATATTTCAAAATCATAATGCTGAAAATTTTAAATTGATAAAATTTAAAAGCTTGAAAGTATCATCTGTCATAAAGATGTTGGAGAGAGTAGGGAGAGATGGGACGCTTTTTACAAAAATATTTCTAATAAATTATGTTCCGTTGATACAACATATAAATCTTTAGAATAACATCTTGATACATTTTGACACACTTAAAAATATAAATATGATGGTAATAATTTTTTTTTTTAAGTTAGAAAAAAACTTAAAAGAAAAAGAGAAATGTCCTATCCCTCTATCATGTGAGAGAAGGATGGGACATGTATATGAAAGTTAAAATACATGCATAATTTTCAAAAGTGTTATGAAAAGTGGACAGAAACATTTTTCCCATTTCTACCTAAGGTTTATTGCGTATTTTTGAACTTTTATTTTATCTAACATCATTTCAAATTATAACTAGGGGTTCTTTTACAGCTGTTTGAAAGTTGAACTTATAAATTGAAATCATTAAGATACACTTCAAAACAGCGATAAATTAAACAATTTTCTGTATCATATATTTGCAATACGATTTTTATAAAGCTAAAATGCAGTGTCTTCCCTAATTTCATACTTTATTGACTTGAAACATTACTTTTATTGTTCTTGTTATCGAACGGTCAGTTTCCGTCTGGTTAATTTTGTGCAGATGTCACATTTCTTTCCCACATTTCTTTCTCATCTTTCTATAGAAGTTAGGAGGTTTGATACCGTAATCAAGTCTATTTGTGTTATCGGGAAACCATAGACATTCTATTTCTCAGAAAACTAAAATTAGATTATTCATTTTAAAATTTAGACAAAACGAATTGATGCGAAATGATTATTCAATTTAATTATAATTTTAATAGTAATATTAAGTTAAATGAATTGTTCCACTTTAAATTAAAAAAAAAAAAAATAGGTAAGAAATCTATATATATAAGGTAGTTACACCATATAAGGCCATATATAACAATCAGGCAATTTCTGTCAGTAGCAAAATCTAGTAATAAAATCCACTAATTGGCAATCCACAGACATACCAAATCATGAAAAAGCTCATGTCAGAGCTTCAGTCGCACCAACTCAACAGCAACGAAAAGATATGTTTTAGCTGTTGGAAAACCAGAGCTGCATTCACAGTAGCTCAACTCAAAATATCCATCAACGGAACTGGACTGGACCATGATTAATTTTCACACGATCCATTTATTGGTTTGTCAAATTCTCTAAAATTTTTGAAGTATCTATATAAACCTAACCGTTAGCAATGCCCCAGGATCACAAAAACGTTAGCAATATTGTTCGACATTGGCCAATCCCGATGTGGAATGATGCAAACCGGTCGTTACAGATATTGTCCAATCTCGCCTAATGCTGGATAAATAGGCAAGAAGTTATAAAATGTTGATACACAGTTTTAAAATTTAAATATTTTATTCATAAGAAATGACGGGAGTGTAAAAAATATGTTTTGTACTGTTTTTGGCTCGCTTATTTAAAAAAAAAAAAAAAAAAAAAAAAAAAAACGTGCATTTTGGAACTAAATTCGTTTTGGACAATACCTCTGTTTCCAATATTGACTAATACTACTATGCTACCTGAGTATTTTGAAGCTTGTATTTCAAATACTAGTTGCAATTTTCCCATTAGTGAAAAGCTATAATTAAAACTATGATAAGCTATTGTAAAAAGTATCTAAATAATAAGAATTTACTAAACATGTTATTATATACAATTATTTACAACTTCTCAATCATAAAAGTAGTTTATCTCTAATATAAAAATAATCGTCCCACAGAAAATTTATCTGAAGGAATTCACTTTGGAAATAATCCATTACAAGCATCTATTTTACATGAACTACAAAAAAGGTGCTACTTTCTTTTATGTACACAGATTTTCCTTTTCAATTTAACCTACAATTAACGGGAAGTATTTTCAAAGATATAAGCATTTCAAATACTTTACAGGGAAAAAATCGTAAGGGAATTATATTCAGAGCCGAAAAAGTAATTTCATTATGTAGCGTAATCTCAATTAACCATCATTATTTCCATCTCCGGAGACGAAAAACAAATACTGGAGAAAAGTAATTAGTAATCGATATCTGACAACTCGAATGTCTTTCTAAACAATAAAGGAAGTTTAATTTCTTTAACTTTAAGATAAATTGTATCATCTTTCCCCTTCGCAGTTTATTCGATTGAACTTTTCTTTCAATTTAATCTATTTGTATCAATTCTGCTTGCGTCGGTTTATTAGATTGGACTTTGTTTGCATAAGACGATTGCGTTGTTTGTTTAAAACGTAAGCATTTCCTAATATATTCAGTGGAATATTGCCGTTGATGTCTCGAAAGACTTTGTTTGGCAAATAATTTATTATTAATTTAACGTTCGAATAAGTAAGATAGTTTTATTATTGAAATAAGTCAGTTCGTTCAAAGCCAATCTGCGATGTGTGTACTGTAGGATGGAAGATAGTTTTTTGCTTCAAACAGTGAAACAGTTTTAAAAGAAATTTTGTCGTATTGCATTTGCCTTCGTTGAAATATGCTTTCTAATTTTTCATTTTTATGTCATCTTCATATTGAGAACAAATATCAAGGATGTTTTTTTTTTTTAACTGATCTCCAAATCCACATTTTACAGTTCGTTGATTTTATTCACAATCTTCCGTGATCTTTGAAAAAGCTTAAAATTTTACAATAAGTTTTGTACAACACCTTATTCTTTATTCCGTTTAGTAGAAAGTTCTAAAGGAATGTGTTGATCCAAAATTTTTATTCATTACTTCCCAGTTACGTTTAACCATTTCTAACTATTCAAATATAAGATACTAGCTAAATACCTGTGCTTCGCTACGAAATTTTAACATGTGCAATATTTTAGCTAGCTGTGAGGCCTCGCATTGCTCAAATCTGTCATTCGTGTATAAAACCCAGTTTTTGCCGCTTCGCTCGCAAGAAGGTTCATCGCTACGCAAAATCTAGCTCGCTTCGTTCGCTGAAAAGTTCATGGACACATAAACACAGGCTTATTTCACTCGTTAAAAGGATTATTGCTATGCAAGCATAAGCTCGCTTCACTCACTAAAATCTAATTGCTACGTAAAGACTTAATATTGGAAGCCTCTTCTTTGCCAAGAAAAAAAAATTCCCCGTTAATACAATAATACAACACCCCTTTAAGATTATTTTAACACGTGTTTATGGAAAGCAAAATTAGAGGCTAAAACTACTTATGTTGAAACTTTCAGAGATCTAGGCCTATTCGAAGTCGCTTTTTGTGAAAAAAATTAATTGAAAAACAAATTAAAATTTTAACATTCTTTTTGTCAGTTCAATTAGAAGGCCAAAACTACTTGTGCTGAAAATTTCAGAAATGTAGCCCTATTTGAAATCGTTTTGTAATATATAAATTAATTAATTAAAAAAATTAATTAAAAAAGAACAAAATAAAAATTTAAAATTCTGTTATTTTAAAGTCCAATTAAAAAGTCAAAACTACTTATGTTGAAAATTTCAGATCTGTAGCTTTATTAGATATCGTTTTGTAACATATTTATTAATTAATTAAAAAAATTAATTAAAAAAGAACTAATTAAAATTTTAACATTGTGTTTGTGATGTATAAAATTAGAAGGCCAAAACTACTTATTTTGAAAATTTCAGAGCTGTAGCCCTATTAATAGTCGTTTTGTAAAATGTTTATTAATTAATAAAAAAAATTAATTAAAAAATAACAAAATAAAAATTTCAAATTCTGTTTTTTAAAAGTCTAATTAAAAGACGAAAACTACTTATGTTGAAAATTTCAGAACCGTAGCCCTATTAGTAATCGTTTTGTAACATATTTATTAATTAATTAAAAAAATTAATTAAAAAAGAACTAATTAAAATTTTAACATTGTGTTTGTGATGTATAAAATTAGAAGGCCAAAACTACTTATTTTGAAAATTTCAGAGCTGTAGCCCTATTAATAGTCGTTTTGTAAAATGTTTATTAATTAATAAAAAAAATTAATTAAAAAATAACAAAATAAAAATTTAAAATTCTGTTTTTTAAAAGTCCAATTAAAAGACCAAAACTACTTATGTTGAAAATTTCAGTGCCCTAGCCCTATTAGTAATCGTTTTGTAACATATTTATTAATTAATTAAAAAAATTAATTAAAAAATTACTAATTAAAATTTTAACATTCTGTTTGTGATGTATAAAATTAGAAGGCCAAAACTACTTATGCTGAAAATTTCAGAGTTCTACTCCAATTTTAAGTAGGTTTCTATAGATCCACAGAGCCACAGACAGATAGACAGACAGACACACAGCTTGTTTTATTATTATTTATCGTAATCCTATTAGTAATCGTTTTTTAACATATTTATTAATTAATTAAAAAAATTAATTAAAAAATAACTAATTAAAATTTTAACATTGTGTTTGTGATGTATAAAATTAGAAGGCCAAAACTACTTATGTTGAAAATTTCAGAGCTGTAGCCCTATTAGTAGTCGTTTTGTAAAATGTTTATTAATTAATAAAAATAATTAATTAAAAAATAACAAAATAAAAATTTAAAATTCTGTTTTATAAAAGTCCAATTAAAAGACCAAAACTACTTATGTTGAAAATTTCAGAGCCGTAGCCCTATTAGTAATCGTTTTGTAACATATTTATTAATTAATTAAAAAAATTAATTAAAAAATTACTAATTAAAATTTTAACATTCTGTTTGTGATGTATAAAATTAGAAGGCCAAAACTACTTATGCTGAAAATTTCAGAGTTCTACTTCAATTTTAAGTAGGTTTCTATAGATCCACAGAGCCACAGACAGACAGACAGATAGACAGACAGACACACAGCTTGTTTTATTATTATAGATTACTTACTGGTTCGCCGACCAAACGGTATAGTGGTTAGCGTGCTAGCTTCTAGACAGCGAGGTTGCGAGTTCGAGTCGCATTAGGCATGGTTGTTTGTAAATGTATGTTGGCTTGTCTAATGACGAATGTTTCGGCGCATTATAGCCCTCGTGTTGCTGACTGATCCAGATATTCTGAAAACAACCAACCAACCTACTTACTAGTTCAGTTATTAGTGACTGTAATGAAGCTATGTTCATCACACTGGAAATTCAAGGAGGGAGACTCCAACAGTAAGATTACGATAAAAAGTCAAGGGCAACTGGATCAAGATTTAAACAACTCATTTAATTACAATAAGGGTTACAAGACTACACGTAAATCAGATTTAACCCAGATCTGGCTAGTGGTAACAGGTACTCGACCCATCATGGTCGGGATCAAAAATTAGAGTTCAAAATAATTACAGGACTCTGGCCTTCAAAGGTCCTAGAGAGAGTCAAGTGTCTAAGGTGACTGAAAGTGAAGAAGTGTTGTCCTAAATCCTTAACTGTCGAGAAAGTGTCTAAAAATGTCGATAATGTCTAGCTATATCTAGCTTCCCTGACAACTGGATTTATGATGCATTCTTCTCTGGAGTGAGTTTTCGTTTGCTGGTCATACACTTCGTCTACAGATCGCAGCTGAGTTGACATAAGCGGGAGGGCTTTAATGTAGTAATCTTTCTGTTAGAGTCTCCCTCCTTGAATTTCCAGCGTGAAAAACATATCTTCATCAAATGTCGTAATCTTTCTGTTGGAGTCTCCCTCCTTGAATTTCCAGTGTGATGAACATAGCTTCATCACAGTGACGTAACTGTTAAAATACAACTACAACATTTATTTTAAAAAGCACATTTTTCATACCGCATATATATTTCCAGCAAGGATATACATTATTAATCCTGCGGAACGCGTGTCCTGAAAGATCACCCTACTTACAGCTTTTCCACCCTTCTTTTTGCCTGCCTTAGAAATAAAGAAATGTTTGATACTTCCTCAATTCAAGTGTTTTTGAATTCCTTAATCAAAATCAAATAAAAAGTATTATGTTTCCGCTTTAAAATACATGAAAAACCTCTCAGGTCGATTGGGCGTACCTAAGGATTAAATTTCAAACAAAAAAAAAATACAACGCAATCTGTCAAATGCGTATTATTGTAAACTAACCACAAGAAATTGTATTACAAAATTTAGTATAAAGCCTTAAGTGTTTTCAAACATTTTACTTACTGCTGCATACAATTCACCTTTTACTGTTTAGTCTGTATTTCAGATGCTTAGTCCATTCGTTAAAGACTATAATAAATAATTAGTAATAAATAATTAGTAATAATTAATTAGTAATAATAAATAATTAGTTCTTTGAAGTTAATTGTTTTTACATAAGTTCGCAGTTAATAGTATTTACATTTAATTGGATTTTACAAACATAATTTCATACAATCGTTTTTTCTTACAAAAGGATTTAGAGTAGGCTAAAACATCGTTGCAATAATATCTGGACAATTAGTAGCAGTGTTCCCAGTTTCAAAACGAGAAGATATTTGAAGAAGAAACACACGACAATCACAATCACAGACTTATGTACTTAATTTTTAAATAAAATTGCAGAGCACTAACAAATAGAGTCGAAAAAAGTTCTCTCAAACAATTGTCAACTGCCTCCAATCCATAAGTTTATCAGATTATTTTCAAACCTAAAGGGCATTAATAACTGAAAATAATAATACCCGAAAAAATACTGTAAGCATTCCTTTTGTATTGAATTTTTTTAAGTCAATGTTTCCGAGAAAGTCTATATAATTAACTTAATCTTGAATCCATAAATTATATCCCAACTTGTGGGACAGTGTGCAGCTTGCTCATAAGAATACTTAGAGGTATTACTCTTTTGAAAATTCATCTATTCTATTCTATTAGTAAAATACATAAGATTCCTTAGGGTTTCCCAATGTGCTTAAGTTTAAATTTCCTCTTTTCTATAGTGCTCCCATCTACTGTATACTATCACAACTTCCCGAAAAATTTAGAGTAGTTAACTCCGATTTTGAAACAAATAACACAATGCGAAATTGTTAATAAACTATTCATCATAAGTGGAGCATCAATAGATTTTAAATTAGTATATCATTTTTCAAGCTTGATTTTGTATAAAGGTAGAGAAAGGGATCGTGACGAAAAAAGCACTGTTCAGTAGTATTATACAAGATTCATTTCTAAATAAGCCTTTTATATAGATAATTTTTTATACTTTTTTTTTTATCTAATATGCCTTCACAGAAGTTCCAACTCACAGACAACGATTCCGACAGCAACTCAAAACTATTCAGACAGCAAAGTGCATGTTTTTGCTAAATGGCTTGAAAAGGAGAAAAGGTTTACATCCACCCTCCCATGTACTTATTCCACTCAAACAGACAGCCATCGCCTATTTGAAAGCCTTCCCTGAACCTAAACACTATAATCCCAGTGTCCTTATCCTCAAACAAAATAACAGACTTCCTCTCGACTGATCCAAGTCATAGTTTTGTTTGTCCGCTCGCAAACATTGAATCGCAACTCGTTCTCAAGATAAACCCCCCCAGTTTACATAATATCAGCCATTCCTTTCCCAAAGAGCTGTTTCTTTGGGCGAGGGATTTTCTTTTGTCGGGTGGGTGGAATTTTTATGTGTTGAATTTCGCGATCGATTCTTTTTGGGGTGAATCTCGCCGAAAAGAGGGATGTTGTGATCCAGGCTGAAATCTTTGCCGACAGCCCAATTCCCAGGGAGTCGGTGTTTTCAATTTAGTGTTGCTTGCTTGCCATAAAAAAGATTGCTTGGCTTTGTTTTAGGTTCAGTGCGTTTAAAGATCATATGGTGCCAGATACAATTCTTCAAATTAGGTGGAATAGAGTACAGGATGATTATAATTTAAGTTCAACTTTCAAATCCTGTAAAAAAAAAAATCAGTAGTCAGAATGACCTGAAATTTGACTTGTATATACTCAAAGATAGAAAAGGTATGGCATAAAAAATTAATTCTGAATAATTATTTTTTATGCCATACCATTTTCTCTCTTCGTGTATATTCAGGATTAATTTTAGGTCCTTCTGATGAGTGTTCCTTTTCTTTTGTTACAGGTCTTTAAAAGTTGAACTTTAATTATAATCACTCCTGGTTGATTTTTATCTAAATTCAGCTTTCAAAAAGCATGATTTCAAAAGCATGGTAATTTTTCTGATGCCAAATCATTGCTTTCAAAAAGTGATGGTATGGCATAAAAATTAGTTCGAAATAGTATTTTTCCTATGCCATATCGTTTCCTATCCCTTCTTTTAATTTAAACAGGTCTCAGGTCATTTTGACCAGTATTTTTTTTTTATTTAGCTTTTTGAGCGTTCGACTTTAATCGTAAAAACCAAGTACTTTTTTTTGTCCCTAATAAAAAAAACTTCTAAAAATGCTTATCAACAAATACTAAATTCGAAAAACACGTGTGTTTAATCAGTGTAAAAACAAATAAAATGTCTCCTAATATTCCAATACTACGTATAATTATAATTTAGTTGGTAAGTAGAACTTTGTATTTTCAATTTTGTGTTGCTTCCTTGCCATAAGCAGATTGATGAGATTTGTGTAAGGTTCAGTGTACTTAAAAGCATTGTAGTGTCACAAATAGTTTTTTTAATTAAATTATTCATGGTGAAAATAATAAAACACATGATTCATTCATTGTCTACTATGGATATATTTTTCCTTTAAGAACTGTAAATTCAAATGTTTTTCCTCTATTTCTTATGTTAACATTACAACATTGAATCTTGTAAAATATATTTATTTATTTAGCAGTATACAGCTAAATAAATCCTATCTTCATCTTGAATAGTCTAATTCAGTAACTCAAAAATGCTTTTATAGTTTTTTTTAAAAATAAAGTAGAAGACCTTGTAAGGTATTAAACGTTTGTTTAGTTGATGTTTCATATATTTAAATATATTTTCGTAAACAAAAGTCTAAGTTTGATCGAACTTCAATAAGTCGTTTGAATTGCTTATAATGACCAGAGAATAACCTATATCAAATAAAACCATATCTGAATGAAAAAGAAATGAACGAAAAAGAAATATTCTTAAGTATAATCGCCCATGTGATGGCTGTGTATGATTTGCACTCTAGACTCGCATGCCAAAGGTGCCTCATGCTCTATTCTTGGGTTAGGCCTGAATGTTCGTTGTGGTTCGTAATCAACATTAAGCTGTAATTTGTAGTTTTCGGCCTGATCAGCCTTCATCCTGCAAAAAATATAAGTTGATGAGCAAACAAACCACCCAACACAAGTATAATCGTTTCTCTTTTCCATATTTTGAGGTATTTCCCTTTTATAGAAGTGAAGATTCACATTTTAAATTGAATTAATTTATGGTAATCCCATACGGAATAATACAATTCGAAAGTTTTTCTACCAGTACAAAAAATCCTAGAATAATTTATACTAGAATACATTTCAAAATCCTAGAATACATTAGAATGCAAGAAAGTATTAAAGCGAAATGTTTCTTACAAATTGTTTAAAATGCTTTATAATTTTCAATAATAAAATTAGTGTGTATTGTGGTAACCTAACACTGAAATAATGAAATTATGTGAGGGTAAAATAATTAAAATTACTTCAAATAAGCCAATATTACTTATGAGTATTATTAAAAAAATTGCGGGTTTTATAATTGCGGGAAAATTAAATATTCACATTTTTATGTGAATACCTCTAAAAACTATTTTAAATTTCTCGAACATTCTAGTTCTTCCTAATTTAAAGCTAAATACTTCCACATACACGTTTTTCAATAAGATTTTCCTGAATCTGATGTTTGATCAATCAGACTGAATGGTTCTTTTGATTATTACTTTTTTAATTTGAAGTCCAAACTCCACTGCAAATAAAAACATCATGTTCTTCTGCGTGGTAAATGTTTATTTCCATTCAAAAGAATTTTTAAATTATCATGTCTCAAATCTTCAAAAGTGTTCGAGCAAAATAATTCAAAATTAAAACTGCTGTGTTTTTGCCCAAATCGTTCTGTAATATAAATAACCAAATGTATTAATAAGTTACTATAAATAACCGAAATGTATTAATATCTTACTTTCTGAACTAGATGACATTATTTTTTAATGTCATTACTCGCATACTGAAATCAATTGTACTTAAATTAAAACAAGTATAAAAATGCCTTAATTTTTTTACTAAAATATTTTTACTGCTTAATAACAGGTCAACTTCATTAGTACTTTTACGACATTATATAAATTTACTAAGTAACCCTCCAAATTCCTCCACTGGTATTATCAACAACTAACAAGCCAAATGCAATTACTCGTATTTAAATCTATAGTACTTAAATTAAAACAAATGTTAAAATTCCCTAATTTTTTAATAAAGCGTTTCACTGTGTAAATAACACTTCAAATTCATCGGTACTTTTATAACAGTACATGAATTTAACTAAGTAACCCATAAAATTCTTCCACAAGTATTCTAAACAACTGACAAATGTTCCTTTCAATAATACAGCTCGTTCTTTGATAGATCGAACATTTCTTCCCGCCAAGGGACTATTTCTCTTCAAAGAACGGAAAAGCTCATATTTAAAAGCCCTTTGTACTTAAAATAAAACAAGTAAAAAAATACCTTGATTTTTTTTAGTAAAATATTTTTACTGCTTGATAACAGGTCAACTTCATTAGTACTTTTATAACAGTATATCAATTTACTAAGCAACCCTCCAAATTCCTCCACTGGTATTATCAATTACTAACAAGCCAAATGCAATTACTCGTATTTAAATCAATAGTATTTAAATTAAAGCAAATGTTGAAATTCCCTAATTTTTAATAAAACGTTTCACAGTGTAAATAACACTTCAAATTCATCGGTACTTTTATAACAGTACATGAATTTAACTAAATAACCCAGAAAATTCTTCCACAAGTACTCTAAACAACTGACAAATGTTCCTTTCAATAAAACAGCTCGTTCTTTGATAGATCGAACATTTCTATCCTCAGAGGAACTATTTCTCTTCAAAGAACGGAAAAGCTCATATTTAAAAGCCCTTCGGTAGCCGTAGCAGTGATAGGATCAAGAAGAAATATCAACATCAGCTTTAATGACTTTGGAAGGCAAGGAAGATGCTTAGCTCCTGTATATCATTTCTCAATAAACATTGCTATGCTGTTCCGGGGCATTTTATTGACTCAATGAAACCAGAAGTAGGAATAGCAAGCATTTCCGTTAAAATTTCTTTTATTTTTCGAATAGAATTCTCAGTATAAAAGTTTGACGACGAGTTGATTCGAAATTGAGTATAAAAATTGCATTTGCTGATTCTTGTTGGGATTGAAACAATGTTGCATATTTTAAGAAAACTCGCCATATGTTTGTTTGGGTTCTTTGTTAATCATTTGTACATTTATTTTTAAAAAATTACTACAAGGTCATTATAAATAAAGTTCAACTTTTAAGAAACAGCAAAAAGGAACCACTGATTAAAATGATCTAAAATTCAAATAGCCAGAAGTAGGAATAGCAAGTATTTCCGTTGAAATTTCTTTCATTTTTTTCCCCGAATAGAATACTCAGTTAAAAGTTTGACGACGAGTTTATTCGAAATTCAGTAAGCAAATTGCGCTGATTCTTGTTGGGATTGAAACAATGTTGCAATTTTTAAGAATACTTGCCATTTGTTTGTTTGGGTTTTTTGTTAATCATTTATACATTTATTTAAAGAAACTATTACTACAGGATCATTATGAATAAAGTTCAACTTAAAAAAAAATGTGAAAAAAGAACTACTGGTTAAAATGACCTGAAATTTGACCTGAATCTACGCGATGAAAGGGGAAATGATAAGTCATACGAACAAAAACTATTATATTTCGAACTATTTTTTTCTTATGCCATACCATTCCCCCCATTCCTTACGAATATTCAGGTCATTCTAATTAATGTTTTATTTTTAAAGTATATTGAAAGTTGAACTTTAATTATAATCATCGTGTAGTTGGATGATATACTTCTATACAATTTAGCAAGCTTAAATTACTATAAAATTATAAATTTTAAAAGAATCAAGTTATGGAACAATACTATTTTTCTCTATATGTATTATGTGTAGTACTTAAATTATCAAAAATGCAATTGCCGATTCAACAAATATTTATAATGCATTTTAACAATTTATCTATATTTAATAAATAGTATAAGCACATATTTAATAAGTAATAATATGTCCAGAGTCACCGAATACATTTGTGACTTGAACCTTTGTTACCATTATTTTTTATGGGTTCTTATAAAAAAATCTGTAAAATTAAATTTCTGTAAAAATTAAAAGATAACTATAGCATAATTATCTTTTAATTTTTACAAGTCTATAATTTAATATTACCTATTGTTGTGTACGCTAAAAACTTTAGTTTATTTATATATATATTTATTTATTTTTACTTTTTTAGTAAACATTGCCTGTACGGTCAAAGATACAACAAAACCTCTACCTGTTTTATTCTTAAATTTTTATAATCTCGTATGTATTTTCAGAGTCAGAATTAGTTACACCTTTTTCCGTGATTTTATCCAAGCTGAGGGCGTTGCACAGGAAAGCATTTTTAGTGAGGCTCATGTTCGTTTTAGCCAAACCTTCAGAAACTTAAGGCATCTGTAAGTGAAACACTGTAGGTTGATAACCTTCAGATCTCACGTCAGGGCATACATTTAATTAAAAGACAACTAAAACTGCAGCAAACAATCCCAAAGGGGCCATGTCATGTACCTAAAAAGATGCTAGTTTTTTAATGTCAAATATGGTGCCTTATATCCAAAATTTGAGGTTAACTAACATTTGTGTAATAGGACAAACTCGTAAGATTTATAAGCTGTCAAAGTAAAATTTAAAAAAAGAAAATCCAAGCATAAAAAACTGGGAATTTGTTGAAAATGCACACATTTTCTCTATTTCTTGAATTTCTTTTTATTCTTATGATTCATTTTTTTTAAGTGTCCATGTTTTCTAATTTTCTTAAATTACTTATGCTTTCAAAATGTTTCGTACATTCATACATACTATAGTCAGCTCTTAGTAGAGGTTGTACTGCTAAAAACCCTTCTTCTGTATGTTTATATTGAAAAGTTTACTTAGATGAATGCTCATCATATTTTGAATTTTTGAAGATGGCCAAATAGAAAAAAATGCAGTTATGCCCATCAATCCAATCTTCAATCATCAAACTCTCTCTCACAAAATGTTTGGTTACTTTTAAAATTCAAGTTTAATATAAAAAAATGTAATGAAATTAAAAAATGGAAAAAGTAACTCTAGTTTAACGATGTGTAGTACAACTGCACCACCAATTATAAATTCACTAATTACAACTCAGGATACCAACGGACGAGAGAGATTTGTTAACCGCCTTAAAAAGATTCACAAAGAACTCCGTTTTTTAAAAAATGTTTACACAATACTTGATCTAGAATCAAGTCCTTGACTTCATGCCAAAATCAAGTCTTTATAGCGACTCTTATTATTTGCTAAGATTGAATAAAGTCTAGACATTATATACGTTACATAGAAATCCCATTCAAACTTTATTACGATAAAAAAAAAGCGCAAGTTGCTCCATTTATATGTTAATTGTTTCGTAAAATCCCAATTATCTTATATCTTTTTTCTTGGCGGAATTTTTTGCGTTTATTCCTTCCGTCCCTAAATTCAAAACCAAAATTAATAAATAATACACCAATTTAAAGATCAAATCCCCGATTTAACAAATCGTTTATTTACAATTACACGTTACATTATTTTTTTAAGTTGAAGTTAAAAAATCAGAAATAGTCCAAACATTTTGGAAAGTTGGGATAGTATACATCAGAAGGAAGCACTAGAGAAATGAGAAAACCGCAATTTAAGCATGTTGATGAAACCTAAGGAATTTTATACATCTCAAAAATATACAATATCTAACACTTAAGAACCGCCAAAAAAGTAATACACTTAAGTAGTCTTAAATGAACAGACTGCGCACGGGTCCACTAGTTTTTCATAAATTTAAGAGTTGCCCTCTTCTTTTGGAAAAACTTTTTTAATTAGTTTACATAGAAAGAAAATCCATTTTTAAGTCGTTTATTTTGTGTCGTCTTATTTTCTCTCTCCCACTTTTGAAGAAGCGGTTTTTTCTATTCCGTTTTTGAATTTTTCTAATGTTGTAGTCCACGGTTGACGCGCTTTTTTTTAACGATTTGTTAGTGAATTGTTTACTTATTAACAGGTTAATTGCAACGCCTACCATATGTTCTTCGCCTACCATACAGACGCTGTGTCATTTGTTCGAAAAAACTGTGTCATTCGTTCGAAAAAAATTTTAGAATTTAAAAAATATTACATTTTATGAACAAAAATGTAATATTTATCTTTCTGTCTGTTGGGCAAAGTACATATTTTTTCTTATGTCTTTGTAGATCATGACAAGAGCAAATTTCAATAAAGGCAATGTTCTCAACGTGTCTTCCAGATGAAAAAGGGGATTTGTCCACTTTAAATCAATTTACACGGGACACTTTTTATTTTTGCATTAGGTCCTTTAGACATTGAAGATTTCATAAGTTGAAATTCGTTTTTATCTAGATACTTTTTCTCATAGTTTGTATTAAAAAAATAAGAACAAATCGGTGGTTAGAAGTTAATTTTTTAATTTTTTAGATTGTCTTCGTACTGGATTCTTTTCAGCATCTTTAGAGCTAAGCTACTCATCTTGATTTCTCCGCGAATTAAATAAATACAAAAATAATCTTTTCTCATTAGGTTCTCAAAAGATAGCACAACTTAAAGAGTAATATTTTTCTTCATTTCATTTCAAATGTTTAGTTTACGGGAATTAAAATTAACTCGTTGACTGTCATATGAGTTGCATTTAACTCACACCACTGGTTCAATCTCTTCTTCGATAAACGCGTTGACGAGTGCTGTGGTTGGGAAGTTTGATAATTTTGGCCCAAGGGCAACAGGTTCATACTGCGCCAAAGAAATTAGTGAACACCAATTTAAAATTTAAGAAACAAATTTTCGGAAAAATTAATATAAAAGTCAAAGATGAAATATTTTCATGGGTGGAAACATTCTACAAAAAATGACTCGCGGTCTGTCAAACCGCATACAGCAGTTAAAGGTTAAATCAAATTGGCTCTTTAGACAGCAATCGTGCCAAAATTCAGTAGCAGTCAACGTCTTAAAAACTTAAAAACAGAATCAAGTACTAGTTTCGAATAATATGTGGACATTGTTCGTTTTGAAAATGGACTTCTCCCGTAATTTTAGTCATTTAAGACTATATTAATCAACACTTTTCTTAGAAATGTTTTTATCCTTAATTTGAACAGGAGATTTTTTTTAAATAAAATTGTAGTTTAAGTTTTGAGTTCATTTAGACACACTCCATTTTACAAATAGATCACTCACACTCTAAATAGTCCATTAAGACAAAATTTACTTAGCATTTTCATACCGATCTTTTATACTTAGTTCGTAGAGAAGAACATTTTTAGCAAAAATAGCTATTTTATTTTTGAATTTTTATATAAATACTCCATCTTCAAACTATACCGATTCACATAATAAGAAGCTCTTGAATACTTCATAACCTAACATATATTATCCAAATATTTCAATTTCAGTTTTTTAAGAGGGAAACACTTGGTTTTAGAGGAAATAACAGGATGATACAAAGGGATGCTATTATATTACACACCCCCGGCTTTAAAAAAAAAATTTTAAATAAAACTGAAAGAAATAATAAAATTAACTGGAAATCGGAAGTCATGTGCTGTGTAGATTTTAAATTAGTCCTTTAAAAGAATTTTCGATGCTTAAATATTATTTAGCATTACAAATTACAAATTTCTATTAGTATTCTTAGAAAAAATAAATTTGTGAAAAAATTTAACTTTGCTACATATCCTTACAAATAATCCTTGTAGCGCCGAATAAGAATTGTTTTAACATAGTATCAGTCTCGAATTGTATGCGCATAGTGTGTTTTACATCTCTTCCCATAATCCGAGGTGTCGATTCCATTGTGACGGATGACAAATCGGATCCGTTTGATGAACGAGAAAGGTAAGACATGTTCCCGGAGTCAACAAGAGTGGAGAGGGGATAAATGAAGATGAGGATGGATGCAGTAGCGCCCTCTGTCTCCATCCGGAGCCAGGGATCCCTGATCTTCCCTCGGCATTGGACGGAAGGGCGCAACAGGCTACAAGCATCCCCAGTCATCCTCCCTCTCCGAATCCCAACTCACTCCCTCTCTTCGCTAGATGCACAGGGACGTCCCATCTCGCTCGTCCCACGTCCCGCTTGTCCCGGGTCGCAACAAGCCTTTGTCCCGGGTCGCTCGAAAAAGCATTTGCCCCGGCTCACTCGCAAAGGAAAACTTTGTCTCTCTTGGTGTGAATATCAAAGATATATGTTTGGTCCGGTATGTGGTAGAATAGGACTCAAAGTGGACTTTGGCTACTAATGGTAAGATAGTAGGGTAGACTCAAGGCGAACTATGGAATATGCCTGTTTTCTGATGATGGTCCGGTCTGTGGTATGGTAGGGTGGACTGACTATAGAAGATATTTGTTTGCTGTCAATTGTGGAATGATAGAACCTGAAATCTGATGGCCGATTGGAGCTTAGAGCCGTGTCTTGTAGACTTTCCACGCTGCCTCCAAAAGAGGACTTGGATTCACTGACTATTTGGGATTTGAAGTTGTTGATGTGCATATTCTTAGTGGGGACTTAGAGTTAGAACTTAGATATCTGCTATCGCTTCATGCCCCCTCTGAAAGACTTCTTACAACTTGTTCGCTGACAGTACTAGCTGTGTTGTTGTTTTGTACTTCTTTAGTAGATAGAGGGCTGTTGTCTTTAATTAATATTTTGTACCAATGTTCGTTCTCAAGAATAGCAGGACTGGTATCTGCTGTTCTCTTGTCGATTGTTATTGTGTACATATCTGGTAGGTAGGACTAAGAAGTTACAATATCTATTTTCTAACAATATATTCAGTTTGAGAAGTAATAGTACTGGGTGGCAATGGCTACCTGAAATTCTGTGTTGCTGTTGTCGTGTTAGTTGATATGTTGTTGTTTTAGATGATTCGGTGGATTTTGATTTTGGACTAAATGTCTATTTTCTATCAATGACCTATTGTACAACAGCTAATATAAATCCATTATTTCTGTATTCTACTGATTGTGAATCATATTCCCTTGATCATCTGTAAGAGAAAAGTGTTCGCTGTCATGGTCTATATTAGTAATATTAAAATCTACGAGATATTTATTATTTCCCACCCATACTTTATTCCAAAAGATATAATAAATTTTCCTGAAATTTAAACTTCAGTCTATCTGTTTCTCAGTTTATTGAATATCTTTGCTGGCTAACAGCTTTCAGCCTATCAAGAAAATATCTATTTTCTATCACAGTTAAAACTATCCAGTAGGGTTCTAGTTACCACTTTCTAATTCAAAGTTTCTGTAATTAAACTACTAAATAGTACATTGGGAGTTGGTGATATCTATTTTATATCGATGTTCCATACCAAAAAAATTATAGTACTGTGATTCTCTGACCAGTTTCAACCACGTTTGTTAACACTGTGTGGAATTCTGGAGATAATAATTTCGAATTAAATAAATATCTATTTTCTATTAATATTCCATGGCAAATGATGGATAAGGTAAATCCACTGACCATATGTATATCGTAGTCACTATCATGTATATATTTGACCAGATGTATCTGTGATATTTGTGGTTTAGTTCAAGAGTTTCCTCTCAAAGAGGAAAACAGCAGTCAAGTTTCATTTCTCTCAAAACCAAAGATAGTCAAAAATTGAAGGATGAATAGTTTGACGGAACTCATTTTTCGCATTTTCTGTGATAATTTCAACTTTTCGTACGGCGTTCTTTTACGAGCTTTTTTCCGTGCCTATCGTTAAATTTCGAGAACTTTCTGGCGAATTTCGTTCTCTTCTCACTATCATGAACGAGAACGAATCTTCCAAAGAGTTAAGAATTAGTAGTCAAGCTTAGGACTTACAAAAATTACTACCTTTTGAATGAATTAACAGAAAATATATTACATATCCGTTCTCGTTATGTACTCACTTGTTAAAGAAGACCGCATCTTTTATGGCAGCAAACAAGAACTTTTGTGAAATCTTCAGATCAAAGTAAACCTATTTAGCGCCACATTAACTCTAAGTCTCTTCAAGATCTTTTCGTCGCTTTTACCTCTTGTCAAGTGTTTTTCTCATCAATGTATCAATGTCTTCATCCAACCATCATCGTGGACATATCCCAACTCTTACATTCATATCAATTAGTCGTCACTAAAAACCAATCACTATGTATGGAATGGTATCATCCCACTCAGGGGCAAGAGGCCGCATCAAACATAAATCTTTCTCGCACCAGACTTCCTCAGAACAACCAACTTATGGTGCAAGCAGGAGACCACCAAGGAACTGTTTTCAAAGAGCCATTGCTTTTATTAAAGATACCTGGTATGGAATTACGGACTCCAACGGTAAGAGTATTTAAAAATTTACTCATTTTTCATATTTCATTCATGATGCATTGAAACAAATCATTTGTTTATTTAGTAAGTTTATATTGTATAAGCTGAGTTTTATAATCACCATAAGTTGATCAGAAAAATCTGAAAAAACTCTATAAGATGCTTGTTCAGTAAAAGAAACTATTCAAACTTTACAATTATTATGTGCAGTAATATTAAGTAAACATTGTATTTACAATAAAATATTAGTTTTTTAATTTTTTAAGCATATAAAATCCATGCATAACGTAAATATTTTTTACATTTCGAAATTCTTTTTCTTTGTAAAATCTCCAACTCCTTCGATATGCAATTCGCAGTTTATATACCTACATTCTCTTTCCATTAAGTAATTTGTTTCAGAATTTGCTATAATACAATTTCTTTCATCACAAAGAAAAAATATTGAAATATTTATTCGGCACTCATCGTGATAGAAATCTATCTCTGCCACTTAAAGGAAATATCCACTTTACCGTGAAAATTAAACTAGTTAGAAATGCTATAGTTTGTACATTAAAATAATCCATAATCCATTAATCCCATAATATTCCACAATCCATTTAAGCGATGCACATGTTTTTTTTATTGTAGCGTTTCTTCCATTACTCTTTTGAGTACTTGCTGATTAAAATTTTTAACTTAGAAACTACTACTTGTGTTATACATAAACATATTTAAAATATGTAACCAAACCAAGTAAATTCTAATAAAATTACAATGTTTTATGTATTGTTATGTCTAATGAAAGAATTCTGTTAATGTAAAATCTGTGAAAGTAAAACGTAATTGTACGTATTTAGATTTTATTATTTATTGATACTGAACAAATATATATCTAACAAAAAAAGTTTTTGTCAGATATATTTTTGCCGAGTCAGGCAAAAATATATCTAACAAAAACTTTGTTTGCATGAGCAAATTAAAGTTATTTAATTAAATATGACAATACAGATTTGAAAAAAATATTCCACTATTAGACTTTCAGTTGAAGATGCTTGAAATAAGTAGGTTTTCTTCATAATTAATACAATTAAAAATATCAACAACTACGAATCATTTAACTTCACACTTTAAAAGTATTGTACACACGAATCACAATGGTTCTAAACTTTCTTCCTTTCAATATCGAATATTGAATACTTAATCTATTGTATTTAATCTATTATTAATCAAATAAAATTCCACACATTCAAATCGAATTCAGAATGTATTTAGATTTTATTATCTATTGAAACTCAAACATCAGTGTTTTAGAAACTTTCTTTGAGATCATTTCAACATCAAATATTGAATACGTAAACAATTGTAATTAATCTATCACTTATAAAATAATATTCAAAACATTTAACTAAAATCCAATGCAGTACGTATTTAGATTTAATTATTAATTGAAACTCAAACATCAGTGTGTTTTACTTAGTAAGGATTTTACTTAGTAATTGTCACTTAACCATTACAAGATTCAAGTAAAAAACAAATGTCTGAATTTTGATTAAGTGAGAGAAAATAAAATCTTTGAGAACTTTTTTATTATTTAAAACTTAATACTTCAATAAGGATATTAAGTGTTCGTAGTTATCACACAATAACAAACGCAAACAATTATTATTCTTAAAAGTGATATTGTTCTAATTACCTTTTGTTAGTTCATGCATAAATAATATTTGGAAAACATTCTTTGGTTGAGAACTTCACGTCAGGATTGTTGAAAATTGCATCTTTCTAACTCTAATTTGGCATAAATTAAACACTCCATAAGCATAATTAACAAGCAATAACAAAGTTACGAAACAAGTGGCTTGTTCTAAAGCACATCCTAGGCAAAAGAAATCATTACTAACAAACAATTTAAGTCATAAGACTGAATACCAATTATAATTTTTATACAAAGTTAACTATGAGTTCCAATATGGACAAAGAAAGAAATTGTAAAAACTTTTGCAATTCGCGCTGTTATTTTCTTGCAATTTGCTTTAGAAACAAAAAAACGGATTGAATGTTGATCTTTTTGTAAGTTGACTCGTTATTTTTTAAATGTATATTTGTTTATCTAACAGCGTAGTCTAAAAAAGATAAATATATTTTTATACCTTTGATCTAATCTAAACATCAGACTGTAATGCGCTTTCTCAGATATCACTTTCTATATAATACCTTTATTTATGAATTCCATGTATTACAATCAGAAAATTAAAAGAAGAAAATATAAAAACTTTATCTCAGAATGTAATTTATTTAGTAATTAGATATTTTCGGTGTACAGCGAGGGGAATATATTCTTAATTTATATTATAAGAAAAATTAATATTGATCTGATTAAAAAAAAAGTTTATATCTTAAAATAACATATATTTCATTATAATATATTTTGTATCTAAACTTCATCATTATCACTGTATCAATTCAATGTATACTTCACAAATATCCATCAAAATATATTTTTTCCTATAAAATTTTTATAGAATAGTACCTCCTTTCAACAAATCAATTGTCTTTTACTTCTTAAATAAAGCAAAGTATGAATTTTTTTTTCAAAAAAGTATACATAATAAGGGTTAGATCTTTAACACATTTGTTAAACAAAGTTATACACTTGTTGTGTCAAAAAAATTTCAATTAAATTGTTTATCAATTGATACAAATTTTATTTAAAAACTAAACAATTCTGGTAATAGTGAGAAATATTAAATTTTCTTATTTAAATAAATTGAAATAGATAAAATTGATAGATAAAATTTTCGAATTGCTATACTAATAATTTGAACCACATTTTTTTTAACTGCCAATAAGCAAATGAAACCATACTTTTAGAATGTGGAGTATGTATACTTATTGAAATTATGATATTTTAAAAGCCAAAACATAAAAATGACGTTAGTATATTTACTACTTAATAAAACTAATAAGCAAATAAAACTATACCTTATACCTTTTGAGTGTGGCGCACGTATACTTAATGAAATTATGAGATTTTAAAAGACAAAATATAAAAATGACGTTAGTATATTTACTACTTATAAAATCTAATGAGCAAATGAAATTATAACTAATGAGTGTGGCGCACATATACTTATTGAAATTATGATATTTTAAAAGCCAAAATATAAAAATGACATTAGTATATTTACTACTTATAAAAGCTAATGAGCAAATAAAACTATACCTTTTGAATAAGGCGTACATATACTTATTGAAATTATGATATTTTAAAAGCCAAGGCAATAAAATGACGTTAGTATATTTACTATTTATAAAAGCTAATGATCAAATGAAACTATACCTTTTAAGTAAGGCGTACATATACTTATTGAAATTATGATATTTAAAATCCAAGACATAAAAATTACATTAGTATATTCACTACTTAATAAAAGCTAATAAGCAAAGGAAACCATACCTTTTGAGTGGGGAGTATGTATACTTATTGAAATTATGATATTTTAAAAGCCAAAACATAAAAATGACGTTAGTATATTTACTACTTAATAAAACTAATAAGCGAATGAAACTATACCTTATACCTTTTGAGTGTGGCGTACATATACTTTTTTAAATTGTGATATTTTAAAAGCCAAGACATAAAAAATGAGGTTAGTATATTTACTACTGACTAAAAGCTATGCATAAGTAAACAATTTAAATATCAATGTCATATAAATCCTTTAGAGACTACATTTGCTACGAAATAATTCTTTCAAATTTCAAATATGCTTTGAAAACTATGTTTAAAAACAAATAAAGCATTGTTTATCTTGTTGGAGATGTTATTTGATGGTTTCTTTATTAAATAATCACTAGAAAATCTTTCATGCATTTAAATGCTTTCCTATCTGAAATTGTTAAATATAATGTACTTATAAACATGTTTATGCGTAAATATATGTATTATAAATAATTTAGAATCACTTCAAACTCATAATGTGTACGTTTTTTGAATTCTCATAAGTTTTAGCACTTTTAAAAATTATCTAGTTTTATTATAATTCTTAAATTTTAGATTATAAATTATGTCTTCTTTTTATATGCTTGCCTTTTTAACTACAGTTTCTTGTTTTTTCGAAACATCATAAAACTTAAACTCCGTTCACATTTTCTATTGAAATCATTTTGTAACTGTTTGGATGTATTAAAGGGGAACTGTGTATTTTCATTTAACGTTACAGATGATAAGCTTGAAATGGATTTTGTATTACGCTCTTTCAAAAAAATTCTTATGCGTTCCATAATTGATTTGGAAGGATGGATAGCATTCTGGGAACTTTAACATCCCATAAAAGAGAACAAAATCTAATGAAATCAAAATCAAGTCAAGAAATTAGATATAACTTTTATTATAATTAAAATTTAAGGCATAATATAAATTTCCTTATAAAAAAAATAGAAAGAAAGAAATTTAATTCTAATAATCTATAACTTATCGTTTCTAATTAGTTATATACTAATAGATCTATCTAAGAAAAAATACGTTTTAATTAATCATGAAACTTTATAAGTTTTAATTAACTACTGAATGAGCAAAATCTCAAGTTCTTTAATTGATACTTTGAATGAAAATTTAATATACTCTCATTTTATATTAAATTCGGAAAATTTTAAAGAATATTCCTTTATAAAGCCTTATTAAAATAATATTTTCCATTAAATTAAGGCATTGTAATTCACATCTTCTTAGCAACTAAAATATTATAAATTTAATTAAATATTGCACGTATAAATATCCTCTTGAAACTTGATCCAAAATATATCAATATAGTGGATCCTTGAGCCTGGGCTGCCAGCATATTTGAGATTTGTTAAAAGGATAACTTTTTTTGGAAGTTCATCATAGATGGATATTGTACTATATTTTTGAGAGGTATAATGAAACTTGAATTGGAAAGCAGAACTCGGTATGGAATGGCTCTTGTAGGTGGACGTTCTTATGAAAAATTGTATCCCTTGCATCCATAATATAGAATACATTGAAACTTTTTTACTTTAAGTTCAATTTATCAACAAATAATGAATGGAATTGCTTAAAGCGGATAAGTGCATCTTTAAAACAATAATTTATTTATTTAATGTAGTCTTGAGTAGGTCGGAAGAAAGAACTCTTCCGTGCAGTTTCAACAGATCCTTACATAAAGTACCCTTTAAGTAGAATGAATCTCCTCTCATAAATGGCTACAATACTATCTATGTAAAATCCTCTCTTGTATAGTACCCAAATACCCAGTACATAGAGTTACCTCTCATAGAGTGACAAAATACTCTCTACGTAGATTCACCTCGCATATAGTACCAACAAAATACCCTCTACATAGATTCCTCTCTCATATAGTATCCTCTACATAGAGTCGCCTCTCATATAGTACCAAAATACCTTTTACATAGTATCCCCACTCAGAGAGTGCCCAATTACCTTTCCATAAAATCTCTCTCATATAGTGCCCTTTACAAAGAGTCCCCTCTCATAAAATGCCTTCTACATAGAGTCATCTCTCATAGAGTACAAAAATACCTTCCACGTAGAGTCCCCTCATATCGTACCAACAAAATACTCTCTACATAGATGCCTCTCTCATATAGTATCCTCTACATAGAGTCGCCTTTCATATAGTACCAAATACCTTTTACATAGTGTCCCCACTCACAGAGTGTCAAATTACCTTTCTATAAAGTCTATCTCATATAGTGCCCTTTACAAAAAGTCCCTTCTCATAAAATTCCTTTTACATAGAGTCATCTCTCATAGAGTACAAAAATACCCTCTACGTAGAGTCCCCTCATCTTTATTGCCAACAATATACTCTCTACAAAAATGCTTCTCTCATACATTCTTCTCCCGTAGAATACCCTTTAAATACAGCTGCCTATTATATAGTAACGAATTTCCCTTTACAAAGAGTCCCCTTTCATAAAGAGCCTTCAACATAGAGTCCCCTCTCAGAGGAAACCAAAATGAAAACTTTAACTTTGATTTTCAAATAAATAGTCCAATGTGCAATTGGAAATAAACTATTCATCAAAAGCAGAGATCTTAGTTTTTAAATTAGTGCATCATTTATCATTTTTGATTTTGTATAAAAGGAGAAAAAAAGATCGTCACACAAAAATACAGTCTAGAAATCCAGATTATATAATTGTAAGCAAACAATATTGTTAAAAGCCATTTTTCTATTCATTCCTAATGCATTCGCATGGGAACATCTCTTTACGCCGATCCAAGAGGAGAAAACATGATTTCATTAACAAGTCCAATTTCCTCACTTTTTGCGATTATTTGTTTTTTGCCTCACTAACTGTCATTTCCTATTCAGAACGACTTCCGTTAGACCAGACAGTACTGCTCAATGTGTAGAATGCATTTGGCGCGGTTGAGATAAGGAAAGATGACAAATGTATTTTGCTTTGAGAAAATTCGCATTTTCTCAAACCGGAAAAACATGATTTTTTCGAAATGAAGGCGAAATCGTAAAAATTTACAACGGGAAAGAGCTATTAATTTATTAATTGGATTTCTTGTGTTCCAATATGAAGAAGAAATGTAGTTATAAAAAGAATTATATATTTCTCAGATTGGAGTATAGTCCTCAGCATAGGCATCGTATTTATTTTCTTTTTGTTTAAATATGTTCTCTGATCGTTCGCTTTATCTATAGTTGTTACTTAAAAAAGAAATAATTATCCCCTGCAGTGTTAAAGTAATTTTTTCTTCGGAAGAAGGATTTAATCGAATCATTTCAAATACACGTCTTAAGCTCATTTCCTCTAAAAATATATTTCATTGTAATTTTTTTTCATAATGCACAACAAATTTTCTTTTATCTTCTCTTATGGAAACATTTACGGATATACTAATTGAATATATGTTATGCTATTCAAACCGCAGTAGTAAAAAGGATTATAAATATGTACACATACACTGTTAATTTCCATAATTATTTTAAAGTTGGCTTGTACTGTCAATGATCTAATTTTGTTATTAATAACGGCTTATAAGGCCGGTATCTAAAGCTTAAAGTAGGTTTCGAACTACAATAACCATACACGCCTAACTCAGGATTCAACCCAGTACCAGAAGCGAAGCTACAGCTTTAGAAAAATAAAAGATAAAATTTATAACCACTAATTTAAATAAGTACTTTTAGTCATATATGATTGGCTCCCGTTAAAAGGAAGTTTATAGATAATAAATAACTAGTTCCAGAATAAATTAACCAAAAAATTAGCTAGAACCAATAATGACCCTAAGAAAGCAATCAATGACAATGTAAACTACTTATGTACTAACACTCGCTAAGTATTGTTATTTAAACAATATACAACAACAATAAAACACAACCAAAACTTAACACAATTAAATGTACTCGTATTTCCCCAAAATGCCAACGTCATTTCTTCATAGAAATGTCGTCGTCCTTCTAAAGTAAATGAATAAAGCAAAGGGGAACTAATTAAGGAAGTTTCCGATCTCAGTAATTAATAATTTAACAGAACTCTAATGAATAACTTAACAAAACACTACAAAATTAACAAACTCTCCATTCACTGCTAATGAACTTTTAAGGTCGCGTTACAGCAACATTCAAAACGCGAAACGTAATCACAGTTAAAGAGAATTGTTAAACGAAATTCGCAAACTGTTCATCATTAACATGAATAGGAAACTGGGAATGGCTCCGGAATTTGAAACAGGGCAGTTTTCTATGCATCCGTATTTAGAGTACACTTCTCCCTTTGATTGGGTTCGAGTGATTTAATTCCGATCAATTCTTTCACTTTTTAATCTCGCTTCCGAAGGCGATCCAACAAATTAGTTTCACAATTTAAAATGAATTACAGTAGGAGAACACTCCCACGTTTGAGATAAAATTATCTCTGCGATTTTTTTACATTTAGGTGTGTATAGTCTCAAAAGAAGTTTTCCTCAAAGTTCTCAAAAGTGTTATTCTAATATACAACTCTCAAATAAAGAGTGGGACATAAGTCGCACACAACCCAGTTCATCGAAAATTCAAAAAGAAATTGAAACAAATTTATATGACTCTACGCACATACAATTTAAAATGAATTTAAGTAGAAGAACACACCCACCTTTGAGATAAAATTATCTCTGCAATTTTTTAACATTTAGGTCTGTATAGTTTCAAAAGAAGTTTTCCTCAAAGTACTCAAAAGTGTTATTCTAATATACAATAAAGAGTGGGGCATAAGTCGTACACAACCCAGTTCATCAAAATTCAAAAAGAAATCGAAACAAATTTATATGACTCGAAGCACATACAATTTTAAATGAATTAAGGTAGGAGAATACTCCCACCTTTGAGATAAAATTATCTTTGCGATTTTTTAACATTTAGGTGTGTATAGTCTCAAAAGAAGTTTTCCTCAAAGTACTCAAAAGAGTTATTCTAATATACAACTCTCAAATACAGAGTGGGGCATAAGTCGCACACAACCCAGTTCATCAAAAATTCAAAAAACAAATCGATACAAATTTATTTGACTCGACGAACATACAAAAAAATCAAAAAGTTATAATAAATGTTGAAAATTCCGCCCACTTACGAGAATGGCGCTATACACTATTAACCATATTTCTGAATATTAACCATAATTCTGAAGATTAAATATATTTCTGAAGATTAGCCATATTCCGACGCGGGATCCTATCCATTAATCTGTATCTCGTTGCATTAACTCACTCAAATTGCCAGGTCATTTTAAATTTTACGGTAAGAGTTTATGAGAAGATAAAAATAGACTAAACACGGAAAATGAAAATTCTTTGAACTTTGAGTGTTTTTGAACTTCGAACTTTCAACACAGAAACGAACTTCGAACGTTCAACGTACTGGCGTGTTCCACCCACTTTCATTTCGAAGAGGTATCAGTATTTCCACTCGAGCAATTCCAAATTCCCCACCTATTTCTTTTCCTTTCACATTTGGACTTAGGTTTGCGCGATTTATACCCTATCCATTATTATCCGTATTAACGAAACTAGAACTTTCTTTAAATAGGATAATATTATTCCAATGGCATTTAGTCAGCGATAACGTTATTTATATATGTTTTCAGCACTTTAATACTCGACAATTGACCTAACCAGACCGTGACCGTAAGAGCTCACCTATAAGAGTTTAGATTTATGAACCCGACGGTGGGAAGGAAGATTTCTTCCCACCGCTAAAAAGATGGCTTAGAAAGATAAAAATCTTCCATCTAAGTTTTTGCGAAGGCAGAAAAGCCGCTCAAAAACACTGACAGAAAGTTTTAAAAAATTACAGAAAAAGTACCAATTTGATAAAATAAAAAATAAAAAAATTAAAAAAAACACGTCAACAGTGTGTAAAGTACTCAGCAACCAATATCACTTAAGAAAACTCAAATTATTTACTCTTACATTTATTAACTTAAGGAACAGAGAGGTGCATACTGCATACAGATGGAATGCAAAGCATCTAAGTTTTTGTTCAAAACTTAATTTTTTAAAAGTGATAATTGCATATCCTTCTAAAATTTTAAGGGGAGTTAGTACCCAAAAATTTATAAATAATAGATTTTAAATTTATTATTGTTTATCAAATTTTAAATTCTTCCCTTCAAAAGGATACCTCATTTGTATAAATACCTCAACTAGAAGTATTTTTAATAATTTTTTAAGACAAAATTGGTAACTGTTAGTGTAAGTAAAGTTTTCTTTAAAATGCGTTTTTCTCATAACTACATTTTTCATTATTCATGTACCTTTTTCTCAGAAACTGCACCAACTATCTTCCTAAAATTTTTACCACATATTTCCTTGATGTATCTGTATATACTGAAGTGAGATTTTGTTATTATTTTTTTTTTAAATGTTTTCGACAAAAAACTTTTGAATTCTAACAAATATGAATGACTTTCACAAAATTTCATTAAAAAAAAGTAAATGAATTAGACTCAAAAGCTAACTTCAGTAGAATAACAAGTGCCTGTTAAATGCACTGAAAAAAATTTGACTTCTATGTCAATTACTTTCTGAGGAAAAGGTACATGAAATATGCCAAATTAACATTACCGGTATAGAGGGTACCAACTCCCCTTAATTAATTGTTTTGCATTAACTTTCTGTTAATCACTGTTTACTTTCTAACTTTCTGTCTGCTTTCTACTATTTAACTTTCTGGGTTTTGTTTAAATCTCTCTTATACTTTTTTCCTAAGAATTTTACTACATTTCTCCTCTTTATTTTTAATATTTAAAATTTTTAAATTCCAAAGGGGTCAAGAACACGCTCTTTACAATCTCAGTCCACACCCATGTCAGAAATGACTATGGAAAAAGAACTTAGAACTCAAATTATAAGTGTGTTAAGATCTATTGCAACTGATAAAATGCCTATATAACAAGCTGTTGTTGGTTCGCCTAACTTTTTCCTTTTCTATATTAATTTAATAAGTACCAGTTTTAAAATTCTTTTCTAATTATCTAATTATTAATCTATTAATTTCTACAATGACGAAACTTTCTGAGAATTAAATTGTCAATGGTTGGAATTGCTAAAATGAAACTATTATAAATGAACCATAAAACTTTCTAACATCTCCCGAGAAAATGCAACTAGATTTAAGAAGCTTTTATTCAAATAACTTTCTTTAGAAAGAATTAACAAATTGCTGGGAACGGAATCTCTTATTACCATAAAACTCTTTCTTTTACCTTAAGAAGGATCTTTTAAATTATTCATTGTAATTTAATTAAGTACAATGACTACCACATTTATCTAGAGTTATAATTATATAAAAATATTTTTATTTTCCTGCTGTTTTCGAGCCAAATGCTTCAAAAACTTAATTTTGCTATTTTCTGTTTTTGATATAATTTTTGAACTAAACAATGTTTCTATTTGTTAAGAAATAATCTCTAGAAATTCTGCATATACAAATGTAACACAATCTTCTTTAACTATCTTTTTAAAAATACATTACCCCTAAGTGTATAAATGATACTGAGTTAAGATTGAATATAAAATGGATGTAGATGGTTTAGTATTTGATATAGAAGATAAGAGAAGGGTCCGTAAGAATAAATGTTGTATGTAGCAATTTAACACAGAATTTGCTCCAATGTAAAGAGCCCTTTTGCCGATATCCCCTATCGTCATTATTTACATTGATGTGGGGGTCATTTTCACTGAATGTCACGTCGATATTATGGCCTCATAATAGTTTTAGTTTTTTCGGTGTAAATAACTTTGAAGGTGATTGTTTCAATTGCGGATTACATTGGAGCGGCAAATCTTCAGAAGTCTAATTAACCCACTTACTGTCATCCAATCAAGCTCAAACTTGACAGATAGACTTGCTGCAGAGGACGATGTATTCCATAAAATTTTGGGGCGATTACTAAAATGACGCTTTTAAAAGCGTTTCTATTGACTCATTGGACGACTATCTAAGCCACTTACTCTCATCCAATCGATCAGAAATTTGGCTGGTTGACTTGTTGTTGATGACAATACATTCTATCAAGTTTTTGGGTCTGCAATTCAAAGACAGCTTTTACACACGTTTGTGTGATCATAAGTCAAATCCAGATACCAACCATATTCAACTGTGTACAATTTGGCGTTATTAATGACCGTGGCATTTCCCTGTTAAATTTGACGACACGTGATTAAAAAAACTGCCATTTTATTATTTTTAAATCTTTTATACCGTCTTCAATTTTATTCGTGGTGGGAAAAAATGTTAGAGGGCAAGTCAACTCAATTACCATCATCCAATCGTTCTGAAACTTAGCAGATAAACTCACTATGGATGAAAAAAATTCCACCAAGCTTTTGGTTAAAAAAAAAGTTAGTCAATCCCCCGATATCAATGGTTTTCTTAGTAGTGGTCAAACACTATGAAAACTCGATCCGAGTTCAACATCGCTTAGCAAGTCAAAATTGTACAGTACGCAAAAAAAAAAATCCGAACGATGGCTATATCTTGTATTCTAATAGGTGAAATTTAAAACGACAAGTACCGTTTGTAAATCGTGGAAGGTACTTATTAATTGTGTATAATTTTTTTTATCATGAGGGGTTATCTACATATTAAAACTAAACCAAATTTTAAAAAGTTCAATGGCAACCCCTTAATATTATACGATATTTAGAATTAGAATCCAAAAAACGGCTAAATATCAAATTTCATAATTTTCCAATGAATGGTTTACAATTTAATTGATGTCAAAAAAATGGCAAATTAATGTTAAAAAGAAAATTTGTTTTTTTAGCCATAAATTCTTAAATATTTAATGTATTTTAGCAATTCTTGTTTCAAACGATAGTTTATTAAAACCAAACATAAATAAGATGCAACTTTTGTATTAAACAATTTTTTATTAATCAATTATTAATTAATAAAACAAGTTTTAAATTTTTTTAAATAGAAACATGTTTTTTTTTTGTTTTTTTTTTTTGCTTCCATTAGAATTATCATGGTCGACAACCCCTCCAGAATTTCTTTCATTCCATTCTGACATTTGGTTCTCGATATTTTAGCAAAAATGTTAAAAAAAAGTTTACTTTAAGGGACCTCATCCTGAAGCATGCAAAACATTCAATTCAGCCCGCTACAAAGAAATTTTCCCTCAAGATCGACCAAAACATTTGTGCACATAAGTGACGTGTTTCTCATGATAAGGAACTGAAATTTGGTATCTAGGGTAAACAAGGTATTCTAAATCGAATGAAAACATAAAAATAGAGGTTCGTATTAAAATTTTCAAAGATAGTGTTAAATTTACTTAGATACAGCCCTTTAAGAAAAAAAATTTGCATCAGAGATGTAGAAAATTATAAACAAAACATTTTGATGCAAACTGCAAGATTCTACGAAAATTAGAACCGAAGATATAGCCATGGTTCGGATTTTTTTTTTTTTTTTTTTTTTTTTTTTTTTGCACGAGTACTGTGCATAGAAGTTGGCAATATTTAGGACTTATTGTAAAAACTTTGTGTTTAGAGGTTAATTTTTTTCTATTTAAATAACTTTGAAAATACTTTAAGAAACTACTAGCAAATGAATTGCTACAGACACTCGCGCGCGCGATAAAGTAACTAATATAAGTCGCTAATTAAATTAACTTAAATAAATTTTATATAATACACCATTCTTATAAGATGCAGTTTTAAAAAAAATAGTACGTCTATTTGACGATTGATGTTTCATACTGGAAAACAATTTACTATTGCTGTAGCATAATAAATATTAAAATAATTGCTTAGAATTTATGACTGATGCGTCATGTGATACTGGAAAATATATTTCAAAGAGCACACACTGAGAATATTATCTAAATATTTATTTACATTAAAAGGTAAATTACTAACGTATGATAACGAGTTAACTAATAAAACTGCGCAATTCACTGATTAATTTGAACATGCCGACAATATTTTTGGTTTCAAAAATTCTCATAATAAGCTATTTGAATCAATGTATATTGTTTCGATTTTGTCTAGTATTAACTATTGTCTTGCTTTTATAATTGATGAGTTATACATATATCATGTGATACTGGGAGATATAATTCAAAGAGCACACACTGAGAATATTTACCCAAATATTTACTTACATAAAATGTAAATTAATAACGTACAGTAAGGTGTTAACAAATAAAACTGTATAATTCACTAAATAATCTGAACCCCAACAACATTTTCAGTTTCAAAAATTCTTATAAGCTGTTTGTATCCAGGTATATTGTCTCTATTTCGTATAGTATTAATTATTGTAAGTTTCAATTGTAAATAGTTCGGGAGCTTTGAATCTTTGGTAGGAGGGCGGCTTCACTTTGACATTGTTATTGATAGTTCTACATAGCTAAAACCGTATTTTTTACCCCTTCATTCCTTTCAACGTACTTTCTTACCCTAAATCATATGGTTTTCTGCATGCAAACAAGATAAGAACAAAAGTGTGTTTTTAAAATATTCCAATATTTATAAGCATATTTTCAAAGTTGATTTGGTAAATGAAAAGACGTTACATTCTAATTGTTTCGCTTTTATTTCAAAGATAGGATGTTGTCTCTTCTATTAAGCGCTTTTATGTATTAGCTTATATACTTAATAACAAAACTCAGAATGAAAAAAAAAGTTGTTCAATTGACTTTCGGTAAGGTTTTTTTTTTCCTTTTAATTCACAGATTTATTTATACGAAATTAAAAAATTATTATTAATATTTTAAAAGTTCCAAAATATGTGTTATCTTTAACTATTTTTATTTTTTGAAGTATTAGTTGAAGCATAATGCAACAAAATATATTTATTATTTAACAATCAATGCTTTTAAGTCATACGCTTCTTTATAGTATTAAGTCTTTTATTTTTCAAACATTCATATAACATTAGACACTCATTAAAATCAATTCAGCCTAACATTGCCAGGTATTTTTAGATGTTGAATTTAAGTATCTTATAATTATTTCAAGACGATATTTTTATGACTAATTCTTCTTCTTCCTTTATACAAAACCAAATTTGATAAGTAATGTACTAATTTAAAGAACAAGACCGTCACTTTCGACGGATATTTTATTTACAATTGCGGATGACGTTATTTGTTTGAAAATCAAAGTTAAAAAAAAATCAGAAATAGTCCAAAAATTTTATTAGGTTGAGATTAAATCCGGTAGATGGCAGCACGTTAAAAAAAACGCAAATTTAAGCCCGTTAAGGAAACCTAAGGAATTATATTTATCTCAGTAATAGAATACAATAACTAACATGGATGAACTTTCAAAAAAGTCATTCATCTCAGCAATCTTAGATGCACAGGACCACTAGTGGAATAAATTTATCATACTAACATTCAATTTTTAAACGTTTAAATCGGTTTTATTATATGTAGACAACATTTTATGACAAAAGGTACACACATATACTTAACAATTAAACCAGTACTTTTATGTTCATTTTGCATCAATTAGAATAATAGATATGTCCTAATTTTAAGATTTTTAAGTACTGTTCTTATAAATATAATAAATATTATAAGATAAGATATTAAAGAAAATAAATATACCTATCTAATCCACACTAATTATTTCAACATTAATTGAATGGGATAAAATTTATAGAAATATTGTTTAACAGACCGGATCACCCCAATATCGTATTAGCTACATTAGTTGGTAAGAAAAACCGGATTTGAAATTACCATCCATATTTTATCTTACAACCTACAAAAAGATTTACTTAAAAAAATTTACACAAAGAAAGAATACAGTTAAAATGACCTGGGACATCATACACAAAGCACATATTTGCGGACGTCAAAATACTGGTGTTTACTTTTATAAAACCCACAATCTTCCTAATACTGTTTATTGGTCGATACCTTCCAAATTTGGACAGCGAGACCTGATTGCTTCTCTAAAATGATTTCGGAAAACCGAGAAAAGTCAATATCAAGTTTTCCTGGCGTTTTTCGAAGTGAGATCATAAAAGAAAACATTTCTTCCAATCGACTCTTGCCCTCTGGAAAAAAAATTTGTTCCTCATTCAGGTATTTGGCTTCTTTCGATAGGGGAATCAATAAGGGTAAGATTCGTCCAATCGGGCCAAACTGTTTCGTCAGAATTTCAGTCACTTTTCACCTTTCACTCACTGTAATAAAAAGTTCTCACTTTTATTCGAATAGAATGGGGGTTTATAGATGGGTTGGGAGATTATGGGATCCTTAAAGGGCAATTGGAAAATTTGACCTTCAAGAGGTTAGATTGTAGAAAGGTAGTTCAAGTACAGTATCAGGGACTTTCAGGGGCGTACTAGGACGCAAAAGCGGCCAGGTGATTTTTAGATTTATGCCGGCCCAAATTTTCAATATAGTCATTAATCAAATATTAGTGATTATAGTTAATAATAAAATAATTCCAACAATTAACTAATTCTAATAATCAGTATATTTTATTATTTAAATATTTATATTTAATAATTATTTTCAATAATTAGTTTTATTATAGTTTTCAATAATTTAAAAGTTTTAATATTTTTAATAATTGAACTGTTTTAATAATAGGTTTAATTACATGAAATTGTCTCTATTATTTATAACTTGTTTGAGTGAACTTGATTTCTATAAATTATTTATTGTTTGTTGCAAAAACTAAAATAAAAGAAATTTAAATTACATACTAATGAATCCCCAGGTTATTGGAAAATTACATCCGAAATGGCAATATATATTTTACCATAAAAGTTTTTAAATAAGAAAAAACTCGTAATGCTCTAATATATTAATCTTAGTGTATCTATTTTTTAAATATAAAATTGAATGCATTGTGGGTTTTTTCAAAAATGTGACCTACTTTATATTGGGAAAAAAGGAATATTGGAAAAAAAGAAAAAACTGAAAAAAATAATAACTTTCATACCGGCTCGGCCCATTTTTTACAGACACTGAAAGTCCCGGTGATTGCACCGGACAACCCTATGGCCAGTACTTCCCTGGGAACTTTATATAGTCGACGTCCACGGCTTTCAATTGTAATGGCTAATTCTCTGGTGTACGCTTTAGACATTTTGACCAGGGGCGTAGCCAGGAATTTATTTCGGGAGGTGATATGAATTTAAATTTTTGTAATAGAATAAATTTAAAAATTATATCTCATTTAATCAATAATAAAAATCAATTTTAATTAAATACGCATATTTTTTCGAAGTCTTAAACAAGCAAATATTTATGAATTATGGATATGTATAATAAGCATTGATTACGTAGAAAATTGTTGTACACCTATTAGATACTTAATGCTTAAATGCTATTTAAATTAAAAAATGAGAGGGGTTTTTTTTACATCTTTAGAAAAAGATCCCGTTGTTAAAGTGATGGTCCTTTCAAATCAAAGTCGATTTGGTTTGCATTTGAAATTAATCACGTGAATTTTCAGAGAAAACAAGTATTCTACCTTTGATCAAGAGGAATTTGGTTACACTAAGCCAACAGACAGTCGACATATGAAGCTATCTATTATAATCATCATTATTTTTGATGATTTTCCAATTGTATCACTTGTAGCATTAAACTACCATGAGCCTAGTAATATAGTAAAAATTCCCAGTTGTAAAATTCATATTGAGTGTATGTTTTAAAAACTTCAACACATAGTTTCGGGAGGGGATATATCCATTTATCCCACCCTCTGGCTAAACGCTTGATTTTGACTCTTTTTTACTTTCAGTTATCCATATGTTTGCGAAGGGTAATGAAAGCATAGTGTTCGGTCAAAAAAAAAAAAAAAAAATGATTTTTTTTTCCCCCACGATTTTTCAAAAAAGTGGTCTAGAAAAAATGCCTGTATGAGTGTCTGTATATCTGCGTGTGTTCGTGGTTAGCATAACTCCAGAATAAATTGACCTACTATGTTCAAACTTTGTATGTGGATTATTGGTGGCCATGTGACGTACTATTAAAGTTTCCGTCAAAATTGCGCATGCGTATAAGGTTGAAATCATGAAAAAATCATGAATCCCCTTAAGAGGCATTAGAACACATTAAGGGGCATTAGCGCAGAGATTTAAATCGAAATCGTTAAAGCCTTTGCTGAAAAACATGAAAAAATCATTGCTAAAAAACTGCTCTAAGGATTTTGATTAAAATATCTGTGCTAATGCCTCTTAAGATGTTCTAATCGCCCCCATCTTCGAAATTCCCTTAGAAATACAATAAAAACTTAAAAAGATGGCAAACTAGTTCCTGTAATAGAGAGCTCTCTGCTCTTGAAGATCGACCATCATAAGACTGATTTTTTTCTGTTTCACCCACAAGAAAGAACAATATAATATCCATCGATTAGCATCGCCAATTTTGACCGCTTGGCATGTTTTGTTTTTTTTTCCACGTAAAAATTTTTTCCAAAAATGTAACCAAACTGACCACTTTTATTTAAATGAGTGAAAATATCAAAACAGTAAATAACACCAAACATTTATTGCAATGACCAATATTATAGTGTAATTGAAAGTTGTTCGATGTTCCGCACCCCTAGTTCTACTCGTAAACATATTGGAATTATAAAATTAGGATTAATCTACTTATAACGTTTTTGTTTTATATGTTATTAAAATAAAGCGAGAGAAAGAATTCATTATATGAAGCAAAAATAATAATTAAAAAAAAAAAATCACAAATAAGAATCTGCATAAGATAATAAGAAAAATCCTATATATTATTTCTAGAAGGTGTTTTTTTCCGATCTCTTTTTTTCCCTTTATTTAAAATAGAAATTGATAAACGATATTCTAATTTGGAGGCTAAGATCTCCACTTCTGATGAATAGTTTATTTCAGAAAATTCAATTTTGCTTGGCTGTTTTATAAAGTACCACATGCATGTAAAATTTAATATAAAAAATACAAAAACAAATGGTTAACAATTTCTATGACACAAATGCCAAAGGTCTGTAGTTCATTTTTGAATTCCGTATATTAACTTTATCTTTGTGTGTGTGTCAATGACTGGCAAATATGCGGAGGACTAATCAACCCCCTTACCGTCATCTAATCGGGCTGAAATTTGGCAGATAGGTTCGATTATGATGACATGGCAATCTATCTTATGTCATATTGTTTATTCTTTCTTCGTGTGTATACAAGTCAAACTTGAAGTCATCCTAACCAGTGTTTTTGCCAAATTTTTGAAAGTTGAACTTTTATTACAATAACCAATGGAGGATTATAATTAAAGTTCAACTTCCAAAAGTTACATCATTTCAAAAGCATGGCATTTTTCTTATGGCAAATCATGGATTTCAAAAAGTAATGTTAAGACATAAGAAAAATAATATATTAAAATAAGGTTTTTTTCCTTATGCCGAATCATTTCAACCTTCTTCGAGTACATACAGGTCAAACTTGAGGTCATCCTGACCAGTGTTTTTGCCAGATTTCGAGAGTTGAACTTTGATTATAAACACCCTATATTAATAGCAGCTTCTGTGAATTTATGTTTTAAAAAAAAATCTTAACTTAAAATAAACATCCTTTGTACCAAACGAAGAAAAATCCGAAATAAAATCAAGAATATGGAACCCCCTGACGAGATTCCAGAAAAACAATTGTAAAAGCATGATTTTTCTGGAAGAAACAAAATTCTTTTAAACATGCTTAATATTCTAGGCGTCGCAAATTCACTATATGTGACTCTTAAAGAAAAGCCTCTTATTGATTCAGTAAGGACCTTTTCTCAAAAATATTACCTATACTTTTTTTTTTCTTTGTCTGATTTTAACAATTCTCCTATTACGCCTATATCCACTTTCCGCCTTCCAATTTCTAGGCCATTCTTAAAACATAATTTATTTTATTTTAAAGTTTATAGACCCAATCATCCAACTTTTTGTCTCGTATTTCTTTTGCGGACGAAAATTCTTTTGATTTAACGATATACTTTAAGTGTTTACCTCGAGTCTGGTTTAAAGAAGTTATGAACATAAAATGACTTATTAAATTCGGTTTTGATAACTTTATCTATTACTAGCTGTATGTCCCAGCGTAGCTTGGCTTACGAAAAAAAGTAGAATCTTGTGAAGCCAGGGGATGGTTATAGTAATTTGTTAACTGTTTTTAAGAAATAAATAAAAATGCTACGTGTGTGGTGTAACTTGTCACTAGACATCAAATTTTGACTTCATTTGGTGTTCAGAAATTATCATTATGTTTTACTAAAAAAAATAACTCGTCAAAGCTTGGTATTTTCTAATCTCAAAATTTGCAATGTAGTTTAATTTTTTCAATTTTCTAAATCCTCTTGTTAATTTTTCCAGTAATCACTTACCTAAAATTGTTCTTTGAAAGATATTTCGCCATTATTAGTATAGTTAGTATGTTACCCAATTTACAAGCTATCACGACTGAATTGTGTATGTGTATATAATAATGGTTTAATACTGCTGAAATTATCCTTTTTTTAGACTTAATTAGAGTTTATAACAATACTGTCGCTAAATTAAAAAATTTCAGGAATTTTTTTAGTTGAAGTATATGTTGAATTCTAAACCTATTTTCCAATACTAAAACTTTCACAGAAGTTAAGTAAAGTATAACAATTTGTTAAAAAGTTTTTGGAGCTTTTTAATATTTTTGTACCAATCATAAATAACCAATAACACCTTAAGGGGCATTAGCGCAGAGATTTTAATCGAAATCTTAAGAGCCATTTCTAAAAAGCATCAAAAAATCATTGCTAAAAAACTGCTCTAAGGATTTTGATTAAAATATATATGCTAATGTCTCTAAAGATGTTCTAATTGCCTCCATCTTCAAAACTCCCGTAGAAATTCAATAAAAACTTAAAAAGATGAAAAACGAGTTCCTGTAACACAGAGCTCTATGCTCTTGAACATCGCCCATCAACGACTGATTTTTTCTGTTTCACCCACAAGAAAGAACAATATAATGTCAATCGATTAACATCGCCCATCTTGCCCGCTTGGTGGGTTTTTTTTTTTTTTTTTCCCCACGTAAAAATTGTTGCCAAAAATATACCCAAACTGACCACTTTTAGTTAAATGAGTGAAAATATGAAAACGGTAAATAACACCATACATTTTATTGCAATGACCAATATTATAGTGCAACTGAAAGTTGTTCGATGTTCCACTCCCCTAGTTCTACTCGTAAACATATTGGAATTATAAAATTAGTATTAATCTACTTATAACATTTTTGTTTTATTTGTTATTAGTTGACGCACGGGACACGTCCATAGGTTATGAATAAATATTTGACATACTTAAAATAATTATGTTTCCATACATCTTTGGCACCAACTAATATTATATAAAAGAAAAAATAATATTCCTAGATTCATTATAGTTTTATAATTCTAATCTGTTTACGAATAGAAAAAAGAACAGAATATCTCGTGCGTCAGCCCCAGAGAATCATCCTAATCGTTTCGGTGCTTGTTTTGGAGATGTAATGTCACAAGAGACGGTTCTTATTTATCACATCCTAAATTAACCCAAGAAAAGTCCCACCATCGACTTAAATTCCTCCAATTAACTAAGATCTGGTATTGATGCTAGCTTTGCAGTAAATGAATGGTTCAAAGTTGAACACACATATTTTACCATTTTAAACTACCTATACTGAAGTAAGTACATAACATAAGTGTTTTATCTTGTTACTATCTGATATAGTTAAACATCTATCCGCAACTGAGAAAAAAATTCATTTACATCAGTATATGAAAAAGTTCAATTACATCGATTCGCGAAAAATTTCAGTTGCATCAATTTGAAAAAAAAATTCGATTGTATTAGGTCATGAAATCAGTTCATCAGCTCAAAAAAGTTCAATTACATTTGTGATCGTAACCACGATCACAAATACTGATTTAGTCATCGAACAAAATTAATTTGGACTAAACCATTTAGACCAAAACGACTTAGTGAAACACAATTCGCAATTATAACGCAAGATTAACCGGATATATACAAACCAATAATCGATTGAAGTCTATTATAATAGAGCCTAAAGCATAAATTGATTACCTTTTTCTCCAGCGAAATCAGAGTTAATCTAATTTGGTTGTCAAAAACTTTCATTTACTATTGTTGCAGTATTTTCCCTGGATGCAAAAATATGAAATGTAATTCCCTTCTCGAATAAGTTGTTGCTTTCTTTCTACTAATTACATGGAGTGGCCCTGTTTCCGGAAAATGACAGATTTTGTATTGGCGCCAAATGATCTTACTATCGGAAATAGATTTTGAGAATTAAAAAAAGAGCAAAATCAATTTTCTCTTTTCGAACCGTATTAAAAGAGTATTGGAAAATTACTATTTGTTAGATGAGTGGTCATTAACCAAACAATTACGATGATACAAATTAGAAAATATAGCGAGAGAAAGAATTCCTTATATCAAGTAAAAATAATAATAATAAAAAAATATCACAAATAAGAATCTGCATAAGATAATAAGAAAAATCCTATATATTATTTCTAGAAGGTGTTTTTTCCCGATCTCTTTTTTTTTTTTCCCCCTTTATATAAAATAGAAATTGATAAACGATATTCTAATTTAGAGGCTATTATCTCCACTTCTGATGAATAGTTTATTTCAGAAAATTCAATTTTGCTTGGCTGTTTTATAAAGTACCAAATGTACGTAAAATATAAGATAAAAAATACAAAATGTTAATGAATTTCTATAAAGCAGAAACCAAAGGTCTGTAGTTCATTTTTAAATCCTTTATATTAACTTCGACTTTGTGTGTGTTCGATGACGGGCAAATCTGTGGAAGGCTAATTAACTCTCTTGCCGTCATCTAATCGAGTTGAAACTTGGCAGATAGGTTCGATGCTGATGACATGGCAATCTATCAAATTTTGTGGCTGTTACTGTCACCAAAAGGTCGTTTTTACGGAATACTAAATAACCAAGTTGCCGTCATCCAATCGCACTAAAATAGTATTTAACCGACCATTGAAGAAACACTTTCCTGTGGTGAAAATGTTTTTAACTAATAAAGAAAAAAATAATAAAATTGTTTTATGCAGAAAAAAAAAAAGGTATTCGCATATGAGTGCATAATTTCGGATTCATTTTAAATAAATTAATTAATTTTGAAACGTAGTTTGCGACATATTTTGCTGATAGAAATGTTTTTGATATTTAAAATTAGATGCAAACACTAAGCAAAGCGCTGTTTGCAGAATTGGCGCTGTGTTAGTGAATATTGGTCATGCGTATTAAATATTTATATTAAAAACTTTGTTTTTATGAGTTTTATTAGTGTATTTGAATTTAATTGTCTTAAATATTATTTTACCTAATGTAAAACTTTAATGGGACAAAAGATAAACAAGAAACAGATTCATATAATGTGACGTTAGAGGAAAAAAAAATTAAAACTCACATTATATTTCAAGCTTTCTTATTGGTTTCCTGAAAATAAATAACCGTAGAGTAGCGTAAAATAACAAACCTAAAAAGTATTTTCCTATTATATTTATTTTGAAGCTTGTTTGAATATTTTGAAACATATAAATTAAAAATTATTACAAACCAAGAACAACTGCTAAAACAGTGTCCTAGAAAAAAAGCTCCCAAACATAGAATCCAATAAATCCTATTAAGCGCTGAAATAAGCCACTTTTAAGTGCTTGACTCGTTCTTTTATCAGAAGTCAAAATGTTTTTTTGCAAGAAAGTCGTAAAGACTCTATCGATAACTGCCACGTCCTAGTTGAAAAATCACTGAACTAAATAGAAATGGTCTTCAACCGGATATTAGGCTCTTAACACAGAGCAAAAATACTTGAGGGGAAAAAATGACGACGGTTTTTCCCCGAAACTATATTTCATTTCTATTTAGAGAGTTTTGTTTAACTTGTTTATAATTATTTTCATTCTCATTTATTGTATGCTATAATTAATTTACATACTCATTTCGAACACATATGGCTTACAACACGACTTCAATACATGGACGCCCCCAGAAATATTTGCAAAGAGGTGCGAGACTAGATTTTTATCAAAATCGTTAATTTTTTTAGAAATGTTAATTAATAATCATGCATTATAAATTATACTCCTTGAGAATAGTTAAAATTCATGGTATATATTTTTGAAAACGCAACCCAGTTCAAGAGAAAAAAAAATACAAAAGAGTAAAAATATTCAAATATATATTTTTAACGATTTTTTTATCATCCAAATAGATCTCACGGCATTAGAGAGACAGTGTTTAGAATAGAGAAACTCGAAAATGCAAATATACCGAAGAGTAAAATTATTTTATTTCTTCCAAGTTTCTGATACGATAAAAAAAAAATCAAAACGAAATACGAATACAGTGTTGGAATATGTTCAATTGTATTATAAAAATAGATTTCAAGATAGTATATCTGATGACTTAAAAAAACAAAACATTTTCCCAGAATTTTGAAAACTACACAGGAAATGATTATACAATAAAATAAATAGTTACTTCAATTCATCAGAAATTCATAGACAACAAGAGCCAGAAAATCATCACGCAAGTAGCTATAAAAAATAACATAGGAAAGAAACAAAAGACTTAATTAATAGGAAAAAATGCTCATTGTAACATAATAGTATAAACGACATATGTGCTTTTTTTTTTTTTGTCTTGGAATATACCTCTTTTCAATCATTTTTTTAAAAAATTTCAAGAGCAAGGAGGATGCAAATGCACCTCCTTGCACCCTCCTGGGGGCGCCCATGCTTCAATGTCTGTCCACTAAAATTAATTAATATCAGGGCACACAATTTGAAGTAAACTTTGCTAATAACTTATACATAAATATCCATTTAACGTCATATACTCAGATTTTCATAGAAAATATTCTTAAATTTTACTTCATTGAAACTGAAGAAAAACTTTGAATAAAGTATGTCTCTCTGAGCGTTAAAGAAAAGAAAGCGATGAAAGGGTTTCATAAATAATATATAATGAGTAATGGTATTTTACAGCTTTTGAAAGTTGAACATTAATTATAAAGTTCAACTTTCAAAAACCATTCAGAATGATCTGAAACTTTACCACGAAATGAGGGGAAAAGGTTGAACAGAAAAAAATACTATTTCGAACTATTTGTATTCTTATGCCATATTATTTATTCTTTCTTCGTGTGTATACAAGTCAAACTTGAGGTCATCCTGGCCAGTGTTTTTACCAGCTTTTTGATAGTTGAACTTTAATTATAATAACAAGTGGATATTTTATAATTAAACTTCAACTTCCAAAAGTTTCATCATTTCAAAAGCATGGCATTTTTCTTATGGCAAAGCATGAATTTCAAAAAGCAATGTTAAGACATAAGAAAATAATATAATAAAATAAGGTTTTTTTCCCTATGCCGTACCGTTTCCACCTTCTTCGAGTACATGCAGGTCAAACTTGAGGTCATCCTGACCAGTGTTTTTGATAGATTTCGTGAGTTGAACTTTAATTATAAACACCTTATATTAATAGCAGCTTCTGTGAATTTATGTTTAAAAAAATCTTGACTTAAAACAAACATCCCTTTTACCAAACGAAGAAAAATCCGAAATAAAATCAAGAATATGGAATCCCCTGACGAGATTCCAGAAAAACAATTGTAAAAGCATGATTTTTGGGAAGAAACAAAATTCTTTTAAACATGCTTAATATTCCAGAAGTCGTAAATTCACAATATGTGACTCTTAAAGAAAAGCCTCTTATTGATTCAGTAAAGACCTTTTCACAAAAATATTACCTAGACTATTTTTTTTTCTTAGTCTGATTTTAACAATTCTTCTCTTACGCCTACATCCACTTTCCGCCTTCCAATTTCTAGGCATTCTTAAAATATAATTTATTTTATTTTAAAGTTTATAGACCCAATCATCCAACTTTTTGTCTCGTATTTCTTTTGCGGACGAAAATTCTTTGATTTACCGAAATACTTTAAGTGTTTACCTCGAGTCTGGCTTCAAGAAGTTATGCACATAAAATGGCTTATTAAATTCTGTTTTGATAATTTTATCTATTACTAGTCCTAGCGTTGCTTGGCTTACGAAAAAAGGTAGAATCTTGTGACGCCAGGGGATGGTTATAGCAATTTATTAACTGTTTTTAATAAATAAATAAATAAAAAGGCTACTTGTGTGGTGTAAATTGTCACTAGACATCACATTTTGACTTCACTTGGTGTTCAAAAATTATCATTATGTTTTGCTAAAAAATATAACTCGTCAAAGCTTGGAATTTTCTTAACTCAAAATTTGTGATCTAGTTTAATTTTTTCAATTTTCTAAATCATCTTGCTTAATTTTTCCAGTAATCACTTGTCTAAAATTGTTCTTTGAAAGATATTTCGCCATTATTAGTATAGTTAGTATGTTACCCAATTTACAAACAATCATGACTGAATTGTGTATGTGTATATAATAATGGTTTAATACTGCTAAAATTATCCCTTTTTTAGAGTTAATTAGAGTTTATAACAATACTGTAGCTGAAATAAAAAAATTCAGGAATTTTTTTCGTTGAAGTATATGTTGAATTCTAAACATATTTTCCAATGCTTAAATTTTCACCGAAGTTAAGTAAAGTATAACAATTTGTTGAAAAGTTTTTGGAAATTTTTAATATTTTGTACCAATCATAAATAACCAATTTATTAAGAATTCTGAATATTCTACGATTATCAAACAGTACATTTCCAATTCGTAAAAATTGCTTGTCTTTCTTATGTAAAAAGGGAATGCAACTATCTATACTCCTTACAAGCACATAATTAAAGACTATCTTAGAATTGCTATAGCTACATGCTAGATATCATGATGAGGTTATTTAAAAAAATATTATATCAAATATTTATATAAATTATAAATTGATTAGGCTTAAAAGTATCGAAAAGAAACATAGCATCAATGGCACCACTAAGACCAAACATAGGTAGATACTGGATACCGGACCTTAATTTCCCTCATCCAGTAAAGCGTAGCAGAGGAGAGAGTTACGTTGGACATTCCTAAAAGTTTTAAACCTACATCCAGAGTTATGAATTTACTTATAGAATTTGACTATCATAATGTAGAAAAGTGTCAATGTAGAAAAGACTGCAATGCATGGGCGCCCCCAGGAATATTTGCAAGGGTGTGCGAGACTAGATTTTTATCAAAATCATTAATTTTTTTAGAAATGTTAATTAATAATTATGCATTATAAGTTATACTCTTTGAGAATAGTTAGAATTCATGGTATATATTTTTGAAACCGCAACCCTATTCAAGAGAGAAAAAAAAATACAAAAGTGTAAAACTATTAAAATATATATTTTTAACGATTTTTTTTATCATCCAACTAGATTTCACGGTATTCAAGAGACAGTGTTTAGAATAAAGGAACTTGAAGATGCAAAAATACAGAAAAGTACAATTATTGTATTTCTTCCAAGTTTCGGATACGATAAAAAAAAATCAAAACGAAATACGAAGGCAGTGTTGGAATATGTTCAGTTGAATTCTAAAAATAGATTTCAAATTAGTATATCTGATGACTTAAAAAACAAAAGATTTTTCTAGAATTTTGAGAACTACACAGGAAATGATTATACAGTAAAATAAATAATTACTTCAACTCATCAGAAAATCATAGACAACAAGAGCCAGAAAATGGTCACGCAAGTAGCTATAAAAAACGACATAGGAAAGAAACAAAAGACTTAATTAATAGGAAAAAAATGCTCATTGTAACATAAAAGTATAAACGACATATGTGCTTTTTTTTTCCTTTGAATATAAATCTTTTCCCTCATTTTTTTTTAAATTTTCAAGATCCAGGAGGTGCACTCTCCTGGTGAGCCCATGCTTCAATGTCTGTCCATACTAAAATTAATTAATACCAGGGCACACAATTTGAAGTAAACTTTGCTAATAACTTATACATAAATATCCATTTTACGTCATAAACTCCGATTTTCATAGAAAATATTCTTAAATTTTACTTCATTGAAACTGAAGAAAAACTTTGAATAAAGTATGTCTCTCTGAGCGTTAAAGAAAAGAAAGCGATGAAATGGTTTCATAAATAATATATAATGAATAATGGTATTGTACAGCTTTTGAAAGTTGAACATTAATTATAAAGTTCAACTTTCAAAAACCATTCAGAATGATCTGAAACTTTACCACGAAATGAGGGGAAAAGGTTGAACAGAAAAAAATACTATTTCGAACTATTTGTATTCTTATGCCATATTATTTATTCTTTCTTCGTGTGTATACAAGTCAAACTTGGTGTCATCCTGGCCAGTGTTTTTGCCAGCTTTTTTATAGTTGAACTTTAATTATAATAATCCATGGATATTTGATAATTAAACTTCAACTTCCAAAAGTTTCATCAATTCAAAAGCATGGCATTTTTCTTATGGCAAAACATGGATTTCAAAAAGCAATGTTAAGACATAAGAAAAATAATATATTAAAGTAAAGTTTTTTTCCTTTTGCCATATCGTTTCCACCTTCTTCGAGTACATGCAGGTCATACTTGAGGTCATCCTGACCAGTGTTTTTGCCAGATTTCGTGAGTTGAACTTTAATTATAAACACCCTATATTAATAGCAGCTTCTTTGAATTTATGTTTAAAAAAAATCTTAAAACAAACATCCTTTTTACCAAACGAAGAAAAATCTGAAATAAAATCAAGAATATGGTATCCCCTGACGAGATTCCAGAAAAACAATTCTAAAAGCTTGATTTTTGTGGAAGAAACAAAATTCTTTTAAGCATGCTTAATATTCAAGGCATCTCAAATTCACAATATGTGATTCTTAAAGAAAAGGCTCTTATTGATTCAGTAAAGACCTTTTCACAAAAATATTACCTAGACTATTTTTTTTCTTAGTCTGATTTTAACAATTCTCCTCTTACGTCTGCATCCACTTTCCGCCTTCCAATTTCTAGGCCATTCTTGAAATATAATTTATTTTATTTTAAAGTTTATAGACCCCCAATCATCCAACTTTTTGTCTCGTATTTCTTTTGCGGACGAAAATTCTTTTGATTGGTATTTTACAGCTAAAATTATCCCTTTTTTAGAGTTAATTAGAGTTTATAACAATACTGTAGCTGAATTAAAAAATTTCAGGAATTTTTTCGTTGAAGTATATATTGAATTCTAAACCTATTTTCCAATGCTTAAATTTTCACAGAAGTTAAGTAAAGTATAACAGTTTGTTGAAAAGTTTTTGGAAATTTTTAATATTTTGTACCAATCATAAATAACCAATTTATTAAGAATTCTGAATATTCTACGATTATCAAACAGTACGTTTCCAATCCGTAAAAATTGCTTGTCGTTCTTATGTAAAAAGGGAAATGCAACTATCTATACTCCTTACAAGCACATAATTAAAGACTATCTTAGAATTGCTATAGCTACATGCTAGAAATCATGATGAGGTTATTTAAAAAAATATTATATCAAAAATTTATATAAATTAATTAGGCTTAAAAGTATCAAAAAGAAACACAGCGTCAATGGCGCCACTAAGACTGAGCACACAGCAAATGGAAATGTCTTAAAATAAGACACAAAATTGTCTTAAACAAGTGGCACTGTTTTAAGATCTAAAATGGTGTCTTAATCTTTAAGACACTTGAAGTGTCTTAAAATGGGGTATTTTCAGACGTTTAGACTGTCTGAATTGGGGATATTTTCAGACAGTTGATGTGTCTGAAAGGGTTGTTTATGTTACCTTTCAGATGTTGGGAAGCTAAAAATACATTTATTTAAATTAAAATGCAATAAATGAGCTTGTGTTAAATTACAAATTTTTATTAAAATAAAAGTCAAAATAACTTTTTGTTGACTATGTTTCACTTTCCTGGTAAATTTAAGCATGGGATTGCAAAACTGCAACACAACTGTTAATAATAGGCACACAACTATTAATATATCCAAGCAAGGGATTTGGGACTTAATGTAAATATATGTATTGGGATAAAATGGACATTGTATTGTGGCTGAATCTTAAATAGAAAAGGTTTGACTTCCAAGATTGTATCACAGTTTTAAGTTGCTTTTTACAAGTCAATTTTAACATCAAATAACAAGCGTGATGTAAACACTTATATAGTAGTTGCATTGGCAAGTCTAAGATACATTATGTGGCAACATAAACTTATTTGAATGATGAATCAAGCAGTAATAATCTAATTATTCTCCATCTGGGAATTTAACTTGTTTATAACATTTCCCTATAATAACACTACATAATAAACACTACAATGCTTCAATTATTGTCGAATAGTTGAAGCAGATATAGGACTTTAAAAAAAAAAAAAACTTTAAAAGATGCATAAAAGATAAACAATTAAAACAAGAAGGCATAGAAGTATCTGTAAGGAGACATTTCAGAATATGGAGGTAGAGTATATTAAATTTGAAAAGTATGCAAGTTGTGCAAAAATTTTTGCGTTTCTGAAAACGTCAGTTTCCCAAATTTTTGTATGCTTGTAAAAAAAATATGCCAGATATACAGTTGAAATTTGTTATTATGATTAAATAACATATTAAGTGCATACTAAAACTAAAATAATATTAAAATTCCAGTAATTTGGGGATAGGACCTTTTTACAACAATTTTCCCTATCGCTGCGACTTTTCGTTAATCGTTGAGAAGCTAAAGAAGAGAGGGCATTTAAAAAACCTAAAAAAATGTAAGAAAAGGGGGAGGGTGGAATTAAATAAGGAATTTGAAATATCTGTAAAGATGGCTGCTTCAAAATACAGAGTTGAAGCACATTAAACTTGGAAAACATGCAAGTTATTAAAACTTTTATAGTTCTTTCACGTTTTCTCAAAACGTTGATTTTCCAACTTTTGGTATGCTCATATAAAAGACTATGCAAGATATAGAATTGAAATTTTTTATGGCAATTATATAACATCTGAAGTACATATTAAACAAAAATATTATTCAAATCTATACAATTTAGTTTTTAATTATTATTACTTAAAAAATTGCAAATTTTCATACGCTCAACAAATTACCACGTAAAAAAACTTTCTATTATTATTTTGAGAAAGCTGATATTTAATGTAGAATATAGACATTTCTAAGAAATAAAAAGCAAAAAAACTTTTTATTAGTTTTAAGAAGATTCCTCTACGAATGTAACCAAATTCAACTCATTGCAAATTTTTTTTTTAATCGAGTTTTGAATAAGTGATTATTAATAAATTATTAGCCTATTATTATAAACTTTTTTCTAAAATATAATTTAAAAAAGGTTTGAACAACATATGTAAAAAAAATTTCTTCATTTTGACCAATATTCAATTTATTTCAAATGCGTTGATTTTTCTGATTTTAATGCTGTCATCGAGTACGCAGTCCTCATAATATGCAGGTCATATCATAAATATCCTCAGATGTAATAATATGGAACATATAAGATCATTCATAAAATAAAATTCAAGGACACAATAAATTTTATCCAAATTACATCAAATCATGCTAAATATATTTTCAAAATCATTAGTACCTGTAATATGCAACAAAACCAACAAAAATGTAATTGAATGTTAAAAACAGAAAATTTAGAATTCTGTGAGGGTGATTTAGAAATCGATCAATTAAAATTTACTGTAATAAAAGCACTGAAAATAAGATAAATAATATTACATAAACCAACTTTTTCACTAGGAATGAAGCCGTTGTGGGGACCGTTGTGCATATCAAAATAATCATTTCTGAGTTTGAGCAATTGATTGTCAAGTCACTTAAATACTATTCTACTTGTTCATGTATATATTATTGTGAACAAATGCTTTTTAATGCTGATCAAAACATTTGACTACTTCAAGCACATAATTATTTCAAGTTTGAATACTGTTATCATTAATATCCCTCGGCGTTCAAGTTATGTTTTTTGTGACATAGTACTTACTCTCATATCATGCAATCAAAGAGTACTGCTCCAACAGCTTGGCAACGATGCTCAGTTTGGATATGTTGCTAAGTGCTATTGAGTATGAAGTAACAGTATTAAAGGGCAATTAGAACATAGTGTATACCGTTCGTCCATGATTCAGCAGTGGCAGCAGTTCTAGAAGAGGCAAGCGATACCAACACTTCTGATCACACTTTTATTGCATCAGATTAATGAGGAATATTTTTCCTATAACCCCCAATTGAATATTAAAAAAAACAAAAAAACACTCAAGACACATTTGGGTACGTGAGAAAACTCTGGCAACAATATTTGATACTTTTCCGTTAGACGGGTACCAAAAACCGTTAAGTCGGAAAGTTGGCGTATTATCGCCAAGCTGAAATGTTTACGCGAAAATAATATTTTGATCTAGTGAACTTTCATTTTTATTCATTAGTTTGGGAGACTGCCAAACCAAACCTTATCATAGATTGGAAGTTATTAGTTTGAATAAGTTATTGCTGCAAATTGGCTATTTTTATCTGGTACCCGTCAAATGGAAGAATTCAAATGATGTTGTAATCATTGATCAGGAATAGGTTAATATTGGCCTATAACTCATGATCTACAGAACCAATTTGGACAAAGTTTGCTTTAATAGATAGAATTTTTGCTGAGAATACACTTTAAATACAAAAAAAACCCGCAATTACATATGAAAATGAATGTCGTATTGCTGTCTATGCTGGAGCGAACGTGCGCCAACGGGATTCGAACCCAGGACTCCTAGGTCAGTAGATAGGCATGCTTACCGCTAGGCAAAAAGAACCACTAGTGCCTAGTTGTTGTATCTGTCATTTGTACACGAGACCACCACATAGACACGTCGCAGTGAGTCACGAAGGGGTCGAACGATTGAGTTGCTTGTGTGCGAGTTGAGTTTGGTACATGAGAGTTGAGTGGTTGTGTGAGAGAAAAAGTTGCTTGCTGAGTTGGTAGTGTGGAGGTCGTGCAGTAAATTTTTCTGAAGGCGCCGATAGATGACAGCATGATTCAGTTGTTCGGTACCCACTACTTTGGAGCGAATGTGAGCTAACTCGATAGGTTGCGATCTGGGAGATGAGTTCCTCTATTTTGGGAAGCGGATAGGCATCCAACATAGTAAATCTATTAATTGTCTGGGAGTAGTCTATGACCATTCGAGATTTTTTATTATCTCCTTTGATGACAAATGCTTGGGCTCTCCATGGGGAATTGCTTTGTTCGATGACTCCTTCATTGATGAGTCTGTCCACTTCTTTAGCAATAAATTCACGATCCTCTGAGGGAAGACGTCTTGATTTTGTTTGAATGGGTCTACAGTCAGGCGTAAGATTTGAGAACAAGGAGACTGGTGGGACATCAGCCTTGGTCAAAGCACAGATTTCTAAGGGAGGCCTAACACAAAATGTGCAAAAGCTACATTTCCAGAACCACGAGAATTTTTAGCTTTACATACCCGCTGAAAATGTCCTTTCTTACCGCACTTGTTACAAACTACATTTTTGGCTGGGCAAGCGCTTCGAGGGTGACGATCATAGCCACAGAAGAAACATGAACCAGAGCGGGAGACAGCAGCAACTTGCTCTTCCTCGAGTATTTGATCAGACTCGGCAGTTTCCACTGCAGCAGAAGTCATCGGCTGAGGTACAGTGAGGTATGATGCAGAATGAGATTCCGCCAGTTCGAGGGCATGAGCTTGGTCGACAGCCATTTCTAAGGTAACAGAAGAGTTTTCAAGTAAACGTTCGCGGATACGGGAGCTCTTTAATCCCCTTATAAATGCATCACGAATGTATTCGTTTTTATAGAGTTCAGCAGTAACAGCTTTGAATTCACAGTTCTTGCTTAGATGTTTGAGGGCCTAAACGTATTCACTCACCATCTCGTTTGTTTGTTGACATCGGGATGCTAAGCAATGCCGCGAGAGGTTCAAATTTGCTACATGATGTTTTGTTTACGTTTCTCAACTGGCGAGAGTGTTGCCAGGTTCGATACATGGAAAATCACAACAACAACTTTGGATTTCTGTGAAAAACAACACTTTTTTTGGGATCCTTCAAAATTTAAAGGTATTCCTTTTAGTTGGTAAATGAACTTGAATGATATAATTGCTACGGCCCATGGTCGTACTGTCTGAAAGAGAGAAGCGTCTGAATTTTGGAAATGTCTGAATTTGGTTCGAAGTGTCTTATTTTCAGTTACTTGTTGTGACTGAAAGCAATTTAAGACCCGTGTAATGTCTGAAATTCGAAGAAGTAAACCACCTTTGTGCAAAATAAGTCACCTAGTGTGTCTGAAATGAATTTTTCAGACATTTTGTGTCTAAATTTAAGACACCAGCATTTACAGTGCATAGGTAGATACTGGATACTGAATACCGGACCTTAATTTTATTCATCCAGTAAAGCGTAGCAGAGGAGAGAGTTACGTTGAATATTCCTTAAGTTTTATACCTACATCCAGAGTTATGAATTTATTTATAGAATTTGACTATCTTAATGTAAAAAAGTGTTTCAAAGCTCTAACATTTATTATCGAAAGTCTTCTACTGGAAAGCTCCAATAGCAGTCATTTCCAAAATGGTGGCTGATCAGCCTTGCTGGCACCCAATGCATGAACGTCCCACTCTTCAAAATATGTGACGTCACCAACAGAATATAATTAATCTCAGTTGCACATTCATTAACACTGATCTTCAGCTACAACTTATGTATAGTGCATGCTTGATTATTGACTTGAAGTCGAAAAAGTCTTAATAATCACCATAAAGGTCTATATAACCAACTTCATTCCAAACTAGTAAGAATATGTTTCTAACTATAGGCAACCTATAACATAGTATAATGGGAAGAAGGTACAGGGTAGTAACATAAAGAAACATAAACACATAAAGAAACTTATACGATACATGAACCTTTAGCTTCCGTCCCGTTCAACAGATCTAGATGAGATTTCAGGAATAGTTATTCAAAGGTATGAGTTCTGGATTCTGTGAATGGGGGCAAAAAAATGGCACTAACGGTTATGAATATAGTTGCAGAAACTCGAAACTTTTGAATGGCAACACCTACATTTTCCTGTAGCAAAATGCTCAGCGCATGCTAAAACCCTAAAGAGCATTGGAACGGCACGTGTATCACAAAAAAAACAGACGCGTTATGCGCGCACAAAAACCAGCTCTGCGAATGGTCAACAAAAACGCGATCGGGGCTCATGGTGGAAATTTGCATATGACAGAGGCCAAAGTTCACATGTGTGCCATCACAGGCAATTGTATAGGTTTTCTATGTGCAAATTTCCTCCGTGAGCCCCAATCGTGTTTTTTTTTTTTTTTTTTTTTTTTATATATATATATAAATCGTTTGCAGAGATTTCGTGTGCGTACATAACGCGTCCATTTTTTGTTATACGCATACCGCTCCAACGCTTTTTAGAGTTTTCCCATGAACTGAGCATTTTGTGACAAGAATAGATAGGTGTTGCTGTTCGAACATTTTGAGTTTCTGTAACTATAACCGTAACCGTCATTTTATTGCCATTCACAGAATTTCGAGATCATATTTCTGAATAACTATAACTGAAATCTCATCTCGATCTGTTGAACGGAACGGTCGCTAGAGATCTATATATTGGCAAAGTTTCTTTATGACCACCCTGTATTCAGTTGGTATCAGCTGCTGGCAGAGTAGAAACCACTTATAAGTTATCCAGAAGTTATAATTAAAGATCAGTATTCAATAATTATTTGAATCTTTACATTTAAGTTGACAATCAGAGGTTTGCCTGGCCACGTGATCAAACTCTTTAGTGGTTTGAGTTAAAAGTTTTCCGGAAACTCGTCAATGTCTACTGATGATGAGTTCTTTCTAACTTAAAGCCTACTTTAAAAATTAATTAATTATTTTAATTATTTATTCATATTGTTCTCAAGTTTATAGAATATATGAGGTAAAATTATTTCCATTAGTATTATAAATCTTTTTGAAAACTTTTGAGGATAAAATGAAGTGAATTAAGACCAACAAAACGTTTCATTTCAACGTTAAAAACGTTTGAAATAAAAATAAAAAGCAGCTTTTGGCAACAGTTTATTCAAAATTCTTCAGTGAGAAACTACGGAACTGTGAGGTGGATCGTCTGATGATGACGTTATTCAAATTTTCAGTCAATCGCAAAAAAAAAATATTAATAATAATAATAATTAATTGAAAGCAAATACTGAATCTGATCACTTCGAGATATCTACAGCCGATCTTTTAGTGTTCCAAAGTAGGGTTACTACAAAAGAATCATTCGTTTTCAAAACCCGATTTATTCAAAAGTATTATACTGATAAATATGATTGATATATGAAAATAACCACAAACTATTCAAGTTTTATGCTAACTCTGCAAATGTTCTATGTGTGTCCCCCTGGTCACACTTCCAGGCGGTAGTTCAAATATTCCACACATTTTGTAGCATGATCGCTTCAATGTTCATCAATGCATCACTGATCCGTTTCTTCAGCTTTTCTATCGTTTTTGGTAGTGGGGGTACATAAACAATGTCCTTAATGTGTCCCCAATGGAAGAAGTCACACGGCGTTAAATCCGGTGACCTGGTAGGCTAGAGTAAGAAAGCGAGGACATTATCACCAATACGGCCAATCCAGCGATGCCTCGTCTTATTGGTAAACAAAATCCGTGGAATCTTCGGATCGTTGCGAAAGCAACCATAATTGCAACATGATACGATCATGCTACAAAATGTGTAGAATGAATTGTATTACCACCTGGGGGGGGGGACGTGTGTCGTGTGACCAGGGGGGCCACACATAGAACATTTGTAGAGTTAGCATAAAACTTGACAAGTTTGTTGTTATTTTCATGCATCAATCGTATTTGTAAGTGTAATACTTTTGAATAAATCAGGTTTTGAAAATGAATGATTATTTTGTAGTAACCCTGTATATGCATTCCGAATTTCCCAAGGATCTACTGATCGGCAAACAATCTTTTGTAGAACAAGTCCACATACACAACCACACACACATACATGGTTTTATTTCTAGGGATTGGTAGATAAGATAGTTGATAGTTGTTGGTTACTTTTCTGTGCATTGTCAACCCTAGTTTGTGCCTAACACAATAATTCAATCCTACGTTACATACGGTAAACAGAAGCAACAATAATGAGTTAGGATAAGGAGAGCATACCAGTTCCAAGAAAATTAATTTTATTTTAACCTTCATTTCATCGTAGTAAATGCACAGTATCTTATTCAAAACACGCCATTTCTTAAAAGCATTTATCTTTCAAATTTTTCCTCTTAAAAAATCCTAAGGCAGTAACTTTCGAAAAACGCCTAAAACTTTTTGTATTAAATACAGCATTACTCGTGGTTAATGGGCCACTGAATTGCAAAACAAGCGATGCTCTTCATTGTTGTTTATTTTCTATTTAAATGTTTATTTTCTATTTCGAAGAATGCATTGTTGATTGTTTTCTAACCACCCAGAAACAAAAGTTATGATTTTATTTTTATTGCTAAATAGAAACCGAAAACTATTTAGAATTGTTAGCGGTGTCTCAAAAATATGAACATTTCTTTAAAAAAGAAATGCGAATTTCGAGATTAGTTGAAACTTTTCTTTTGAAAACTTGCCTTTCAATTTTCGTGGTGCTTACCTTTTCTTGGGAGGGTGTGAAAGTATGTACTTTGAATATAAACACCGCACAAATCAAATATTTATGTTCTGTATATCTATGCATAATAATAGGAGTACGTATCTATTTGAATTCGAAAATATGCTTATTTTTATGCTATATGTATGTTTTATATGTATTAATATTCCTGATTGCATTTTATGTTTAGACGCTTTTAACTTCTCAGATATATCTCAGTAAAATATATTTTTATAATGCATATCAATTGCATATTGTTGTTGTTGTTTTCTTAATCCAAAAGGCACTAAAGATTAACTGAAGTATATATTTAACTAGTTGTGTGGTCCCGATTTGTGGATCCCCGTCAATGTACATAAAGCAAAATTATATGGTTTTTTACAAAATATCCAATATCTCTCTCTCTCTCTCTCTCTCTCTCTCTCTCTCTCTCTCTCTCTCTCTCTCTCTCTCTCTCTCTCTCTCTCTCTCTCTCTCTCTCTCTCTCTCTCTCTCTCTCTCTCTCTCTCTCTCTCTCTCTCTCTCTCTCTCTCTCTCTCTCTCTCTCTCTCTCTCTCTCTCTCTCTCTCTCTCTCTCTCTCTCTCTCTCTCGGGAAACCAAACTTCTAATACCTCCTCCCCAAAGAAACTATTGAAACCAATCCCATAATACATCCTCATTTACACTCAAATGTATAAAATTTCAGAAGTCTACGCACAATGGAAGTCACTTTCTAAAAAAGATTTGTTTTAAATAATTAATTAAAAAAATAATAATTTAATATTCTGATTGTAATAAGCAAAAGTAGAAGGCAAAAAATTGCTTATGTTTAAAATATCAGAATTCTATGCGTATTGGAAGTTACTCTCTATAAAGTTACAGAGCTACAAAGAAAGCCACATACCTTTTGTTTAATTATTATTTATTATAAACGTGAGCACCAACAGGAATATTTACAGGAGATGTAGATCGCATTAGAGAGGAAAGGGTACAAGACAGCTAAGGGTTTTTTTTTTTTCAAACCTTCTTTTTAAATATCCCCCTTAACCCACTCTGGAGGTGCCTATGATCATAGAAGCATCTCACCGATTACACATCCGAGCGGTAATGCGATTCTGTTTATTGCGATGACTGTTAAGTTTATAATTTTAATTATTTACTGCCATTTTATCAGGAGAACAGCTCCCGCCAGATAGTCTAGTTGATGACAGGTTAATAAAACTAGTTGATTTAGAATAGGGATGATGCATGCAGAAAGTTGGCTTCTATAGCCTACAAAATAGATGTCTTTACCCTGAAATCCCTCGTGGAAAATGGAGCTAGTCTTGTTTCCACTGCAACAGACAAGATGGCGGGAGCTATTCTTGTTATAGACAGACAGTACTTATTTTGTGACAAATCAAAAATACTGTAATATCAAATTAGAAATTTAATCAAATCAACAATGATGTATAACAGTACCAAATTTAAAGGCTGGATAGGAAACGTCAGACCACAAGTTTCAGACCAGTTGTTGCATATTTTGGGACGTCATATTCACAATTTGATCGACTCTAAGTCTTCTTTACTACAGTCACTTTTAATGATTGTAATAATTAGAAACTAAAACGTGCTTAATTTATTAAACGATGACAAATTTATTCAGCTAATATTTCATCAATTTTACAAAAACATTAAGTACATAGGCTGCAACGAACACCATATATATCAAACAGTTATAATTTTATCTATTTCTATTTAAAAATCTTCATAAATTAAATTTTACTATTCAAACAAATGTCCAAAGATTCTATCAAGGGTTATTATTTTTGCAGCTGTTAATCCTTTTTAAAAACCCGTTTGGTATTGGTTTTCCCAAAAATTTGCCCTTTTCCAAAGTATTTCCAAAGTATCCCAGAGGTTTCCTTCTTCAACAGACTTACAAATAAACTTTCAGAGTTTCGAACTGAAAAAAGACATTAAAAAGTTTAAAGTTTCAACTGTAACCTTCCTTTCATCTGTGGATAAATCTATGATAGTTAGAGATGATTATAAAGAAGTATTCGAGTTGACAGTAATCGTTTTGGGCAATATACCAGAGAAGATCAATTGAAGAGCAGTTTCATCAATTCATCGCACAGTAGATAGCTAAACTCCGATATATTTTTTAATCTTTTTGTTCAGAGATCAGCAAGAGATTTTCCGTACAACTAATAAAAATAAGAAATGCAAATCTAGCGATTTGTGCAGTTTGGTGCTCTTTTGTATAATAAAACATGGATAGAAGCCCCGCTTACTTTTGAAAATTCTAGGTGACCAGCACTTGTGGAAAAACATTAAAAGTATAAGATTCAGGTAGTAGGTTATAAAATTGGAATTGCATCTAGAAACGTTTTGAAAAATCTCATATGTTATCTTTCGGATTGATTGTTTGGTTTGGCTATATTTTCCCACAGAATTAAAGCAAAAGAAAATTTAAAAAGTATTTTCAGGTATGAATAATTCAAAAGATTCCAGAAATATAAGAGGGTACGAGATATTAAAAACGTTGTTGGATGTCAGTCTTGGCAATTTTAAGACAAAAAGAATTCTTGATATTCTATCAAGTTGAATATTAGTGACTCTTTTGTATCCATTTCACCTGAAGAATGAGAGAATAATATCCCTTACACAAGTGGGAACTATGTTAAAGAACTTAAAGTGGTAAACAATACTGATGAAAGAGATGTACAGCTAATACAAGAATTTAATAATTTACTTACACATCATAAGGATGATAAGCAGTTTCTATTACAATTTTTTTAAGCAAACTGAAAGATTATACCTAGAGAGACAACCAAACAACCTATGCTTAAATGTATTTCAGAAAAGGAAATATATATATGTATAAAGCTATATCTATATATTTAGTAAGCAAGAAGTAAATTTGTTACTGTCACTACTCCTAAACTGCTCAACAGATACTTACGATCAAGGTATTCTTTGAAGGAGTCTTTTAATTTCAATTAACTGTTCTTATTTGAGATTGAGTGTGACTTATTTAACATTTTTAATCATTATATAAATAAAAACTTTCTTTGAGAAAATTGCTTTCAATTATACTTATTGGCAAATACACTACAAATACCCAAAAACACACAAAATACGAAATTTTACTGCTCATTTAGCGTTATCTTTTAATTGAAGTAAGATTCTAAAATTTTGCTATATATATATATATGTATCATCCATTAGTTCTGAAACTTGGTAGATAGATTCGATGTCGATGATAATGCATTCTATCAAATTTTGGCACTGTAACAGTCACTAAAAGGTTGCTTTTACGGAATACTAATAAGCCAACTTGCTATCATCCAATCGCGGTAGAATAGCATTTAATTGATCACTAAAGAAACTCTTTCCTGTTGCCAAATTTTTTTAATAAATAAATAATAAAATTGTTTTAATCAGAATAAACTAAAGATATTTGGATGTGGATATGAGTGCGACATTCATTTTTAATAAATAAATTTTAAGACTTAGTTTGCCGCTCATTTTGCTTATAGAAATGTTTTTAATCTTTAAAATTAGATGCAAACACAAAGCACACGCTGTTTACAGAATCGGCTCTATGTTTTTGAATAGAAAAATTGGCGATGCATATAATGGATTTTTTAAAAAACTCTGATTTTATGGGTTATATTATTACACAGAGAAATACAGGAGCAAACATACGGTTTGATTGAAAACCTCTTTCAGATAAATTTTCTGGTTTCACCTCAGTAAATCACTATTAATAAAACGCAGTTACAATAAATTTGCACCAATAAAATGTCACATCAACCTCAAAGGATTGACTCTGAATGCATTGACTCCAAATATTCTATTCATTAAACACGACTTAATTGTTATTTACAGCCCCCTCAACTCCCTTCGATCAATTCCCAGATTCTCTTGGAATTCGGAAATGTATCTAGAATTGCTCTCACTCTGTGATCAGTGTCAATGCAGTAATACCTCGATTGCCATTGTCGAATTCGATTTCATTGGGTGTAACATTTACGGATAATTATCTTCAAATGGTTGCTTTCAACACATTTCAGTAAACGACCATCAAATGGACATAGATTCTGGTCTTCCGTGTGAAGCTTAGGCAATCCTTGTTATTTTTAAATCCTTTATATTTACCTCGATTTTGTACGTGTTTATGGCTGGCAAGTCTTCGAAAGGCATATTAGCCCACTTTCCATCATCCATTCGAGCTGAAATTTGATAGAAATACTCATTGTCGATGAACATGTATTCTATCAAGTTTAGGGCAGCTATAAGGAAGCTTTTACACACGCTTCGATTGGCATTTGGAGAACTAATTAACCCACTTGCCATCATCCATTCTAGCTGAAATTTGATAGAAATACTCATTGATGATGATGATGTATTCTATTAAATGTATGGCCGCTATAAGGCCGCTTCTACACACCCTTCAATTGGCATTTGGAGGACTAATTTAATTAACACACTTTCCGTCATCCATTATAGCTTAAAATTGATAGAAATACTCATCGACTATGAGGATGTATTCTATCAAGTTTAGGGCAGCTATAAGAACGCTTTTACACACGCTTCGATTGGCATTTGGAGGACTAATTAACCCACTTGACATCATACATTCTAGCTGAAATTTGATAGAAATACTCATTGACGATGATTATGTATTCTATTAAATTTATGACCGCTATAAGGCCGCTTCTACACACCCTTCGATTGGCATTTGGAGGACTAATTAACACACTTAACACACTTGCCGTCATCCATTCTAGCTGAAATTTGATAGAAATACTCATTGACGATGATGATGTATTCTATCTAGTTTAGAGCCGCTATAAGGCCGCTTTTACACACGCTTCAATTGGCATTTGGAGGACTAATTAATACACTTTCCGTCATCCATTCTAACTGAAACTTAATAGACATACTCATTATCAATACGGATGTACTCTATCTAATTTATGGCCGCTATAAAGCCGCTTCTACACACCCTTCGATTGGCATTTGGTGGACAAATCAACACACTTGCTGTCATCCATTCTAGCTGAAATTTAATAGACCTACTCATTGTCGATGATGATGTATTTTATCTAGTTTATGACCGATATGAGGCCGCTTTTACACACGCTTCAATTGGTATCTGGAGGACTAATTAACTCACTCGTGTGTAACTCGTCGTCGCGTCGGTGACAATGCATTTTACCACACTATAGGGGTAAAAAAGTAATTCCATGGTCCGGAATCATTGGTTTTCTTCGTGATGACCAACCACTATGAAAACTAGATCTGAACTCAAATTGGCTAAAATAAGTTGCAATTGCACACACAAGTTGGCAATATAAATAGAATATTTAAATTAAATATATACAATATTTATATTAAATATATACAAGATTTGTATTAAATATATGCAAGATTTATATTAAATATATACAAGATCTATATTAAATATATAAAAGATTTATGTTCAAAACTTCGTTTTTATGGGTTAATTTTCTACTAAAGCAAATAACTTGATGCCATATGATGTGCATGGTATATTTGTGGCAAATTTTGTGCTTGTAATCAGATTAAAATAACAAACTTTTAATTAATATTTTACTTACGTTCTATTTTATTTTTCAATCGTATTATTGGGAACAAAATAACATATAAAAATTTAATAGGTTAACTTGTGGACTCTGGCGTAGCAAAGGTGTTTAAAATTGCTACATATTTTAAAAGTTCATCTGGGTCAGATACTGTATTTAATTGTTGGGAGATATAATGAAACTTAATTTGGAAAGTAGAGCTCAGACGACACGGCTCAGGTACATGGTTGGTCTGGTGATAAATAGTATTCCATACATCTACCTTAGACAATCCAAAGGAATTTAGTTAACATTTAAGTTCAATTTAATCACAAATAATAAAAGGAATTGTTCGAAGCGGAAAATTATTAATTAAAACAGTAACACATTTATTTATTGTTGCTTAAAGTATGATGGAAGAAGAGTAGATCATTGAGGGACCGAGTCTACTCATCCCCTACACAGTTTCCTCTCAGAGAGTACCAAAATATCCTCTACATAGAATCCCGTCTTTTAGAGTACCCTATACATAAACTGCCCTTTCAGAGAGTCCCCTCTTATAAATAACTTCTACGTAGATTACCATCTCATGGAGTCTTTACTCTACATAATAGAGTGTCTTCTCATAGAGTACCAAAATATTCTCTACCTAGAATCCCCTCTTTTAGAGTACCCTATACATAAACTACTCTTTCATTGAGTCTCCTCTTATAAAATAACTTCTACGTAGATTACCATCTCATGGAGTCTTTACTCTACATAGAGTCACCTCTCATAGAGTACCAAAATATTTCTTACATAGAGTCCCCTCTCATAGAGAACCCTATACATAGATTACCTTCTCATAGAGTACCCTATACATAGAGTACCCTATACATAGATTACCCTCTCATAGAGTACCCTATACATAGATTACCCTCTCATAGAGTACCCTATACATATATTACCCTCTCCTACAGTACCCTATACATAGATTACCCTCTCATAGAGTATTCTATACATACAGTCTCCTCTCCTAGAGTACCAAAGTATTTTTTACATAGAACACCCTCGTATAGACCGAGTACTCTATACATAAATTACCCTTACATAGTCCCCACTCTACATAAAGTCTCCTTTCTTAGAGTATGAAACTATTATCGACATAGAGTCTCCTCTGATAGAGAACCAAAATATTACTCGTAGATTATAAAAATATTATCTACATAGAGTTTCCTCTGAGAGAGAACCAAAATATTATCTACATAGTGTCCCCTCTGTTAGATTGCTTTATACCCTATACATAGATGACCCTCTCATAGAGTCTACATACAGTCCCCTCTCCTAAAGTACCAACATATTTTTTACATAGAATACCCTCTTATTGACTAAGTACTCTATACATAAATTACCCTTTCATAGTCCCCACTCTACATAAAGTCTCTTCTCCTAGAGTATCAAAATATTATCTACATAGAGTCTCCTCTGGTAGAGAACCAAAATATTATCTACATAGAGTCCCCTCTGTTAGATTGCTTTATAACATATACATAAAATTACCCTCTCATAGAGTCTGCTCTCATAGAATACCAAAGTATTCTCTATATGAAGTCCTTTCTCAAATAATACCAAAATAAAAAATAATTAACTTTGATTTTCAATCAAATAACACAATGTGCAATTGAAAGTAAACTATTCATCAAAATCAGAGGTCATAGCCTTTTAATTGGTGTATCACATTTATAAAGTTTGATTTTGTATGAAAGAAAAAAGGGATCGTGTCACAAAAAAAAAATCCAGGAATAAAATAAAAGTAGTGGTAGAAGTGTGGGTAGACGCGGGATGACGTACCTCGCCACTTTTCAAGAAAATAGTCATGTGTCCCCCCACTTCTAAAATCAATGAAATCCATTCCCCCACTTTTAAAAACACTTCATCCGTCTAAAAACTAATTAAATATTTAACATTAACCTATGAATGTAGTGACACTGACAAAAAATGAGTGAAAGTTTTCAAGTGCAAAAAAAGGGGGGGAAATATGGTATATGTATATCATACTATTATAAAAATGTAGTATATTATTTTGTATGAAGATATAAGTATTTTTATTGACAAATACCGTTACATTTGTTTGCTTTCTAACTTCGATGGAACTACCTTTTTAGTAAAATTTCTATTCTTGTTTTGCTGTTTTTTCTAAAAAAACAAGTTATTTAAATAAAAAAAGTTTTAGAGTTCTTTATTAATTTAATTTCACGAAAGTATGCACATTTATAAGCACTATTCAAATCTAAATAAACAGTTATGTATATAACGTAGAATTATTACTTTACTTTATCTCTTACTTCCAAGAGAAAAAACTAAGTCGTAGAATTTTCATTAAAATAACAATTTTGGACCATTCATCATTGTTAGTGTAAGGAAGTATAAATTATTTCCTTATTAATTAATGCTTTTATTATAAGTTACGAAATTATAAAATTTAGGGGGAGGGCACCAACTTTTCGGCATCCCCCCCCCCCCACTTTTTTTCTCTCACTTCTACCACTGTATAGAAGAAAGCTACATTTTTAATATGGACATACTGCAAGTCAAGTTTTTCATTGAAATCAGTTCTTTTAAGTTCTCTTGCGTGGAAATTCTACTTTTCTGTGTAAGGAAACAGAACTTCCCTGCTGATATAATATTAAGAGGACATGGGACACTGAAACTGCAAAAATATCACCGAAAATAACATTTTTGTTTTCATTCTCAACTGCTTTCATTTAGAGTTCAAATTTTTGAAATCCGATGATTTTAAGTGGTAAAATCTTTATTTTAACTAACTATTTTAACGTATTGCAAACTTGTTTTGCAAAAGTTAAAAGTTCTCAGCTTCGCTTTTTTCTCATTTTATGAATGTTCGAAAAGCTCCTTGCGATTCATTTTTTGACAAATCCATCTAATATTTAGTTGAAATAATTTGTAATGTACTATAAAGAGATACACACACATATATTTTTTTTTTTTTTTTTTTTATGTTGGAAACCTGAAATATGTGTATTTTTCAATTAAAAATCTCTAGCTCCAAGTTTGAAATTTTATTTCTGTTCAACTATAACATCTAAAGATATTAGCATGTGTGTAAATGTTTATAATATATTGATAAACAGCTGCAGATTTGTCTTTCAAGTTCGTTAAAACATTTTGTCGCGAAGAGTATTTTGAAAAAGGTAAAATTTCGTATTATTTTAACTCATTTTTCTCAATAATTTACTATCTATTTTATATTATCTGCTAAAATTTTGTTGTTGTCTTATAAGTCATATCTTCAATGCTTGTTCCAAATTTTATTTAATTCTAAACATAACTAAAGAATTTCTTTGGCGAGGTCAACTACGGAGACTTATGGATTCTATCCGATAGCCGAAGTTCCATTCAACACCTTAAAAACTGGGCCCTCGTGGGAGACAAAACCAGTCTATCCATAATACGCAAAGTCAAGAGCATATCCCGACTGCACAAAGTACACTTTCAGTGGATCCCGTCACATGTAGACATCCACGGAAATGAATTGGCTGACACTCTTGCTAAGGAGGGACTAGAACACCCTGTCCTCTCTACTCAAGAACTCACATATCAAGAGTTATACTCAAAGAAAATAGCTCAAAATAAAGCGAAATGGCATATACCTCCATCTCACTAATGGTATAAAGCCAAAAAGCCAGGACACTCCCTATCTCTTCCTTGTGATAGGCACACCAATACCCATCTGTCCCGACTTGCTAGTGGTCACCTTAAAGGCCTCACATATTCTGGGGGAAGCAAAAATTTTCCTCTTTGCCCTAAATGCCAAAAAGAACAGGCATCATCTCAGCACATTTTGGACTGCCTTGGACTGGACTGGGAGGACATTTATAACTGTCCACAACTAGTGTCAGACTTCATTAATGTCAATGGCTTCACTGATATTGTCTGACTTCGTCAGACAAAAGGGAGAATAGAAACAACAACAACAACTAAAGAATTTTGGAAAAAGTGTCCCATGTCCCTTTAAAATAATAACTATTGCATAGAGTATTAAAAAAGAAATACCAATTGTAGTAACCCAAAAGAAGTATTTGATCATAGGGTCATATTTCAATTAAAACAATACATGTTTAAATAAATAAGAAATAACACTGGTGTTCAACTGATTGTCAGAAACTAAATCCAAAGCTTTAAAACTAGAGGTCGGCGATATATCGACACGACGATATTTTTATCGATATTTTTTTTAAGTATCGATAGTAAAAATATAGATACAAGTTACCGATATATCGATATTTTCAAACATTTTTAGTTTTTTGATAATCGTTTTGTAGTTCCATGTGTTTTTTCGATTTTCTTTATTCCCTTTTCAGAAACTTCAAAACTAAAGTTTGGACTTGGCTTGGCTTAAAATGGCACCCTTACCAAAAAGAAAACATAATGTAATGAAAAGATAAGATCATTTATTAGTAGTCATTAACATAGCGCCGTTTCTGTTGCCAGCGTGTGCCTGAAATTTGCATCTAATTTTAAATATTAAAAACATCTCTATCAGAAAAATATGCGATAAATTACTTTTCAAAATTTCCTCTTTGGAATGTATGCATTGACATCCGAATGTATTTTATTTATTCTGATTGATAATATAATTTATTTATTAAAACAATTTTTATAATTCTTTTATTAAAACAATTTTGGCATGAATTCATGAAAAGTAGAAATTTACTCCGAATAACTTCGTTTCTGGAAAAATTAAAAATCAAATTAAAAAATTAAAAAATCACGTATCGATGTATCGATATTTTATTCTCTGCAACGATATAGTATCGATATTTATTTTGATCGATATTTCCGACCTCAATTTAAAACCCTACAGTATATATAATAACATAAAAATATTAAGTCACTATTTTTTGAAGCTCTGGCATCTTCAAACGATCTTTTCGGAGTTTCCTTTACAAGTGTGTAAAGAAATGAGACGTGACTTTTGCGAGCATCTTTTTCGAGCATTAAAGATAAGACACGCCTGAAGCTTAAAAGAATGTAAGCTTATAGAATGAGAGGCGGTCGAAAGTGTTTTTTACCTCATTGAACGTTATTCCGAATTTTTTATAGAATATAAAGAAATATTAGTTTAAGAATACATTGACCTGCTTAGAAAAAAGGACGAAACTAATCAGAAATCTATTTTGAATACGTTGAACTAAAACTGACAGCTAAATGTGATATAACTTTCAAAATAATGATAATTCTTTTTGTCTGGTAACCTACCACACTTGAACGAGGAAGGTAATCAGCGATTTTATTCCTTCCATTCCAATTCGATGCTTCTTGAAAACTGATTTAAGTAGGCAATGGATTTTAAGACGTCATTAGTATCTAAATTAATAAATAATAACATAACCAATTTGAATCAGTTTTAAAAGAAGAAGGGGGAAAATCCTCGTATTCTCCTTTTATCATTGAAAGCAAAAGATTATTCCTTCCATGTCAATTCGTTGCTTCTTCAAAACTGATTTAAGTGAGCAATGGATTTTAAGACGGCATTAGTATGTAAATTAATGAATAATAACATTGCCAATTTGAATTAGTTTTAAAAGAAGGAGAAAAATCATCGAATTCTCCTTTTATCATTGAAAGCAAAAGAATGATCAAAACAAAACAAAAATAGGATGCTTATTATTTGACAAGTTATTACATATTTGGTGATAGGCTTTCGTATTAGACCGTTTTCGTATTTCCAACAGTTCGTCCCTACAGGCCCATTATGCAGGGTGTCTACAAATTAATTGGGTAATGGACTTCAAATAGATCTGGTTAACTCTTAATAACTCGGCATTAATAACCATTCTTTTTTCCCAACTAATTTATGTCCACCATACCATTCTGTATACAAAAGAAAAAAGGTTTATTATGCCTAGTTATTATGAGTTATACAGATCTATTTGAACTCCATTGTCCAACTAATTTGTAGACACCCTGTATTGTCAAATTAATAACGTTTCTCAACATTCTATTAAAGATTCAGAATGAAGGTTGCAAAACTTACTGTCACTTTTCCGTTTGTTATCAAAGAAGGTGGACAATGGCTTTCTAATAGATTATTGATTTCGCCTATCAATATTATCTGCGCTCTTTTTCAACGCTCCAAAAAAGATACAGGACATGGATTGAAATGGTATGTATGGATGACTCATTGGGGACCAAATAGAAAAATAACCAGTTATTTACACTTCTTTTTAAGTGATATGTACAAATTTGACTACTGAATAATAATTAAGCTCTTTAATGAACATTCGATATTTATTATTCTGTAGATATTTTGATTCTGTATTGGAATGATGCGTATTCAATTTGAGCTAATATTTAGTCACTTGTGCATCTCTTATAACCTTTTAATTTTTATTTAATGTAAAATTTACGTTGCTTAAAAATCTTTATTATTTCTAGACGGTGGCTTTTTGAGATGATCTCTTTTTATCCCTTTACACAAAAACAAAATAGATTAATTAAGTACCAATTTAAAGGCTAAGATCTCCTCTTCTGACAAATATCTTGTTTACTATTGAATATTGTGTGTTACTTGTTTGAAAGTCGAAGCTCAAAAAAATCAGAAATAGTGCAAAAAATGTTGAAAGTTGTGATAGTAAGCATGAAGAAAGCAGCACTAAAAACAAAAAATTACAATTTAAGCACGTTGAGGCAACCTAATGAGCTTCCAAAAGCGTAATCCTATAAGAAATTGCAAATGCACAAACTTCACATGGGTCCCCTATTGAGTGGTACACTCATACGTATGATATCTTTTCAAACATCGTTACAGTGACGAAAAATATAGCGATTGAATATAATTCTTCTTTAGAAGGACTCCACAGAAAAGGGATTCCTTGATCACCTCCTCTGAACTTCGTTAGACAATATTTTAATAAAGTGTAAATTCTTCTTATAAAGGACTCTATGGAATATACAAAAGTAGTTTTTCTGCTAAGCTTTGCTTAAATTTGCTTAGCAATTTTCTTTACGTTGTATTTTAACTTTTCTAACCACTCAACGTTATATTCACCAGTGGATGACTACCACTTCATGTTCACAGTTTTTCTTTCTTTGCTGACATTGGACTCTAAACATTTCACGAATGTGATGAATTTTCTTATTCTCGTTTCATATTTCTAACTTCCATGATCAATGATCATCCCATATTCACAAACACATCACTTCTACTACTGTTCTGAAAACTAATCTTTCCTTTTCTACATCAGCCTTACCCATTAGCAACAATAGCGTGACCACATAACTAACTTACTTAAAACTGTCAATTAGTTATAATAAAATAGCCACCCAGTGTAAAACTACCAGTTGTACCAGCGTACTCTCAGCAGTGGTTTTTCATATTCAGCCATAACTATTTTAATACAGTAACGTATGTTAAAAAAAAAAAATGCCTACATAACTTCCTTTCATTGCAAATGGAAATAGGCTGAGTGGTTGAATGGTAAAGCACTCGCTTTCTATACGATTTTCTGCAATTTGGTTTCCATTCATTGAGTCTTTATGCAATCGAGGCTCACTCATCTTCTTTTCAATAAGTAGTAAAATAAATTTTTCTAAGGATAGGACCGGCAATCAATAACACAATTCCTCGATCTACTTACAGATTTGTTGAAATCAGTAAACGTACATAATGAGATCAAGAATTGGAATCAAAACAGTATAGCAATTATTCACTAGTACATGGAACTGGAATGGTCTATAATTATATAGGTTGGTTGGTTGGTTGGTTGGTTGGTTGGTTGGTTGGTTGGTTGGTTGGTTGGTTGGTTGGTTGGTTGGTTGGTTGGTTGGTTGGTTGGTTGGTTGGTTGGTTGGTTGGTTGGTTGGTTGGTTGGTTGGTTGGTTGGTTGGTTGGTTGGTTGGTTGGTTGGTTGGTTGGTTGGTTGGTTGGTTGGTTGGTTGGTTGGTTGGTTGGTTGGTTGGTTGGTTGGTTGGTTGGTTGGTTGGTTGGTTGGTTGGTTGGTTGGTTGGTTCATCAGCAAATGATATGCAGATGTGATGAAATGTACTTATATGAATCAATTTTACGAAGTGGTGTAAATGAAGTTGATGACTATGGGGTATTAAATGCAGTGAATTTGTAAGACACACAGACGAGTGTTCAATACCCCATAGTCACCAATTTTGTTTATTGACATATCCATCCAAATAAAAATAAACCTCATCAGTAAATCATATGCAGATGTCATCAAATTTACTTATATGAATCAATTTTGCGAAGAGGTGTATTTGAAATTGATGACCATGGGGTTTTGAATGCAGTAAATTTGTGAAACACACAGGCGGGTATTCAATACCCCATAGTCATCAAATTTTTTTATTGACATATCCATCCAAATGAAAACAAGCCTCATCAGTAAATCATATGCAGATGTCATCAAATTTACTTAAACGAATCAATTTTGCGAAGAGGTGTATTTGAAGTTCCATACCTATCTATCCAACATAGCACTTGTCTCTCACTGTTTCGCAGTTATGTCATTTCAAAGCTATGGATTCCTTTCTGAAAGACCCTATGAATACACTTTTTTTTTTTAACTCAGGGCTTCATGTGCAGTACGTTTTATCGACTATTGTTTCGACTTAAAGTATTCTGCATTCCCATATTTTTATGTAGTTTCAAAAGTACCTTTTAGTCGATCTAATTTATTAGTTTTCTACCCTTCTTCTTTATCAATTGCGTTCCCGTAAAGTACATCAATTTCTTTTTTCGGAAGAATTAACAGCAACATCGCCTGAAGTACTTTCCGCCTTTCTCCACTATCTTTCGTCAATTGACACTATCCAATACGGCTAGATATTTCGCCCACTATTACCCAATCCATTATAGTGTTTCCTTTTAGTGAGTTATTGCCCTACTAGATACGAAAGAAGCCCTGAAGGAGTGGCTTTATTACGAATCGACCCTTGCCAAACAGGCCTTACTCAACTCTGGGAGGAAAGCAAAGAGAGGCTATTTTTTATTTGGTATGAATGAATAATACATTAAATCGGAAGGAAGCTATGGGGTATTACGTCACAATCTGGATATGTATGCTATATCAAGTTTTCATACAAGGGAGACTTCTTACACTCGGTTATTATCTTGCTTGGAACTGGTGTTGTAGTTGTTGTATCGTGAAATATTGCGCTTATTTTCTACTCGAACATTAGTGTTCCAATTTATCAGAAGTCTGTTGTATTTTCATACTATGTAATTACTTTTCTGTTCTTGTTTTTCTATGTTTATTATCACCTATTAGTTCTCACGCTATTAAACAACTACAATTAAAAAATGAAACTTTAAAGCAGTATAAGAAATGCTCAATTGATTTCAAAAAATAGATTACTTAGACTCATATCTAATAATTTAAAGCAGTGGGAAGTTTACTTCCAACCAGCTTTATTAATTATTAAATGTCGATCGGAAGCTCCCAGTGGGAAACATACTTCCCACCAAAAAAAATGGTATTAAAAATCAAATTAATTTTAAGTAATAAGCTAAATTAATTTATTTTAATAAATCCCAAAAATATTTTAACATAACATTACTAGAAAGAAATGGCCATATGAAGGGTTAACATTTGACCTACTTGCGATGATCTTATGATAATATTTTCTGTAGTTAATCCGTTATTATTAACCCATTAACTACGGTTGTTAAGAAAATTTGCTAAACGACATTTTAGGTTTTTTCTATGCTAATAAATTGCGATTGTGGTTCCAGTTAGTGTTTTTTAAAAATCATAAAATACATTTTTCAAAAAATCTGAAAAATTCAAAATATAGTTAAAAAAATCTAAATAAATAAGGTAAAGATAAAAAGCCATTATTTTTAACTATTTCATAGTCTTCTTTAATGGGTTAAAAATATATTTTATAAATTATTTTTATACCACACTAGTGGGTGGGCTTTTAAAATTGCTTAGAGGAAATCTCTTTTGGAAATGCATCATAGTTAGTTATTGTCTATTGATGAGAGATATAAGATTCCTTGGGTTTCCTCAAAGTGCTTATATTACAGTTTTCTCTTTTCTATATTGCTGAAATCTTTGTATATTGTCAAAGCGATAAAAAGTATTACTATTTCTGATTTTTTTAATTTCGATTTTCAAGTACGTAACATAATGAAAATGTGCAGTTGTAAATACATTGTTCGTTAGAAGTAGAGGGTTTAGCCGGGGCCATCGTGAAATCTCTCTTTTCCCTCTTTAGTTGATCGGGCCAGACCATAGCTTTCGTGACGTCACAACTTCAACTCTCGCTAATACCATTTCAGATAGGGAAGAATAGAGAGGGATGGGACTTTTTTTACAAAAATATTTCCTGTAAACTATTTTCCACCGTTACAGCATTGAAACATTAAGAATAACATATTCAAACATTTTTACTCACTTAAAAAATAAAAATATGATGGTAATTAATAATATATAATTTTTACTGGTAAATTAAAATAGCAAGAAAAATGTCCTATCCCTTATGCGAGAGACGAATTGGACATGTTTTATAAAGCTAAAATTCACACATAATTTTTACAAATATGAAAGAGTTAATGTTTCACTTTTGTTCCTAAAGTTTATTATGTATTATAAAATTTATTTAACCTAATATTAGAGAAATCTTAATAAAAAAAATAGGTAGTGCAGTTACAAACTTTTGTGGATGCAACATGACAATTTTTTTTTTCCTTACATACTTGGCTTGAATACTTTGTTCTATTTCTTATACAATTCAATTACCTGCTAATCAAATTGCTAATTCATAAAAATCTACACAATCAAACTGCTAATTCATAAATATTATTTATTGGGTCTACAAAATATTATTGTATGAGCAATCTTAAAATATAATAAAAATAAAGAGCACAAAGTTAGACCTTAAACAGCCAAAAAACAGATATTAAAATATGAATCTTAAAAATATTTAAAATCCCGACCGAGTTTCTTCGTCATGGAGCTTGAATCCAGCCGGGATTTTAATGGAGGCTTTTCTGAAATGCGACTGAAATAATATATCAATCACATTCAAGCCCCTACGCATCCAGCCGGATAGACAAGAAGTCAAAAATATTCACAAATACTAAAACGAGACGTACCTTGTAAACCAAACTTAACAAAATAGCTGTCTTTCTAAGTTTAATGTCCACGTTGATTCGAGATGAACCCAGTCCAGCACCAAGAGTTTAAGTATTGAAAAACATAATTCCCAAAATTGCCCCGCATAAAACATTTAAAACTTCACTGCCATCTATGTTCCACGAAAAATTGAAAACAAAATTATAATAAAATATTTAAACCAGTTAGGTCTATTTAACTGGATTTCAATATCGCCCAAAGAATGGAATCAGAAACCAAAAAAAATTTTAAAAAGACGAAAATTCAAAAATATTTAGTAAATCCATTTTTTCTCAAATTGTCCCTAAAAATTCCAAAAGCCAAATTAAAGTCCGTAGCATTATTGCAAATACTCTTAATTTCATTTAGTTGTTGTATAGTAAATATTTCTAAAAATTTTGAAATTTAAATTGCAATTAAAATTCGAAAGACAAATAACTTCGAAATTAAAATCCTGTCTTTTGTCATAAACCCCAATATTTACTGAATAATAAATTATCTTTAAATTTAAATCGAGATAATGAGCGCTCTTGTAATTATTATTGTTTTTTGTTTTTTTTTTAATCAAATCCTTCAAGTAAATCTCTATAAATTTGTCCAAATCATTGAAATTAAAAATAATTGTCATCAACATATCTAAAAGCTTCAATATTATTATATTCTAGAAATCTCCTTTCGAGTAAATAATAATCGGCAAAGTCGCTAGAAAAGCTATTTCTCCTTAGGAATTCCTTTAGTTTGTCCATCAAAATTGTTTCCATTAAATAAATTATTTTCAAAACTATTAATTAGCAAAACTCTAACAATTCTATCTTATTTAAATCAGAGTTTTAAGAAAATTATCAAAAATATCAGAGCAAGTTATCATTATGTGGTATACTGGTGAATAAATTTTAGAAATTAAATGTATGAACAAAAACTCAATTTTGTTATTATTAATAAAATGCAAAATCTCATTATTTTTAATCAAGAAATGATTTTCAAACATTACCTTGTCCAAAACAAGTTTTAAAAATATGTTTATATAAAAAAAAATTCTTAGATAATCATTGTAACAATTTGTAGAGCAAGTTACGAAACGAAATTTCAAAACAGATTTATGAAATTTAACTGATGGAAAAAGATAAGGATATTTTTTTTTTTTTTTTTTTTTTTTTTGCAAAAGCCAAATTCCTGTCATCCAATTCCTTTTTGGTCTAATGAACTTTAACATAAGTATCATTTCCTTTATAATCATTAAACATTAAATTTCTACAAAAACTCTTGTAAATAATACAAAAATTATTAGTAGTTTTATCCACCAGTATAATAATTCAAATTGGATTATTACAGTGGTGGATAAAACTGCAAATAACTTTTATATTATGTGCAAGAGTTTTTATGCAATACATATTTGGTGGCGAAAAGTCCTTGAAGGAAGAATCAAGCCTGGTGAAGTTGAAAGTGTGACGTCATCTGCGAAAACTATTGCTGTGGTCTGGCCCGATCAACTAAAGAGGGAAAGAGCGGTTGGTTTCACGATGGCCCCGGTTTAGCCTTTAAATTGGTAAATCATTTATTAATTTTGGTTTCGCATAAAGGATGTAAAAAGAATAGTCACAAAATACACCGTCTAGAAATAGCACATATGACTGGCCATAATCAATATAAGACACTGGTTTGTTCCTTTTGTCTAATTAGATACAATACTAATCCTATACGAGGGCAAGTCCTTTTCAAACACCATCGTTTCTTTTTTTACGACGTAATTTTTTTAGTAGTATGTGTCACGTGACTTAGGACCTTAGGGTTTTGAATCGCAAGGGGCCTAGTTTTTATTGGAGACATTTTGAAGACAGTCTTTATTTTTCTTGTAAATATTTTGACAGATTTTTTTCTGATGTCAGTCAATTATAAATGCTACAATTGAGTTTTTACGCTTTTACTTTAACGATGCCATTTGATAGATGGATTTTTTCTAAACAACTTTATCATATATATTCATAGCAAATTCGATGCATTAACATACATTGAATTAAACAATATTCCCTTGTAAACTCTCCACTGAAATATAGTACAAATAGAATACAAATAAAAATCTTTCTGAATATATTAATCCATATTATATAAAATGCAAATTTCATCGAGTCGTAATATACTTTCCATTTCTATACCTTAGCAGAAGATTTCCGATGCTCAATATAGACATTTAGAGTGTTATATTAAACACCACAATAAATATCCTGTTATCATATCAGAATACAAGATGTCATTAGAACTTCATTTTGTAACCTTAATTACTTTAACGAATTTCGTGAAAATTACTTGAAAGTCTCATCGTACAATTTAGCTAATTTTCCCCCAATGAACATTCATTTCTGGTGTCTTCTGCTTTGATTCGATAAGTACCAGTTAATGAATCCTAAACTAAACCATTCACTCAAGAAATTTATTTAAACTGTTTTCTGAAAAATAAAAGGGGATGACTATAGAATATAGATTCACGTATATTGAAAATAATGATTCATGGCCTTGAAACTATGGATTCATGTAACTCAAAAATATAGACTCCTATCATTGAAAATATAGATTTATGTAACTCAAAAATATAGGTTCGTAACCTTCAAAATATTAATTCCTTTAATTCGAAAATAAAGAATCATAGCATTGAAAGTATGAATTCATGTGCTCGAAAATATAGATTCGTGGTCTTGAAAATATGAATTCATGTAACTCAAAGTATGGATTCGTATTACAAAAAAAAAGCTACAAGAGTACTTATATTATAGTCTTGCAATGAAGTTTCTCATACGCGTTTCACAATCCTTCATTTATTTCAGTTTACAATGTTCCAAATATCAATTTACAGTCATTTTTCATCGTCTTTTCTCGTGTCTTCTGATGAGTATACAGAAAAAAAGATGTCCTTCAACCCAAGCAATGGACTGGTTTCTTTTTCGATCTAATGTCCTTTCGCTTCCCTATTTCTGATGCAGCATATTGTGAGTGCTTTTTCTTCTTCCATGATTTCGTGCAGTGTTTCGCTTCCGCAGTTCCAGCACGACATGCAAACCGTACTTGCATACAGGAAAAGCTAAAAGAATCAATAGCCAGCGCAGTTTTCTCAAATCCACTTCATTGGGTCTTTTGTCGACAGACGGAGATGATGATAGCTAATAGTGCCTTTGCCATCACGGCCTCCAAAGTCAGGAAGGTGGTCAAAGGGGTGCTGCCCAAAGTGACATCACCCCCTGTCAAAAGTAGGTACTTCTTGTACACTGTAACGCATGTCTTTGTAACTTTTTGTCTACTTCTGCCCTTACAGATAGTGAAATACTGAGTTTTGTTAATGAATCGTTATCACACCACACCATTAATTCTACCAGTAGTACCAAGTAGCTTTGTATTCTTGTATTTAGTAACGCCAGTCTTATTACTTGTAATGCTTTTCCTGCTTCTGCCTTCAAAAATACCCTAATACTGAGAATTATTTATTAATGACTTGTTGTCTCTGCTCCATTAATATACTACCACCTGTCAAAAGTAGTTTGTTTACTTTTTGTATTTAGCAACGCTCGTCTATGTACTTGTAACGCCTTGTCTGCTTCTGCCTTCAAAAATACCCTAATACTGAGAATTATTTATTAATGACTTGTTGTCTCTGCTCCATTAATATACTACCACCTGTCAAAAGTAGTTTGTTTACTTTTTGTATTTAGCAACGCTCGTCTATGTACTTGTAACGCCTTGTCTGCTTCTGCCTTCAAAAATACCCTAATACTGAGAATTATTTATTAATGACTTGTTGTCTCTGCTCCATTAATATACTACCACCTGTCAAAAGTAGTTTGTTTACTTTTTGTATTTAGCAACGCTCGTCTATGTACTTGTAACGCCTTGTCTGCTTCTGCCTTCAAAAATACCCTAATACTGAGAATTATTTATTAATGACTTGTTGTCTCTGCTCCATTAATATACTACCACCTGTCAAAAGTAGTTTGTTTACTTTTTGTATTTAGCAACGCTCGTCTATGTACTTGTAACGCCTTGTCTGCTTCTGCCTTCAAAAATACCCTAATACTGAGAATTATTTATTAATGACTTGTTGTCTCTGCTCCATTAATATACTACCACCTGTCAAAAGTAGTTTGTTTACTTTTTGTATTTAGCAACGCTCGTCTATGTACTTGTAACGCCTTGTCTGCTTCTGCCTTCAAAAATACCGTAATACTGGTTATTATTAATAAATTATTACTTCCAATTAAACTACATCCCGATTCTTAAAAGTTTACCTTTGGAATCAGTTTTTATAGTGGCATAATTTAATCCTCCACAACGTTTTCCAAAATTTGTTTTACTTCTTGCAATACAAAGTTCATGGTACAAGTGGTCAAAGTCCTTACAAGCAATTCGTTGGAAATAACTTTTAAAGTTCAACAACTATATAAAGATGATAAACTATAGGTCGTATGGTTCCTTGCTTTGTATTGGAATTCATTTTTTAGTCAAAGTTAATCAGGTTCCCAAAAGGCCATTAGGAAAAAGGCTTTTGAAGTTTAGATACTGTAGTTCAATGTTTATTGGAATGCGTACATTATGATTTAATGAATAAATTCGAAGTATAAACCTTGTTTATTAGTTAAATGAATAATCTGAAACACTTGTTTCCGCTTAGCCAAGTAAAGTTTAATACAATTTGAATCAATTAACTTACTCACTTTAACTAACAATCCTTAAATTTACTGCTAGTATAAAAAGCCAGGTAGTTTGAATTGTGAAGTTGCTAACGTTTAGGTTGGATATTTATTATATAGGTTGGATATCTAATAGTCAACAACTTTAGAATTCCCCTTAGAATGAATCATAATTTTGTAATTATACTATTCTAACAACAAATATATTTTTTTATTTATCTATTTTATCAAATCCAGTGCATGAAAATTGTAGATGCTCTTCATATGGGTACGATGTGTTATTTTGAAATGTATATTATACTGTTAACTGTTACCTTCCATTAAATTTATTTTTAATGAATCATTAATTTATTAGCAAACGTTTTGCTTTATAATTAAAATAATTGTTGTCAAATTCTACCCTCCACAGCATATATGTGTAAAACCGGCAATTAATTCTAAAGTCTCTTTTTAAAAACTTTATAATTAACTGCCTGTTTTACTCATGGAATTTTATAAGGATATAAGATATCTAAAAAGCCTTTATACTTCAATATTCCACGAGTAATATCAGCAGTAAATTCTTAAGTTTCTAAAAAGAAACTTTAGAAGTGACTACCAATTTTACTTATACTTACAATTTTACTTATACGAAAAATATATAGTTTTTAATATGGAGGATTAGAATTTGACTATGAAATGAATTTTTAATACAAGTAAACGTGCGTTGATAAAATACTAAGTATAGATGGGATAGTGAGAATTACTATGGTGGGATTAGAATTTTTGTAATGACACAATTGTTTCTACCATAGAAATTGACTTTCAAAACACCTTAATTTTATAAATATCATAATCTCATTTTTATGAATGGATTTTTATAATTAAACTATAATTCCTTGTTACATATAATTGCCAGCTTTATTATTTCTAATAAAATCGTCGTATGTTTAAAGCCTTAGGGTTTTTTACTAGTTGATAGAAAATTAAAAGAACTAAAAAATACAAACTGTAAAGCATTTATTTATTTATTTTCCTGACAGAATAAAGTGCCACTTTAGTATTATACTCTGTGAATAAAGGAAAAATAAAATTTGATGTTACGAACGCTTAGGATTCTTACACTAATTATTACCACCAACTCAAGAGTTTTACGAAAACATCTTAGTTTGATAAAAGATAGGTATTTATAATTAAAATCACTAATGGTGAGTTTTGTGTAATTGTCAATTTTATAAAATGGACACTGTCCTAATAATCCTTATGTTTTTATAACAGATAATTGTTTAACAGAAAACAGAAGGAAACAAAAATTAAGTTTATTGGAATTTTTCTATCTGCACTCAAATAGTAATTAAAATCAATAATTTATTATCCCAATTCTCTTTCATAGTGATAAATGTTAGTGTAATTAACTACCAATTCAATTATATACGAGGAGGAGGAAAGGTATAACATAATGGTACTCTTACGTTAGCCGGGGATCAGTTGGCGCAATTGTCGCCAAACCTAAATGTTTACACGTTTAAATGACGCGTAAATGTATTTCCAGGCCTAAATGTTTACGGTTTGTTAAAAGGTAGCAATAGCAACTCTATAACAGTTTGTTATGAGAATTACAATTTATTTGAAGGTTGTTAGTTTGGATGAGTTATTGCTGAAATTTGGCGGTTTTAATTAAGTACCCGGTTAATGGAAGAGAACCGATATAATTACAAAGATAATTTACAGTTTAGACCAAACGTTTTAAGTCTTTACTTTACTTTTAAGAACTTTAAATCCTTTAAAACGTTTAGTTAAGAAAGTTTTAAAACTGATGTTGCATTTTCTCAAAATCCCTTCCAACTGACATAGATTCTTATTTATCCTTTGGTCATTATAAATTTAAATCTGTTTAATCGGCTTAGAATTAAAAGGTTCTAACTCCAATATGCCAAAGTTTGTAAACAAACCCCCTAAAGTGCTAATTCAATGAGAGATTAGTGCTTTTGTGTATCACTCATTTCCCATAAATTTATTTCGAGGGTCAAATTGCAGCATTTACTAATCGATGGGACTTATTTTTCTGCTTCCAAATATGGGTGGAGATTTTAAAACAAGCCAAAATGAGAATTTATAATTTAAAATAAAAATTAAGAAATATATTTATCTAATGATATATTACCATTTCAAACAAAATTCTGAAAAATAACTTATCATTTTAGGTGATTATTAAAATATCTATTTTCAAAGTATAATTTTAATATATTTAAAACTCTGGCGACAGCTTTTGGCCAGTAAAAAAAAATTCACCAAAATTTATTTGAGATAAAAAGTGGAGCTATCAAATTTTCACTCTAAGTTGACAATATTTTACTATATGCTCATAAAAATTGATTTGGGACCAAAAGTGAAGTTAGCACCTTTTCACTCTAAGTCGACAATATTTTACTTTATGACCATAAAGTAAAATATTGCCAACTTAGAGTGAAATGGTGCTAACTCCACTTTTGGTCTCAAATCAATTGTAGTGTATGGGTGGAATTTTTTTAACGGACCAAAGGCTGTCGCCAGAACTTTAAATATATTAAAATCATACTTTAAAGAGACAAAACCTACACATGAAGAGTTTTTTTTTTTTTTTTTTTTTTTTTTTTTTTAAATGAGAAAAATTATTTAAAAATACTAAAAATGAGTTTAGAACGTTAGTCTAAAGCTTCTAATTTGTACTTTCTTCTGGTAAATCAAGCACAGGAATATATAATCAAGTCATTAGATATTAATGCAAAAGTAAAGGTTTACGGAGCGTTAACCTCCTTTGAATTGTACTTTCCTTTTGTCTACAAATTTCCAAGCAATTTGGTTAATCCAACAAGCCAACTTAAAAAGCTACAATTTAATTTCTTTCCAGAAAGGTTTCAGAAGTCTTTTACTGAGTATATCAATCTTATTGATGATTAATCAATTGTCTTTTACAAGAAGCACATTTCCTTAATGTGATCAGAGATTGATGAAGTAAAGTAACTGAAAAGTAATGGTTAGATTTCGAGTTAATTACATTGAAAAATTGTTGCGTTCAAACTTAGTCTCTTAAAGAGAGTCATTTAAAGAGAGTTACTTCTAAACAGATTAGAAAGACTGTTTTAAAGTAAAAGAAGAAAGATGAAGTTAGAGATTTCTGTTAATTTTATATATCTATTTATCTATACACTATCCATTTGAATAACCATCTATCTTTTCATCTAATTAATCACTCACTCATTGTGGTAGGCTTCGATTGCTGTTGATTGCTAAAATTTTAGTCGGTAATTTACCTACAACCCATAAAAATAACACTTAAAACAAACGCTCCTAAGTAAAAAATAATAGTAAATTGAATAAAATTATTTTTTAGAAACTTAGTAATGGAACCGTGAGCTGCCTGCACATTTAAGATTGCTTAGAGGAATTATCTTTTGGACGTTCATCAGAGTTAAATAATGTTTTCTATTAGAGAGGGATATAAGATTCATTAGGTTTCCATAACGTGCTTAAAATACGATTATCTTCTTTTTACAGTGCTGCCATCTACCGTAGATTATAACAACTTTCCAAAAATTGTGGACACTTTCTGATTTTTTTTTCTTTCAATTTTCAAACAAACAATACAAAATTTTAAATAAATAATTCGTCAGAAGCGGAGGTCTTAGCTTTTAAATTGGTAAATCATTTATCCATTTTGGTTTTGAAAAAAAGGGGATAAAAGGGTTGTCATAAAATAACTACGTCCAGAAAATATAAAAGAAAATTTTGTGAGATAATGACGCAGTTCCTATGGTTTGATTTTTTTTTTTTGTACGCTCAACGACCCATTTTTGTGCACAATAACGGCTAATCAGGCTGAGACCTACAGCTTAACGTTTATTCCAAACCACAATGAATATCCATTACAAATTCCAGGATTCGAAAATGGCACATTTGTCATGCGAGGCCAGAGCGCTAACCCCACAGCCGTCAGGTTGGCCAGTTCATATGAAATTCTATGAAGTTTTTATCGAGCTCAATTCTGAACTTAGATGTTTTTATAAAAAATGTGGATGTCTAAATTCTTTCAAAACAAAATCGCATTAAGAAAAAGCTCTTTAAAATATATTTTCAACTATAGTAAGTTCCCTGTAACAAATCATTGTGTATAATTTGTAATTAAAATTACAACTAGTGGACCCTTGCGGTGCCTGGGCATTTAACATTTAAGATAACTTCGATGAATGACTTTTTTCGAAAGTTTATCAGAGTTAGGTATTGTATTGTTGAGAGATATAATAGAGCTTGATTTAGAAAGCAGAACTCAATACGGCCAGGCTCAAGTAGCTGGTCGATCTAGGGATAAATCGTATCCCTTTCATACATCATAGATTATCCAATTGAACTTTTTTAACACTTAAGTTCAATTTGTTAGTAAATAATGGTGTTTAAAGCGAAGAACTACATCTTTAAAATAGTGATACATTTATTGTAGCTTAAATACGACGGGAGAAGAAGGGATCTTTGCCGAGATGAGTCTATATATCTGCCACATAGAGTCCCCTCTCATAGTCGAAAAAAAATTTACATAAAATAACCAAGTTTTTTTTTTTTTTTTTTTTTTTTTTTTTTTTAACTTTGAATTTCAACAAATAATTATAGTGCAGTTGTAATTAAACTATCAGTCAGAAATGGAAGTCTAAAACTTTAAATTCATATATCATTTAGGTCTTCTATAAAAGGAGAAAAATGTGTCTTTAAGAAAATCTCCACCCCGAAATAATAAATGGGCAATTCTCTAGCTGACGCACGAGACATTTTGGCTCTTTTTTTTAAATTCGTAAATAAATTAGAAATCTGAAATTTTGATGAATTTAGTAGTTTTGTTTTTGTTTTATACGATACTAGTTATTGGCAAAGTTATATTGAAAAGTAGTTATTTTAACTATTGAAAATTATTGTTTTAAACTACCGACACACGATACATGCGTCTGTGGCTTATAAATGTATTTTTAACCTATTTAAAATATTTATTTTTCCACATAACTTTGCCACCAACTAGTATTGTAAAAAACAAAAGCCTAACTACTAAATTCATCATAATTTTAGAATTCTAATTTATTTACGAGTAGGAAAAAAAGCCAAAATGCCCCGTGTGTACAGCAGAAAATTGCCCATATAAGATAAGAAACTAATAAATTTTTGATACAGTAAACAACCGAGCTCCATAAGTGAGATATAACACTTCTTGACGTCTTTTTGCGCATCAACTTTACCAAATTCAATGCATCGAGTGTGGCTTTTTCTTTCAATGACCAACTGAAGACAGCTTCAATAAAGTGTTAACAATACTTCTGCTTTCTCTCTAATTGATGAAATCATACTCCACTCACATCCCATACTACACATTCAGACCACAGCTAAGATTGCAAAAACTCTTACTTGCAGTTCTGGAAGACATTATGTAGACCGCTGTAGAGAGTTAGCTCTCGTTTTCCGCTCTTCGAAAAGCACTCTCAAGATTAGAATAGAGGTTTGCTTCAAACTTTTCCGAAATATTCTGTTCGTATGAGTTAAAAAGCTGTATTTGAAGATTGGTTAGTGGAATGGATTTGTTTGAGGCGACTATCTGGCTACAGAAATGGACAAACAGCTTTGGAAGAAAACAGGGCAGGGTAAACAGATAAATGGCATTTCAGTATATCGCCTTAGAGTTGAATTTCATAGCTGATTTCGAAAGAGCAATGAGGATAGAGACTCTTTAATATCATTAAATCGTAGATGGATAGTGGCTATTTAAAAATATCTAAAGTAGTAGGCCCATGTGACTTTAAGATTGCTTAAAGGAATGACATTTTTAGAAGATTATCAGAGTTAAATATTTTATTGCTTTACTGAGATAGATAAACTTACTTAGGTTTTCTCCACGTGCTGAGTATTTTTACTTCGATTTTCAAACACATAACACGATGATAATGATGAGCGATTGTAAATAAATTATTCGTCAAGCCTTTAAATTTGAATATCATTGATCAGTTTTGGTTTTATCTGAAGGGGAAGAAAGGAAAAGTATCTAAGATAAAATATTTTACTGAACATTTTCTTACAAAATCTATCATGTATCGAAAACATTTAGTTATTTAAGTTATATGGGAAAAAATAAATTGGTATACGTAGTAGTTTTACTTTAATTTTTGGGGTTTTTTTATAAGTTAAAATTAGTTATTTTTAGAAACACTTCCATGTTTTTAATTTTCAATGTATTGTCAGTGTATTCAACATTAAAATGTTAAAAAAAAAAAAAAAAAACTATTTTAATAAATCGTTTTAATCCAAATTACTAAACGTGATGGCTTTTAGTCAAAAATTGTTTCATTATAATGCTTTAAGAACCACATAACACAAAGTATCCATACTTTTTTTAATTCCATATTATATCTATGAAATAAACAGTTGTAAATTGTATTTTTACTTTTAGTTTAAGTTTTTTGCTAGTGTAAAAATAATTATTTTTAGAAAAACTTTCGGCTTTGGAAATGTTTAAATGTTTAATGCATTGTCAACGAGTTCAGCCTGAAAATGTAAAACAAAAGTATCTAATAAATCGTATTAATTCTAAATTACTAAACTCGACTGCTTTTAGTCAAATATTTTTTAATATAATGTATAAAGTACCACCAAACAAAAAGTTTCCATGTCTTTGTTTTCAATTTCCTAACAATTAAAAGTTATAGTTATTAATTTTTTAATAAAGAATTTATACACATAACTATTATTTGGTTACCAATTTTTTTCAAAAGAAATATTAAATTCTAATTATTTTCTTTTTCAATTAGTTGATACATCTAACTTAATATATTGATTATATTCCTTCAATTTTAACACTAATTCTACGTAAAGCCCTCTTTATTAGTATCAAAATAAAAACATCCATAAATATTTTATTTATTTTTTAAAGTTTTAAAATATCTCGTATACTTCCAGCGCATTATTTTAACAAATAAATTCTAAAAGATTTATTTTATTTCATGAAAAAAAAAACTGAATCAGGAATTTATATCCATATCTATTATTTGGTTACTTGTTTTTCAAAACAAATGTTAAATTATAATTATTTTCTTGTTCAATTAGTTGATACAACCCAACTTAATATACTGTTTATATTCTTTAAATTGAAACACTTATTTAAGTAAAGAATAGTTTCAATTAAAATTTATAGTATCAATAGTATCAAAATAAATACATCTATAAATGATTTTTAAAAAAGCTTTAAAATATCACGTATATTTCCTTAGAACTATTTTAACAAATAAATTCTAAAAGATTTTTTTCATTTCATGAAAAAAAATTTCATCAGAAATTTATACCCATATCTATTATTTAGTTATCAGTTTTTCAAAACAAATATTAAATTCTAATTATTTTCTTGTTCAATTAATTGATCCATCCGACTTAATATACTTAATATACTGCCTTAATATACTGCTTATATTCTTTAAATTTTAACACGAATTCTACTTAAAACCTTAATATTATCAAAATAAAAACAACTATACTTGTTTTTTTAGTAATAAAATATCTCGTATACTTCTCACGAACTATTTTAACAAATGAATTCTTAGAGATGTATTTTATTTTACGAAAATCTGTTCTTAAAAAGTCACGCGTTCAAATATCATCTTTCTCATTACAAAGTAGACACCAAGTGTATTAACAATTCATAGAATATCCACTTTTCTCAGCAAAAAAAGAAACACTTGCTTAAATATTTACTATGTCCTGTAAAGAGTCAAACTGAAATTTGATAAACATTTGGTGAAGTGGAAGATAAATACAGTTAGTCAGCTTCTCTGCAAATACTGACTCGGTCTTCTTTTGTAGATTATTTGTGCTGCCATCTTTCGGAGTTCAAGAGAATCACGAAGTCTAAACATGCAAATAGTTTGTAGTAACAAAATATGATTTGTTTCTTATTAATATTTGAATATTTTTATTTTATTTTTATTTTTTATTTTTTGTTATTGAAAAAAGTATTCTTGACATTCCTATAAAACGACTGAAATAATATCATTAATTTGTAGTTAAAAATATTATTTTAAAGCTTATATTTTTTGAGTAAATAATTTATATAAAGATATAAACGCACATTTTTACGAACAATTATCTTAGCAAAGTAGGAGCCACGCAGACTGGATTATTTGCATTAGGAGGAGAGTTCAGTCATTTTTTCTCGGTGTTGGAAAAATTTCCGTCGATAACATATAACAGAGTAAGATTAATGGTCGTGTTGTTGGTAGACCCAATTTTCGTCGTTTAAAATAAAATACAATATTCTTTATTTGGTAATCTTTTTTACTGGAGTTAGTATTAGTAAATACACAAAAAAAATAAGAAGGAAGTTTTTGCCATAAATCATAAGATTGACTAAAAAAGTTTACATTATGGAAAATAACAGAGAAGTATAAGCATTTTCAAAATAACTCATTATTTTCTAAAAGTTCGTTTATTTCTCATGAATTATTCTCCGTAAGTGATTTTTCTTTGTGTATTCTAAAATATTCTAGAAATAATAATAAATACCCTGAAGGGTATTCAGTGCACTAAAAATTTCAAAATCTTCGATTTCATGATTTTTTTTATATACTTAAAATTCAAATTATTCTGTTTATTTTAATGTATAATTTTGTCCTGTACTTCTTCAAATTCCGAAGGAAAATTAATTTTAAAAAATTTAAACGAAGGCTTTTGAATTTCACAAACAAATGCTTGTATCTCAAAATATCATTTCTCAAACTTGGCTACCAGTTTGATTAAGAAAGTTTTACCATATATTTACGTTATATCATAGATTAATTTGAGTTTAACATTTTTCAAAAATTTCAATTAATTCTTGTTTAAAAAAAATTCTTCTAAAAGAAATATGATTTTCAGACATTTTTGGTGGTTTTTCATTTGAGATATTTTTTAATTAAGATTAAGGCAACATACTGTCCAAATGTTAACCTATGTTAACCTCATATAATTAAAGAAGGTTTGCATAATGTTCAGGAAAAAATTCAAAACTATCTATGGTTTAGTTATTTAGACAAGTTGCAAAGACAATTGAAGACTAAAAATAGAAAACGACCTAAGTACCAAAAAAAATCGAAAATCTTATTTTTTACCGAAAAATATCCTAAAGGTCATGGTCCTAAACAAAAAAATCCTAAAGGTCTAAACAAAGTGGAGAACGCACAAAGTGCGAATTCTAATAGCAATAGTTCAAATTCAATCTGAAGTATGTACTTAATCATTGATTTAAGTACCATATGTGATCATTTTTCGGGTCTCCAGAAAAAATTTCTTTTTTTGGACTTAGGTCGTTTATCAGTTCTAGTCCTCAATTGTGCGAATAAAAGTTGCCAACTTTACTAGAAGGATGTATCCTATCTTGTATTAGCCCACCTGATGACTGTGGGGTTAGAACTCTGTCTTCGCATACCAAAGGTGCCGGGTACGAATCCCGGGTTAGGCATGGATGTTAATTGTGGTTCGGAATCCACGTTAAGCTTTAAGTCCCGTCCTGATTAGCCGTAACTGTGCATAAATATAGGTCGTTGAGCACACAAACCAACTTACCTATTTTATACTATACGTTATTTCTGAGCGGTGTTTTTTGTATGACTATCTCTATTTTTTTCCCTTTTACAAAACAAAAATTGATAAATGGTGTACCAATTTAAATGCTATGACACCCCTTCTGACAAATAGTTTATTTACAATTGCACATTCGAAATTTCGATTCACATTGAAACGAAATTTCAAAAATATTTTTTTTTCGTACGTTTTTCTGAGAAATTATATAATATTATTGATCCAGTAATACAACGGAACAATTACCTTGCGCGTCACGAAAGTATTATCTTAAGCATGAAGATCATCAGCCATATATCAGACAACTAGCCTTATAACAAACTATGATGGCAAGAAATTAATCTAAAGTGTTAATTATAGTATCAGGACATTTCAGATACCCCTATTGAACTAAGCTGTGTATGCAGAGGATTGTATTGATTAATTATACTATCAAGTCTGTATCGTAACTGAATCACCTTTGACAAAAGATATAATACTTGACCATTTGGAAAATATAGTCTCCAATATGAAGTATTGGAGACTATTTATATAGTATTGGAGACATTCATATTGCATATTTAACAAGTTAAAAGGATTGTAAAAGTTGAAGTAGAAAACTCTCAAATGATTTGCGTATTCAAATCACGGCATAGGATGATATTGACCAAATTCCATTTTGCGTGAAATCATGGTCGAATTTGAATCTAAATGTAATAAATAAACATAATGATATTGTTGTGAATTTTTCTCAGAGAAAATGATGACGCAGTTTTTACTAAATAAAAAATATAATTTATTCTTTCTTCGAAGGCTCACAAAGCTTCTCCGAACAACTAAATAATTGCTATCTAGCTTCAATACAACCTTCAGTTTGAACAACTTCGAACACAGGTATAATTCAGGCACAGTGAAAGTAAATAAAAGATCTGATGCTTTTCTCAAAGGAAATGATGACGCAGTTTTTACTAAATAAAAAATATAATTTATTATCTCTTCGAAGGCTCACAAAACTTCTCCGAACAACTAAATAATTGCTATCTAGCTTCAATACAACCTTCAGTTTGAACAACTTCGAACACAGGTATAATTCAGGCACAGTGAAAGTAAATAAAAGATCTGATGCTTTTCTCAGAGGAAATGATGACGCAGTTTTTACTAAATAAAAAATATAATTTATTCTCTCTTCGAAGGCTCACAAAGCTTCTCCGAACAACTAAATAATTGCTATCTAGCTTCAATACAACCTTCAGTTTGAACAACTTCGAACACAGGTATAATTCAGGCACAGCGAAAGTAAATAAAAGATCTTATGCTTTTCTCAGAGGAAATGATGACGCAGTTTTTACTAAATAAAAAAAAAAATTATTATCTCTTCGAAGGCTCACAAAACTTCTCCGAACAACTAAACAATTGCTATCAAGCTTCAATACAACCTTTTGTGCGTACAACTTCGAACACAGCAATAACTCAGGGACAGCAAAAGTAAATAAAAGATCCGATGCTTTCAGAACAGTGTCCGATACTCGTCTGATCACCTAATTTTATTTTTTCCTTTATTTATAGTCTCACAGCAGAACTTTCTAACAAAATACAGTTAACCAATCACATGATCGAAATGCCACAAAATTTCCTGATTGATTTAGGTGTTGCCACCTTTTTCTAACCTGTACTATCACTGTTAACAAATTAAATTAAATAAAATAGAACTTTAAAAGAAATACTCCACTATTTACAATTATATACATAATAAAATGTGATAAAATAGAACTTTAAATTAAATTCGTCACTATTTTCGATTTTATACAAACGATTTTTGTAATAATATTAAATATTATACTACTTAAAAAGAGACCAAATATAAAAAAAATAACTGAAGTAACACACATTTATCAATTTCAATTATATAAAATATATAAATCAACTAAAATTAGATGATAATCAGCTTAGGGCAGATTAGGGTACAGTTTACCCTGGGCCTTAAATCCAAAGCCCATTTCAAAGTTGTTGTTGTTTAATTTGAGTTTTACAAAATATAGATACATCAATACCACTGAACAACATCATCATACATCTCTTTTTATACAAGCAGGTGGAGCAAGCGCATGTCCACAAAATGACTATCCTGCGCATGCCCAAACATTAAGCGGGATTGGTTGTATTCAGATTATCTGGCACCGTCAGAAACACGAGGGCTATAATGCGCCAAAACATTCGTCATTAGACAAGCCAACATACATTTACAAACACCCATGCCTAACACGGGACTCGAACCCGCAACCTCTCGGTTTAGAAGCTAGCACGCTAACCACTATACCGTTTGGTCGGCTAACATTAAGTGGGGACGGACACCGAAATACACTTTTGACCAATTGAAAACTGATCTCAGCAATCTTGGCTCTCTTTTACACTCTTGGGCTTAAATCCTAGGAAAAATAATACTTTTATTCAGTAAAATGAATATAGATGGATGGAGTGGTAAATAACAGAACTCCAACTTTACTAGAAGGATGTATCCTATCTTATATTTTACATTATATCTGGAACGTGGATTTTTTTTTTTTTTTTTCCTTACGATACCAAAATTTATAAATGGTATACCAATTTAAAGGCTATGACCGATAGTTTATTTACAATTGCACATTGCATTATTTCTTTGAAAATCGAAGTTAAATATTATCAAAGTTTTGGGAAGTTGTGATAGTATATATCCCTGTAGTCGATCAAGTATACAATTATGGCAAAACTAAACAAAAAAGAAATTCGACATTTAAGCACGTTGAGGAAATCTAAGGAATCTTAAAGCTCTCAGTAATTGAATACTGTATCTAACTCTTATGTACTTAAAAAAAAAGTCATTCCTCTAAGATATCTTACAGGCTACACACGGACCTATTAATATATGTAAATGGGATATAATCCTTCTTGTTACAATATAGCAAACTCAATAGCTGAAACAAGAATTATGAAACAAAGTAATCCCCATTTCCGGCTCATGAATATAGCACAAATATATTCCATTCTATAACGAAAACCATTCACTGTGCTCTCAACCATCCGAAACGAAACGGAACACTTCAAATATTCCAAATGCATACTTTCGATAACGCATCAGTATTGGAATAGCTTAACTTTGGAAACATTCCTGAACTGACTTCAACTAGAAATAAGAAAATATGTATTTTAATACAACAGGGTTTTGTGTTTCTATTTCTTGTTTTGCAAAGGATTTTCAGAAACAGATGCTACCATTGTCTGTTAAAGAAATATTCCAAGGCATTCTATGGATATTTTATAATACCAATAGAAAGTACTAGTGGTGCACTGTCTCTGAAATAGTTGCAATTTTTTCTGAAAAATTCAATACTTTCGTCGAAGAAAGGTATCCGGTTACTTAAATATTCTTTTCTATTAATGATACCTATTTATTCTTAAATTAATATAATTTCCTTTTCCATGCTTTTATAGCAGCATACTTCACATATTTTTATGGACATTATTTTTTTTTCGTTTGAATATTTTATTCCACTATGAATAAAAGTTGCACGTCTTCAAATACTGAAGATTTCTTTAACAAAGGCATTTATACGTTAGCCCAAAAAATGACGAAAATTTCAATTTTTCAATTTTCATCCCATAATGTGGAGAATAACTTTTTGAATAGCTGTGCAAACATTACCTTTGATAGATAAAAAGTTATATTGTATTTTCTAAACCATCTCACACTATCAAAGCTGAAAAAATATCTTTTGTTGTTCACAGTTCATTATGTTTCAGTTTGAGTGTTGTTTAAATTCCTAAGGCCATATTCTAAATTTATCTAAGAATGGAAAATTTTAATAGCATATTTATTTACATCAAGGCGCGTAGCCAGAGGGAGGGATATGGGGATATATCCCCTCCCGAAAATTTCCTTTTCGCTATTAGAGTGCCAAAATTAAAGGATTTTATTGTTTAAAATTACAAATTTATTTAAAATATTTTTAAATTTCGAAACATGCGTAGAAGAAATATCTGCATCCTTAATTGCTAAATACATATGGAATTAATAGTAAAAATAATAATCAAGATTTTCTGACATTTAATTTCATATCCCCTTACGAAAATTTTTTTTTTGTTACGCCCCTTGTAAACATCTGATAAACAAAAGTTAGTATGGAATAAAGTGTGCTATGTTTAGGGGTTTTTTTTAATTAAAAAGTTGAAAACCTGAAAAAAAAACTGTCATTTTTCTGCTGTTTTTAGAGTAAAAACATAAAAAACCTTTTCCATATCTTTAATCTTCAAATCCATACTAATTATTGTTAAAAATTATAATACGAATATAATGGGAAAATTTCATGGAAAAATACTTAAAATTGTGGAAGGAGTAGCATTTCAAAAAAAGTTTGAAAAAAATTTAAAAAATTGAATTAATCAGAAATTATTTATTCAAAATATTTTTGTGAGTTAAATTATGTTTACTTACAATCAACACAATGTAAAATTACTATAGTTTAAATTTTAGCTGTACAATTGCTGAAAATAATAAAATAATTTTTTTGATAATGCGTCCCTTTAAATTTAATACGCTCACGGTGCATTTTATTGCACGGTACCATACATTATAGCGTAGACAAATATGTACTGCGCGGTAATACATATGCCTAACCAAAAACTATTTTAAAATAGTTCTTTTTAACTTTGCTTAATTTCTAAATAAATTTTGTATTTTTGTCTGGGACTAAAAAGTTCGCATTACCAAACAATATTAAAAATTTCACCCTTATATGGTACCGTAGTCAATGAACCTTATGTAACAAGTTATTTTAAGGTATACATATACATTAGGAATCGCAAAATTTGACTCAAGTTTGCGGGGTTTTTTTTGTTTTTTTTTCAAATATTCCCGAATTCATTACCTTTAAAATTATCCTATTTTCTTTCTGCGACTCAAATTACTTTTTAAATTACAGTAGGTTTTGTGAACCTGTTTTGTATCACGTTCATTAGTGTAATAAACTTTAAACGCGTTTTCTGAAGAATGACATTTTGGTGTTATATGACTTTACGCCAACAGTCATAACTTCATAATAAATGGTCCGATTTACTAAATTCTAATCTTGATTTGTAGACAATAGTCGTGAATGTGTTTTCTATGGAGAATATGATATATATTGTTCTGAACACATTTTTTATTCATATTTTAATCTTAATTTTTTGTTAAAAACTATGTATTTTTTTTAACTTTTCATTTAAAAACTTATAATTAAATAAATATTGATACGAAATTGAAAATTCTCCATAGGAACATGCTTTAATATAATATCTCTTATTTGCAATAAAAATAATACCTCTAAGTTAATTACAATGTTCTAATAATGTCCTAATTAATCACTTTAATTGCAATTAGCTGATTAAAACATTGATGGGAAGAAAAAGTTTATATATAAAAATGCATTATTTTTAATTCTGATATGCTACCAAAAAGTTTAAAATTATAACCTAAAAATTAAAGAAAATCATCTCAATTGTATATGTATACCTGTGAAGTTTCATCATAATGCAAATGATTGCGACCAAACACAAGGCGCTTTAAAATCAAATTCAAATTTTCACATTCCATTAGCCAATCACTGTGTACATTTCATTATCCTTCAAACCTAACTCTTGAATGTAACGTGTAATCTTTTATATGCTGTATTTGCACTTAAAACTTCAGTTACAAACGATTTTTTCCAGCTTATTGTTCGTCTCAAGTGCGATATCTCGAGATTTTTTGTCGATAAAGTTATTTGAAAAAGTCAAAAATTATAACTGCCTTGTACTGACCATAAGAATCGTATGGTTAGTAAAAGTCAGTAAAATAAGTTATAACTTTCGATTTTTTTCAATAACTTTAGTGACAAAAAATCAAGAGTTTGGGACAATTTGTAATACTTTTCTATCACATGATAAAGTACGATTAACTTATTTAATATAAAAGCAATCATTCTAAGTACCAAGGGGTCAGTAAGTTACGTAGTGTTTATTACAGATTTGTATAGACCGTGTAAAATCAAGTATTATAATACATTAGAGTGCTCTCAAAAGTAGAGTATACTGACAATTTATTTAATACAGTTTTAAGCTTAGCTGTTGACTGTAACATAACCTTGCATGAACTCTATTTGCATCCAAAACTTCAGCTACAAACGATTTTATTCAAGCTTAGTAACAGGCTCAGGTACCATATTTCAGTATTTTTGTCACTGAAGTTATTTCAAAACAGTCAAAAGTTATAACACATTTACTTACCATAAGAATCTCAAGGTCAGTAAAACTAAATTATAACTTTCGACTTTTTTTCAATAACTTTAGGATGAAAAATCATCAGTTTTTGACAATTTTTATGGCTTTTCTGTCACATAATATTAGAGTACTATTAGTTGATTAACCCTTGGTTAGGTGCGCGAACTTATGTCTCGAGGTTAGTCACATGGGGGCAAATGTCTCCCAAATTCAAATTTTCATGCATACCATTAAATTCGTGACCAAATATCAAAGTAAGTGGATATTTTAATTAAAAACACAACTTTATTGAACAGAATAAAGAAAAATATATTTTTAAAATAACTTGAAAAAAACTTTAAGATGTTTGATCATGGACTGTCATCTATTAAGAAATTGATTTTGTAGGGGCATTTGTCAACCGCGCAACTCAACCAGGGTTAACATCGAAATATCATTCTAAGTACAAAGAGGTTCCCAAGTGTATGTATCGTTTATTACAGATCTGCATAGACCATGTCAAAACAATGTCACTATATAAGAGGGCTCTCAAAAGTAAAATATACTAGCAATTTATTTAGTACAGCATAATTGGAATATATTGATAAATTGATTTTGTGGGGATGCGGGGGGGGGGGGAATATGTTGACCGCTCGACTAACCCAGAGTTAACATCGAAGTATCATTCTAAGTACAGAGAGTTTCACAAGTGTATGTATCGCTCATTACAGATCTGTATAGGCCATGCCAAAACAATTTCACACTGTAAGAAGGCTCTCAAAAGTAGAATATACTAGCATTTTATTTAGTACAGCATAATTGGAAAATAATGATTTTGTAACCACCCTTTCCCATGTAAGATGTAAAAAATACTTTCCTTTATATTTATTCCAGCGTTATTCCAGCAATGATGTGTCATGAGACAGTGTTTTGCTAGCCTCAAAAAACTATTGAAATGTGAAGGGTTTTCATATCAAAATAAAAAACTCTTGGAAATAAAAAATTAAAAAAAAAAAAAAACTTGTAAAATATAAATCTCCCGCTAATTAGATTACACGTTTATATTATTGAAATAATACTGCTAGTGCACTTAATTATTTGAAATAAATGTTTCTTTTTACATATATTGCGTAAAGTTTTGTTATAATTAAACACTACATAACTCTAAAAATCAAACCACAAGGTTGTAAGAAGGATCTTTAAAAATTGGGTTGTGCTATATCCACTTTCTATAAAATCAATAAAAGTGGGTTTACATTTAAAAAGTGGGTTTCGCATTTAAAAGGTCATAGGGAAACCATGCTCTAAACGATTTTGTGTAAATTCCACGATGCATATTTTTAACTTTGTGTCTACATATTTCTATTTTCTTTGTCTTAACTCATTCTTTAATATCCCTTTTCAAATATGTTGGTATACTTTCAAAACATTAGAGTATTTTCCTTGGTATATTTTCAATCCTTTCAATACAGAATTGGAATTTCCTAAAATTTGGTAATCAAGCGTAAACTGCTTAGAGAGTGAAAAAAATCCATCAACAATGAATTTTTCACATTCCTCAATGAAACAACAAAACGAAAAAACAGCTCATGATAAAAAGGTTTAAAAACTAAGAACCTGGAAGGAATTTATAACTGTCAGATACCCAGAACTCCTGATTAAGATAAAAGCTTGTTATATAGACAGCAAACTATGCGCGTTGTCTTCCAGGAGCAGGTGTTTCTGAGAACACTGTTATGCCTCGCGATTTAGAGTTATCCCATAGCTTGAAGACAGTGAGACTATGAAGAGTTAGACTGAGTATCAATGGGGATACTAGTTGTCAGGTAACTTAGAAATCAGAGTAAATGTCTGTAAACCCATTGAAGAGCTAGTACTAAGCAATGGTATTTCCAATTGATGCTGGCTGTTCTGTGTACGAGGACCGGATTGTATTGTAAATAGAGTGATAATTAATGAGAGATGCGATTCTACAATTTAATTTATTGATCAATGGATAGTTTAAGTAATAATAATAAAAAATTATCATTAATTGTACTGACATTATATTGACTTAACGAAAGTGGTAACATAAGAAAAGACTAAAAGGACAGTTTAATAGACACTGGTCGAAATATTTGCATTTGAGTGCAGACCACACATAGGGTTTTGCAAGGCAGCTAAAGTCTTTGTTCAAACCTTGATTTTTCAAAAATGTGTATTGGACTTCATAATGAAATGTTAATTACTAATTATGCATTATAATAATTTAAAACCTATATTATACTCCTTTCTAAATCGCTTATATTGAGTTTGATTTTTGTTTGTTTAAGGCGAGCGTGCATGCAAAATCTTCGGATGGCTAATTAACTCCCTTGTCGTCATCCAATAGAGTTGAAACTTGGCAGATAGACTCGATGTAGATGACAATGCATTCTATCAAGTTTTGAGATTAGTAAAAAAGTTCGTTAATTACACGGAAGAGATGTTTTCTTCGTAGTAGTGAAACACTATAAAACTCGATCCGAGCTCAGAATCGCATAAATAAGTTCCAGTCAAAATGGATGATACGAGAAGTAAAAGTTCAATACTATTTTACATAAAAGTTGGCAATACGTTATAAATATTTAAAATAAAAACTTTGTTCTTATGGGGTATATTTTTCCTTTTAATTTTGTTACTTTTTTCAATTTAATTTTGTTACTTTTTTCAATTTAATTTTAAATTGTTAAATGCCAAAAGAGTACAAGTCCACCTTACCTCATACATCGGAATTTTGTCCCCAATATTCGTATTACGATTGCAATTCTAATCTAACAAAACACAATAGATAGTGACAGGTCTTGAGGGACTACATTGGGAATGCATTTAATTGTTCTAATCAAATGTTGAAGATATATCACCTATGAATCTCAAATGGACACGGTTTTACTAATTTCAACATTTTCTAATAACTTATTAGCAAAATCATTTAAAGGTAGTATTCTTATTAAGAAGAATAAACTATTGACGATTTTCAAAATAATTAAAACTAAAAAACTCGTATATGCAACGAGAGTAGAAAATTCTTATAACATAAACGAAGGATAATTTGTCTCTAATGTCATTTATTATTTGATACATAAGTTGTTTAAAAAAAACTCGTACATGCCACAAGTTGGAAACTCTTAGAAACTATGGAAAAAATATCTTTGTACTTAACTCGTCTATTATTTTATACATAAATTGTTTAAAAAAAACTCGTATTTGCCACATGTTGGAAACTCTTAGATATGAAGGAAAAAATGTATTTGTACTAAACTCGTCTATTATTTGATACATAAGTTGTTTTTAAAAAAAACTCGTAAATGTCACAAGTTTGAAACTCTTAGAAACGAAGGAAAAAATTTCTTTATACTAAACTCGTCTATTATTTGATACCATAAGTTAAGAAAATAACCCCAGACAGAAATTTAGTTTAGTTCCGCTTAAGACAACGCTTCGTTATACTATTATATAACATCACTGCCCTATTTTCACAAAAAATGTACTTTACCTTTTATAAAATCAAATTTATTTTCCTTAGTAATAAAATTTTAATTTAAGAACAATGAAACAAAATTAAAAATGACTGAAACTTTTATGAAAATAGTCACAAAAATGTAAGCACTTTGTTTGCAGATACTTTCGGAGCTTCGTCACAGCAAGATCTAAGCTACTCTCTAAAAAACATCCCACGGATAATCCAACTATTAAAAGTGGAGTAACTTTTACCAGAAAGTTCCCTAACAATCGACAAAATATTATCTGTCAAAATCACTGTCGCGTTTACTCATTTTTCTAAATCAGAGATTACAGAATACTCATTAAAAGAATTGAAATCGAGGACTCCTCACACACTAGAAGAACATTAAAATTTTTATGCAAAAGCAGTGACAAATATTTTTAAAAAATTCAAATAATTGAGGTCGGCAAAGTATAGCATTTGGCCAGTGATTCCCAACTTTGAGGTGATGGATGACCTCCACTTAAAACAGACATAAATATCACGGACCACTACTTTTCCATTCCATCCCCTTCATTAGAGGAATTGACTGTTATTTGTTTTATTTTTTCGCATGTATTAGCTAAAATGCATTAATATTATGCAAAATTAAATACTGATTTTCTTTCATTAACTTAATCCAATTGGATTTTTGAGATCTTACTTTGGGAAAGATAATTCCAACTATTTCCTATTGTCCAATCTCATAGCAAGAAAATCATTTTATGATCACTTACATCAAATATGCTATTTATTCCGTATTTCTGAAAATGTACCAATGAGATAAAAAATTAAACTAGTGTAATTATTTTCAGAAAAAAAAAATGAATTTTTTATCTTTAAAAACATGCAAATTGTTTCATTGGATAACAACTAAGATCAATGCATGTTCAGCTCATTTTTTAAATAAATGGACGAAACAATTAATGGTTTTGAAATGTGTAAATGCTCTAAGAAAAATAATGATATAAAATGCGCGCTGATAATTCAGCAGACTCAATTAATTTTAAAATTCTTGCATTTATAATTTTGGTATCACCACAGAACACATCTAATCTGTATTAGGAACAGACATTAAGCCGTGGGAGGTTTTTTTTTAGCAAAATGAACTTTCATACTGCTAAAATTAGCAAAAGTAGCTGTTTTGCTAAAAAATGAACCAAAAAAATTTCACAAATTACATATTTGTTACCTAAAGCTTTGTCATCGACATAAAAGAACAAACATGCTAAGAGTTGAAAAGTATTTTCCAATTGATGTTTGATATAAAATAGTGTTATATTAAAAATATTTTTGACTAAACAAGAGTGTGGCAATTTGTAACCATTTTAGTATTTGTGACTATATATTTAAGTACTTTATATTACTTTTCATTTAGTGTGTTTGGGGAGGACAAATCTTCGAAGGACTAATTAATCCACTTGCAGTCATCTTTTCGAACCGAAAATGAAAATCGGGAGATAGAATCGTTGTCAATGACAATATATTCTATCAAATTTTAGGGGCTGTCACTAAAAGGCCGCTTTTATAGTTTCATATGACTAATTAATTCCCTCATCATCATCCCATCGACCTGAACTTTGCGTATAGAGCAGTCGATTACAATGCATTCTATGAAATTTTTCTAGAGGGGACGGGGGGGGGGGGGCAAAAATAAACTAAGTCCATAGTGATTCAGTGATTTTCTTCATAATGGGCAAACGCTATGAAAACTATATGACACTATGTGATCTGAGATCAAGAGCGCTTAAATAAGTTGCATTTGCACATAAAAGTTGGCAATGCATATAAAAGATTTATATTCAAAACTTTGTTTTTATGAATAAATTTACTTTTGACTGAAGAAAGTTTGTACCCCAGCTTAAACATTGGTTAGAAACCCCTAAAATAGACCTACGAGGTACGGGAGGGAAAGATACTCGATTCCTCTTCACTTGGAGTCCCGAACAACAAGTCCCTCCGAGATTCGAACCTAGCAAGTTCGCCATGCACTCACCCCCCGAAATACGAGCCATGCGATATTTTGGCTTTGCGACAAGTTTTTGTCCCCTGCCGAATGTTGTGGCGCACCGTGTCTCAAGGTGGCCATAAATAGGGAGGTTTGGGACGTGGGCCAAGAGCATCCTCTTCAAAAGAGATCCGGGATGCAAGGGATTCAGACGCGGGCAACGCCATGCAATCGTCCCGTCAAGAAGAGACAGAGGAGGAAAGGGGGGAGCGCTGGAAGTTCAAGTGAGTGCTCTCACTTTATCACTCACTCACTTTGCACTCATGACAATAAAAACATCCTTAAATAAGTCATTGCAAAAGCGGTCGGTGCGAAAATTCATTTTGTAATGATTTCTGCTCGAAATATACTTATTGTTGATTATTGTTAGCACTCGCTTTGTCATGACACAAACACAACGGAGCGTTGCCATTCTGAAATGAGTTGTTGTAATGATGTAACTCATAAAAACAAAGTTTTTAATATAAATCTTTTATATGCATTGCCAATTTCTATATTCATTAATACAGCGCCGATTCTGTAAACAGCGCGTTCTTGGTATTTGCATCTAATTTTAAATATCAAAAACATTTATATCAGCAAAATGAGCGGCAAATTACGTTTCAAAATTTATTTATTACGTGAACTTATGCACTCACATCCAAATATCATTAATTTATTCTGGTTAAAATAATGTTATTATTCATTTATTTAAAAAAATTTGGCAACGGAAAAGAGTTTCTTCAATAGTCAGTTAAATACTATTTTATAGTGATTGGATGACGGCAAGTTGGTTTATTAATATTCCGTAAAAGCAACCTTTAATTGACAGTTACATCCCCAAAATTTGATTGAATCATCGATATTGAATCTATCTGCCAAGTTTCAGCTCAATTGGATGCCTGCAAGAAGGTTAATTAGGCCTCCACAGATTTGCCCGCCATCGACAAACACATACACAAAATCAATGTTAATATAAAGAATTTTAAAATATTGGCATCCTTAAATAAGTCATTGCAAAAGAGGCCGGTGTAAAAATTCATTTTTTAAGGATTTCTGCTCGAAATATACTTATTGTTGATTATTGTTATCACTCGCTTTGTCATTAAACAAACACAACGCAGAGTTATCATTCTTAAGTAAGTTATTGTAAAAAGGACTCGTTCATTTTCAGGGGAATGATATTTTTTTACGATTTCTAACCTAAAATCGATATTTGTTTTATTGTTGTAAAGACTATTGTTATTTAAAAACTATTGTTATCGCTCATTTGATAATGGCACAAACACAACGAAAAGTTGCTATTTTTAAATAATATATTTTAATATAGACACGTTTATTTTCAGGGAAATTATATTTTTTTATTACATCTTACTCAAAATAGATATTTTGAATATTTTTGAAAGGACTGGTTTTCTAAATTTTTCGAGAAAATTGTCATCTTAAAATAATTTGTGTATTGAAAAAAAAAATTGTACTATTTTTATTTTTTTTTTTTTTTTTATTTTTTTGTGAAAATAATTTATTTGACAATTTTTAACTCAAAATTCATTTTTTTAACTATTGTTGAAAGAACTGATCTTTAAATTTACATCACTTTTTAAGTTAATATTTTATAGTGATCCTTTTAACTTATATTACTTTAGGACAGTGACATTTCCGTATGGTAATATATGTGGTAAATAAACACAACTTCATAAAAATACTGCGTGAATTCAAATGTCGCAATTAGTTAAAAAAATGATAATAAAAATAAAATCGCAGTTATCATACTTTACTACATTCAGTCACTTTCTAGTCACAAATTTAAATTTTGGTAAATACTGCGTGTGTTCAAATGATGCAATAATTATGCCTTTTACATTAAAGTAATCAAAACAAAATCACAATTACCATGTTTTACAATATGCATTCAATCAATTTCTACTCATTAATATAAATTTTGGTAAACACTACGCATTTTATTTTGGCTAATACTACTTTGGTAAATGTCGCAATAATCCAACAATTTGTTCTAAAATAATCAAAACAAAAGCACTTTTACCATACTTTTCAATGGCCATTCATTCCCTTTCTATTCACACTTGTAAATTTTGGTAAATACTGAGGATGTTCAAATGTTGCAATAGTTTAAAACTTTGTTCTAAAATAATCAAAACAATATCACAATTATCATACTTTGCATTAGCCATTCAATCACTTTCTTCTCACTAATATAACTTTTGGTAAATACTACGTGAGTTTAAATGTCTCTGTAATCCAACAATTTGTTCTAAAATAATCAAAACAAAAGCACTTTTACCATACTTTACAATTGCCATTCATTCCCTTTCTACTCACATTTATAAATTTTGGTAAATACTGAGAGTGTTCAAATGTCGCAATAATTTAAAACTTTGTTCTAAAATAATCAAAACAATATCACAATTACCATACTTTGCATAACCATTCAATCACCTTCTTCTCACTAATACAAATTTTGGTAAATACTACGTGAGTTCAAATGTCTCTGTAATCCAACAATTTCTTCTAAAATAATCAAAATAAAAGATCAACTACCATAACTTACAATTACCAATCAATCTCTCAGTCAACGCTTCTTTCACTCAACGCTTATCTTTCTTGACATATTCCAGTTTGACCTTATCCCAAAAATAATTTAAGCTGAATTTTCACTGCACCTTCTCTATATGACATTTAATTGTAGGTGGGTTTTGTACAATCAACAACCTATTTATGTGCATAGTAACGGTTAATAAGACCAGTACATGCAGCTTAGGATTCCAAAATACAACCACCATCCATGCATAATCATGGATTCGAACCCAGCACCTTTGGCGTGCGAGGCTAGAATCACACAACCATCAGGTAGGGGAACATTTAGATGTATACAGGAATATTTTTATAACCATTTATAACCATTTGACAGAACACGTTACATACTTTAAAAATCATCATGCTTCCGTTAAAGGGTGTACCATTTAGGTTATGTTTTATAAGTATAACCAACTTCAATTCCCTTTATTTAGTATAGTTTAAAAAATAGTTTTCTAATACTTCATCCTTATTTATAATACTTCAACAACCGAATATTCAGTTGAAACAATTATCAAAAGAGAGAATTGATTGAACTATAACAACTGTAACAAAACGCATCTTTATTTTGAAATTAATTGATTAAAGTTCAATAATGAAGAGATAAATTATTAGTTTTACTATAACTTTCAAGAAACAACTTAAAATTAACTAATTTGTTTAATATGATTATTAGTAAATTACTAATTATTATTTATTACCATTACTGAAAATAATCAATGCCACTACTTCTTAATATACCAATAATATTTTTAAATGATTGCTCTTCCTAATATGGCATCTCATTTATTAATTACATTGTTTATGAAAATTTCCTTTAACAATTTGAAAATTTCAGTGCAAATCTTTTTTAACGTGAACATATTTACATACTCACTTTAAAAATTGTACCTGCATAAACTTTGTAAAATTTAAGTTTCAGCACCTTTTCTAAAATAAATTTCGAGTTTCAAAAGGGTATGCTATAATTTATCTTTCATAGTCTAAAAAGAAAAACTTTGAAAATAAGTTTTTACATGATTTCACACTAGTTACAAATCTTGATATAATCGAAGTTGAATGCAAGCAACGTCCAATTGAAATGCAAGTAGCGTGATATTTTCACCGTGTTGAATTCAGAAAAGATTTTCCTAATATTACAATAATAGCTATCTCTTCCTCTCTTACGCTTACAATCTTTAGAAATACACAAAATAATGCACTGAGAAAGAACAATCCCTTCGAAAGAACAAGAAATTCCTCTCCAAGAAATGGAATGTAATATTAGATCCCATATCTTTTTCATTTCTGTAGAATCGCCTTTCTTTTTGCTCTTACAAGAAACCTCAAAATATGCATCATATTCTTCGCTATAACTCTTACGGTACTTATTCCATGAAATGTCACTTTTGATTTAGACTGCCATTTCAATTGCGAACTAGTTCCAGATTGGTATTCAATTGTGAACCATTTCCATATTAGGATTCAATTGTGAACTAGTTCCTGATTGGTATTCAGTTGTGAACTAGTTCCAGATTGCATCCTACTTGAATCTCATTTCTATCAACCACGTGTCAGATCATTCCAAAACACTACTATATATTTACCCCACCATTTCCCAATAAATCTCGTTGATTTAATTGACCTATTTTTGAAATTAACACGATTAGTCGACAAAAGAGGAAAAAGAATAGATTGTTTTTTTCTTCTTATAATAGAACTAAAGTTCCGCTAGAGTTAGTCGTATAAGGATTTTTTTTATGGGTAATTGGAGCCTGGCTGGCAATTTTCAGTGTCATTTACGAAGTTAGTTTTTCAAGTTATTTGGACCTCAACTTTCTGTACGCTTAAACTTATTTACATGACCATAGTAAATTTCTTTAATATATTTATTTTAAAATAATCTTTGAGATAAACTTAACCTATGTAACCTTAACATTATAAAATAAATAAAATTGTCATTATATACTCATAAATTAATTTCCTTTCAGTCATTTTTAAAGTAATCTTGAAAATACCTCAAAAGAATAGTCGGTCATTTTAAGCGTGAAAATGGTTATTTAATTTAAATAAGTATTGAATATAACCATGTAGAAAAATTACAGTAAATTCATACAAAATTAATCATCCAGTATCTTGAAGTTCATTTAATATGAGTTATCACTTATGTATTGACTGGATGATCTATTAAATTGAAATAGATATTATTAATGGGATAAAAGTAAGTCATATATAGCTTAGATAACTTGTCAGCTATAGCTCACTATCACGGAAAGCGATTTAATTTGTTTTAAAAACACAAGTTTCAAACAAACCTCATGGAGTGAGAGAGACAAAATACTTTATTTGAACACAAGATATTCCATTTCTTGTCTCATAAAAATGTAGCATTTATTACATAACTCATGAACGATAAATAGTAAATAACGAATAGAATAAGACAGCCACGAATGAAATAAGATAAAACACTTTAACACGCTCTCTACCGACATTTAAAAATAAGACTTATTACAGCGTCGGATTGAACAGCTTTACTTTACATCTCGATCTCACTATCACCGAAAGCTATACTTTAATTTGTTTTAAAAACAGAAGTTTCCAACTAACCCCTGAAGGGTGGGAAACAAAGTACTATACTTGAATACAAAAGATTCCATTTTTTGTCTTTTAACAATACTACAGGTAGTAGCTGTCTAGGACAGACTAAGTCACACCACATCACGCGATGGCGTGTTATTGACCCTGTCATAAAGACAATGATCCATGGGCTGCGCTGGCACGTGATAGACTGCGAACGTGTTAGTGCGTTATAAGTGTAGTAAAATCACTTAAATAAAGAGTTACCACAGGCACAAATAATAAAATCTATTCCTTAAAGCCTAATTTAAAACTTTTCCTTTAAAAAATAATGTTGTCATTCCCACCTCTTTTCCCAAAAGGTAAACACTCACCAGGAATAGACACTTACATTCAAAGAATTTTCTATTTACATTCAAAGAATTTTCTATTTACATTCAAAGAATTTTCTATTTACATTCAAAGAATTTTCTATTTACATTCAAAAAAATTATATTACATTAAAAAAAATCAACAAAAGTAGCATTTATTTGTTTGTTAGGGCATAACTAACTTTAACTCCACCATTCTATTATTTACTATAGAAATTGTCATATTCGAAACATTAAATCCTGGAATACCCAGCATCATAAGAACATTAGAAAAAATCGTATTTCTAAACGTTTTATACACAATTTGACATAATGTACGTAAACTAAAACTGGCTCGAATATATTATAAAATATTTTTACTGAATATATTGAAAAGATTTATTAAAGATTGTTATATTCTTCATCATTTCATCTGAAAAATTAATATTTTGAGTATTGATTAATAAATCGATTTTGAATCCAGAAACGGTCCAAGAAGTGGTTTTGGAATTCTTAGCAACCCATATTTCTTCATGTCTTCGTCCATCCTTACAAAGAATGAAGCAGAAAATTCAAGAACAACAAGCCCTGGAGATCCGGGCTGAAGAAGCGGCAAGTAGGAGCATCCCATTTATTGGCATGTCCGGAATTCCTCGTCAACCCACCCTATGAACCCTTTTAAAACAACCCTATAACGAGCGTGAATCCCAATTTCGAAACAAAACTTCTTCCCTCACTTCAGATAACTTTTTTTATGAATGAACTCACTTGTTCGAATTTGAATATTCAAAATCACCCATATTTTCTCGTTTTGTGTTTGAGTACTTCACTTGTCGCATGTCCCAGATTTCCAAATAAATTTAATCCGACCTCTGCTTCTCGTTTTGCAATGTCACATAAATGTTCCCTAATTAATTTACTACACTTCACATGACTCCAAGCCCACTTTTTCTTTTATTCTATTCTCTTATATTTAAACATCTCATTTGTGAGTACCTTCACCCAGCCCGACAGCTGTTTTTCATTATACAACTCACTTGTTCAATTATAAGTGTTTAAAATCACTCATAATTTCTCAGATTGTATTCAGTACTTCACTAGTCGCATATCTCAGATTTTTAAATGAGTTTAATCCGACCTCTGCATCTCCTTTTGCAATGTCCAAACATGTTCCCTAATGAACTTTCAACACATTCCTCCAAACTCACTTTTCCTTTTATTCTAGCATCGCATGTTTATATATCTCATTTGTGAGTATCTTCATTCCAACCCGACGGCTGCATATTCATTATCCAACTCACTTGTTCAAATTTAAGTGTTTAAAATCACTCATCATTTCTCGGAATGTGTTCAGTACCTCAGTTGTCGCATGTCCCAGATTTCTGAATGAGTTAAATCCAACCTCTGCATCTCGTTTTGCCATATCGCATACATACTTCCTTATGAATTGACTACACATTCCTTCAGATACACTTTTCCTTATACTTTTTTGTCTATGCATCTAGTTTGCAAGTATCTTCATTCCAACCCGACGGCTGCATTTCATTATCCAACTCACTTGTTCAAATTTAAGTGTTTAAAATCACTCATCATTTCTCGGATTGTGTTCAGTACCTCAGTTGTCGCATGTCTCAGATTTCTGAATGAGTTTAATCCAACCTCTGCATCTCGTTTTGCCATATCACATACATACTTCCTTATGAATTGACTACACATTCCTTCAGATACACTTTTCCTTATACTTTTTTGTCTATGCATCGAGTTTGCAAGTATCTTCATTTCAACCGGACTCCTGCATCTCATTAAACAATGTCCCTACACACTCCCTAATGAATGAATTACACATTCTTTCAGACATGTATTTACTTTTATTTCCTCTTCTTAAATCTATACGGCAAATTTCCGGATAGTGATTTCAATTCATTCCGACCCCTGCATCTCATTCTGCAATGTCACTCAAACACTCCCTGAAGAATTTACAATACATTCCTCTAAATTTTATTTTATTTTTACTGCGTCCATTCTTCTCTTATGTCTATACATCTCATTTACGAGTATCTTCATTCCAACCCGACTCCTGCATCTCATTATGCAATGTCATTTACACACTCCCTAATGAATGAACTACACATTCCTTCAAACATGTATTTACTTTCATTCCATCCTGTTATTCATTCCTCTTCAATCTATACACCAAACTTCCGAATAATCATTCAATTCATTCCGACCTCTGAATCTCATTCTGCAAAGTCACTCTCCAACTTCCGAATAATTTGAGTACTATACATTCCTCCAAATTCCATTTTATTTTTACAACACCTTTTCTTCTCGTACATCTATCTATACATCTCATTTATAAATGAATTTGCATTCTTTAAAGGAGGCATATTTTTTTACTTTTTCTCCCTGGAATCTTATTTTCTCAAACTGTCATTTTTTCAAATGGTTACTACTCATTCCCTTGCCCATACTATGTTATTTAACTCTTGTATGTATACCTCTCAGAACCCATTTCTTAAGTCTATAATTATCGTATTTTAAAATGATCTTCAATCCCACCAGCATTTATGGTTCAGCAATAAGAACAGATTATTACTCTTCATAACAAGAGAATTACGTGAATCTTAGCCAGGAAATTTGAAGGTATTACGAAATTTCGTAAGGACAAAAATAAGGTATATTCTTTTTTTTCTTTTTTTTCTTTTTTTTTTCTTTTTTTTCCCCTTGTCAAAACAAAACTGCCAAAAGATGATCGCTTTAAACTTTCGAATACAAAAGAAATTATTCTTTACATTGTGATATTAATATATTTATTAATTGTAAGCTCTTATGAAATGTTCTACTCAGATTTATCAAGTTTCCTTTACATGAGTTAATATTTTAGCTTCAACTTTAAGATTACGTTTTACCATTAAGATGATAACATCGGGAATAGTAATTACTAACGCCATTAGTAATTTAAAAATCCATGGTTTGGGGTTTCTGTTCAGTGGCAATAATAAACTCCATTTATACAGACTGCATTTCTCTATCAGACTCAAATATGAAAATAAATGTCACATCACTATAATTGTCAAATTAGAAGCACTTATTATGCGTTAATTCATCACTTTAATGCCAAACAACACTGTAAAATTTGATACAGTTTTATAGATAATATTCTAAGTACTAGAAAAAAGTCATATGTTATGTCACAATTGTCACATAGTTGTAACTCAGCTTCTAGTTTAGTTATATTTTTAATTAACTAGAAACTAAGTTACAATCTTTTTTCCAATCCTTAGAGAACATTAACTGCAAAACTATATCGATTTAGATTAGTGTTATTTGATATTAAAGCGACAAATTGTGCTTGTTTATTGGTAATGGTGTTTTTTTTTTTTTTTTTTTTTTCGGGTCAGCTACACTACAGCTATACTGGCCCAAAACATATTATGTACTTGACGGATGTACCTTCAATATAACTAATTCACCCATTAAAATTCACCATTAAAAACAAACTGATTGTACCTTCCTGTTGTTTTGATAATTTCGCTTATTCAGCTTTTGTTTTACGCTTTTCTGCTCTGTAAAAAAATTTTAATTAGATGATTGCCTGACAAGTTCATTCACAGATAAAAATTGGATTATGGAGTAATTTCCGATAAGAGCATAATTTCGCAATTTGCGTTTCCAACTCAAATCATTGTTTTACATCAAGCAAAAAGATAAATATAAAGATATTCTTGAAGTTAAAATGTTATGAAATTGAACGATTTAAGTACATAAAAATAATTTTGGCTAGCTAAAAGCGTGCTGTTAAATAAGTTGGCCCTTGGCTGACATCTCTTCTGCTTGAGCAGACATCGAGCTGTTCTAAGAATTATGTTAAACCTAATTTAGTTTAGTTTTTATCTAGCATATGTTGTATTGATATTTACTGAAGATGACGATTTTTATGTACTTTTATACAAACAATTCATTTCACTGAATTTTTTGTGGTTGACTCAATTTTTTGGTTTAGTCAAGGATGCAGTCCAATCAATTATGTGGTCTAATCAATTATGCAGTCGAGCCAATGTGTTCTAGTCAATGATTTAGTCCAGTCAATTATGTGGCCGAGTCGATGATATGGTTGAGTGAATGTCGTAATCAAGTTATTGATGTGGTCGCATAACTCGACTGAAACTTGACATTGAATTATGGTGCTAGATTGAGAAGCCTTAATATGTATACGTTGGAAGGAAGAAGGTCCAAGAGGGATTTGATTCAGCTGTTTAAATTTATCAAACAGCGGAATTTCAAGTTCAATACAAGGGATTGGACAAGAGGTCATGCATATAAACTATTTATATCACATTTTAACTTGGAGAGTTGGAAACATTATTTTTAAAATAGAGGAATTGATAAGAAGAACAATTTGCCGGACCGCATCCTAAATTGTACTGGAGTCACCAGTTTTAAAAGGCAGATGGATCTATACAGGGGAATTGTTCAGAACAGTTAAATTGGACCAACCTTGATGGACCTCCTGCCTGTAGTTGATTGTCATTTTTGTATTTGTAATTATATATATGATTTCTCCAATAATGTGGTTGCATCAATGATGTGGTTGAAATAACGTTGTAATCTAATCAATGATATAGTTGAAATAACGTTGTAATCTAATCAATGATATAGTTGAATCAATCTAGAGATTTAGGCAAAATATGCTCAAGTTTATGACGCAATCGAATTCAGCATTTTTCCCTTTCAACTGGGCCCACTATCGGTTTGTAAAGAGTTGAGAAATTGAAAATAAATCTTCCTCTTGATTCAAATAGCACTTACAAGGTAAATATCGTCTACAAATGTACCACTTTTTGTTAAAGTTTGGCTTGACAAATTCTAATATAAAGTATGATAACAACAAAAATAGGACAATAATCCTACCACAACAACAACAACAACAACAAAAAGAAAGGGCTTAGGTTTGATGATGGAAAAGCATCGGCAAAGATTTCAGAAGCGAATTTGAAGCAATATTTGACTTCGAGAACTCTTCTGTAGTAAATTTTACTGTTTGTCTTCTTGGCACTTCCTAGGTATAAACCATATCTCTATAATATCGAAAAATCTAATCACCATTACCTTGCTGACTGCTATACTACTAGTAGGGAAGATCTTTCTGAACTCAGCCTTTTCATTTCAGAGTGCCTAGTGAGATTTTATTTTTTCCCTTACAACAACAAAAAATATGAAAGGGCGTAGGTTTGACGATGGAAATCACATTGGTAAAGGCTTCATAGGCGAATTTGAAGCAACATGAGCGACTTCGAAGACACTTCTTCTTATTGTTTGCTTTAGAGTTCCTATATCTCCAGCTAATATGGATATAGGAACGCTTCGCTGAATAAAGGAACGCTAGTTTTTCGTCTTGGGAGCTCATAGGTATTTTCCATAGTTTTATTGTATCGAAGAATGTAATCAACATTGCCGTGTTTGCTGCCTAATGGACTAGTGCTTTTTTTCGGTCGGGAACCTTTTTTTTAACAACTACTCCGTACACAGCCGCCACAATAACAACAACAAAAGAAAAAGAGGAGCAGGTTTGATGATGGAGGAGAGAGATTTAGAAAGAAATTTGAAACGACTTTGGAAAAGAAGGATTTTAGATCTTTTGTCAATGGATGAAACAATGCGAAAAGTGCATTGGGGGGGGGGGGGGGATATATATTGAAGAATAAAAATGGGGAACAAATTAAACTTTATAAGAAATATATTTTGAAGCATAAAAATCTATGCCTTTATTACGTAATACTTGTATATATTATTTAAAAAATAAAAACGTACAGTGGCAAATTTAAACTAATACATACTTTATTTTTGAGCATATCTATTTATGTAAATGTCAAATGTTATATAAAAACCTGAGTAATTGAGCAAATTTATGTTTTATAATGAAAGATAATAATCGTAATTTTTCTAATAAATAGAACAGAATTTTTTTAGATTGATATTTTAATACAACAAAATTAGCACTTTGTCAAATACACAAACACCCATAAGATACGAAATAATTTGAAGTGCATTACATTTTTATTACTTATTAATATCGTACTTATATTTCTTACAGTTTAGAAATATATACGACTATTTTTTAATTCTTAAGAGTTTTTGAATTTATTCATGAATCTGGTGATAACAATGGTGGTTATACGTTATATCTTTCTGAAACTTCTGAAACTCCTGACCTAAAAGGATAAAAAAGCTATTTACATTTTGGCAGCTTTTTCGATCTCTTTAAAATAAGAATTGAGCTCAATTTACACGATCTCTGTGTTTTCTTCCTTGCCTTGCTTTTGGCAGTATCCCCGTATACGCAAGAGATATCCAAATAAAAAATACACGGAGATCATGAATAAATAGCACTAAATTCTAAAAGGCATCCAACCGCTGTTAAATGACTATAGGCGAAAAATCCATCCCTAAACACCCCACAGATGTCTATTAATCCCGATCTTGGAGCCGCTCAAATATGGATTCTCACTTTGGCATGTTTTGCAATATCTTTCTGAGATAATAATTCTACTCATCTAATAGGCCCCCTGTTTCTGCATGTCTCGAGAAATTTGGCAATCGCGTCCTCTTTCCTTTCAAATGAAACGGCTTTCTTTCCCTATGAAGGCTGTGTGCCAAAGTTCCTCCTTGCAAATGGAAAAAAAAAATCGATCCTTAGACACTTTCAACAAACAATTCGGGAACAGTTGTTTCTAAAGTAATTTCGATGTAAACACATTAATAAATATTTATAGAATCGGATAGAAATACGTGCATTGCGGATCGGAAATGCGACTTAAGATATCAATTGGTTAAAGGGAATTTACATGCTGATTGTTTAGTGAGTAGTACTAGCCTCCAGAATCCGATATTTAACTGTCCTGGCAAGTTCTCCCTTTTACGAGGGTAGTAAATCAGTTTCAGTCGATAGAAAGTATGATGATTATAACTAAAGTTCAACTTTCAAAAGCTACAAAAAAAAAGTTCATCAGAAGAAATCGGTAAATGATATGGCATAAGAAGAAAAAAATTCTTATGCCCTACCATTTCCCGGTTCTGCGCAAATTTTCAGGTCCTTCTGACAAGTAGGGGTTTTTTTGGGGTTTTTTTTACAGATTTTTGAAAATTAAAATTTGAATGTTATCACTCTCGGATGATATAATTAAAGTTCAACTTTAAAAAAAAATATGTACAAAAAGAAACACTCAGTAGAATGATCTTAAAGTTGACACTAGTAGGGGAGACCTGTGTACCTAGGGCCATTTTTTTTTTCAATGCACAAAATATGAGCCAGTAAGCCGTTTAAAAATGTGAAATTGATATGCATACATTGTTATAGTAATTACTTCCCATTGGGATTAATATAAATACTTAAAATAATAGATTCTGCGTAATAGAAGGTTTTTAAAGAAATTTCACAAATGGCCCTAGGTGCAAGACCTCGTTGTATCTTGGACAAGTAGCTGGTGTACCTATGGCTATTCTCTTTAAATGAGGTTTCAGTCCATAATGAATAGAATACAAGCATACACAGATGAATTTTATAAAAGAAACAATATTAAGTATTTATTATTCATTGGTTTATCATATAATAAATATAATAAATTGCAATGTGTCAAATTAATAGTGAATTACAAGTATTTTCATAACTTGAAAAACTGATTCCAAAAAATGAGCTGCATGCATTATCGCTTTGAAGAACCAACAGATTTTGATTTTGGTAATTTGAACACAATAAGCAACTATGTGGCCCTAAGTACACGACTTGGTAATTTTACATAAAATGTCTTCTACTAAAAATGCACATGGAGAAGGGACTTATTTAAACACCTCATTTAGTACTTAATGTTACAAACAAAATTGCTTACTAGAATTTAAAGAAAAGTATTTGACTTAACTTTGTAAAACATTAAAAGACATGAGCTGCAAAATGTTACTGCAGACCATATAAAAACGTTCTCCACTTATAACTTGTCACAGCTTTCTCCTCTAAGATATCAAAATGGTGGCCAAAACAGCAATCGGGTGTTGCCACAATTTAGAAATAAACATTATTTAATAAAAGTGGGGTGGCCCTAGGTACACAAGTCTCCCCTACAAGTAAAGAAAAGATAAGGTATGGCATAAGAAAAAAATAGTTCGAAAAAAATTGTATTCTATACCGTTTCCCCTTCTTTACATATATTCGCCAAATTTCAGGTCATTCTAACCAGTGGTTCTTTTTTAAAAGCTATTTGAAAGTTGAAATTTAATTAAAATCACCCTGGAATTCTTATAGTCCGAGAGGCGACTGCAATTTTTGGACCCCGTCGAACATCATTCTAAATTTTTTATAGAAATTGGAGAAAAGTGAGTAGATTACGAATCCACTGGTCTGCCTTGGCAAAAATGGCCGAAACTGGTCAAAAATCGACTTGGAAAAAGTTGAACTGAATTCCGATTGTCAAATATGTCATAACTTGCCAAAAAGAGAACAGACTTTTTCGTCTGGCAACCCACTGCATTTTGATTTTCAATGAGAAAAAGCGCAAACGATTTCTGATCCTTGGCTGGGAAAACTTTCACATTTTAAAAGTAAGCCAAATTGGCGACATCAGTTACGTCATCAGTGACGTAATATTTATTGCCAATTTGGCTCACTTTTAATAGATGCCAGTAGACCGTCACCAGATATCGGAATCATCTGCAACCTTCTTAATTGAAAATTAAAGAGTGAGGGTTACCAAATTAAAAAAAAATGCTCATTATTCGGCAAGTTATTGCGCATTTGGCAATTGGATTTAGTTCAACTTATTAAAAGTCGAATTTTGACCAGTTTTGGCCATTTTTGACACGGCAGACCAGTGGATTCGTAATCTACTCACTTTTCTCCAACTTCTATAAAAAATTCAGAATGATGTTCGATGGGGTCCAAAAATTGCAGTCACCTCTCAGTTTATTAGGTGAAGAATTTTTATTGCGATTCAAGAGATTGTCAGTGTCGGACGATGTTTGGAAATTGGTTAAATATTATAAAAATTGAAATGTATAAATTTAACGAATTAATAATTAAAATACAACAAGAACTGTTTTCATGATGAAACAAAGCAGCATCGATCTTACATAACAAACAAAAATAAGCAATCGCAGACGTTTTAACTGTTTTTGAACGTTTTGATACTATAGATACTAATTTTGAATTTACATTATTGATTTCGAAAAATTACAATAATGATTCCTTAAAGGATTAAATATTATTGGGGGATAAAATTGTTTCGAAAAGCGGTTAATTTGTCACTGGCAAAAGAAAATTAGGGTCCGACGGGGACGAGAGGACATTATGCCTAAAACCATGTCTGACCTAGAAAAATTCTGCTTGCAACTCTGCAGTCTGTTTTCAAAGCGAGTACATACACATATGACAGGTAGTCTCTGGTCGACTACTGATGTGGATGCTTGATAGCATCCGTGTTTTCTCCCATTCGAGACTCATGGATGGAATATTTTTTCATGGAAAAGATCTCCCGGAAGGGGGTTCCTTCTTGAAACTAGAATTACACTTATTAGCCAAGATCCAGTTCCACCAATATTCAGGCAAGGTATTATTCTCGCAAACAGATATCGTAAATTGCCCTATCAATTTAACCTTACAATCCATATCTATACAGAGAAATATATAAATTAAAAAATCATTTAATAAGAGTATGTATGACAAAGATAGATATTTAAATGGAATGTATGGAAAAATGTGTTTTGTTAAAGCAATTATATTTATATTAAAGCAAATAAGTCGCCTATTATTGGTAGAAAAAAATTTGCAAATATATAGCTTTCATGTGCAAAAATTCAAAGAAAAAAACTAGTAATATGAATATAAAATAATTTTTTCCGGAGTAAAATCTCATATTTAACGGTATATATATTTTGAAAAAAATATCTTTTGCTTGTATAAAACTTAGTAATTGATTTATTAATGCAGCGAATATATCGCATTCAAAAGCCGTGTTCCTTTTTTTTTCTTTTTTTTTTCAATATTCAACAATTGGATCAAACACAATTGTATCAAAAAATTGTGACTCACTCCTATGCCATATTTTATGTATAACTACCTATTATAGAGTTTCAATTGAATTTTCTTCACTCTAATGGAAAAATCGCTCCATAATCCGTATACACTTATTCCATCCTGTACGGGTGGAATAAAATGCAATTTAAATAGATCCAATGCTGACGAAGAAATTGGTTTTCTTAAAAACAGATCAAAGAACTTTGAAAATAGAAAAGGAAGTGGATACATTTAAGCGCTCATGATAGAAGGGAGATTGGAAAATTTCATCGAGGTCAAAAAGATTTTTGTCTAGTTCTTTTCAAGCGAGCATACTTTTGTAATAAAAACTAATTATATTTATACTTTTATTATATTATTCATACAAGGCCATAAATATAAAAATCTTCTGAAAAATATGATAACAAAAAAATTAGTATACTATTATTAATGAAATTAATTTAAGCATTAAAAATAGCAATAATTCTCTGAATATAAATTCACTGCTTTGTTCAGTGAATTTAAAATCAGTGAATATTATTTACCTAAATAAGACCTTATTCTTTTTTTTAATAGGAAAAGACTCAACTCATCACTAATTCTCCCACATTACATATGCCGACCAAACGGTATAGTGGTTAGCTTGCTAGCTTCTGGACCGCGAGGTTGCGGGTTCGAGTCCAGTGTTAGGCATGGGTGTTTGTAAATGTATGTTGGCTTGTCTAATGACGAATGTTTCGGCGCATTATAGCCCTCGTGTTGCTGACGGCGCCAGATAATCTGAAAACAACCAACCAACCCACATTACATATAGGAGAGATTCCCTATCCGTGGTCCAAGGACTATGGATGCTCCGTGGGTTGATCAAAAGCGGTCCACTGATGCACGATTAAAACCTTATTAATAAATTGCTTCTGGAGCATCACCAGAACATTCATTATCATTTATTTTCTCTCTTTTCATTTGAACATCTTAAAGATACGACAAAATCATTTTAGATGCAAGTATGAAAAAAAAATATTTTTAAAAGTAAACTAATGAAGGGATGTGGAGAATGGTATACTAAAAAGTTTTTTAACTTAATTGTCCACAATCGCCTAAGCCCTTGATTAGTCGCGCGACCTTTTGTCTCGCGATTAGTCGCGTGGGGGACAAATGTCCCCCAAATTCAAATTTTCGTGCATATCATTAAATTCGTGACCAAATATCACAGTAGGTGGGTATTTCAATTAAAAACACAACATTATTGAAGAGAATAAAGTAAAAATTAAAAAATATTTTTAAAACAACTTGAAAAAAACTCGAGAGAAGTTTGATCACGGGCTGCCATCTATTGAGAAATTGATTTTGTAGGGGAAATTTGTCAACCATACGATTAACCCAGGGTTAATATTGGGAATCACTGCCTTGTAGCCACATTTCTATAATTTTGTAAAAATTCCAACAAGGAGGAATATAGAAAAGTGAGCTATTCCGATCTCGATTAACCAACTTGAAGAAAGTGAAAAAAGTTCAAGCATCCCAAATAAGGATTCCAAATGCCGTAAATCTACTTCCCGAAAATCCAGGATTCTTAAAATTTGAATACTTGTTGTCAAAGATACAAATAGTAAAACAAGGCCCACAAATCACAATTTCGACTTACTATCCTTAAGATGTTATTAGCAATTAATGTTACCTTTCGGGCGATGATCTCTTTTGAGTAATACTAGCATCACTCATCATTCTATCAATCCATATTGTACAAATTTAGCAGTATGGATTTCAAATGCCGTAAATCTACTTCCCAAAAATCCAGGATTCTTAAAATTTGAATACTTGTTGTCAAAGATACAAATAGTAAAACAAGGCCCACAATTCACAATTTCGACTTACTATCCTTAAGATGTTATTAGCAATTAATGTTACCTTTCGGGCGATGATCTCTTTTGAGTAATACTAGCATCACTCATCATTCTATAAATCCATATTGTACAAATTTAGCAGTTAATCACAAATATGGATTTCAAATGCCGTAAATCTACTTCCCAAAAATCTAGGATTCTTAAAATTTGAATACTTGTTGTCAAAGGTACAAATAGTAAAACAAGGCCCACAATTCACAATTTCGACTTACTATCCTTAAGATGTTATTAGCAATTAATGTTACCTTTCGGGAGATGGTCTCTTTTGAGTAATACTAACATCACTCATCATTCTATCAATCGATATTGTACAATTTTAGCAGTTAATTGTGCAACACTAACTGTCCGAAATCAATTACTCCCTTTATTGTTCATTTCAAAAAAAAAAAATCTCCCTGAAAAATAAATAAGCTTACGTTATATGGATATAATAAATTACATCTATTATTATTTTTTAAGCTATATTTTACGTTTAATCCTTGATTCAAACAAAAATTCTTGTTGTTCAATATAAGTAACGTAAAATTTGTATTTTTTTTTTTTTTTTTTTTTTTTTTTTTTTTGACTTACCTCTTAACTTTAGCAAAAAGAGATATTTCAATAGCAAAAGAATTTCCTAGCGAAAGAAGATATTTCTATAACTAAATGAGTGAAAAAAATATGAAAAATATTCGATGGTATTTGGGAATGGAAAATCATTTATCAAAAGGTATATCTCCTTTCTGAGTTCTAACGCATGAAATCATGCGTAAAAAAAGATATTGGTTATATGTATGCCAGAAAAGAACCTCGATATACCTTTTTTCGGATTATAATACAATAAAAATCAGAAAATAGGGAAATGTATTTTTCCTTTCAGTATTTATGCATTTATTCGTGTTCGATAAAAAGTCTCGTACGATGTACTTGTGTTTGTTATTTATTTTTTAACGTATAAAATCTTCAAAACAAAATTACTACTCCTCAGATTTTGATCCGATTTTGAAATTGATAAATGAAGCTCTTTGAATCAGGTACGTAAAAAGACTTCCTTTAAATCTATTATACTGAGCTTTTAAAATGTGAAACATTTTCCATTTCTCTGTAACAATAATACGACAATAATACGAAAACTGAAATAGAAAAATTTTTGACTTTGATTTGAAGTTTAGTTGTATTGGATTTTTTATTTGCGCAAGGGCAACACGAGGCGCTTAGTGCATTGTAACCCCTATTCCTGAAATTCAAAGAAGCATGTTTTTATATTTTTAACGTCTTCTTTTTTTTTTTTTTTTTTTTCTTTTTTTTATAAAAATATATTTTTGGCTTTGTTATAGGCTCAATAAAATATCTTGAAAATATTACAATAGTATTTTTCTTCACCTAAACAACCTATGAAACCTTCCTCAAAGTACTGTCTGTCTATCAGGAAAACAGTTCCCTCCAGATAGTCTAATTGGGGGCAGTCGATATCGAAATAAGACTTGTCGATTTAGAATAGGGGTGATGCATGCAGGACATTGGCGTTCAAATTGGTCATAATACAAAAAATGTAGATGTCTTTTTCCTGGAATCTTCCGTTTAATATGAGGCTAGTCTTGTTTGTTTTCATGAACACATACAATGCTAGACAACCTGGAGGGACCTCTAGAGATAGGCAAGCAGTATGTTAAACATTTAGACAGTTTAGGGGTTGATTAGTAAAAAAAAATTCTCGGACAAAATATTTTTTTATAAGTAACCTCTTATCTATGTAGTCTTAAAACTGCTGTTAAAATGAAGCTAATAATATGCACTAAAAGATAAAGAGTGATAAAAAGTGTAGAAGTAAACAATGCCACTTCAAAAATCAAAAGTCAGAATTTGAATAATTAGCAACAGGTTGCTTCTAATATATTTATCCTCCAAAGAATAGGAAGACTTTAGAAGTTAACTACTAGTTGCCAAAAGAAGGGAAAATACAAGTTTCTGCAAAAAAGAAGACGAATATTTAACATACTATTAGTTGCCGAAGGCAACAAAATCACATGTGCCTGTCAGATAAAGTGTTCCTGAGAAAAAGTTTATAGAATCCTATTTTTAACTTACATAACTGAATGGTTGTTTTGTAAAATGTGTCAAGAACATTAAAAAATGGACAATGTGAAGTTTCATCATCTTTCTGATGCTCTATATTATAAATTAGCTGCATTATCAATATATGTATTTCCTCTAATTAACAACTAAATACATGGTGGTAATAAAATAGCTTTGCCAATATATGGACCTCTAGCGGCCATCCCGTTCAACAGATCAAATTGAAATTTCACGTGTAGTTATTCAGAGGTATGAGCTCGAGATTCTGTGCATAGCAACAAAATGGCGCTCACGGTTACGGTTATAGTTACAGAAACTTGAAATTTTCGAATGACAACACCTACCTTTTTTTGCAGCAAAATGCTCAGCGCATGAGAAAATCCAAAAGATAGTTGGAACGGTACGTATATCACAAAAAAACAGATGTGTTATGCATGCAAAAAAAACAGTTCTGCGGACGACCAACAAAAACGCAATCGAGGCGCACGGGGGAAATTTGCATATGACAGAGGTCAACGATCGCATGGGTTCCATCACTGGCAATTTTATCGGTTTTCTATGTGCAAACTTCCTCCATGTGCCCCGATCATGTTTCTGTTGGCCGTTTGCAGAGCTGTTTTTTGTGCGTGTATAACTTGTTCGTTTTTTGTGTTGCATGAACCATTCCAATGCGCTTTAGGGTTTTCGCATGCGCTGAGCATTTTGCGACAGAAAAAAGTAGGTGCTGCCATTTGAAAATTTCGAGTTTCTGTAACTATAACCGTAACCGTGAATGCTATTCGCAGAATCCTGCGCTCATACCTCTGAATAACTATACCTGAAATTTCATCTCGATCTGTAGAACGGGACGGCCGCTGAAGGTCTATATATTAGCAAAGTTATTTTATGACCACCCTGTAGTTCTGAGACAACCTATTGAAGTTATCTGTTTTTTCATCAACAGACAGCGAATTCGATGAAATGGATGGACCACAAGCCCGATTCAAACCAGAAGCCATCGACACACTTTGCCAGCTCACCAAATTCAACAAACGGGAGCTTCAACTGATGTACAGGGGTTTCAAACAGGCAAGTTCATTTCTATCTCTACAATATTAGAAAGGAATTTCAAATTTCAAATTATACAGCTTGATCCATGTTTATGGGTTCGAATCGTTCTTTATCACTCGAAGTGATTTAAGGTAGAAAATGACATCCGTATGGCAACGTGGCTTCCTATTTGAAAAAAAAATCCATCACCGAAATGACAACCGATTAGTTTCAGTAAATCGACAACAGGTGTCACTATAATAGTACGAGGAGGTAAATAAAAACAAAGACGGATATTTATTGGTTGGTAAAACCTTTAAACATGTGCATAAACTGAGCTATGGTCCTTTTTATCAGCCAATAAAAATGCAGGTAACTTTAAGAAGCTATTCAAAGTGACTATATAAAACTCTTGGGTGATTACATTTTAAGTGATACTTTACATTAAAGTGATAACATTAAAAAAAACGAATCACTGGTCAGAATTACGTGAAATTTGAATTGAATATACGGATGGATTTTTTTTAAACGGGCCTAAATGAGATTTTATAAAAGTATAAAAATAAGATAATTATTTTTCTAATATTAAAATCTGCAACATTGATGATTCCAGAAAACTATTTCACTAGATTTCGAGCTGTAATTTTATAGTAATATATTCTGTTTTGATTTTTTTATGTATCAACTACAAGAAAATGTCAATCGGGTGACAAATTTGAATTAATTTTTTGTTAGATTACACATTTTATTTATTTTTTCATTCAGTATAGAAATTATGCAGTGCATGAATGAAATATTAGAAATAAATAATATTTATCAGATCTATTTTGAAAAAAAAATCTGAATTACGACGAAAACCACAATATGTACCTACCTTGAGTCGTTAAACAATTACTATAAATTATTGCAACCACTTACGATACTAACAAAGTATATTTTTATCGATGACAAGTCTATAATTTTTAATTTTCATCAATAAATTTAAATACTATACTACGTATATCGAAGAATTCAGCAGTTCTTATTTAGTCACCCCATTAAGATTAACGAGTGTGTCATGATGGTCCTATTAACAATAATGTCAGTTCATTAACTTCAATGCAACCCCATATAGTCACAAATTTTTATTTTTATGAATAAAACTAAATGATATTTAGATATATAACAAAAAAAAATTGTTTATTGGAAAATTTTAATTGTTATGGAATACTTTTTTTTTTTTAAGAACGAATAGCATCCACTTGAGTAAGTCTTTTTAATAGCATCATCAGCATTAGATTCAAAAGTTCAAAAACTGTCTGAGCACAGAACTGAACTGTATTAGACTCAGTGCTGAATGATATTGATGCAACTGGGTATTCTTTCTTGTAGTATGTAGTATACTATTTGAGGCGTTGAGCGCCAGAACGGACCATCCCACAACTTGATTATTTTTTTTCTGTTTCTACCACGTTTTTTGTTTTTTGTTTGTTTTTTTGTTTGTTTGTTTGTTTGTTTGTTTGTTTGTTTGTTTGTTTGTTTGTTTGTTTGTTTGTTTGTTTGTTTGTTTGTTTGTTTGTTTGTTTGTTTGTTTGTTTGTTTGTTTGTTTGTTTGTTTGTTTGTTTGTTTGTTTGTTTGTTTGTAAAATCAATCATGCCAGAACGGAACAAATGTGGTTTATAAAATTGCTGACTAATTTGACCACATTGGATCTGTTTTGGTTTGATCATGAATGGTTTTGAAAAAAGCAGGTAGAAGCATCAAAAATCAAATTGTGTTGTGGTCCGTTCTGCAGCTCAACGATCAATTTTACGTTTCGAAGAGTCAGAATACAGAGATTGCACTTCTTCACAATGTTTTGCAACATAGTTTTCGAAAAAATTTATGTGCAGTCTGTAAACTGAACCGAAACCATATCTTTTAAAATGTGGAAGTTCATGATTTAAAACAGTAAGTGGTTCCTTTAGAGATTTTTATCATTAATTTAATTTTTTTTCAAACAGTCTTTGATATTTTTCCTACTGTTAGTCAGTAACTCATTTGAAGTATATAATTGTATCTCTTTCAGAATGAGCAATAAAACTAACTTGATTACTTATTGTATTTTTCGCAATTGTATGGCATACAAATTCGACGATTACTTTAATCAAATTTATTTATTTTTTCTTGTATTATGCCTCTTTTTTTCTTTCTTTCGCACTTTTTATGAAATTCAAACAAGTTTGCTGAGTATCTTTGGTTTCTAGCTTTGGTCTTTCTTTCATTTTGATATCCTTTTGTTTGAGTGTTTTCTTCCATGACTCTTTTGCCTTTTTTTGAAGAGCAATAAACTTTCTTTTTTACTTGAAAGACATTTTGAAATGAAATTTCCTCACTAACTTAAAAGTCTGCATCTGTCTTAAAATTAAGTTTATGAGTAAAATTAAATCTTATTAATTTTCTGTTTCCTGCATTCCTGCATTGATGATCTGATTATTTTCCTACCATTGATTTTTTTTTATCTAATTCTTTCCCAGAAATTTATTTTTATTTGTTTTTTTTTTTAATTATTATTATTTATTTTTTTAATTGTCTCATTCCTTCTATTTTTTCATCCATATCCACTTTTAAATGGAAAGCCAAACTTAATAGGGTTAGGTATATATGTTCTCCCATTAAAGAAGTGGTCTTTTAAAAGAAAACTCAACTGTTTACTAAAAGTTATCCCTTTTTTCCATTTTAAACTTTCATTAAAAATAGGGATTCCAAGATTTCTTAGTTTTCTTCAACGTGCTGAAATTGCTATTTTTCTTTACCATAGTGCTGCCATCCACTGTATTTTTCTTAATTTGCTCATATCTGATTTTTTTTTCTTTTCTTTTTTTTTAAGCTTTGATTTTCAAACAAATAACACAAATAAAACAAACAATTCGTCAGAAGTGGAGATCCAACCCTTTAAATCGGTTAATCATTTATCAATTTTGTTTTTGTATACAGGGAATAAAAGAAATCATCACAAAAAAACACCGTCCAGAAATAATATATGATAGACCAAATCAAGCAATTCATATTCCGTACTTTTATTTAAATATGTTTTTATTTTACAAAACATTCTCTTTACTTTGACACACATCCACTTGCACTGGGATTTAAAAAACAAAGATTCCCACTAAAATACACATTTAAGTACTCGTGACCTACTTTAACTGAATTCATAAGGTCAAACCAGGAAAACAAAAAGAAAATTGTTTTGAAGGCACTTCTAATGGAAGCTAGGAAAGTAAGTACTTTCTCCTGATTAGAGCCTCGAAATAACAGCCATTTCTCCGCATTTGTTACGATAGGAAAACTGGGGCTATCTATTCTATTTCAAAAAAATAAATCAGATAAAATAAATGCAAGAAATTGAGACAAAAATAATTATGATTGCGAATTTATTAGTTGCTTTGAAATCGGTCCAAAAGCCTTTCTTTTTAATCAGAAAAATAAAAAAAAAATCATCTTAATTATGTAGTAGTCATAAAGTTTAAAGAATCAAAAAGGTGAACTGAAATTTTCTGTAAAATATCTTATCTATTCATTTTAGTATGGTATATGGTATGTTCTTAAAAATAATATCCCGGGAAACTTTTTTTTTAATTTCATTATTTTTATTAAAAGAAATGTGATGTACTCATCTTTGTTATGAGTGCCATAGAGACAAAGGGCTTCATCTGGCTTTTAAAATTTAAAATAAAATGAAGAAGATAATAATACATGAAAGTAAAAATAACTATAATAAAGTTTTTTAAATATTCATTCGAAAAGGAAAATTAAAGCATAACTATTAATTATCATTTCATTAAGGTAACAAGGAATCGAAAATTATGAAAAATGTCGATTTTGAGATTTTAATTGTTTCAAATAGCGGATTTCATGACGTTTACAGTGATATCACTCTTGGCAATATCTACAGTGATTATTTTACAGTGATATTACTCTTGGCAATATCTACAGTGATTATTTTACAGTAATATTACTCTTGGCAATATCTACAGTGATTATTTTACAGTGATATTACTCTTGGCAATACCTATATTGGAAGTATCATCAACAAAGAGACATATGGTGCAGGAATACGGTAAATAAAGGGGGGAGGGGGTTACTTTAAACTTGATTTACTCAGAACAATGTTTTTGACGTTTGATGTACCTTTTCTCGTGGACTATAGTATTGCTAGAAAAAAAAATTAAACACTGAAATATTCATTGAATATTGCTACTTACTTTAATATGAGCTATTAGAACTATTTACAGATGAAAAAAGTTATTGAAATTTAAACAATTTTTTTTTTTTTTTTTTTTTTTTTGTAATGTTATAGTAAAAAGTTACTTTTTAAGAAACTAGGCAATATTTTTTGAAAAAGTCCATGTTAATGTAATAAAGAATGTTTGATTTATCACTACAAAAAATTTTAATTCAATATCTCTTACAGTTAAAAAGCACCAAACATCAAAATCATAGTTCTGAGTAAATCAAGTTTAAAGTAAACAATCCCCCTTAATTCATAGTATTTCTGCACCATACGTCTCTTTGCTGATGATACTTTCAATATAGGTATTGCCAAGTGTTACATGTCACTGTAAACGTCATGAAGGCCGCTATTTGAAACAACTAAAATCTCAAAATCGACACATTTAATAATTTTCGATTCCTTGTTACCTTAAGAAGTTCATCTAAAATTTTTGAAAATAAAGGTTGGTACGAGTAAGCCGCCTTCTACCCCTCTTTGTGTGAACTGCACCCCCCCCCCCCTGTAAACTATAAACAATCCTGCCGGAGCTTATGTCGTTGATTAAGAGTAAATCGGAAAATATCGAACATACTTTTATATACTAATATACTAAAACGTTCTGTTTTGAGTACTTAACATTTTATGAAAATATAATCGTTTTACCATTCCTGTTTAGCAACTATCACAAACCTCGTAAAAGAAATATTTCAAACAAATTTAATTTTTTTTTTCTTGTCAAAAAGTTATAAATATGTTAGGTATAAAATAAATAAATATATCTTTGTAATAAGAACAGTGATGCTAAATTCTACAATATTTTAAGGAGTCATTCGGTTCCTGCTACTCTAATGTACAGTTTGTAATAAAAAAGATAGGCATTTGGTTATTAATAATGCAGTTACATGGGGATTTTAGATACGTATCGTATTTAATATGGATATAAATTTTGTTTTTCTCTTTGTTTCTGTAGTTTTTCATGTTCCGATTTTTCCTTATAAATTTTTGTTACATATAAATGTATCTGGACATTATGTCTGGACGAGTATGTGCCCCTTGACATGCAATAACCAACCATGTTAAAGAAAGTTATTGCCAGGGGTGTACTGAGACATAAAATCGGCCCGGTGATATTTCATTTATGCCAGCCCTAGTTTTAAATATGACCATTAATCAAATTTTGATGATTATTTTTCATAATAAAATCCTAGAATTAATTAAATAATTAAAATTAATAAATAAATGTTTTTTAAATTTAATATATTTTTATTTATATTTTTGTATTTAATAATCTATTTCAATAATTAGTTTTATTTATTAAATAATTTTAACAATTGGATTGCTTTAAAAATTAGTTTAATTACATGAAATTTTCCCTCTACTATTTAAATACTTCCTTTGGGTGAACTTGGTTTCCATAAATCATTAATATATTTAACCTTAAAAGTTCTAAAATAACAGAAAATTAGATATTTGATAATATACAAATCTTTATGCTTCTATTTTCTAAGTACAAAATAATCTATAAAGTTCAAATGTGAAATTTTAAGCAAATTTTAATGTACAAACTATATATCTCAACTTTTAAAAGTAATAGTTCATTAATAGTGTGATCTGCATTGAATGCATTTGACTTTTTAAAAAAAACACCAAGGAAGGGAATTACTTATATTGAGAATTAAATTAAAAAACTAAAGAAGAAGAACTTCTGTACCGGACCGGCCCATTGTTTACAGACACTGACAGGCCCGTTGACAGCACTGGACAAACCTATGGTCAATATGCCCCTGGTTATTGCTCTTATTTTTAAAAAAAATCAAATACAGAGTCAAGATACATTCGCTAAGAATAGCAATTTCTTTTCTTTAAGTTAGTTAAAATATATAAATTAAAATGTATTCGAAATATTAAATATAACATTTAAATGAAATGCAATGCTGAGAAAATTAATAAATGCATATTGTACTTAGCTTTCATAAATTAACATTTGTCAATTTAAACAAACCCTTTATAGTTCAGGATATTAAAATTTAAAAACTATCACCTATAAATAATGCAAAGAAGCTTTGCTTATGAATTTTGTAGAATCTCATTAATCCTTTTAACTACAATTAGTTGAGGTACACTGACTAAGTCCTCTTATCTTCAGCTACTTATAATATTATCCTGGCTCACTGCTTATCGTAAATGGTAGGGGTTACTAGAAAAAACTAGTTTTGGACTACATCCAGTTAGTCAATTATTAAATTGAGATTCTCTCTTATAGTTGTCAGCAGAAGAATTTCAAATGTGCAACAACAACAAAAATTCAATTATCCCTCCAAAGGGTACGATACCTTTCTAAGTTATATGAATCAGTTAAGTTGAAATAAAAGATGTTATAAGGATCAGATAAGTTAAGGTGATGAATCCCCTCCCTATTTTATAAGTATCAGTTAAGCGGGAAAAGACAAATGCCATATGTATTATAAACATCAGTTATATTAAAAAAGGGGGTTGTGTTATAACTCCCGCTTCTTATGTTACAATCAGTTATGTAGGAGAGGAGAGGGAACAGCAATACTCTTCTATGCGTTAAGTATCAGTTAAGAGGAGTTTGTATCCTAAAATTTGTAAAAAATAGATTTTGAATTTATTATTGTTTGTTAACATTTTATTTCTTCCCTTTTAATGATACCTCATTTTTAATAATGCCTCATTTAGAAGTATTTTTAATAATTTTTTGAAGATAAAATTCGGAACTATTAGTGTAAGTAAGACGTTTAAAATACGTTTTTCTCAAAACTACATTTTTCTTTACTCTCATGTACCTTTCACTCATAAGGTACTTGATATAGAAGCTTAATTTTTTTTTCAATGCATTGAGCAGACACTTGTTATTCTACTTAAGAGGCGTTTTAACTGTAATGCGTTTATTTATTTATTTATTTATTTATTTATTTATTTATTTATTTATTTATTTATTTATTTATTTATTTATTTATTTATTTATTTATTTATTTATTTATTTATTTATTTATTTATTTATTTATTTATTTATTTATTTATTTATTTATTTATTTATTTATTTGTTTATTTATTTATTTATTTATTTATTTATTTATTTATTTATTTATTTATTTATTTATTTATTTATTTATTTATTTATTTATTTATTTATTTATTTATTTATTTATAAATGAATCAACGAAGTAAAAGTTGCACAAATTTGTTCAAGATCACAAGTTGTTGTTGTTTTTTTTGACGAAATAAGCCAGAATAAAAAATATTTTAAAAATAATTATAAAATCTCACTCCAGTATATACAGATACATAAAAGGAATATGTGATAAAAATTTTAGATTGATAGTTTGCGCAGTTTCTGAGAAAAAGATACATGAGTAAAGAAAAATGTAGTTTTGAGGAAAATGCATTTCAAAGAAAACCTTTCGAATTTCTTCTTCCAAAAATTATTAAAAAATACTTCTAAAGGAGATATTATTACAAATTAGGTATCATTTTAAAGGGAGGAAATCAAATTCTAATAAACAATTATAAATTCAAAATCGATTTTTAATATATTTTAGGGTACTAACACCCCTTAAATTATAGGAGGCAATATGCCATTCTATGTAATAAGTATAAGATAAATTCTCAGGAGCATTGCCTTCCAAATTCAAAGAAAACCTTACTTACTCTAATAGTTTCGAATTTCTTCTTCCAAAAATTATTAAAAAATACTTCTAAAGGAGATATTATTACAAATTAGGTATCATTTTAAAGGGAGGAAATCAAATTTTAATAAACAATTATAAATTCAAAATCGATTTTTAATATATTTTAGGGTACTAACACCCCTTAAATTATAGGAGGCAATATGCCATTCTATGTAATAAGTATAAGATAAATTCTCAGGAGCATTGCCTTCCAAATTCAAAGAAAACCTTACTTACTCTAATAGTTTCGAATTTCTTCTTCCAAAAATTATTAAAAAATACTTCTAAAGGAGATATTATTACAAATTAGGTATCATTTTAAAGGGAGGAAATCAAATTTTAATAAACAATTATAAATTCAAAATCTATTTTTAATATATTTTAGGGTACTAACACCCCTTAAATTATAGGAGGCAATATGCCATTCTATGTAATAAGTATAAGATAAATTCTCAGGAGCATTGCCTTCCAAATTCAAAGAAAACCTTACTTACTCTAATAGTTTCGAATTTCTTCTTCCAAAAATTATTAAAAAATACTTCTAAAGGAGATATTATTACAAATTAGGTATCATTTTAAAGGGAGGAAATCAAATTTTAATAAACAATTATAAATTCAAAATTGATTTTTAATATATTTTAGGGTACTAACACCCCTTAAATTATAGGAGGCAATATGCCATTCTATGTAATAAGTATAAGATAAATTCTCAGGAGCATTGCCTTCCTATTTTATAAGTAAAAGTTAATTTGTAGATAAAAAATACCATATATATTAAAACTATAAGTGGGAGAAAATGATCATCGGCCCTCTTTATTATAAGCATCAATCAGGTTTCATGGATGGGGGGAGAGCAACGCTCTCCTGTTATAAGAGTATCAGTTAGGTTTATTTGGGAAGCAATTCTCTTACTTTAAGAGTATCAGTTAAATTAGTAAGGGCCCATTCTCTCTATGCTATAAATATCAGTTAAGTTGGATAAGGAATCCTATATGTTAGAGGTGGTGTGATTAATGGTATAAGTGTTAAGTTGGAAAAGAGGAAAATATGCTCTAAGTATAAATATCAGTTAAGTGTAAAGTTTTAAAGTGGGAGAGTGGCAAAGTCACCCTACCTTATAAGTATCAGTTAAGAAAGGGAAATGGGGAATATTTTTCTCTGTTGTAAGTATAAGTTAGGGGAAGCAATGCTTCCACATTTTATAATAACCAGTTAAATTGAGGAGAGGGGGAGATGAACTGTAATGCCTTCCTATGTTTCCCTAATCACTTTGTCATAAAAGTAATGTATGTCTTTGTAATGTAGGAGTGTCCATCTGGAATGGTGCGTGAAGAGACTTTTAAAGGCATATATGCCCAGTACTTCCCCAAAGGAGCTGACACAAGCCAGTACGCCCACTACGTATTCAACACCTTCGATCAAGACCATACAGGGGCCATTACTTTCACGGTAATATATTATTTCCGCCACTTCTAAGAAGATTCAAATATAGTTGTAAGTCAATTTTAACAAACACTTCTTCAAGATATGGAGAGTATTTTAAACGATTAAAAAAATTATCTTGTAAACCATTTCTTTTTAATTGGCAAAGAAATCTATCTCGTCGTAATAGATAAGTGAACCTTTCTAAAAATCGTGCTAACATATTATTCTTAATAGAAGATTTTTTTTCGGGTCCCTTTTGAAAAATTACATTAAAGAGAAATTTGTAATAGAAAATTAGAGCAATTCGTTAAAACATTATGTTCCGCGACTAAATAGATTAACAACTTTAAATATTATAAGGTAATATTGAATAATGATATTAATACATGATAAATTAACCCTCCAAGAACGACTAAAATTTACCCTTTAGCAAAATATATAATACTACTGCTAATAATATAACATATAATGGTATATGATATATTATAATATATTATTATAAGATTTTAGTCCCAATGAAAAAATTTCCCTTACAACCATATAAATTAAAAATGGATTAACTTTTTTATTCCACACTAAGTTGCTAATTTTAAAATCGATACGGTTACCTTTTTATACACACACGTTCTAATTTGTATGATGTGTCAATTTTAATTGCATTTACAAAGCAAAAGTAAAAGTAAAAAGGGATTTGCAATGTTCCTTCACTGGTGATACTCAAAACCAATCTGGTTTTACCTTTTTACTAAACACTTGTTAAATTTTATGCTGCTTCAATTTATATTACCAACTTGATAATACAAAGAGTTACAAACAAACCAACAAAAGCTGTCAGCTACACAAAAACCAATCGAACCAATTCGTATTGCCAACTTGGTAATACAAATTGATTGTATTAACAACTTGGCAATACAAATTGCGTAATTCATCGCAACAGTAAATAATTCTATCTAAATTTCATTTCACGCTTTTTCGTAAAAACATTTCTACGAAGATAATTTTTTTCATAATTTGCTTACCTAAACCCAGACCAAGTTAATAAAAAAAAAGTTTGGTTCTAAGTAAAACTTTCCTCTTAACTCAAGTAGTAAAATGATTATCTGGAGGACACATCTCACTCCATCCTTAATTTGATTACAGTTGGGTAATGAGATCATAGACGCCTGGAGGCTATGAAAATAGGAATTAATTACTATTTCTTGCAACGGGATAGTAAAAATTGAAAAGCCTAGTAACTCCGATGAATATCGGAAAAGAAATTCATTTCTTCTAGTATTTTTCTTCCTTATATTATTTAAGGTATACATATACGTTGGGAATCGCAAAAATTGACCCAAACAGGCATTTTTGTTTTTTCATTCTAAAATGTTCTCCAATTCATTATCTTTAAAATGATACCAATAACTTTCTTATAGTTAAAATACTTTTTTAATTACATGCAATTTCGTAAAGGTCGACGTTTAAAACACATTGGAAAAAAGAAAATGTTGAAAACTTTGAACTCAATTTCTGGAGAACTGCTTTTCATTGTTGAGTGAATGTACTCCAACGGTGATATCTTAAGAGTTAATAAACTGATTTTTAAAATTTAAACTGTATAATTTAGATAACATTTCAGAGCACGGTCTCTACCTGTTTACAAAAATTTGGGTAAAAAATAGATTTTTTTTATGTATTTTAGAATATTTTATTTTTGGAAATTTTTTATTTTTTCTAGTATTTTTATGTTAAATGTTAAAATTTAAAAAAATATTTAAGTTATGCATTATATTTGGCTTGGACCCGTGTATCAATACCTTGTCTTTAATTTCCAGTAAGAAATTTGTTTCAAAATTAATTAGTTATTATTTTATCATCGTTGCAACTAGGCTTTAATTAGTGAATTAAAATTCAATTAAATAAATAAATATTTTGTTTTTTTACTTTTTGCTACTGCAAATACATTAAATTTTTTACTCTTGTAATTCTCACCAAAATTTGACACGCTAGCATAAGAAATAAAAAAAAATTGTCCAACGTATATGTATACCTTAAAATAGGTCTGTTATGCCCAGAGTTAAAATTGCACATTTTACGTATTCTTTTCTTTGGCATTCATTCATGATTTTTTTTTTAAAAACATTTAGTCAATTTACAAAGAGTGGTTGAGTGGTCTAAAATTATTATTTTTATACAATGTAAAAATGTCTTTGTTTAGGTGGCAAATAGCAATATTTAGGTCCTTCAATAAAATTTGCCTGACAGCATTGCTACTGGAAATTTTCGGAAACTATCTAAAATATTTGCAAATTTACAGCCAACCACTCGTGATGTATATCTTCAGTAAATAAATAGTCACTCTTATGAGTGGCTATTGAGAAAACTTGATAAACTAAAACTTTTTTTTTCATTGAAATGTTACAGAGGGTTATAAAAATGATATAAACTAAGGGATAACAAGAAAATCTTTGTTAAGATTTTAGTATGAACAACTCTGCATTTGAAGTTTCATCTGAATTCTTCTAAGAATAGAATTACGTGAGTCATGAATAGCAGTTAAGGGGACTTGGTACCCTTCAAACTTTTTTTTTATTATTTAAGCCCTTAAAATTATAGTTTTTGCATATTTGGAAGTTTTACTAAGTAAAAACTAAGTTTTATTAAAAAAGAGTTCTCATAGTGCTCTAAATTTTCAAAATTTTAAATATATTAAAAAAATTTATCAAATTTCAAATTATATCATCTTTTTTATTTTTCAATATTTTTTTTAAAGTTTTCTAGTAATATACTTTTTTGGCATCGGATTTAGAATAAGAAAAAAAAGTTTTCCAGAAAAACGATAATTACTGTACCTATAGGTTAAAAAAGCGTAAAAGACGGGTATATTTCAACATTTAAATTAGTAAAAAAAAAAGAGTTTTTATTTTATTCAAAAATCCATTCCTATTTTTGTCAAATAGATATTAAGAATGATGCAAAAAAATATCAAGTGATCTCATTCATACTTACTGAAGTTTTAGGATCTTGAGTAAGGTGGAAATTTCAAAAATCACGAACTGAGAAAATTGCGTTCGAAACATCAAAGGAGCTATTGCAGCAATGCTAAATTCTCCATAAGAATATAGTTTTTACGCAATTGCAGTTATCGGATCAGCTCAAAAATCTTGCCAAAATAAGAATAAGGCTTCAAATATTATAAAAACGCAAAAAATAGAAAATTGATATTTTTATTATTTTTTGTGAAAACAAGGGGTACCAAGTCCCCTTAAGGAACAGACCAATTTTATTCCATTCTACTGTAATACTGTCTGAATTCGTCTGGAAATATAGCACGTAAGTCATGAATTGGTTAAAGGCCATAGAAATATATTTCCATTAATTTATACCATTCTTTATGAAGAAATGAAAAAAGTTCCTTTAGAAATGCTGGTGGAAGATGTAAGTCCATTACTCTATCATCTTTTGCATATGGCCTGATATTTTCAAAACACTCTGTAACTGCTAAATAGAGCAATTTTATTAAAAATTAAATTAATAAAGTAGTAGCTCTTAAAATGCTCATAGCTGCCTCATAAAGACGAAATAACCTATTGTTTATTCTGTGATATAGCGATCCTGCTATCCAAGTTTTGTTTCTCAAACAATACATTAGAGAACTTTCAAAAATCAGCAAACGTCATTGTTGTTGAAAATGTATTACCTGGCCTCGTTTCAAATAACCTCTTTTTAAAATATATGACATTATCAATATTTTATTGAATACTAGCAACAAAAAATATACTTCATTTCATTAGGAAACATTTACATGCAATTACTTTTAGTAAACATTGCTGATAATTTATTAGAATGTCTGGTGCGACTCTGGTGGGGTCTTAAACAGTGAGAGCCTTACGAGTTTAAATACTTAACTCTAGCCTACTCTTTTATAATGTGTAGCCTTGTTTCTCTGGTAACCTAGTTCACACTTTTTCAACGATAACTCGAATCATAATTTTATTCAATCATCAATCGATATCTTCCTTAATGATGTGGAACTAAATTAGTAGGTTCATTACTACATACTACATCAATGACAAGAATTGAATCATAAAAATACAGACAAATTAGAAGCAGTTTATAAAAAAAGATATTGATCGATATGTAGAGAAAAAACAATAATTCGACTTCTCGTTAGAAAATATGAGTGAAGGTACCAATACATTATTCCAGACAATTTTCTTACTGAAATGACGTGCATTTTTAGACGTTAGACTATATAGGACAGAAAAAAATAGCTAACTAAAATGTGTTTCAGGATTTTGTGATAGGTCTGTCAGTGCTTGCTCGCGGCTCTCTTCAAGAAAAACTGCGATGGGTGTTTAACCTGTATGACATCAATGGAGACGGCTACATCACTAAAGACGAGATGAGTCGGATCATCACGTCTATTTACGACATGATGGGAAAGAGTATGGAACCCCCTTTGGATGAATTCACCACCAGAGATCACGTAGAGCGAATCTTTCAAGTTAGTACCAACAAAAAAACATGGATTGGGATGTGGCTACATAAATAGCAAATGGGTAATTCTCTGCTGTAAGCACGAGACATTTTAGCTCTTTTTTTTTCTACTCATAAACAAATTAGAATTATAAAATTATTATCAATCTAGCAATTATGCTTTTGTTTTATATAGACGTGCCCCGTGCATCAGACGATATAAATGCCTGTTTGACCAAGTTAAAATAATTATTTTTCCATATAACTTTGTCACCAAGTAATATGAATTAAAATAAAAACATTATTAGATTCATCCTAATTTTATAATTCTTGTCTGTTTATGAGTAGAAAGAAGAGCCAAAATGGCCCGTGCGTCAGCCAGAAAATCCCCCATATAATATAACAGATCAAATCCGGTTTTAAGACAAATTAGTTTGGCCTGAAATTGGGATTACTTTCAAAATACCGGGTGATTATAATTAAAGTTCAACTTTCAAAAAGTTGTAAAAAAAAAAAAGATTCTGGTCAGGATGACCTGGATATAAACGAAGAAGTGGCAAATCGTAAAGAACAAGAAAAAAAATTTCGAAATATTTTTAATACCATACCAGTTTTCCCTTCTTTGTATCTATTCAGATCAAATTTCAGTTCATTTTGACAAGCGTTTCTTTTGTTACAGCTTTTTAAAAATTGAACTTTAATTATAATCACCCAGGAGTGATCATAGTTAAAGTTCAACTTTCGAAAAGCTGTAAAAAAGAACCACTCGTCAGAATGACCTGAATATTCGCTAAGAATGGTATGGATTATAAGAAGAAAAAAATAGTTTGAAATGGAGTTTAGCTTATGCCATACCATTTCCCCCTTCTTCACGTATATTTCGATCAAATTTCAGGTAATTATGACCAGCAGTACTTTTTTAGAGATTTTTGAATGTTGAACTTTAATTGTAATTATCCTGTAGTTTGTTATAGGTCAAGCTAGTTTTCCGGAAAGAGATTTGGTATATACAAGGGTTTAAACAAATTAAAGTTACGCTTAGTCCAAGCTAATTTGTCTTATAATCAGCTTTAGCCTGTAATATATATGAGAGTGAGAGAGTTAAAGCCAGAGTGGTATTAGTTGAAAAATCATCATTTTTAATCATCATTGTTGGTTTTTTTTTTTTTTTTTTTTTTTTTTTTGCACATGTCCCATGTCCCAATCGTGTTACGGCCTGGCGAACTATTGAGGTTATGACTTAGTTCACTTTTTCTTTCAACAGTTTAGTCCTTCTAATATGCATTTTTGGACTTGAGTCAAAATTGTCGCAAATATGACTTATATCACTCTGACTTTAAACCCCACATATAATCATAATTTGATTATCTAATTGTGAGTGATTAATTTTTGAATTCTTATTCAGAACCTCTAAGCAAATAAGTTAAATAGCATAACTTTACCTAATCTTCAATCGCAATTTTTTAAATCTCATACTTTATCTCAAAAATTGATTTATGTATGGCATTCTGAAAATATAGTTTTGTACATATACATTTAACTACAAAAGAGTATGGCTCCATAGATTATATTTCATATGAAATATGTTCCTAATTTTATGAGCGATGGACTTTGAAAAACTTTACCAAAGTACTAAAGGACTTTTTATCAAGCCTTTATCTAAAAGAGTTGGAAACAATTTTTAATTTAACATCTTTTCATAGAAGAGACTATCAGGGCCGTAGACAGGGGGGCGGTACAGCCCCCCTTTTCTTCTTTCCTCTCCCCCCCCCCCCGAAATTGTGCGAAATCTTGTTTTACCACTTCTTTTTTTTGTGTGTGTAACTTGTTAAAAAACCTGGCTACGTGCTTGGAGACGATTAAAAGTTTATAGCATTTTGTATTGATATTATTTGCTTATTACAGAAACTTGACCTCAACAAAGATGGAGTGGTAACGATAGAAGAATTTATGGACTCTTGTTCTCAAGTAAGTAAATAAACAGTTTTATTTTATTAGTATTTATGTTTAGCTTTACAAAGAAAAACTAATACTTACACAATTATATAACTCTTGTTAATTTTATATTAAAATACCCACTTTTATATTTATATTAATATGTTTTGAATTTATTAGTTAATTAATTATCTGAGTTAGATATTTAAAAAGTGTCTTGTAATTTAACCAATGATTCCCCATGAAAAAAGTTAGAGATATTTCTAGTCAAAGAGGAAGCTTCAGATAAATTGTATACCTGTTAAAATTATCAAAGTGAACTAAAGAGAAAATTTAACATTTCAAATGCAATAAATAGCAATTTAATCATTTTTACATTCACTTCATATTTAGCTTATTTAAAAGATTCTGTTTTAGAATTTTGACCTGCAGATAATTGACCTGTTCGCAGCCTGCGCGTTTAAGCCTGTTTCGAGGAATTACTCTTTTTGAAAATTCATCTGAGTTAGATATTGTATTATATTGCTGAAAAATAGAATGAAACGTAGTTTGTAAAGCAGAAGCGCTGGTCGGTCTGGTAATCCCGTATATGCAATAGAGTATTACAACATTTTTAACATTTTAGCTCGATTTATGAACAAATATTGAAGAGATTTTTTTCAAAAAACAGTGAACTACATATTTATAACATTAATATTTAAATAATTTTTATGGTAATTTAAAGTACGGCGGAAGAAAAGTAAATCATTGCTGGGCCGAGTCAACGCATCCACTACATAGAGTCCCCTCTTAGAAAGTTCCCTCTACATAGAAACCACTCTCAGAATGTACCAAAATTTAAACAAACAAAAAAAAATTCTATTTTCAAACAAATAGTGCAGTGTGAGAACTATTCATCAAAAAAAAAAAAAAACATTCATCAAAATAATAAAAAAACTATTCATCAAAAGGAGAGGTCTTAGCCTTTAAATCAAGATATCATTTATAAATTTTTCGTTTGAACAAAGGGAGGAAAAGCGATCGTTACAAAAAAAAAATATTATGGATATGGAACATCGCACAACTTTCAATTACTCTATAATGTCGGTCACTGCATTAAAATGTACAGTGTTATTTACCATTTTCATATTTTAACTCATAAAAAAAAAAATTAAAAACATACGATAGATATTGAATTGTCCTCTCTTGTGCGTGAAACAGAACAAAATTAATCGTTGATGGGCGATGCTCAAGGGCAGAAAGATCTATGTTAAAGAAACTCGTTTTTCAACATTTTACGCTTTTACCCCATTCCTACTGGAATTTTGAAGGTGGGGACGATTAGAACTCCTTAAGAGGCTTTAGCACATAAATTTTAATCAAAATCGTTAGAGCAGTTTTTTAGCAAATGCTGAAAAACATGATTTTTTCATGATTTCAACCTTATGCACATGCGCGATTTGGAGGAAAACCTTATTGGTATGACCCATGCCCGCTACCAACCCGCACACCAAATTTGAATATCGTAGGTCAATTTGGCCGTGAGTTATATATATATATATATATATATATATATATATATATATATATATATATATATATATATATATATATATATATATATATATATATATATATATATATATATATATATATATATATATATATATATATATATATATATATATATATATATATATATATATATATATATATATATATATATATATATATATATATATATATATATATTTTTTTTTTTTTTTTTTTTTTTTTTTTTAATACTTAGTGCAGGAGGGGAAAGGCGGAAAGGAAAAAAAAAAATTCTTGAAGTGGATTGTATTATTGTATTAACGGGATTTCTTTCTTATGCAGGGGGGTTTGTATTAATGGGGATTTACGTAGCACTGGACCTTTAACTAGCGAAGCTAATTCGGTTCAGTCAATCAACCAGAGCAGCTGAGTAGGTTGTCAAAATTTCACTAAAGCTATATATCAGTTCAGTCGCATTGTTTCAATTATTTTAACAAAACAATACGTAAACATTATTATGTGTAATAACAATAGTAAACCTGCAATAGTCCCTGGAACCCAACCAACGAATTAATGAGCGTCATCATTTTCAGATTGGGGTGTTGTTTGTTTTTTGTCTCTTTTCGTTGACGATTTGCCTTGTCGCTCATCTTCTTCTAACGATTCTCGTCATTATTCATTCTTTGGATACAATCTCAGTCAGAAGAGGAATTTAAGGACTCAGCACTGCAGTGGCGGCTCGTGCACTGCAGCCAGTGTAGCCGGGTTGCATCTAAATTTATTAGTTTAAAACTAAATTATATATTTTACAATTTCCTAAAATGAAGATCAAATTTCTATGGTAAGTATAATCTGATAAACGCCAAACTTCTTGCCTCAATACCCAATTCACGAGGGGAAAAAAACGTTTCCAATCAAGGTGATCTCCCTCCGAACGGCAGCCATGTGTCCCTTTAACGCGTCTCAGCTGCGACTTTGCCATGGTAACCAATTAAATCTAATCCAGCCTTTCCCACACGTAATGTGTAGCGTGGCCGCCAGATCAGGATTTCCAGACTTTGACGGCCCTTAAGAATTTCTGCTTTAAAATAATCTCTAGGTGAAATTTTTGCAAGATCTCGGTAACATCTAAAGGCTAGAGAGTTATTTTATAAGTTTGAAGTACTATTTTGTTCTGAAAATAAATTGGAATATTTTAAACTCATTATCTAAAAAATCGAGTTTTTGGCACGTGAAACTTTACTTAAACAGTGATAATTGAAGTTTGATATATTCTTTTTGAAAAATGATTTGAGAATTCAAATCTGCATTAACTATTAGATGTTTTGAACCTCAGTCAAATTGATTGGGGGAAAAAATGAATTTTGCAAGAATTTTAAAAAAAATTTGCAAGAGTTTCAAATTGCGACTTTTTCTGCTTCAAAGTAAAAAAAATTCTATTAAAAAAATATATATATTCTAGAAACTAGATGGAGGTTCATAACATTAAGAATGATATTACGAACAGTTTCCAACCATAATTTCTTTTCTTGACCCTATAAAACACGAGTAATCACTGTTCAAAAATACGCTAATTATTATTAGTTAAATGTTAATTAAGTTTTGAATAAAACAGAATTCCTTTTCATTTGAACATCATTACTAATCGTGCACTTGTAAGTGAAAAGAAATCCGATTTTAAATTCAAGTGTGTGTGTGTGTGTGTGTGTGTGTGTGTGTGTGTGTGTGTGTGTGTGTGTGTGTGTGTGTGTGTGTGTGTGTGTGTGTGTGTGTGTGTGTGTGTGTGTGTGTGTGTGTGTGTGTGTGTGTGTGTGTGTGTGTGTGTGTGTGTGTGTGTGTGTGTGTGTGTGTGTGTGTGTGTGTGTGTGTGTGTGTGCGTGCGTGCGTGTGCGTGTGTTTGTGTGCGTGCGTGCGTGCGTGCGTGCGTGCGTGTGTGTGTGTGTGTGTGTGTGTGTGTGTGTGTGTGTGTGTGTGTGTGTGTGTGTGTGTGTGTGTGTGTGTGTGTGTGTGTGTGTGTGTGTGTGTGTGTGTGTGTGTGTGTGTGTGTGTGTGTGTGTGTGTGTGTGTGTGTGTGTGTGTGTGTGTGTGTGTGTGTGTGTGTGTGTGCGCACACGTGCGCATGGTTGGGGGGGAGGTGAGGTTTTATTGGGAAGTCGCATGTTTCAGGTTGCGCTAACATTTTCTCAATCACAGACCGCCACTGCAGCACTGTAAACAATACAGGTACTTTCCAGAGCCCCATTGAAGATTTACCAAGCTTGCTCATAAACTGAATGTTTGCGCGTTTCTGAAATTTAGATATTTCAATCGAGATGTAGCAATAGCCTTATTTTGACAATCCTATTTTCTGCTTTGATTGAGCCAAACTTCATCAAAGTAGCACGCATGTATAATAAACCAATCTTTCCTGCAAAGTTTGCCATTATTTAATACCCAAACCGAATTAACATATAAAACAAAATTCCGGGAAATTTTATACTTCTCCAAATATTCACAAATGCTAACTAAATTGAAAAGAAATTGAAGCAAACACACACAGAATACCATTTTTAGGAAAGAAAAAAAAAAAACATTTGGAACAGTTTAATCCAAAAGTAACATGATTTGTGAAAAATCGATGATTGAAGAAAATTTTAATAGTTGGAAAACGTGATTTCTACAGAAAGCTTAGAAAAAATCGTATTACTTTCCAAATAAAAATTATTTTTAGTCAACAAATGCGTTGTATGTATCTATGAGCCACTGCTCAGTTATTTTTCAGTTGGTTGCGATCTGCTAATAATTAAAATATGAAGTAAATCATTTGCATATTGACAAAAAAATTGGGGTTTTTTTTTTTTGTCTACGTGTTATTTTTTTACTTTGAATTAAAAAAAAATCTAGTGTTTTTATGAAAAACACATTTTTCCGATACTCTTAATACAAATTAACGACTTTCGAATTGAATCATCCTGAATATTAGTTACTCCGATATAAATTGCAAATACTTTTAAACCCTTTCACCAACGAGACTATTTATGATGCAGGTTATTTTATCAGTGATTATTTAAGTGCAGTTTCAAAAATTTAGATAAAGAATATCAATAGAAAGTTTCAGATTTAGATAATGTCATTTGACATCACTGGTCTTGAAAGAGTTAAAGCAGGAAAATGAGCTCGAAATTTTTCTCAGACGAAAACTTCATAAAAAAAAAAGCTTAACGTATTTACCCCATCATGCTTTTGGCTTACTGCCGACGATAATGTTTGCCTCATTGCAATTTATGGTGCATGTTTTTCATCATTTGTAAAAAGTATATTTGATTTAGTTTAAAACATTAAATCTCCTCTCATGGAGAATATATATATGAATGCAACGCAAAAATAGCTTCTGAAGAATCACTCAGACACCGGCTTAAAAGAAACCCCGACACAAAGCTTGGCTTAGCATTAGCTTTGATAGAGTTCAGTTCTTCAGTTTGAGAGCCAGCTTGCAACCGCTATTTGCGCAAACTTTCATTAAAAAAAAAGGCAGGTAAGCTAAGACAGAGACTGTTTACTGTTGGAGCACATAAAAAAAATAGTACTTTTTGGGGTACTTGACAACTCAATCTTTCAAAAACTACTGCTTATGAATTATTTCAAAGCACTAGAAACAGACTGATTCAATTTCCTACATTATCTAATTTGGGGGAGAAGTAGAACGATATCGTTTTCGGAAGCTACAAAAAATTATCTGTAGCAGAGATTCTTCACCACTTTCGCAAAAGCCCTGTAAAAAGGCTGGTTGGATTTATGCCGAACTGTATGGAAGGGAATGTTTAAGAGAAATAATTTAGTCGAAAAAATTGAATAAGTATTCCTTGAGTGTCCTTATTAAGTGTCTAATGTATTTTAAAATATTATTTATTTGAATTATCTTATCTCAAATATGAATATTTACTCATCATTGGGATCTTAAGTGTCTTAAAAGCCAAGTAATTGATAATCTTAAATTTTAGGGGTGATCGCTATAAAATTCAAAATGGCTGCCAGTGGAGTTAGATCCTTCAAGAATTGGAACTCATTAACACAAGAAAAAAAAATGGCCGCCATATCTACACTCTAAATGTCAAACTATACAGCTTGACACCGTCTTCCATAAAAAAAAATATATCAGCTTAAGAAACTAATAAACAAAATATATTTCCATGCCAGAATGGTCCTGGAAAAGTACCTTACATGAGTTCACAAAGGCAACAGAAATCCATTCATAAAACCTTCAAAAGTTAAGGACTTTCAGACCAGCCTTTATATAGCATAAAAATACTTCAATTTCATATAAAACAGGATCTCATATTTCTTCGATTGTTCCCAATGACGTATAGAAATATGATTAGAAGGGATATCACTATTACAGTCCTAAAATGTTGAAATACAATCTCAACGCATTCACCTCTACAATCTGCAATGCGTTCTTCGAATTTGTGCTCGCCTCTATTTGAAGTATAACACGTAGGCCACGAAAAAAATAGACTTTTTAGTGTGCATGACTTATTCTATTTCAAATTAGCCAAATGTAAAACATAATTCATACATAATGAAAAACACTTAATTCAAAACGTCCCATAAAGTCAGGGCCGTAGATAGGGGGGGGACAACCCCTCCGAAATTGAATGAAATCTTGTTTTACCACTTCCCTGTTATATGTATTTAATCAAATCTTTGACCATAACCCCCCCCCCCCCTGAACAAAATCCTGGCTACGGTCTTGCATCAAGTAGCATTTTATAGTATTAAGAATACTTTTTTTTACATAACCTGTGTATTGCTTACCTAACGGATTAAGTGTTTTTCTGCGACATTGTAAGTGCGACTCCTTTAAGTTGTTATCTGATTGTTACCTTTCTCTATAGGATGACCACATCAAGAAATCCATGACAGTGTTCAACACAGTATTGTGACAAATTGTCGGGGGCATTTCGCCCCAAGATCTGCTTTGGTGAAGAACCTGCTCTTTTGGTCGGCGCCGGTGAAGATTTTCATCCAAACTCGCTATTCGGGAACACTGAGATTTTGAAGTGTGCCTTAGATTTGCTAAACACTATTCTTCTCCGCTTACCTTTCTTCATGGAACATTCGAATGACTTGCTCTGAAAAAAGAGAATTGCTATCGAAACTTCTGGGATAGAATATCTAAAATGATTTTCGTCTCTAATTAGTTATTTTACCTCCAAACGAATCAAGACAGAGTGCTGCTATGACGACATGGATAACCCTTATGATTTGGAACTTGAAAAACATTTATCAATTATAATTTGAGTTGCACAGATTTGCAACTTGAATAATACATTACTTGCTCATAATTTAAATTACAATTTTTTGTAACCCGAACAACTCATTTTAAAAACAAACGTTATTATTTGAAACCTAAAATATTTTAAGCTGTGGGAATTTAGTGTTATTAATTTTTAAAAAAAATGATGGTACAACCTACAATTTGCACAATCTGTTTGATGCTTATATGTTCTGTATTTTCTACAATTTCTAACCTGATTTTTTTTTTTTTTTTTTATTTCCTTTAAAAATTCCATTTATGTTTAGAAAAAATTTCAATTAGTATGTTTGTATGTATTTGTGTACATACTGGGTGATCATTTTATTTTTTAAGTCATAATTTATATGAATTGCATTAAACATTACATAGATGTTTATTAAATCTTATTTATCCGTTTCGGGATTTATTTTACGATTTATTAAGGATTTAGAATTTATTTTACTACTATGTTGCCAAAAAAATATGTTTTACTTAGATTAGTTGGTTAAAAGAGAAAGAAAGAATGCTTCAATGGGTTATGATGGACAAAGATGTATTACATTAGAATTGAAATGTAAGTTTATCTATTTCAGATTATGAGATAAGGCTTAGAGGTAATCATAAATTTAAAATCAAGTGGGTTTAACCACACAGCAATGAAACTTTACAGTAAAAATAACCAAGCAAATGTATTATCTATCAAATAAGAGTTGAGAAAATGTATCATTAACTTTTAAATATACAATGAAAGTGAAATATTCTTGAGGTATAACAAACCTAATTGAAATTTAGACAAATGAGTTATGAATAAGCTCTAAAAGAACAAATGTACATAAGATAGGAACAAAGATAAATTTTTTATTATAAAATTACTCAAGAAATATTTCAATAATCACTTGTCTCAGATAGCAATTAGAGCTTTGTTAGAGCCACATAGTGATGCTAACTCGTTTTTGACAGCTATCTTTATCAACCAAATATCAACAAATTATATTTGGTAATGTTTTCAACATCCAATGGTGCAAGGGGGGGCGGGGAGAATTACAAACTTATCTAAAATAATTAATGTAGAAAAAACAGGTATATCTCTCTCTGCTACTGTTGCAATAAAAACCTTTCAAATTAAGGCAATTAACAGACCATGAGGGAAAAAATTATCTTCCACATAGGAATCTATCTCCATTACATTGGTGCTGCATGACTGGAGCTCCAAGTTTATTGAAATTGTTAACAAAACAATTTCTTAATTCAACAACCATTTGTTTACAGATAGTAAAATCTTTGCTTAAATGTTATGTGCAATAAGAATGTTACAGAAAGTTTGAAGAAAAACAACAACCAACTTCGATGTGGAACTCTAGTCAAATTAACAAAATCATAATATATGTATAAATGAAAGCACATTTTTTTAAATGTAGAGCTCTGTCCATATACATTATTTGTTAAATTTTTACAATAGTATACAATGACAGGAAAATTCAATACATATATTTATATCACTCATTAGGAAAAGACTCATCATTCCAAATGTATCAGTTTTGAGTTCCAGTAATTCCCAAGTTAAACAAATTTCTTGATTTGCATTTCGACTTCTACTGTCTGCATCTTATAAAATAAATTGGATGGTCAGCTCATGGAAGATTTTCATTTTTCATGTTTAAAAAAAAAATGTACACAAACATATTTATTAATTTCAATGAAAAAAATCAAAGACATTGTTTATATCCCTTTTGAGAAGTTGATCTTTTAGTTGGGGATTTAATACTTTGTAGTAGAATTAATCTAGAAAGCTACTGAAGAATCTAAGTTGGTTTGTTGAAGTCAAACTCTCAACTTACTGATGTTTTCATTTACATGCACTAATAATTTATAACTCAGCAACACTACCTAAGTTTGGAACTGGTGAATTTTTTTTTCAAATAATACAAAAATTCATTAGAACTACTTATTTTATAAATGAGTCTACATGCATTATTAGGTATGAAAATATCAAAATTCCAGTCATTAGATAAAGAAGGCATTTTCACAATTAAAATCCACCTCAATCTAGATAAGAAACTTCAAAAGCTTGATTCTTTTTTTAATGTTTATAAAATGATGTTTAAGACAATGTAAACTAATTTTTATTGTACAGTTAAAAGGGACACCAATGTGAATGTATCATATAATAGTACATAACTATTCTCCAAAATTAAACATAAAATTTTCTAAATTAAACGTGTTTGCTGTGAATAACTTATTTACTTCAGGAAAGTGCAAATTCTTAACTAACTTGCAATCAATAACTACCATATGACACACTAATATTTTGTTCAGTTACGACAAAATATGACGATTTGACACTTATTACTTCTGTTTATTTATAAAGTAAGATAATGTTTAAGTATTTTGCAGTAAGTGTTGAACCTAGTAACATTTAAAAATATCACTATAACTTTGATTTCACAATCAAATATATCAATTTCTTCATAAAATGTATCATCAATTTTACAAACTTTACTGCAACTGCTAAACAACGTCAAAGATTTCCTCAAGGAATCTAACTCATATGATATGAAGGGCTAATTAACATATAAATGAAAAATTGTGTCCAACTAAAGCAAAATTGAATAATTCTGCTATCAGGTCATTGTATTTCTAAGTACATGAAGTGTGATTAGCCAAACTAAGCCATATTTACATTAACCCAAATGGGCAAAATTCTACAGTTGTTTTCCCTGCAATAGTTTTTCAATTATATTTCTAATTCAAATATATAATATTTTTAAATTATTTTTTATTCATTTGTACACTCAAACAAACACAGTAAGTTTCCTTTAATTCAACTTATCTTGTTGCAATCACATTCAAATTTACAGAGAGCTACCTCACTGATATGCACAAATAAAATATTTTTATTTTAACCTACTAGACCACACCACACGTTAGTTAGTGATTCATGGGCTCTTGGCAGATCACTCTCCTAAAACTAACTTAGCTTTTCATGTAATAAAAAACAATTTTAGAATATTTTTAACATCAGTAGATTAAAAAAAAAAAAAACCTAACTTAAGCACACAATATAACCCAAGAGAAGGTTATAGGCCAGTTATTTGCCAACTGGTGAGCTGCAGCAAGGTCCCAAGATGTTAGTTACCAAAAGAGATAATTAACAAACGACAATGAATACTTTTAAGGTGTACGTATAGGTTTCAACATTTTTTTTTTAATTTTCAATTTAAAAATTAGACCTTTGCACCTTGAAAAGTACATTATTTGTTAAACGGTTTCCAATAATTTTTTTTTTTTAAATTTCTTCAATTTTAATAATTAATTAACATTTAATCAACTAATTAGGCTAATTTCGAACGGTAATGACAAAAATTCTAATTAACCCACATATAAAATTTTGGTGTTAAATAATGTGGAATACCCTGTTCTATGTTTTGACCCTATTAACAGAATTTTACAGTGTGTATATTTTGTGATATCTTGCTTTAACTGAATCTATTAGAAAAATCCAAGTTTTTTTTATACAGAATCTTATCTTTAATATTCAATTAAAAAAATATTTATTTACAAATCACTTAGTATTTAGGGTCAAAACATTCAGCAATGTATGCAGATTATATAGCAAAAAACAAATTTCAAAAAATATTATTTAAACTGGAGTTATTACTGTTTGAATGAAATGCAAAAGAGAAAAAACTACAATCTGAGAATAACTTTTAAAAAAGTATTTTTTATATAAAAAACTGTTTATTATTATACAAATTATTATATATTTCCTTTTTTGTATGCTCCTCCATCATAGGGTGTCCTTCTTTTGTGTTGTTTTTATTTTGCTTTTGTTTTTTACGGCCTTACAAATCTTCTCCGATTTTTGCGAGTTATGCTATTTGAAGCCTATACGTATACCTTAATAAAATGTATATTAAATTTTAGCCATGAATCAAACATAAGTTTCATATTTGAATTTACGTATCATAAGTTTGAAATAAAATAACTAGATTTTTCAAGGAGACGAATGCTTTAACCAGCGGCATAGCAATGCTATAGATTCAACCTGTTTCCAAACGATGTGGCTCGGGAGTAAAAAAAATTATTCACATTTAAAAGTATGGATTTATAGAATGGTTGGTTGTTTTCAGATTATCTGGCGGCGTCAGCAACACGAGGGCTATAATGCACCAAAACATTCGTCATTAGACAAGCCAACACATTTACAAACACCCATGCCTTACACGGGACTCGAATCCGCAACCTTGCGGTCTAGAAGCTAGCACGCTAACCACTATACCGTTTGATCGGTGGATTTATAGAATGACAAATTGTGAAATATGATTAGACTATTATTCTTCGAGGTACTTTTTTATTATAGTATAAGTTTATTCCTCACATTTTTAGGCCCATCAGTTACGCCACTGACATTAAACCTAAATAACTCAATTTAAATAAGAGTTACTTTAATTAATCATTTGACTTGGACTACCAACATATTTATTTTTATATTTTCTTTATTTCAAACAAATTTACTGAAACTTAAGAAAAGTATATTATTTTAATTAACAAAGAGAACAGTGTTAAAAAAATTACATGTGCAGTCGTGACAGATAGCAAAAGCTCTCCACTAAAAACCTTGTTGAAAACAGATTGTAATTCAACGTTTTTTAGATAAACAAAAGCTGCAAATTCTGGGTTTGGTTGGCACACTTATGTATATTCTGAGACTTGGCAAATAAATTACCTACTTTAGGCATGCAACGAATTAAGAACTTTTATTTACTTCAACTGACACTAGTGGGCGCCACAAATAATATATTGTGAAGATGCATGTGTGGACGAGAGATTGGGAGGAGAGTGGTTTTGGAGAGACGGAGTTTTAACGGAAGAAACCTCAAAGATATTCAACCTTTTATTTATTTGAGGAAAATGAATATTTTTTGTATTTTCTAGTGTTATCCAACGAATATATTTGAGTGGTGCAATTATTTTTATCTTTATGCTTTCAATTAATCAAAAATCGAGTTTGAAATCAAAGCAAAAGTCATGCAACCAAAAAAGCATTAAAAAAAAGCGCCGTTCTTACGCATAGATTCCGTTGAAAATCGGAAGAGAAACCCAATCTAAAACAGGTTTTAGACTGGTTCATCATCTGCGCGTCGACGTTGCATGCAAAAGTAGCTTTTTCCGCCAAATCGCAAAATGAAAAACTACATTTTTTTTTAACTATCCGAGCTAAAATTTTTGAAAGAATGATATTGTTTTTCATGATTTTTTCTCTATTATTTAAAAAAATAAAACCAAAAAACATGAAAATTCCTCATTATTGTGCTATGTCATCTAAACAGAAGATGAAGATTCATATTGTTGTATGGTGTCACGTTGGAAGAATAAAGGATTGTTGTTCTCTTATAAGGAATTAATGAAGACGTTACAGCATTCAACCATTCAGTGTATGAATATAGTAATGGACATTAAAACCAATATTTGTCTGCAAAAATTATTTCTATGAAAATATGACAGTGACAGCATTCATAAGTACAACTCGTACAAAAAAAACACTATAATTTAGCTACTTTGATTGCATCAAAGCAGAATTCAGCTCACTTCAAATGTAGCATATACATTCGAAGAATAGAAGGATTTTATGCAAAAAAAAACACCAATTAAAATTAACTAATTGAAAATAAGTCCAGATAAACTGCTAACAAAATCAATGTAAAGGCATGTAAAACAAAAAGATACAAAAATTTATCTTTTTTTTTATTATTATTATTTGATCAACCTTTGTTAAATAACTTAGTACATTCAGCTTTTTTTTATTTTTAAAATATTTTTTTTTTATAAGACCCATACATTACAATGATAAAAACTAAAACAAATTACATCTAGAAAAGAAAAAAATTATATACTTGAGAAAAATTCCAAATCCTAGGATTTTATGGTAAAAAATAAAAAGTAGCTGAACTGGCTGTTACTTTTTAATGGATCCGACCCATTTGAAACACTATGATCCAGCATCTGCATTATCACAAAGATTCTACATTTTAAACTCCTATGCAACAATGATAAAAAATTTAGTCAATTTTTATGAAATTTTAACATTTCCCCAATTATTTATAGAATATTAGCTCCCAGACACTTCCCCAATTTCTAAATTATGTGATCACCGACTACCCTACCCTTATTCACAGGAATCAAATGAAACTGTTCACCACATGCATCTCTACCTTGAGTTAAGATGCTACTAGAATTTTTTTTTATCAGACTTTAATTTCATTTACTTATTGATTCTCAGATATTAAGTTTTATTCCATTTTCCAACTTTTTGTGCAACAAATACAAATATTGTTTATACTTAAGAGTATATTTCCAATATGAATGATAGAAGGAACTCAATGTGAAGACCAACTCAATTAAATTCTTCATCATAATACTCTTTATGTAATGCCATTGCCATATCTATATACAATTCATAAATCAAAATTGAGTTTTTAAAGTGTATGTGTTCCTAAGTTCAGCTGTAATTGAATTATAAAAATGAGGAGGAAAAACACCCAAGCAAAATGCTTTTTTCTATTCAAACCAAAATGGTTTGAGCATTTGATGTCTCATCAATAGATAAGGACTTTCAAAATACAGCAAAGACTGATATAGACAGATTGAAATATTCCATTGGAATCAGCCGAACTGGGAATATTATTAAGTGCTTACAGTCAAATACAAGTTTCATAACAATGTCAACTTGTATCTTCATATCATCAACTCAATACTTAAATACAAAATGACCATGTTTTAAAAACATGCAAAATGAGTCAAATTGCAAATATTCATTATATGCTACAAGTGGATAACTGTGGTAAGGTTCCTTTATATTCTACTTGTATTAAAGCCATTAGGCTGTTATACAATTTCAATGCTTTAAAAAAAATTCAAATTAGTTTATCGCAAAACTACGGTTTTGTTGTTATCTAGTTGTAGCATTAGAGTGACGATATACCCTCAATATTTTTTTTTTAATTTTTTTTTTTTGATATTTCTGTTTGAATCACAATGCCACTAATTAAAGTTCAAAAAGGTGGCCTTTCAACAAAACTCCTATGCCTGAAAACCAATTGGTTTGGCAAATTCAAACAAAACAAAAAATCCCTCTGAAGTACAAAACTTACAGCTACAAGATACAGCAATAGGTTTTCAATCTAATAACATAATATTGCAAATTTTAAATTATCCTCTTTATGATACTAAAAAAATTACCAAAAATTGAATCTAGAAAACATCAGATTAAAATCCAGATTTTACTTTGACGTTGTTGCTCAACCAGAGTTAGCAATCTGATTAGTCTAACTGGATATCATACTGAACATTAAGAAAAAAAACTTGCAAATGCAAAAAAATTCTGAATATTTCCCCATCAGTATTGAGAAAACTGTTGCCAATAAATAACAATATTCTCTTCGAGTTAAATTTTGAAATACTTAAAATTACTTTTAGATACTTGGATTTCCACCTTTAGCCAAAAAATTTCTTGTTACATTTATAAGTGTAACTATTTTATTTTTTTTAATAATGTATTGAATGAGACACTTAGTAATGCTTAAGATTTTATTCTACATTTAATCAGATTTCAACGTACAGGATCAAAGTTAAAAAAAAAGTAACACGAAATTGCACAGATGACATAAGAATGCAAATATTTTAACCTAAAAATCTAAATAGAAACAATATTGAGAAATGAAGTTTACATACAAATATAAAGTGCAAATTTTATATAGCACAACATTTTTACATGAAAGGTGATAAAATATACTCTCAAGATTTGCCATGCACAAATCGCACAATCTCTCAGCCTCAAACTCTTAATGTTCCAAAAAGTTGAATAGATTTCAATTGAAGCCAAAAATTAAAACTTGCAGTAAAATCTGACACTGATAAATATTGTTTTTGCACATCATAAAAATTACAAATATACCAATAACAAGAACAAAACTATCAATAAAATTTTATGTACATACAGGCACATAGCTGATAATTTTCACTAAAACATTTATCATTCATTTTGTTAAGCATCATTAAAATGGCATGCTCCCATAGCAAAAACTCAAAGCACAAAATCTAGACAGTAATTTAAAATGTATCATTAAAAAAAGAATTTTAAAATTTACTTCCAAAATGCTGAAAGCAAACCTAAAATCGAGTCATGGAAAATTTTAACATAGCTGCCTCTACAATTCTGCACTTTCCCAGAGAGAACATTGATTTACAAACAATGCATAATATTTTAAAGTGTCATGGAGAAGAAACCACGGTAACAAAAATTTTAACTAATTTCTCATTAGTAATATAAACTTTAAATATTTAATTTTAAAAAACACTTTTGATCTTCCTTTATAAAGAGATCACTTTCTTCCTTCCATAGAGCAAAACATTAATACACCCACATTAAACTTCACAGAGCAGCATAATGGAAGAAGTAGGGCTGAAGTGTGACTATAGTTCCTTGGGTATGAACAGCCTACAAAGTCTACAACTTTCTCAATAGCCCATAATTGATAAACATGATGCAGGCAATTCAAAATCAGTCACATCCAGCACCAAGCCAAAATGTAAATAATGTTGGCAGTTACAGGTAATTAACCTACACAAAGAAAATAAAAAAAGTATTAACAAACTAATAAATCAATATAAAAAAGTCTAGTACAAACAGTGATAATATAAACTTTTAATGCATAGCATGAATTCTAATTATTTGCCAATCAATAAGGACATGTTTTTTTAGGGTGGGAAGGAAAGAGCGAACTTGTGTTATTTCTTTGTTTATATCTTTTTGTAACTATATGCTTTATTAATGAACCATATTAAAAAAAATTAAATATACCAATGTTGATCAACAGTCATAAATTACATTATTCTATATCTTCTAAGTGATAAATTACATTATTTTATACATCTGATAACAGTTATACAGTTTCAAATTTACACCTTTTACCAACCGAGTTTATGCTAAACCAGTAAACTGTAATCTGTCCTTGTTAAGTTTTCTGTCTATAACCTAAACTACAATGAGAATTTAAGAGGGAAAAAGCACACAAAATTTACTTACACATCTTAGTAAAAGTTGCTACATTATGATGCTACCTTTTCTTTTTCTTCCTTTTCCTTCTTGTGTTTCTTTTTCTTCAAAAATGATGGGGTACGAAGGCCCTTCTTTTTCTTCTTGTCCTTTTTAGGAGATTCGTCACCAACTTCTTTAACAGGCGAGCTCTACAAGAACATTAATAAAACAGACATAAGCAATTCCCTTCAATCATCAATAGAAATGGGTCATAAATATATTTAAAAAAAATAATTATTTGACATTGTTAATCTGCTTGAGTTTCAAATCCTTTGCTGAAATCTTACTCCAAGGTACCAAAACTTAAGATAAGTATGATAAGCAGGTCCTACATCTTAATTGACCCATGATAGAGTTTTGAGTTTGAAAATTATCGGCTAAAAATTAGGCTTTTGTATAATTGGCCTTGGCATCCAATGAAAGATTAATCTATGTGCCAAAGGTATACTGAGTACATAACTCTTGCAGATATAAACGTAATTTTATACTATAAAATAAGGTACAAACCATTTGTCATTTTCCAAACCCCAAAACAAAAGTAGTTGTGATGAATAATAATTAAAACTTATATTTTATAACAAACCATTATACATTTCATTTATTTTACATACTCATAACATAAATATGAACATGAAGTACAATAAAAATTGCCCACCTCTTTACTGCTTCTAGATGCTTGTGACACTTCTCCACTTTCAGACCTTAATTTTTCTTCTCCATTAAGAGTTACATCTGCAGCTAAAAGTTTGAAAATTAGTCTCAATCAAATACAAAGCATGTTAGGCACGTTTTGGAATAATTGTGTTTAAAAAATGCAATGTATATCGAGAAAAATATGCAATCTAAAATAATTAAATATTCTAAAGCCATATGTAACATCAAGTACATTATCAATTAATTTAAACTAGACAAATAAAGCTACCTTTCAAAACAAGCTGCGATACCATTCTTGGGAAAGAAAAATAAATTTCAAATGACAAAACTGATAAAAAACAATTTTAAAACAATTTATAACCTATAGAAAAGTGTATAGTTGTCTAAATTTAAAAATAGATGCATCTAACTTTTACTAACACAATATATTCCTAAATATCCGACCAGGGACTACCAATCCTTCATACTATCTTACATAGTTTAAATTGTTAATCCTAAATTACTGTTTTACATTAATGTTTTGTATAGTATTCATACTATTCAGGATGCATGATTTTTAGTTGTGAGATATCAAGCAAGGCATAACATTTCTTAAAATATATACCATATTTTTATTCTTAAGACTACCTTGTCATTTGATAAATTATAACAAGGTACAGATTAGTACAAGAATCATTTATAAGGTGACGGCCTGTACCAAAAGGCCATAAAATACAAGTAGGTTTCGATTTAAAAAGTATTTATAATAGTATAGAAGTGTAGGATGCAAGCTATATATATATATATTTGAAGAATTGTCACCTAAACACTAGAACAGGGCTGGTGAAAATCGCCCCTTTTTTACCTTTGGCATTAGTTTAATGAATGTCAAGAGGCGAGAAAATACACAGAAATCTTAAGAGTTGGATTTGTAAGGGGTTGGAAAAACTCTCCTTAATGACGAAAGCTACCCCTCCCCTAACAAATCGGGGGGAGACAATTAGTATGAACCTCAAGATTTCAGTCCCCCTTCCAACATTCAAATTATCACTATTCGCCAGCCCCATTGCAGTGTCTCCGCTCTTGCAGGTAAGAAATTAAATCTTTTATGTAACTGGAGTTGAGAATGAGAGAATGTAGCAATAGTAATTTAATAACAATTCCAAAAATATTTTCTGGAAGGTGCAATTAAAAAAAAATACACCAAAACTATGAGGAGAATAGTAAGCTGCAATTTGAAAAAAATTTCATTTATCATGGACAGCTAATACAATTCTTATTTCAAAATTTAAACTTTATACTACATTTGTAAAAACTTAAGTTAAAATTATAAATTAACATTTAAAATTACTACTTAAACTGTTAAATCAATTCTAAAACGGATTGACAAGAATGGTGGTGCTGTGAACATGAAGTGTGATTCATAAAGTTTCTAACAAGATTAAAAAATGTAAATACACCATAGCTCAAGTACACTACGTTTTCAATTTACATTAAGTGTAATTTATGGTTTTACAATTAAATATCAATGATTAGCAATTAAAAATAAATTACCGTCAATAAAAGACAAAATTTCAACTCTTGGAACATTAATCATTACCTCAATGTTTATTAAAGGTTTTTTGTTTATATTTTCACATAATTTTAAGGATAGAAGAAATGCTATGCTTTGGTAACAAATTGTAGATTTCTCAAAGCCTTTATTTGCTTAAAATACTAATTTTCAAAGATTAACAATGCAAGAAGCTGAAGATAAAGCTATAGAATAGGAAAAGATTTTGCGATAAAGCATGAGCGCAGACGACACAGATTACCTTATATCGACACTTAAATTGCAAAAAATAAAAACTGTTACGAGTTGACTAGTTAACAAAATAAAATTGGATGGCTACTAATCATTTTTTACCAGCATCACTATTAAAACGTTTTAAACCAAGTTCTCCCGAGTGTTCTGCAAGCTGGACAGACAAGCATACTATTCATACAGTTTTTACATGGGAACTAGAAGACCTTTGATTATAATCTTAAGTTTACACTTAAAGGAAAAAGAAAATTGCCGATAACGAGCCAATACAAAAAAACAACTAGAAGATCAAATGAACTTAAATGCCAATAAGCATACACTTCAGATTATAAACCTTAACAGGCAACGAAAAACTTTATTTTAACATTATCAAAATTTTGGCCTTAAAAACAACCATCCATATTTAACTTCAAAATGGATGCATTTTAAATCAACATTCTTTTAATTACCACCAGAAAGCCAAAAGCTTAAACTACCAATGTTCTTGGTTAATTTATGGTTATGTTTTACAATATATCCAGATAAAACTTTGCTCATTCTAATTGTCAATACAATTTCTTCTTGTGAATCTATTACCCAAGCAATCCATCTAATATGCAACTACTTCTATACTACAGAAACATAGCTTCGTTTCAATGCTAATAACAAGTATACAAAAATAAGGCTAATTTATTACAAGTTAATTAAAATCATTACACATATAGCTAAGATAAGAAATTTAATGTCCCAGAACTGTAAAGAATATAATATACCTATGCATATATAATTTGACCCTCTTTTATAATGAGAAGATAAAAAATGAGATTGCTTACAGTAAAATACAAAACTTGACAGACCACTTAAGCACAGCTTGTTTTCACATGGTAAATTGTACGTAGTATTTGAAAAAACGTTAATAAATTGTAAAAAAATTTACCACAGAATGAACTTAATGACTTTAACCCTCAAATATCATGGAAATTTAGATGAAATAAACAGCAATTTTTGAAATTGTCAGTGTCAAAAAGTTCTTTATATTATAGAATTGAAGCATTCAAGATTTTATGGATTTAATAGTATTTATATGCATATACATGTAGTTATCAAAATAGTAAACATTTTGAAAGTAATGCTTCATATTGATAAAAATAAATGCAAGCATTTTGGCAGAATACAATTCCCAAGCTACTTTTAAAAGAAGTTAATGGACACCTACAGTAATGACACAAGCATGTATGTTGGTCAAATGATCAATGGAAACATTTGATCAGCCCAGACAAATAAAATTGTTCCAAGGAACTGGAAATGCACGCCTATCTATAGAACTTCAGAACACAAAATTGTTTCAAGCCAATTTTCTAACATAGAGGATAGGATGCTTTAAAAGGAAATTTGCCAACTGTTACACTTATAAAGTTGTTACTTGAGAAACATCAAATATCTTAACTATCATGCAAAGCATTCTGAATATCAAACCCTACTTCTGTCTCTGTCGAAAAGAGTTGCATGCTTATTAGATTATAGCTTGGTATTTGCATTATCTTGTTAACCACCTGTTCTTAAAAAAAGGCATCAAATACTTTGCAATAACTCATTCTGCAAGTCTTAAATTTTAAGTTTAAGAAATACGCATTAATGAAACAAATTACAAAACTAGGATGTACACGAAATCAATAAACACATATAAGTTTTGAGATGTGAAATTTATAGTCTTGAATAGCTATGTTTCAAAGGATTTTTTTTATATTCTATTAAAAAGCAAATGTGCACTTTTTCCAAAACTTACTAGTCTTAGATTTGGGTTTTCGTTCTGACAATGTACGCCTTTGGAAGCTCTTTTCACGTATTTCTTCAGCAGCTACAAAGTGGCATGCACATGCATCAAGTTACATCATGCAAAACAGATGTGAAATAAGCATTGGTAGAATAAAAGAAACAAACACAAGCATGCTTTCAATAAAGTAATAGAATTACTTCAAGACGAGAAAAATAGCTAGTGATTTTTGTAAAAAAATTATAGTAAAGCTGCTCAATAGATGGCAAAAATACATATACTATAATCAATGCCATTATTATCTAGGCAACCACATTATTAGGTATAACCTTTAAGCATGTAGCATCTTTTTATACAGAATATAAAAAGACTTTCTTTACACGAATTTGACAAAATGCTACAAACATTATAAAGGAATTTAATACTAAGTAGACACTTGACAATTCATACATAGGTCTACAGCGAAAAATACTTTTTGGCATACTTTAAAAATATTCCAATGGACTAAGATCAAGGTAGTGGGTAGGCTACTGCATCAAAGAAAAGTTATTCAAAATTTTATAAGTAAGAAATTGGCCTAAATTGCAATTTAAAAATTATGGCTTTTGGCAAACAATTGTTTGCTTTTTGTGCATGTGTGAGTAACCTTTTAGCTAATGACATACATGTCTAATTATATCCAATATTGCTGTATCCAATTAGGTTAAAAAAATTCTTTAAAACAGAGTTTGGCATTTTGAGGAATAATCATTAAATTTATTAGCTATTCAACTAATTAATATTATACATGGTTCATACAGCGTTTAAAGTCCTCAGAACTTTGCAGCGCCAAAGAATCATTATCACATAAATTCAAAACATTGCATTATAAAAATTGATAAACATTAACATTTAATGGAAATTTATTTATACCTTCTACAATTTTTTTTTTGCCTTTTCAGAACTTTTTCCTTAAATTATCAACTTTGCTACTCACAACATACTTTCACTTTTTATTTGTATTGCACTACCACTTATTCAGGGTGGCTACAAAATATAACAAAAGAAGTTTCCTGATAATTTTCCGATTTCCATGACAGATTTCTAAAAAATTCCCTGATTTTACGGAAAACTTTTTTTTCAAATTTCCCCAACTTTTCCAGAAGTGTAGATATCCTGATCAAATGGAACATGTATGCTAAAGGGATAATGTGCCAATTTTTAAAAAATAATTTTAGCGGTAATGTAAAGTTTAAATTATTCCGAAACATTAAATTTGCAATGATTACCACTACTATTCTATGGGTAAATGGCGCCAAAAGGTGGATGAACAGGGAAACATACCTTCAGAACAAAGAAAATTTCCCTGATTTTCGTGAAATTTAAAAAAATTCCCCGACATTTCCCCGATTCTTTCCAGAATCGGGAAGCTCCCGGACATTTCCCAGATTTTCCCGATTCTGTGGCCACTGTTATTTATATTTTAATTGTGTTGACGAAGCAGACTTTCGCAGATTGCTTATTTCTGTCATAGGCACGTGGTTATATATCATAGCCCAATCATAAATATACACGATTCAACAGGTTTTAAAAAGTAAAAATTGGGTAGCTTTTAAAAAAAAATTTAAGAACCTTTGGAAAATTTTTAAGCAACTCTTATAATTTTGTAAAGACAAAACCTCCACGGGTTTCTTGCACATTTATTCAAAATGTTACATTATAAAAATTGACAAATAAGCAATTTAAATAGTTTTATTTATACTTTTGACAGCATTTATATATATATATTCTTGTGAATTGTTTGCAGTTTGGTGATACAATGAATGATTTTTGGCGAGACAAAAAATATTTCTCTGAAATAGGGATAAAGTGGATTCTATAAACAATGAAAAGGTTAAAATGTATTTTCACTAAGCGTAAGATTGTACTAATAAGGGTTTGCTAAACATTGAATCCTTTAGAGAATTGTAGACAAGTCTCTGCAATGAAGGCCCACACAGCTAGTCACTAAAGTTTGAAGCAAAATGAAGATTTGCCAAGCATGATTGCCTGTTTAAATTTTAAATTTTATTTGCTTGAAAATATCACATTAAGCTGCACAAATTTAAAAGATTTTAGATTAGAAAAACTAGCAATTCAGAACTTTTGCTTTAGCAATCAAGAAATATGCAGAGCAAACTGATGCTTATTATATGGCAAGATAAATTGGCGGCAAAATTTTTGATACCCGATTGAAATCTAAAAGTAGTGCAGGCTTGAAAAAGCTAAAACTGCGATAAAATCTGAATTATTCATCTTCAAAATCTAAACAATCATGTGGCAAAAAAAGCAATTAGTTTACTAAATTTAGCCATTAAATGGCTGCAAAACTTCCAATTAAAAAACATTTCATTCAATTTGTAATTTTTTTCGTCTCCAATGTTTTTCTATACATTGGAACTCCAGAGTCTATAAATTCAGAAAAACAATTTAAAGAATTTTCCAAATCGGAGTAGTCAAGGCAAACTAGCAATTCTCTAAACAGCTTACCAGTAATACTTTTAAACTGATAATCCAATACTGATCTAAAACCTTATCAAAACTAATAGAAGGGAAAGAAACTGCTGTGAACCCAAAATTTTTAAAGAAAAGGTCATAAATCGGTCAAAGATTGAAAATGGGGAACATGCAGTTCTGCAGTTGAAATACCTTGTAAATGAAAAATTACTGTGAAAAAATCCGCAGATATTTACTCAAAATTCAGGTGGAGAATGTCGATGTTAACATTATAAAAAAGTTACTAATTAGCAAAACTAAAAATTGATTAGTTGAGATCATACTAGTTTTAGTGGCAGCAAATATATGTTCTTAAAGACTTTTAAGGACCGTGTGAACCCTTATACAATTCATAAAAGAAAAGTTAAAATATTCTCAAAGCTACACTTTATTTGTATAGAAAGCTTTATAGTCAGACTTAAAATGCATACTTTATAGACAAATCTGTACTAAAAAAGGGATTAATAAGCATCCCTATTAGGCTGATTTAGGGTAATCCATATAGATGTTTGCTACATTCATTTTTAGTACACCCTTCAAATTTAATGCTTCAAAACCCCAAGAGTGCTAGGATGTCTAATATGTCTTCCACCTTTCCTTCTTCCACCTTTATAGGCTATATTCCAAATTATGTTAAAACCTTTATATTACTCATTATTAACGATATTTTAAGTCAAATTAACAAGACGTTGCAGGAAACAAATATTTGCATGCAAAAGATTGTACCTAATAAAGTGGCAATTTGTTTATAATTAAATCACTAACTAGCCAAAGAAAGATAGCTAATATTATTTTAAGTTTATTTTTAATCCAATTATAGGATGGCTGAATACAATTTTAAATAGAGAGCTAATAAATCTGATTGTAATTAAGAGGTAAACCAACTAAAATGTTATTAAAATAATTGGAAGTAACAGCAGACTTTCCGAAATAAAGTCTTAAGAAATTAGAAAACAGGTGGATTACCTTCAACACTCATTCTGGCAGAAAGAGATCTCTGAACGGAAGCCCCTGATTTGCTAACTACAGGCAAATAAGTAAAGATATTTTGACATGCAAATAACAAAGTAGCATGCAATAAAAATACAAAAATGCTAAAGCTTTTATGATAAAGTTTCTGTCATAACTATCTAGTAGATACAAATGTACAACACATTTACAATAAAATTACTTTAGATCTTTCAAGTCAAAAAATTTTCCACACAAAAGACAAACTGAAGAAATACAAAATCATTAAACACAACCTACAAATTTTGTCTTTGTAAGAACTTTGAATACATTCATCTTTCAAATTAAAATTTGTCTGAGTCATTTTTTTAGTGTTCAATGATTTTACTTTCTATGATGAACCCCTAATTAAATTATTATTCTGTTATATCACTGCACTTAAAACTAGTACTAGAAAAGAAACTATAGAACAAGTCTTTCTTAATTCATTTCTTTAAAAAATACCTTCTTCATCAGAACATGGCGAAACTGGCGATTGTGGAGGAGTACTTAAATCCTGAATATGAGAACTGACAGGTTTATCAGCCACAGGCATTGGTTCAAGGAGCAATGGCTTTAGATGTTCTGGGATATCATCTTCAACTAGGACAAAATACAAAAAAAAATTAAGAAAACACCTTAAGGTACTTTTTTTTAGAAAAACAAAAATGATCAAATTGTGAAAAATTCATAAAGAACAATACAAGTGGTAGTCTTCATTTCTTTGCTCCTAACAAAAGGAAGTACAAGAGAAGCCAACTTTGTTATAGCTTACACTTCTCAAGAATGAAAAATTCAAGCCGATAATACAGATATAAAACCTAGTAACACCATGCATAAGGTCCATAATGCAAATCCTATGGTAGTAAATTGTGTGACTTTGAAATACTTTAAGACAAACTTCTGGTATCCGAACAAAGCTGAAATTTTACACTAAAGAGTTTTTATGTTTTAATTTCAGCATGCACAGCCAAAGTGTTAAAATTTTTCAGACTTCTTCAAAATAGCCCCACGGACTGGAACTTGGTGCTGTTCTCATGACCTGCCCAGGAGTCAAAACCCGTGTTTTGAACTAGAAACTTTTTTTTTAAAGACTCCTTTCTTGCTTTTTCCTGTTTAATCACCAATGGGTTTTTTCTTTTTTTTTTAACCCGTGTGTGTACTTTTTCTGAACTGGCTTTTAGCAATTGAACTCCTCAGAGTTACTTTAGCAATTTTATTTTCAAAACAAAAAAAAATTGATGTTAAAATTAATGATCCCAAAAAGTTTTTCAGTTAATGTGCATGTTTCTAGAGAAGGGGAATAAAATGCAAAAATATCTGCTAATGATTAAAGGCATTGTTAATTAACAGAGGAAACATCCTTAATTTAAACTGTGTTTACGTAAAAACTAAGCTTCGAGGTTCAGCAAAGTTAGGATTACAATTTTCCAAAAAGCATTAAGGTTCGCACAGACAACAAGCCTGTAGAATGCACCAGCAAAAAAAATTTTGAACTCTGTCCAGATGGATGTTTTTTATTGGGTGAGAAAATGAGTTTTTCAGTTAATGTATATGTTCCTTGAAGGTGGGACTAAAATACAAAAATATCTGCTAAAGTAAATTAACGAGGAAAACGTTCAAAACTGAAAGTGTGCGATTGCATAGAAATGGACCTTCTTGGGGTTTGCTAAATGTTATGGAGCAGACGACTGGAAGATTACGAAGCAAACCAAAGGCAGCAACCATGAGCTAATCACAGAAATTGTTATTAATCTGAAGCAGTTCCACTTTTTGTCAGTTACAGTCAAGCTAGGTTGGTTGTATTCAGATTACCTGGCGCCGTCAGCAACACGAGGGCTATAATGCGCCGAAACATTCACAGTCAAGCTAGGAAATTGCCACGAAGGTAGCATCACCCCCTATGGAGATCATGCAACGAATGAGAGCTTACAAGCAGGGTGCGAAACCCCCTAGTGTAACAAAAGGTTTCAGCTAACATGAATACCAACAAATGATAAAAAACATACCTGCTTCACCACGTTGTTTCTTTTCAATAAATTTCTTGTACTCTTCTAAATCAGTGTCTGATATGTTGTCAAATGGATTTTTTGCATATGCAGTTTTATAAACCATGGCATTATGTTGAAATTCTCTTTGTATAATACCTTTTGAAGCGGCACCCACTAAAACAACCTGATCACCATTAGCGCTCAATTGAGCATCCTAAAATACAAAAAGCACATGTAACACATGCATAATATTACAGTCAAACGTCCAAAATCTGGACGTCCAATCATCAGAATGGGACACTAAAGGACATTTTTTATTCTTTTTTTAAAAAAAAGGAAACATTTGCAGTGCAGCTTAAAAAAATTGCAGTATAGCTAAAAAAAAATTTAGCAAATTTGTTCTTCAACCGATATGTTGGAAAGGGAACCGTAAGTAGATGTTGGGTGAAGAGGGAACCGAGAATATCTTGACAAAATCAAGGATCTTAAAATCAGTTTTACTGGTTCCTAGAAGAGTGGCTACAGACGGGATTTTTAGGCTATAGGACAGTTCCCAACTAGCTTTGGCGACTTAGATATTGAATATTTATTGGTACTTATTCAGATGCAAGAAATTGTTTCCGATTCTGGAGGTGAATCTTCAAAAGGAAATCATTAAACAGTGGTGAAAACCAGCCACATTTCATAAAGACATTTAATATCAAATTGGCAGTGTGAAGCATTGCTAAGCCATGGATGGACATTCTTATGAGCAATTTAAAGAATATCTGGCATAGTTTATGGCCGACGACTATTTTCAGACACTCAAGACGCCAATTTTGAAGCTTTCCGTAATTTAAAAGCAAAGTAGAAATACACTAATTAATGAAGCTTAAAGAGGCACAACGAACGAATATATTTCAGAAGTATTCAATTGTAACAATAGAACATCAACCGAAAGAAACTAAGTTACATTATACAATTTCATACCTGCATTTTTTTTATTTCTTCCCATGTCACACCTTCTAAAATGGAAGATTGGGGACCAGCAGTAATTTTGGAATGCATTCGATTTGCTTTCATCTAAAACAAAAATTTTAAGCACTCTTTATTCAAAAAATTTAATACACTCAAAGTTAAGACATTCAATACTAATTAATACCTTTATTATCATAGGTTTCAATTTATAAAAAAAATTCCTATGGTCTGTAAACATAAAAAAGTGAAAAGAACAAAATGAATCTTGTGCAAAACTTTCAGCATTTTTGTAATCTATATGCTGTTTATATACAACAGATAAAAAAATAATACTTTCGTTAAGCTAAATTCAATTATCGAAGTACCATATACAGGGTATGCAAGCTAAAAGTATTCAATATGTGCACTTTTTGTACCAAGTATAAGATTAGTATTGAATGTCTTAACAGTAATACAGTTCTCCCCAAGTGACTTGTAGCATGTCAGGAGTAATTAGACAAATTGCTTGAATGATACATTTCAACTCTCGCACAAAGATCTAATGAATCAATTTTTTTATACACAGCGGATATAATTAATCCAAGCAAGAAAATTCTAATGGAGTCAAATCCAGAGACCTAGGCAGCCAGGCAATTGGACACCCTTTTCCAATCTAACTTCCAAGAAATATCATTAAAAACTTGTTAACACCTTCGTGATAGTATTATGGAGTGCCATTCTGTTGGAATGGGAAAACCCAGTGGAATTTGTGGAACAACAAAGTTTTCCAGTATACCAAGATAAGTGCACTCTATGAATAAAATTACCTAATGATGAAATTTATGTGCATTCCCATCCACACACTGACTCCAAGTGAATCCCTTTCTTGTTCAAATAATTGGCGAATTTTTTTATTTCCCCAAATACAGCAATTATGTGTATATTTTCTACACGTGTAAAAGCAGGATATTTCACTAAAAATCTTATGTCATAGAATATTTGAAATCCCTACTGCGATTTATCATTTCGGGGGTGAATTTCCCTCTTCTTAATGATCAGTTGGCTTAAAGAGTTAAAAAAGTTTAAGCTTTTATATACACAAAGGCAGTCATTTATGAATGATATCATGAACCGTGGAATGAGAGATCTGTAGTTTGTTACAGAATTGCCTAATAGACCACTTACCAAATGAATCATGCACACAATCAACAGTATCCTCCATCGCAAAAACTTCAGGATGCTTACCAGTTTGAGATGCATCTCCCTTAAAGTTCTACCACATTGGTAGATGGATTTTTATGTCAAAGGATCGACATTCCATTCTGTTTGCACACATCGCTAAACACGCTGCCAATTTAAATTCAGTTAACCATAGAACGCACCTCACTTTTTACTGTAGCGTCTACATCTTTAGTAATGAAACCCGTGGAACAGGTTCATCCTTGTGCCAATTGCTAACTACTGTAAGCATGGGCGCCTGAATGGTCAAGAAAATATCAGAGGGGTTCTCAACACCCAAAGAAGCAGTCTACTATACTCTAACGGGTAGTTCCATAACAATAAGCTGCAACTTTGATACTTTTAAACTGGTATTAAATCGAAAGTGAAATAACAATGGAACACAAAATGATTTTATAAGAAAAACACATTCGATAATTATCAAAATTTTAGCCATTGTAAGCCATCTCAGTGATTTTACTAGTTCAATTAAATATAAAAAGTTGTTTTTCCTACATGTCCTCAAGTGCAATTACCCTTATCAAATAATGTCAAAAGATTTTTTTGTTGCAACCCTTAGGTACATCTGCATTAACTGACAATCTCCAATTAAGATGCAATCTTTCTACAATCATTACACAATGCATATCTTTCAGAACACAGGTAACTAAACTTAATTCTGTAATTATTTTCTTATTATATGAAGAAGAAAAACTATTAGACATACCTCTTTCTGTTTCTTTTTAAACTCATTTGGGTCTCCAGTTTTAGGTACAAATTGATGAGGGCTCTCAATTTTCACTAAAGTGCTATGAGAAGGTGACCCTTCTTGGACCCACTGATAAAAAATAAATAGCTAATATAAAAAGTATCAAGTAAAAAACAATGTTGTCAAAAAACACGACCACCTTTGTTAGTAAAAAAGCAAAGCAGACATGCAGCAATTGTTAGGGCAATGGTACCATTTCAAAGTTATTTAATAAAAAAATTGAAATGCTTATCAAGATGCACACGCAAGATATCAAACATTCATAAAACAGACACCCTAGTCCACAAGTTACTTTTATACAATTCTCTAATAAATCATAATTTAATACAATCTTCAAATTAAGTACAATCAAGTAGAGAATATTTTTTTCAACAAGATGGATGACATTTACACAAGAAAAGGCTTGCACAGTACAAACCAACATTTATCTCAAAATAAAATAATCTGTTTCAAATGCATTTAACCAGAAGCATAATTTATAAATACTATGATTCATTTATTAAAATATTTTGCCTGTAGTGCCAAAAATAAAAAATGTATAAATTTGTATTTCAAATATTTAATAAAACAAATACATGCCAAAATAAAATCCATTTGTAGAGTAAATATATTTTTTTTAAGTTTGAACTGGTGAAAACCCAGCAACACTCACAAATGTTACGGCTTAAGTCCGAAATCGGCTGGCTAATCCGTATATCGACCAACAACCAGAAATAATTATGAAAATAGATTTTTCAACTTTGGCTACCCAAATTTCAATCTTTTCTTCTTTTTGAGATACCAGTCAACAGAAAATTATTCCTTTTTGCTCATCCTTCAACTCTTGAATTAACTCAATAAAAGTAAGGTAATGCTGCTAAAGGTAAAAGTAAATCCTACTCAGGGTTCCCACTCAAATCACAGAATGAAAATCAATAACTTTTAAGGACCTAAATAATGTTTTTAAGAACCTTTGAAAATTTGTTTGCTGACATCCTTTTTAATAAAGTATATTCTACCAAAAAAGTAACAAGTTGGTGGATGCGTAATACAAATATGTCTGAGAATTCCAATACGGAGCAGATAAGTGGCGGTCACGCAGAGATAGCAAGTCTGAGTTCTATTTTTATATCTTTTGCAGTTGGGCTCACAACCTCCAAAAAAATTAAAGATTTTTAAGGACCTCCAAGCATTTTCCATGACTTTTCAAGGCCTTGAACACAAGTTAAAATTATTAAGCACTTTTAATGACCATGGGAACCCTGCTACTTCAGTGGCTTTAGAGTCATTTATCACTAATAAAATAGCTGGTACCTTCTTTCACTATCATTTCAGCCACCTCACTTTAAAAATCAATTGTTAAATCACTTGTAGAAAAACTTAGGAAAAGTAGAAGACAGACAAGTGCTACGCTGACTAAAAGAAGAAAAAAAATTAATCTTATTTTGAAAATAACTTAAAATTAAAAATATTTTCCATTGTTTTTCAAGAATCTCAAAACAGTCAAGAAAGTGGTTTTCGATGTATGAATAAATGAAAAACCATAAACAGGCTATATATATGGATAAAGTTGCAAAAGATTATCTAGTCTGAAAAGCAGAGGCAAACAAATATTAAATATGGCACCTCTTGTTACCATGTGCATGCCTAATACCAGAAGTGAGAAAAGCATCCACTGAACAGTACCCAATAGACTATCTTAGATCAGCAAGTCAAACATTGGCCAGGGAACTGTAGCAATTTCGCGTATTAGCCAGCCAAACTAGAAAACAGTTATTTCTTTTCTAATCATTTCGGACTTTAGCCCATCAACATAGGCTGATTTCAGGCTTTGGCTGCGGCATACAAATTAAATTTGGTAATACAACATTCAAAGCAGCAGTGTGAATTAATTGCATAGCAGCTTTTTGTTATGGTTGATTTGGATAAAAATCTTACAGAATCATTGTCACCACTATCTGGTTTTTCGACCCACTGTTGGAAAAAAAGAACATTTTAGAAGGCCAAGAAAATCTCAAAAATAAAATAACAAATAAAAAAACAAGCATACTGTAACACCTGATACTATGCCTATGTACAATTTTATATAATCAATATCTGCACTTTAGATTAAACATTTTTCATAAGACAAACATAAAATACTCTTATATTAACTAAAAATAAATTTATATATTTTAAACAAGCTAGACTTGGAAAAGCATATTTTACTAACCGGGATATTTATCAGAGAGAAATACAAGTAAAATAAATGCCTAAAGAAACAGAAACCCAGCAAATATTTCTCCTGTATATCCAAATAATGCATTTCAGATAAATTTCCTCGATTTCAAACATTGCGTCATCCAGATATTATTCTGAAAACTAAAATCCCCCCAAAAAAACTTTTGAAAAGTAGAAAAACCGCCAACCTCAAAAACACAAAAAACTTTCTAGCAAGAAAAAAAAGCATACACATAATCAAAATTTGCAGCTACAAACACAGTGATATAAAAAAAGGCCAACCTCTGATTACAGCTCTTGGTTGTGACTCACTTAACAATGTACGTTTACTTAGTTTATTTTTAAAATTTAAGTTCCGCTCCCATAAAAATTTACGCTGCTTGAGGTTGGTGCCCGTCGTCGGAATTTTGACAATGTTTGCATCTAAACTAATTCATGGACGAATATTGGAGGAGGTATGATTTTATTTGGATGAGTAGGAAATTTCAATGTAGTGTAAATTTTCCAGTTCACGTAAATGTAATTTTCGAAATGGTATAGAGAAATTGTGCTGAAAAGCTCGTATTGGAATCTCTATGAAGGATTTTTAAATTGTAGAAAACAGATGTGTTTGTGGTAAGCTTTTGTTTGATTCATACATACATTTCAGAAAGTTTTTACTGTGTGGTGAATTGCAAAGTTTAGTGATTAAGACGGGCGCCAACCTCAAGCAGCGTAAATTTTTATGGGAGCGGAACTTAAATTTTAAAAATAAACTAAGTAAACATACATTGTTAAGCGAGTCACAACCAAGAGCTGTAATCAGAGGTTGGCCTTTTATTATATCACTGTGTTTGTAGCTGCAAATTTTGATTATGTGTATGCTTTTTTTTCTTGCTAGAAAGTTTTGTGTTTTTGAGGTTGGCGGTTTTTCTACTTTTCAAAAGTTTTTTGGGGGGGATATCAGAGCTTTTTTGGGGGGGATATCAGAGCTTTAAGACAGTGGTAACATCTTTTTTTTTCTTTCTTTTTTTTCTCCCTTCCCCCCCTTTTTTTTCCATTTCATCATTTTTTTTTCTCTGTCCTTGATTTATGATGTACTTTTCAAGTTCTTCACTGCATCGTAGCATTTGGCGAAATGATGCAGCCAAACTTAACTTTGCGATAAACTTAAGTGATTTGATTGATATAGGGTTTTCGAGGATATATTGTGCATGATACTGGTTAATTTCAATAACAAAGTATCATATTTATTAATGTTGCATAGTTGTGGATTATATTTCCACTTCTTGTTAGGTATACCGCCCTCAACGGCAGATTCAAATAAGTTCTAGCATTTTCCGTCTACGCTTACTTGTATCGAGAATATGCAATCAGCGAAATCCCTGTAGGTCGACTCAGCGAAAAACGGTTCAGTGCTAGAAGTGTGCAAAGATACGCCAGTCAAAGACTTATACTTATCTTCCACATTAGTGCACATTGCAGATTTTGTGAGCAGTATCTTAAATTTAGACCTAATCAAATGCAAGTTGGATCGCAATGTTTTACATGTTCTTTACGAGACGCTATCGCCCATTTAATTAGCTTATCTACAGTCAATTGTGCATTTTGTAAGTCAAGTTTATCCGTTATCTATTAATTTTGTGCGAAAGGCGCCTTAAACTTTTCAGTCTCTATAATGTATGACAAGTTTTTTTGGTCGACTATCTCACAAGAAGCTGAACAAGAAACTTCTGTAGGAACATAAGTATCATTTAAGTTCAAAGAACTTTCAAAATTAGAAACAGCGGAATCCTGTGTAATGTCGATTCCCTTTCGTTTTGTAATTGAAGCAACACCTTCAAACAGACGCCTTTTGATAGTTACTTTTTCTTCTATGCAATTGGCAATTGATTCGGAAGCTTTCCTTGTTGTGTAAATCTGACGTTTTTTTTAGCTTATTTTGCTGCGCTTTTGAAGGCATATTAAGATAATTTGATGAAACAAAATCAAGTTGTAATGAACTCTTACCTAGCATAATAGTTTTAAAACACTTTTCAAGAAGCAGTTCGTTCAGTTACAGTGAAAACCAGAGTTACACCCAATTAGTAAATCTTATACTCTAGTAAAATCAAAAATACATTGTGAAAACACATATATCATCAATTAGAAACTGAATGAATATTATTGTCACGTACTTTGATAATTATTAAGTTTAAAGAAAATCTTTTTCCAATTCCAACCAAGAACCAATCGCAATGTGAATAACAAAATATTTTTCCAATTCCAACCAAAAACCAATCGCAATGAGTGTTTCACTTAGTCCGGTTCTAATGTATTGACTGTGACGTCATCTTTTATTATACTACGAATTTATTCCAGTATCTGGCAACTAAATATGATTATTTATATTCATTTATTTTTCAACATTTCGACGGATATTTCCCGAAAATAGAATCTGTTTGAAAGTTACGCATTCTAAATTTTCATACAGTTCAAATAACACATTCAATTTATAGAAAACATATTCCTCTTTACGGTCATTCTTAATTAGCCCTAACGTGGCAGCCAAACTAACGTCGAATTAATGACAAACCTGTTTGGCGACTTGGCATTTAACCTGAACCACAATTACAGGCTGATCGCCCGTATCTATCGCCAAATTTTGAAATGAAAAAAAGTGGTTTTAAATTAATTAAAAATAGAAAGAATTATTTAATGAAGTTCAAACCAAGGTAGGATTTTAAGTCGAAACATTCTGAATCGTATAATTTAATCAGATTGAAGATCTGTAGCTTAGTTAGGTCTGGACGTTTGTCTAAATTTTTACATCAAAAACGGTCTAGAACTCGTTTTCTTAGTTGCTTTTTATCCTAGATACTCGATTTTTTTTTCTTTAAAAGTTATTACCAAGATGAATCAATGGTATTTTTTGTATAATTATGCGAAGTTCCGGAAGCACGCTAGAAAATAGTCAATTTCGGCTTTTTCGTTGGAAGTTGTGCAGAGAATTGATACTTACTGTCGTTTTCGCCTTTTTAAGGTTGGCGGCGAAACGACCGTTTCGTCTGATAACAGCTAGCAAAAGATTCCAATAAATGGAAAACCTAAGTTTTCCCTGGTATTTTTAGATAATTTTTTCAGGTTGTGTTAGTACTTTGTATAATGGCACGAAAAGAGCATTTCCATATATATATACACCAGGATATCTTGCATTAGAAAAACTTCACAAATTCAAGCCTTTCAGAAATTGCTTTGTAGAAGAGGAGATGCTGCAGTATAAACCAATTACTATAAAAAAATATTTAACCTTTTCTATTCTCATTTGCTTGAATTCTAAAGACTAGAAAGAAGCAATCATAAAATTAAAATAGTTTAACAAATGCAAAAACAGTGGAGATTGAAAAATATTTTTTAAAAATTAAGCTCGGTACAAATAAAGCTAACCTTGGTAATTTTCTTAGGATCATTGGTCCCCGTTTCCAATACTTCTACTTTCTGATATACATTTGGAGAGTTGACCCAACGTAACTTCTCGTGGCCTTTCTTGCCTTCCATAAGCTTCTTCAAAGGACTAAAAAAATTAAACTGAAATTAAAGAAAATCTAACCAAATTATTCTTGAGCAGAAATTCTAAATCAGAAGATACTTGGCAAACTATTTTTTCATGATACTCTGCATGCACTTACATAAATTTGTTGTTTCTCAGAACCTTCAAGTTTTGCATTCTGAAAATCCAACTACAAGACAAGCCACTTCAATTTTAAATCCTCATGTTTACGTTTTGTGATTTAGTCTTGTATAAAACAACCCCTGCACAGTTTTTACTTAATTGTATCCTTTTATTATTATTTACAGTTATGAATATAATTTCTAAAACACAATGCAAACATATTGCCACTAGATCCTAAAAGACATCTCATACCATAACACTTTGATAGTTTATAAAAAAGATTCACAATTTAAAATTATTGATGACTGCTTTAAAAACACAATTGGTACTGGTAATTGCCACAAATAGCAACGAATAAACACATCCGTGTTTTTTCAGTGTTTATGTACTCGCGGCATTACAAACTAGCAAAATAATCATTTCTTAGTCTATAAAGGTGAATTTTTTTTAAAGGGCTAAAACCTGTCACCAGCACTTCAAATAGACTAAAATCATATTGTGAAAATATATTTTTTTAATAATCACCTAAAATGCTATGTTTTCTAATAATTTGTTTCAGATGATTTTTTTTTTTTTTTTAATTTTAACATAAGCAGAAGTGTTAATGCTGAAGTATAAATGCAAGAGTATAAATGTAAAAGTAGTGAAATATCATTTGAATGATGTGTCGCTGCATAGAAAACTCATTTTTTAGCAACTTTTTTAGTTAATTTAATGCCATCTAGACCTTAGAAAACTATATTTTAGCACATTTATACTTATAAAAAAAATTCAGAGCATTTTGCAACATTTTTCAGTTAAAATATTTTTTTATTTGGCAGTTATATGTGTTGCCGAATTTTCTGTGAATTAAGCAAAGCTGATTGCCAAACATCTGAAATGGCCCTAGAATGCACTGTTGACTAGTAAACAACATTTTTAGTACACCTTTTAACTGCTTATCAAAAGTTACGAGTATTATTCACAAGTTCAAATCCGTTTTGCTGCAAATTGGTACTGTAAAGGAAAATAGTGAGAAATTCAAGCAAGACCAGTTAATCAACCGACGACTCATTTTCAAAAAATATTAATAAGGTAAATGTTTTATACTTTTATTATCCTCATGCTAACTAAGTATAAGTTGAAGTAAAGAGCGTGCAAGTCATTGGTAACCAGCAATAAGCTTTTGTTTACATTCATTATTTAGCTGACACATCTGGCAAGCGATTTCGGAATTATTTGTTAGCAAGTTTATAAATAAAGTACCAGAAAACCATTTATTATTAATTTTGTCAAATTTATAAAGTTTTTAAGGAATTAAAAACATTGCACTTTTTCCCAATAAAAATACTTTTTTCTTCTTTTACTTTTCTATTAAAAATATACATATTATTTCTTTCATATATTTTATTTCTACTATGCATAACTTCCTTACTATGATAAAAATTTGATCTATGATAATGTGGCTTTTAAACAGTAGATTAAATAGTATCCAAATGATATTTTCTTGTAGTTGCAATATCAAAAAAATTAAAATAAAGCATGTTGGGTATTTTCCTTCTTATGGGAGGTTGCAGGTTTTGAAGAAAAAATAAAGAGGAATTTTTAGGGTTTTTTTTAATTTTCTTTTTAGAAATTATCAAAAAAATCAAGGCATTTTAAAGTGAATGCGACTCCTATAAATAACTTGTTTCTAAAACAATCTATACATGGTAATTTCTGCAAAAGAAAAAACGAAATCAAGCTTGAAGCTACCTAAGCCATTTGTCTTCTTCTAAATACTGAGCAAAAGATGTGGCAGAAGGTGGAACTTCAACATCATTCTTCTGGCGAGGAATTTCAACCCTTATCAGAGGATATCGATACAAGTAACCAGTGCGGAAACCCTAAAAAAAAGTAACCAAAACTTAAGTACAGTAATATATTTTTTCAGAATGTTTGAACTTTTTCAATTTTTTTTCTTTTAAGATAATATTAGTTTGAGTACCTCTGCTTCTTCCTAGAATGCGAGTAATAATGTGTCTAGGTCGCATTAATTATCTAATTTGTCTCATTGAAAATTAATCTGTTACAATGTTAAATATTTACAAATTTTATTGATAATGTCAATCCAACCCATTGAGGAAAAATACCCAAAGTAATATTTTTCCAAACCTGACAACCAATTATCTCAAAACCATATTGCCTTAATCTTGTACTAGAATAAGCAATTCTGGAACTCGTGAGAAACACAGAGAATTTACATTAAAACTTAAATCATATAATCCTTCAAAACAAAAAACACAACTTTATACCTTTTTATCCATACAACTTACGAAAAACTTTTGAGCTAAATAATTTGATATAGTTAAAGTATGTTGCATAAAATATACTGAAATTTCTTGTAACAATAATAAAAAGCAAGAGTTCAAAGATTAAACCCAGCCTTTGATACTCACTGAATTATCCAGCATTCGCATTTGTGCTTCAAATTCAAGATCCCACACCTTGAATTTTCTTTGGACCCTTTGTTCTTTTTCTTCATCAATACCATCTGGCCTTCCTGTTACACTGGAGTGATTTTCAGTGATAATGCTTCTAACTTTTTGTCGGGCATCGTCAGACATCATTTGAATGTTATCCAAGCCAATAGGCATTAATTTAACCTGAAAAACATGCCATTTAAATATTTGAAAAATGTGTGCCAAAAAGCATAGCTGGCAAAGTGGGACTTCAAATTAGATAACCATTTTCAATTTAAAGCCAAAAAAAATTTTAAAGTATAATGGGTAAAGTTGATAATATTGCTGGCGTAATCAGAAAGATTGGTTGTTTTAAGATTATCTGGTGCCGTCACAAACACAAGGGCTATAATGTGCCGAAACATTCGTCATTAGACAAGCCAACATACATTTACAAACACCCATGCCTAACACGGGACTCGAACCCGCAACCTTGCGGTCTAGAAGCTAGCACGCTAACCACTATACCGTTTGGTCGGCATAATCAGAAAGAACATAAGCCAGAGAGGCAATTTTCTCTTTCCAAGATATAACTTAGCAAATTTTAACAGCTATACAAACTCTTGAGCATCAAATATTCCATATGAAAGGTTAGGTATAACAGAATCAAAGAATATATAACTTGTCAGCATCAAAACATATTACAAATAGTTGTCAATTCTGAATGAAAGGTCAATTCTGAATGAAAGTAAAAATTTGATGTCATTCACATTAGCAAGGTTCCCACTGCAATCATAGAATGAGGATTAGTGACTTTTCAAGGACTATTAAGGACTTAAAAAATATTTTTTAAGAAACTTCAAAAATTTGTTTTTATTCATCAGGATCTTAAAGTGTGACTTTACAGTTGCTTTGCCCAGAGCATTAATATCAAAATCGTCCATACACAATTTGCTTTTTGCCTTACAGACTTTAATTTTTTGGCTTGCAAAATGTTAACACTAATCTTGCAACGTACAGTATACAACTACAACCATTCGATTTCTATTTCACCTATCAGCCAAACGATGTACAAGTTGATACATGCGTTATACAAATATACCAAAAAAATTTGAAGAGGCCTAGATAGGTGACAAAAATTAAGGACTTTTAAGGACCTCCTAGCATTTTCAAGTACTTTAAAGGCCTGGAAAACAAGTGAAAAAATATTAAGCACTTTAAATGACAGTGGAAACCCTGATTAAGGTGGATAAAAATTACTTTAAAAAATTCCATAATTTTACCTGTTCGAACACTACCCAAAACATGAAGACATTAAATTATACAGATAATCCGATATGGGATTTATCACTTTGAAATCATTGATATATAATATAAATTTCAAACTTTTTTTTTTGACAATCAGGTGAAAAAATCTAACTCAGAAAGTGACTAACCTGTGTTTCACAAGCTAAAACAAGATTTTGGAGATAAAATAATGCTTCCTCGATAGTATCACCAAGGACAATGACTCCATGGTTTCTCAGAAGTAGAACCTTCAAAGTAAAATAGACAAATCGTCAGTTAAAGTAAAATTCAAGTGATTATTAATAACAATTTACTATGTAAGAAAAAGAACACTAACTTTATTAACAGGGCCAAGATCTCTAGCTATTTGTTCACGTTCAGTTGTATCAACAACAATACCTTGATAATCATGGTAACTGACATCACCAATTAAAGCAGCTTCTTGAGAAACAGGTAAAAGTCCAAATTTCATTGCTGAAACCTTGAAAAAATATTCTGATGAAATATATCAATTCTGAACCCCAAAAATTCTGAACTAGTCATGCATCAATGGTTAATAAAATGAAAGAAACACACCAAGCAAAAATTCATAAGTTAAATCTATTGTATTTTTAAATAAAACCAGTCATTAAAATAGTACATATTATCACAAGAACACTGTCCTCATACATTTTCAGAAAAATGGGACAATAAACAAAAAGTAAAAAAGTGCCATGTTCCAACTCTTAATAAAAATGCTATAACATTAAATTAAGTTATTTAACAATTAAACTTCATTTATTAAAAAGCATAACTAAATGGAACATGCATATTACACTTCAATATTCAAGTAAGCCTTTACCTGCAAATATCCTGGTGGCGACATATTTCGAAGTTTATTAGATTTTGAGAATATAAATATGCAAGTACTTGTTCATTTAAATCTATCTGGTGAAAATACAACTTAAATATATTTTGCACATGTGTAATAAATCTAAACATCAAAACATAGCAAAAAGGCATATAAATATTTCAACTTATGTTTATCATTTTTGTTTTAAAAAGGTTCATAGTACTAAATGCATACCTGCCAACATTGGCATTTTCAAATTAGTACAATTTTTACAGAACAAATATTTGCATTCCTATGACTCATGGAAAGTCAAATAGCGACAATATATATGAATGTAATATAGAAATAGTAGCAATGCAAATGAAAAGGGAAAAAAATGCATAATATTAAATTGATCCCAAATATAACAATTTGTTACATTTTAGCACAGGAAGGAAATTATAAAATAAAATACTAACCTGGATTTAAAATAAATCAAATTTAAACTTTACGATGAAATCTCCGATGAGGATTATGATTTAATCTATAATACACCCAAATAACACATGCTTTCTGACACAAAAACTACAGTGAAACATACAAGGAGCTGGTGGTATTCAAAGTGTTTCATCACACGCACAAATATCAATTATGCATGTTTTCGAATTCTTATTATTACATTTGATGTTGTCACTGTGTTTTTTAGAATTGATATGAACTTTGATATCAGTAAATCCTCCATGTGAAATCTTAATATCAGATGCATAGATTGAGCAGAATGCAAAATGTGTTCCTTGGCTTGAATTTATGATTTGAAGTAAACTGCTTGGTATAAGACTCCAAAAAAAACTTGATATTTTTTGGAGTCTTATACCAAGATTATTTAACTTGGATATTTTAAAATAAATAATTAAGACTAACAAATAAGCTGAACACCAAAAGTGCTTTAATCACTAAAGTCCGAGATAATGAAACAGTCATTCGGTGCCGCCAACACAAATGAAAACAATGCATCCCGGCGCCGCGATTTAGTGCTATTATTTACACGCAATGTTGGAGTCCGGTCCAAAAGAAGGAAGAATAAAAAAACTAAACCACTTTCGGTTTTCTGCTTCTTTATTAACCTGTAAGCTTGGCATCCACTATCGCTGAGCAGAGCAGAGCGGAGCGGATTAGAGCCAATTACAAGTCTGTCAGAGTCCAATGTAACACGAGCCTCGTGCTACAGTAGACGTTGGCAGCCTTGTAATTGACTCTAGTCCACTCCGCTCTGCTCAACGATAATGGACGCCAAGCTGTAAAGTCCGAAACAGTGGTTTGGTTTGCCAAATCTCGTCGGCAACACAAATGAAAACATGCATCCCCGCCAACGCGCTTTATTGCAGTACATACGCGCAACCATGGAGTGTGAATATTTTGACTGACACGGCAGCTTTGGAAAATCATTTCGGTTTCGTTGGCCACTTGAAAAAATATTTTTTTTTTTTAAATATTGGTTTTAAGGTAAAAACAAAGTACAGTGAAATCCGTACGATTTTTCCAGCTGTTCGTACAACAGTACAAAATAGTAAAAATCCGTACATTGTACGGATAACCCGTACAAGTTGGCAGGTATGTAAATGGTAAAACAGAAGAAAATTAATTGTATTGGTAGTTTGAAATTAAAATCAGAACACTTTGCATTACCTACACTTTCTCTTCCTAAGAGCCCAAAAATACTCAATTGAAATGTCAACTTACAGCAACAACAGGTGGGTGATGGACATGAATGCAGCATCTTACATCAGGTCTAGCTGCATGTATAGCCGAATGAAGAACAAAACCAGCCCTATTAAATGTAAATGATGTAGTACCAGGATCAATTACATTGCCTTGCATATCCACTTTAAGTAGAGATGAAGCAGTTACCTCAGGATATTGCAAGCCAAATGGATTAAGCAGAAAATGTTCGAGGTCCTGGCTTACACGTACCTATAAAAAGATTTAAATAGAAATTAAACAAAATATTCACCGGAAACAAACCAAAAGAAGGGATTAATAAAAACAAAATTGTAATTTAATTAAACAAACCAGAATTTTAAGAGTACAGTAGAACCCCAGTTATCCGAATCTCGATCAACCGAAAATCTGCTTAACCGAAAAGCGTCCTTTTTTTATTTTTTCATCTATGGATGAACAAAGAAAAAAATTACATTAAAGTTGTGCTTGCATTTTTGGGTTAGCAAAATAGGCAGTTACTTTCTTTTGATGCTTGACTTTCATTTATTTAAAAGCAGCCTTGTAACGTCACCTTTTCAATAATAGCACATCTGAAATGGTGACATCTTGTGCTACAATATAGCAAAGTGCTTCATCCAAGATTTTTTTAGCTTCCGTATGTGAAATGCTGGACTTCTCTCTTTTTTCGTCGGGCTGGTCTTAGTCTTCAACATTGTTGTCTTCATCAGTTAAGTCTTGTTCATCGGTGCTTGGTCTAAACCAAGCTTCAAAGTCAAGTATATCTACAAGAAGCAACATGAACATATCTGAGAACACTTCATTATGGACATCAGAATTGTTATCCACTACTTGCAACGGATCATTTGTTTAAAAACAATAGATTTAACTATCTGAGACAATTTTCTCCAAGCTTCCACTAGAGATCCTTTTAGAATTTCACCCCTTGAAGAAGCAGCCCAGTAGCCAACTGTTTTCATATTCACCGGTTTCAAATGATGCTGGATAACTTCCACTCCATCTACTCCTTCAATCAAAAATTACAAAAGCAGTTTCCTATAACGCCTCTTGATGTTTTCAATCACCCCTTGATTCATTGGCTGGATAATGGAAGTTACATTTGGCATAATCAAGGGTAAAACAGATGAAACTAGTCAAATGCCTTGCAATCCATTGCATTTTGCAGATGGAAAAAGTGCAGTAAGCTGTTTTTGAAGATCTGCTCACGGAGTTGATGCACATACATGGCCCTTGCCCATGCTTCTCAGTTGTCCAAAAATTCCAATGTAATCTCGATTAACCGAAAACGTTCCGATCCGTGCTTTTCGAATAACTGGGGTTCTACGGATTTGTGTTCAGCTATTATGTAATAAAGTATACACTTCAAAACTAGAAAGTTACTTCAATCAGAACAGTTTAATAACTTAATCAAAAGTTAAAAAGTGGTTTAAAGATACTTACAGTTACATGATTATAAATGTTTTCCGACCATCCATAAAGGTCAATTAGGCGGTAAACAGCTGCTAACTTACAGCGGAGAAGCTTTTCAAGTTTTGTATAACGAATTCCATCAACTCCTCTAATATCATTAATTGGAATTACACAATGTCCTGAACGAGCATTTGAAGCACGTCTATTAGGTAGCAATAATTCTGTCACTTGTTGCAAGGCAGCCAAGTTAGCAGGAAGGTAGCCCTCGCTTATCTGAGACTCAATGATGCGCTCCAACTCTTCACGAAACACTTGACTGAAAAAATTATTGCATAGTATAAGGTTCCATTTCTAATAAAAATAAAATGTTCATACTAAATAACAAAGTAAAAAAATTCAAGAATTTGTTATTTGAAAAAAAAAAAAAAAAAAAAAAAAATCGCAGAACAATTCATTTTTTTAATGAAAATATTTACAGGTAGTAAATAGAAAAAGCCAATTAGGCAGTTATAACAGTGCTAAATAATACTAAAATCACCTACATTTATAAAGTAGCAACAGTTAGTAGTGCATTCACATTTTAAGTTGCCTATGCAGTATGTTTTAACCCTTTGCACTCCAGGCCTTTTTTGCACGGAGGAATCAGCAACTTGAGACATTTTAGGTTTGGCTGGTGTTTATGGATTTGCTTCATAGAAACTAAACAGTCATTGGCCTTGCATCGAATTTCCGCATCACACCTAATGGTCCTCTCGTGGTTTGGCATCCAATCGTGTGGCGCCTGAGAGGCGCCACTGGAGTGCAAAGGGTTAATCAAGCTTTGATTTAAGAATTTACAAACCAGAATATAATTCATTTATTGACAGATAAAAAATTAAATTACGACTTAAAATCAAAAATACTAGTTAAATAATATCTGTACATAATTTAACACGATAAATAAAAACAAAATTAATTTTTTTAACATTTATGAAAAGCAGAGATGCCAAATTAGTTGCGTGTTTTTCTTAGTTTTTATGGTTTTACTTCTTCGAAACCTACAGGAACGGCCGGCACAAAAAAAAAAATTCTATCTTTTGCTAATAGTACTTGCACTATTGTAGAGACTTGTATTGTTTTTGCCGATTGTTACACTGATGTAGTAGAGTATCTTTCCTTTATCATAATCAGAATTCGACAAAATGCGCAAAATTTGTGTGAACATGCATTGAAAATCAATTTCACTCTATAGAATTAACCTCGCAGGTGAATTCACGCATCGGAACATCATGGCTAAATTTATGGGAATCTTTAAAAATTAGCCCTTCCTGTCCTTTTCTGAAAATAAAGCAAAATTTTCGGGGAAGGGGGGGAGGTCAACCAAATGCAATATGCGGATCACCCTCGCTGAATTGAGTGTCATACATGTTCAACCATATCCCGCTGTACAGGCCAGGGACTGATTAAAATCAATGAACGGCTGCTGGTACCATGAGCGTCAATAGTAGGTGGATTGTAGGGGGCCGTTCCAAAACTTCTATGTGCTAAAAGCAGGGGTGGCTATTTTGTATGTAGCTCAATTTGGTATATTTTGCTGATTTTTAACCATGCCTTCTTGCTTAAAATTAGAAAAAAGATATTGGAATATATAGATGAAAAGTTAGTTTAAGCTTTATAAATATCAATGTTTTTAGTAAGCATTTAAAAAGTAAATTTCCACACCTATACATGTAATTGTGATGCTTTTATTCAATTTAGGAGAAGGTTTTTTGTAAATTAATTGCTCCTAATTTCTAAACAAAACTGATTTAGGTTGGAAGTTAAATATCACAGGAATGCAATTAAAATCCCAGATTACTTAAATTAAAAAAACTTCTTTTAAAGCCTATAGCTACAGCATGTATGGCAAAAAAAAAAAAATATCACCATATTGATGTAGAGTTGGTACAATTTAAAAAATAAAAAAATGCATAGAGTTTGGGACAAAGTTCTTTAATCACAATACTTCTTGTGATGTTGTGAATCTGGTATACTTGAGAAATGCTACACCTCGTCTGACTATGGCAAAGCCTAAAAAGTGAAGTTAATAGGCTGATAAATTCAAATTTTAGAAAATTTTGCATGGGAGTAGGTTGCAAAAACTTTAGAAATATTGTTATTGACAGTCATAAATTGTTATTTTATATAAATAAATATTTGATGAAAGTTTTACTGTGCATTTTTTTTAAACATTTTATATGTTTCAGTACTTTAACCATTTGCACTCAGGGCCATTTTCGCGCAGAGGGACCAGCAACTCGAGAAGTTTCCTGCCATTTTTTAATTTGGTTCGCGGTTACAGATCCGCTTCAAAGAAACTACACATAAACCTAGTGGTGAGCAAGTCACCTCTCGAGTTGCAGCATCAAATCACGTGGCGAGCGAGAGTCATCTCTCGAGTGCAAAGGGTTCATATCATTTGAGTTTTAAGTTTTGGACAAATATTTGATTTGTGCCCTTTAGTTTCGTTATTTTTTTTTTAAATATCAATAACTTAAAGATATTTATTGTGGTGAAAAAATAAAACAATGTAAAAAGTTAACAAAAATTTGCAATTTGCCATTAAAGTACCCACACATCAAGAGAGTTGCCTTTTTTTGGAAAAGAGCACTCTGCCCTTTTTCATTTCTAAGATGAACTCTGCTCAACAGGATAAGTTGAAGGAAAAATGGTTTGAAATGAAATTTTTGTTAGAAAAGTATAAGGCTATTGAAGAGCCAAAACATTGCGAGTTGATTTACAAGTTGAATGAGCTAGGAGATGCTGAAGAGATGCAATTCATATATTCAGAGTATATAAAATTACCAACGATTGCCTTAACTCTACAAATCTCAACTACAGCAGGCAAGAGAGGATTTTCGAATAACGATAAACGAAAAAGACTGATGATCATGAAGAAACTCAGTCAAGGATTTCTTGCAAAGAGACTGATTTTTAATACAGAAAACTATGTTAAATACCCTTTGGAAATACTTTAACTGGCACACACTGATTGTAATGCAAGAATATTGACTATAGTTAAACTAAAAAGTGTTAATTTGTAAAAACTACAAAAAACCTATAGAAAAGTTGGCATCACTGGAAATATTTTTGTGAAGACAATCTTTTTGCTTTAGTTGTTTATAATGCTGATAAAAGATCCCATTATAACAACACTCGCAACTAGGGTTGGCATGGTTTAATTCAATTGGTTTTTTAAAGAATAATTTAAAATTGTATTTTTATTTATTTATAATTAGCTTTTTCTAATTGTTTGATATTATAAATGACTTCCAATTTTAACTGAACAACTCAACTTTTCTTTCTATAATTTTTAAGAAAATAATTGTCTAAATGAAAAATCATATGATGAATACTATAGATAGAATAAGTTCCAATGTATTTTAAAATAAATCTTGTAATTAAAAACTATTGAAGTGTTTATAAGTATCAACAAGTTTTTATATTAAACAAATCTATATATTAGTATTTTATAATAATTCAAAATTATTAATTAAACGTAAATTATAGGCTGTATTTTAAATTTGCTTCTAAAATTTTTGTTTTGGGTTTTCACAACTTATTTCTAAAGATCAAAAATTTCATTTCGAACAACTGATCACAATTACTGATTAATCTAAGAGCCATATTATATGTATTATGTAGTAAACAATTACTATTGTATTGTATACATTAACTTTAAAAAAACTTTAAAAAATAGTATTGCTAAATAAAAAATTAAAAATTAATTATTGGAATGTTCACATAAGTAGCAATAATTATTTACTTAGTTTAAATTATTTTCAAAAGAATACTAATTGTTATTTGAACATTAATTATTCTAGTTAATATCAAATTTTATTTATAAATATGTATACATGTATTCGGAAAAGGTTTTTTAAAAATATCCGGTTTAAACCACACAAAAAAACAGTTTCTTTAGTTTTAAGAAAAAAAACTTTTCCAACCCTGCTCGCAACATTTTTAAATTTCATAAGCGATCTTACAAATCCATTTTTAAGACACAATTTATAATTATATGCTTAGTACTCAAGTACAACACTCGTGCAATTTCTCAATACAAGAAAAATAGAAAACAGGGATGGAAAAATGCATTGCCCGACATGCCCAGAGTATGTAAATATTTACTAGGCATTTGTTATTGGTCCACACATACCTAGCACCAGATATTTTATATAAAATAATTTAATCCTTCAGCCCAAATTTTCAACGAGTCGAAATCAATTATTTTCCAAAATAATAAATATATCAAATTACACAAAGAAAATTTCTGCAACAAAAAAGCTTGAAGCCTGACACAACAACCAAACGGCAAATATTTATACATAAATTATGTGTGCCGCCAGAGGCAAGATTTTAAAAAACTATGGTGCGTAATCTAAAAAAATATTACTATAAGCTTCAATATATCTTGATTAGCAGTTTATCAACTTTAATTTCATAAAATGAAAGAGTAAACAATGATTAATAAAAACGTTCTAAAATTGTATATTAAGATGTTGAAATAACCCTACTTCTTTGGCCTTGGAGCAAATTTAAATAAATAAAATCCCCTGATCCAGGTGTTGGTGGATGAGCATTCCTTTTCAAACCACTGAATTGGGGTTGCCAACAGCAGAATGTATTCCTATAGCAGACACCACAATACACATCTCGGCAACAAAGACAATTCATCAACATAATCCTTAGCAAAAATAACCAATAAACAATGTAAATCATTGTAATAGTACCCACCGTACCAGTGCAAATCCTGTCAATATTGCCGAATTTCAAGACTATTGGAAAAATATTGAGGAAAGACACAACGCAGATCATTTCTCATAAGTTTCAAAGAACACCTGTAAAACTATAAAAAGTAAATATCCATAAAATCTATGGAAAATTTGTTGTTTCTTATCCTCCACCTGTCTGACAAAGTCGGACAAGATACAACAAATCGTTGACCCTCAAAAAGTCGATGACAAGAAGTGGTGTAGCGTATAAGTCCTCTTTGGAAAGACCCAAGCAGTCCAGGATATGGGAAAATTTGTACAAGTTGGCATTGCTGCAGTTCAATGTGCTGACTACTATTTACTCAAAGCGTAGAAGTTATTCAAGAATTGTCCCAAGACTTGCATTGAAAATTCGATGCAATAAAGGATGCTTTGAAGGAAACACTTGCAGAATACTGAGCTTTCGTCAAACAATTATATTCCCGATTTAAAAAAAAAATCCCAGTTAAAATATTTGTTACAATTGTCGAACTAATCAGAAAATTAGCATGCGAATTTTCAAAATAATAGACCTTATGCACAGAATTATTAGGAGCATACTACTACCATCATTAACACAAGGGGAAAGGAATGCGACTGATCAAAACAAAGGTGTACTGGGACACAAATCTGCTTACTGAAATGAGTTATATGAAAGCCCAAATTTTTAATATAGTACTCATTAATCAGATTTTAATTATTATTGATAATAAAATAATTCCATTAAATAGTTAATTTTAATAATTAAATAGTTAAATTAATATATTTTATTATAGTTCTGGAAGTGATTGGAATTTAAACGCATTTTTTTTTTAGTTATAGCGGGCAAATTCAGGGTTCATACACCTTTTAAAAAGTAAAAAATTAGTTGTTAAGGATGTTTCAAACCAACAAAAATATCTCTATAAAAAGGCGCCAAGTTCTTCATGCAATGATTATGGCCTGGGAAAGTATTAAGATCTAAAGTAGAGCCAAGCTAAAAATTGTTATAAATTATGGACAATGAAAATTAGTAAAACTTTCTTCTCAAAATCTTAAATTCCTCTGCACAGGCCTAAATATCTAGCTGCAAAAATATTTGCGACACTTGGCCATTATTTATTCTGGTTCACTGACGTGTAATAACCAAGTCACACAAGCATTTTTGTAGCTAGACATTTAGGCCTACACAGAGGAATTTTGACTTTGAGAAGAAAAGTTTACTAATTTTCATTGCCCGTAATTTACAACAATTTTAAACTTCAATCTCTTTTTCTACTCTAAATCTCAATACTTTTCACAGCCATAATTATTGCATGAAGATCTTGGTGCCTTTTTACAGAGATGTTTTTGTTGGGATTTAACTTCTTTTTTTAAGGTACGGTACTAATTTTATATTTATTACTTATTTGCACAACAATAACTAGTTATAAAATATTTTGTGTTCATAATTTTTAAACTTGCAAGAAAACTTCCCGAGATGGAAAGGGTTAAGCATACATGTTTTTTTTTGGTACTTATTGCACAGTCGACCGTTGACAAACTTTTTGTTGGTGGCCAACTACGAGAACTATATAACTAGCCGACTCCCTTATTCTTTTAATTATTATTTGATTTTAAGGAAGTTTTAAAAAACATTCTCAACAACATCCAATTCGCTAAGAATTACACGAGATTTTTTTAACCCACTGACGGTCATGGGAATGGGCGAAATTCCCCAGTTGTTTTGCCTGCAATAATTTTTAAATTATATTTCCAACTCAAATACATAATTTTTTTTAATTGTTTTTTATTTACTTTGTTTTAGATAGGTTATAGACTATCATCCTAAAAAAAATATCCAAAATATATCTTATTTTAAATTTTATTTATAAACTTAAAAATGTTGTGTATTGTTAGAAAAACTGGGGATCCTAAGACGTATATATACGTGCATGACCGTCAATGGGTTAAGAAAATTAAATTTATTGGACAGCCTATGATGTAATTATTTATTTTAAATAGTTTATTCAAAGTTTGCAAAGGGAAAAAATATTAACAATTGGCGATCATTTCGTAAGCGATAAAATATCGCCAGTGGTCGATTTTATAATGCCAAGTACACTTATTATTTCTTTATTTTAGAGGCTTTGCGATGTGTGACGAGTTTATCCTCTATAAATGCTAAGAGCCACTAGTATTCTAAGTTTTATAATTCTATCCCCATAGAAATGCATTAGAATTATAGAGATTCAAATTTTTCGAACATTGCCCCCTTTAGAGCATTCGGAGGGGGAAATCTTGAATTTGAGATTTTTCCTTTGTATACATGTTAAACCTTATAAGAATACCGAATTTCATAGTTTTGGCTCTCCTAGAAGCAGTGCCTTGGTAATTTGATGATCAGTGAGTAAGTTTTGAGTGGTTTCAAAACATGTCATTTTCAGCCATTTTCGAATTTGATTATCTCGACAACCAATATAATTGGAGACTTGAAACTTAGGGGTCTTACTAAAGTGGCTAACATCTAAACGTAAAAAGATTTCAGCTCTCAGGCATTTTGTAATATGCAGATATGAGAGGTCAAAATACTGCCATGGCTTCAGGTAAAAGACTGCTGGCAGTGAACTTGGCGGGTGCACTGCTGTGTACCTAGATTTTTTTTAAAGAACCTCATAATTTTGTAGGACAAACACTCATTGTCACATAAATTTAAAACATTACATAATAAAAATTAAAATTGACAACTAATTCATTTAAATAACTTTTAAACAAATTTTTATTTATACTTTCAAAAACATTTTTCTCAACATCAATATTTAATTGAAAAATGTAAATTTCGAAATTTTTACAGAGAAAAAAAAAATCAAAAATAAAAATTCAAAGTGGATTAGGAGAAATATGTATTGCATATTTTGCTTATATAATAATGGAAATTTGTATTAACTGGGAAAAAGTTAAAAAACTTTTCTCAAAGAGGAGGTACAGGAATAACGTGGAAAAAATTAAAAAAGCGATTAAGATAAAACTAGTTTTTAATGGCAGCAGATGTATTCTTCATAAAAAATGAGAAGTTTGGACAATAGGGTACTTGACAAATTCTCAAAATATGTTTTAAATAAAGCGTATGCACAAAATAAGACATTTTTTCTTTTTACAAAATAATGCTGCAAAATAATACGCTCAAAAACCCAACTGACTGAGTGACGTCACTTCTACCTAAACAGCATCCCGAATGGCAAACAACCATGAGTTTCAAAGGAGATTCTGTAACCTTAATGTGTTCTTTACTTTTGATTTTGTTCGAAGAAATTTCTTTTTACTAAATTTATAAAAATTTGAGCAATTATTTTGAATAAAAAATAATTGCATTATTTTTACTTCATTATTATACATATATGCCGCATTTGGTAGTTATTTGTTGATTGTGTCAAGTACCCTATTAACATAAACTATATTTAGCTTTGTGCTTGCTAACTGCATCAGACAAATATTATTATAGAGCCAAGTTGCACGGATTTAACCGACTAGTCCTCATTTTGAATTTATTGTGAAAATATATTGGGTAGAATTGTTCTAATAAACATTGTTGCATAACTGTTTCAATGAGGAACTTGCACAAGCAAGGAAAATTAATATTTTTGGTATTTTCTAGTGTTATCCAACGAATATAGTTGAGCAGTGCAATTATTTGTTATCTTTATGCTTTCAATTAATTAAAAATAGAGTTTGAAATCAAAGCAAAAGTCACATGACCAAATATGCTTAAAAAACCCTGACGTAGTTACGCATAGATTCCGTCAAAATTCGAGGAGGAATCTTGTCTAAAACAGGTTTTAGATTGGTTCATCATCTGCACGTTGACATCACACGCAAAAGTAGCTTTTTCCCGCCAAATCGCAAAGAGGAAATCTAAATTTTTTTTTTGACTATTTATCAGAGCTCAAATTTTTTAAAGAATGGTATTGTTTTTCATGATTTTTTCTTTACTTTTATTTAAAAATAAAACAAAAAAACTTGAAAGTTCCTCATTGTATTGCACAATGGAAACACAGCACACCTTTCTGGTAAAAAAATTTAAGCAAAAGCATGTCTAATATTTCTACTTTGAAAATTGGCATAATCTATAAATAAAAACATAGTACAGCTCAAAGGCAAAAAAGGCCGAGCTTCATGCCAGCAGAAAACATGAAATTTTCAAAAATTTCATAAGTAAAACTTAAAGTTATACGAGATATATTGAATCTAATTAAACCTAGTTTTCTAATTTTTTTAAGCTACATTCAAAATACTAAAATTTCAGTCGGAAAAGCTGAAATAAGTTTTTCGATGAACTATACCATGCCTGAAAACAGTTTTGACTTCCAATTTATAAAAGTGATATTAGTGTTAAATTGTACAGAAACTTAAGGTTAATAGATACCTATTCATTATCATATCTACACGCTTTCTACGCTCCATCTCTTTAACATCCTGGTCAATGTCGGGTGGCCTCCACATTTGTTTTTGATTTTCAGGGTCATCTGGATCATAACAAACAACAGGTCCATTTTCTTCTAATATACCATTAGGTTTATTTTCCACTTCTTCCATGGTTGAATCCAACCTGAAAATTAGAAAACCTTTCAAACAAATTGTGAAAATATCCATATATATTTCTGAAATTCATTTGGTAAGTGTTTGATTATTCTAAGAACAAAGCCATTAAACCCACATGAGGAGCAACAGTATCTCCTACACTACATCTCAATAACTTAAAAAAATTAATATTTTCTTACTGCCAGAGACCGATGATGAGAATATCAACAACAAACCAAAGACAATCTCCCAGTAGGAACATTTAAAACAATTGATTACTCAAGGCTTAAAATAAAACTAGCCGACATCTAAAAAGCATGCGACTCGGATCTGAATGCCATATTCAATAATACAATCTTGAAAGATATTGGAATTAGACTAAAATCAACATATTATTCTGATGTGTGTATTTTGGCACATCGACAATTAAAAATTGGTTGAGTAGAATTAGAAAAACGACTGTGACAGTAATATGAAGAGATGCCAACCTTTAAGAAGTGCCATCAGAAAAAAAAAATTGATGTTTTACGTAAAATCAAAATTTCAGTTAAAAAAGTAATAGTGCATAGAAATATCCACCTTAAAAAAGTTGATTTCCACTGTATTTAGTGACAATGTATACAACATAGTACAGCTTCAAAACAAAACAAAAAAGCTCACACTAAAGTGACGGAAACGGTCAAAAAATTGCACATGCCAAACATTATGGCAAAAAAATATGTATTTAAACAATTATATTATGTAATGAACAGGTGAATCATTTTAATAATTTTTAAACTATATTAAAAGTACGGCAAAAAATTATTAAGAGAAACCCTCTGTGAAAATGACCTTCACTACAAAGCCAGTCTCGGCGACGGCATCCACCACATCGGCGCAAATCTCGGCAATAGCTGGAGGGTTGGAGAATTTCTAAATTACTGGCAAATTATTGAAAAAAAATTTCATGTAGTTCTTTTCCACAGATTTCAAAGAATGACCGTAAAAAGCGAAATTCAGCAATAAGTACAGAAAATCTGTAAAAGTTGTCCCCTATTAAATACAGATTCGTGCTCTTCACACAAAAACATCCATTTCAATGCAAACCATTTGATCTAACCAAGTCCAAAGCATTTGCATCTTAGTAAATTACAACTCAAACAGAATTTTATAAATTGAGTGATGGGAAACTAAGGGTACAAGTGTCATTTCCTCAACATTGCACTTGTACCATTTGACTTCTCACTCCCTCAATTCCAATTAGAACATAGTTAAGCGGCTTTTGAAAAAAGTAGCTCAATTCAATTAATTTCTCACTTATGAACATGAAAATGTCATTCTAAAATGTCCCAAGTTATATTTTAAAACTTGTTATTCTAAAACCTGTATTGTATTCAGGATTCCCAGTGAAATACTAAGCAGGTACTTCCCAACAGGTACTAAGGCATCTTCTATCTTTGAATAACAGGATAGCCACAAAGTTCAAGAAAAAAAGTTCCCTGACAAATTTCTAAAAAATTCCTGATTTTACAGCATTTTTTTTTTTTTTTAAATTTTCACAATTTTTCCATATGTTTAGACACCCTGATAAAATCGAACAAGTGTGCTAAAAAGAAAATATGGCAATTTTTAAAAAAAATAGTTTTGACGTTATTCTTAACATTAAACATCTATAATCAGCACAATTTTATAAGTAAATGGCGCCAAAATACGAATGAACGGGGAAACGCACCTAAAACAATAGAAAATTTCCCCGATTTTGATGAAATTTTAAAAAGTTCCCCGACATTTCCCTGATTTTTTCCAGAATCAGAAAGCTCCCCGATTTCCAGGTTCTGTAGCCACTCTGAATAAATAAGCCTGAAAGCATGCGTTTCGCACGTCGCCAAACAATGTCAATGACGACCGGCTATAGGTAAACTATTGAGAGGTAACACAATCAAAGTTGTGGCAGCTAGAGCGAATAAAAAAATAACCGTACAAAAACAAAGGAGCGTTGAACCAACTAGTAAAAGTCCACTTAAACAAGCGATTCGTATTGGCACTCGGGAATGTATTTCAAGGTTGAAATATCTCTAAAGCAAATGTTTAAAGCAACATGACGAACGAAAACAAACCCCTTCCACAATGCTTTAAATAAACCTTTCGTATTACAATTCTTAAAATTGTAAGCTAATCAAACATGCAGGTACCCGCAAGTTGTGCTACAGTTAACGAGATGCATTCAACTTAATGTAAATTACAAACAAATTCTGCTGATCAGTTCATGTGGCATCCGGCTACCAGAATATTTTTCTTATTCAAAATCAAATAAAACTTCCTTTTTCTTTAGAGATTTCTTTTAGTTTTTTTAATTTAAGGCAAATTGATTTTCCCTACCCCTTTTAAGCTTGGGAAGTTAGGTGAAATGAATATCGGTAGTCTAACAGCGTCTAGTTTGGTTGTTACTACGCCAAACAAATTGGTGAACATCAGTTTGAAATTTAAGAAACATGGTACCGGAAAAATTAATATAAAAGTCGAAGATTTTAGGGGTGGAAGAATTCGACAAAAAATGACTTGCAGTCTGTCAGACAGCATACAGTGGTTAAAGGTTAAGGGTGCGAACGCAATGATAGGAACATCAATGGACGGACGAACTGTTACTTTTAAAAATTTAAAAACTTTGATTAATGCTATGGCAAGTGCAATCAGACGTCACGGATATTCTGCCCTTCGGAAAAAAAGTAGGGGCGAGTGAATAAAATCAACCGCCAAAAGTAGGGCTCTAGACATTCGCGGAGGCTTAGTTGCGCGCGGAAATCAAAATTTCGTCATCCAACCTAAAACCGTCAACATTGTTAAGGGCTCTGTCTACTTAACACTAGATTGCCTAAGCAAGTCATTTTGACTGCTTTTGAATTTCAATTAAAAAAATATTTAAATAATGACACAGCTTCTTATAATTTTATGACTTTTTCTACAACATATAAATGGGTTAATTAATCATTGTTGTTGCCCCCTCCTTCACTTCCGGTATATATATATGTGTTATACCTATATTGCCGAAAAGCAGTCATTTTGACTGCTTGGTTGTTTTCAGATTATCTGACACCGTCAGCAACACGAGGGCTATAATGTACCGAAACATTCGTCATTAGACAAGCCAACATACATTTACAAACACCCATGCCTAACACGGGACTCGAACCCGCAACCTCGTCGTCTAGAAGCTAGCACGCTAACCACTATACCATTTGGTCGGCTTTTGACTGCTTGGAAAAGACCAGTTCGGCTCTGGATTGGAATAACATAACATAAAAGTTCATGATAAATTGTCGATTTCGACATATACTTGATAAGTTGCAGTTGTTCAATAACTAAAGTTATTGTTATTCGTACTTGTTATTCGAATCTTTATGCCAGGCCTGGCCACGCGTTTTGTTCCCTTTGAACGCGCTGTAACGTAATTCAGATGGGAAGGAGGATCATTGTCCTCCTAAAATGTCCAGATAATGTATAAATTATTTTTTTTCGAACTGAAATACATTTTTTTTATTGTAAAATACTTATTAATAACTTGTTATATGACTGTAAGTGATAAAATATATTAAAAATTACTGTTAAACAAATTTCTTTGCGCATTAGTTATTCTTTCACAATGCAGTCATTTCGACTGCTTTCAGGCAATATAGGTATATACTAAGCTCCCGTCTTTCTAGTGTTAAGGTGCATGAAAAAAACTATTTTTATTAAATTTTTTTAAGAATACTGTTATGTTTATTGATATAAAACTTGTTAGGTTTAACAAAAACATTCATAAATTACAAAAAAAAAATATCGATTTTAACCACTTTTGTAGTGTGAAAATGCCAGGTAAACAGGAGTCCTCAAAAAGTAGGTAGGTGTGCGCTGTTGAAAAAATCCCAGAAACTACTGAACTGATCCTTATGAAATTTTAACCACATATTCTGTACACTTATCGCTATATCCTGTACCAGAATTGTTGCAAAATTTTAATTTTTACAATTTTTTTTGGTAAAAAACACGCAAAAAAAAAGTTTAATAATTTTTTTAGTCCGCCATTTTGTTATTTTTGCATATAAATTAATATTAGAGGTACGGGACATAGCCACTGTCACACTAAACCTAAAACCATTCAATTTTTATTTTATTTTTTTGTTTCAGATGGGCCGTTCAGATTTTTTCACCAGCGCACATCTACCTACTTTTTGAGGACTCCTGTTTACCTGCATTGTCACACTAATAAAGTGGTTAAAACTTTTTTTTTGTAATTTACGAATGTTTTAGCTAAGCCTAACAAGTTTTATGTCAATAAACATAACAGTATTCTTTAAAAAAAAGCGTTTTTTCTTGCATCCAAAGTAGACAGAGCTCTTAACTTCAAATATGTTTTGAAAACTTTAGAAACTAGTTAAGTTGGTTTCATCTAGACGTTATTTCACATTCATTATTTCTAGATGTTATTTGATGATTTCTTTGTAAAATAATCACCGATATACGAACATTCGAATGGTTGATTGTATTCAGATTATCTGGCCCCGTCAGCAACACGAGGGCTATAATGCGCCGAAACATTCGTCATTAGACAAGCCAACATACATTTACAAACACTCATGCCTAACACGGGACTCGAACCCGCAACCTCGCGGTCTAGAAGCGAACATTCGAATGAATCGTGTTAAAAGCGGGACTTCCGACAGATTCAAGGTTTGGTTTGTTTATACGCTCAACAACCTATTTTTGTGCACAATAACCGCTAATCATGCCGGGACCTACAACTTAAGGTAGATTCCGAACCAAAACGAACATCCATGCCTAACCCAGGATTCGAACACGGCACCTTTGGCATGCGAGGTCAGAGCGCTAATCCCACAGCCATCAGGTTGGCCCGACAGATTCAAGATTTTATTGGAGAAAGAAAAACCTTTCCAATTTCCAATAGAGACCAGCATCAAATTGAAACTTTACTATACTACCACATCCCTATTAAAGGACACAGAAGTCCGATTTCAAATTCCATCGATGCATTTGCAGAAAAATAAATTTCAGGGGAAAAAGCAGAAGTCCCTTACAACATAAAGCGATTCAAATAGCCTTGGCCCTTGAGACCGAAAAGTTAGGCATACTGTGAATAACACCCGAGTATCATCTACAACAAGACACTGAATATTAATTTATTCTTACAGTCCCCATACTTTGAAATTTAACTAATGTTTTAAAACTGATGTGTAATTGTTTTAAAAGAATCCCACTACAGAATTAAAAACTTCTTCGGTTTATAAAATTTCAGCTTCTAGTCAGTCAACAGGTTTCACTAATAAAATATATTCATCATATGATAAAAAGAAACTAATATGAGCAGAGATACTCAAGGAAAATTGCTCAAACACACAGGAAAAATGACACTATCTAATCCGCGTTGGTATAAGAGACTAAAGATAACAGATGTCAAATACACGGAAAACTTTTGAAAACTCTGAAGTACATCTTATCACTGACATAAGAAGTTGTCTTATCATTCAATAGATAAAATATTATTTCCAAATCACTGCCCTCACTAAGAAAAAATCCAGTAAGAATATTGAATGTCAGATTCAAATCGTGACCTATGGAATAATTCGAATTAAATTAGGTTTGCAATGCTCTATTCCAACGAATCCTGCAACCGAAACCATCCTTTGCCTTAAGTAAACGCAGGACTAAAAAAATCAGAAAATTAGCCTTACGTTCTAAAATAGTTGATAACACTTCTAGTTAAAGAAAAAACTTTTTTTAACAAAAATCACTTTAATATAAACTGGAATTTGATAGCCTTTTCTTTAAATGAGCGGTAAAGAAATTTTAGATGCGGCGCGTGATATTAAAAAACTTTAAGAAACTTTTGATATGCGGCCCTTCAGGGATAAAAGATTGCCAACCACTGGGCTAGATCAAGAGATTGGCCTGCATATCGATAATACATACTAGTAAGAATAAGAACTATTTTTGCATTATTCAATATTTTCTATTCCAATAGGTTGCATTGCACAATGCTTTTTAGTAAAACACTTTCAAGCTCAAAATACGATGTATACAAGCATACCGCCTGAACAAAAGTTATAAATTCAAGATTATTAAAAAAATTAACTCGTTTGCAACATCAATATACAATAATATAGCACTCTATAATGGCATAATATGTACTATGTACCCGCAACGAATATCATCCGCCATTTTGTTTTATACAAAGTTCTTTGAGATTAAGAATTGTATTGCTATACGAGATGAGTCAACAAACGGACGTACCACATATCAAGCCACTTTTAAATACATCACGCAAAATGTAGAGGCACCGTCACGATCCGAGAGATCAAACACTTTCATTTCCGTGAGTCACGCCTGGTACTTTATTAAATTCAAATCACAGCAATTCAAGAGTTACAATGAAGGCCTGAATAAGATAGGTAGCGAAGCTTTACCAAAGTTTGGCAAAACACTATGAACACTAGTTATAACTATTGCTTTAATTGTCGATACAAATTACCGTTACAGATTAGTTATAAACGCGGTCGTGATAGGTGAATAAATCAAATCACTAAACTGGCTTGAGTAGGAGGTTCTTTACCATTGACAGTAAAGATGAAAATGGGCTAGAGGCGTTTTAATATTCCACTCACAAAGTGTCTAGCGAAGAAAAGCAGAAAAAATGGCTCTAAGGAACAAGTTTGTCAGCCTGTCTGTGGTAGAATAACGCAATAGCTATTTTTATGACAAGAAGGAGCAATAGAAAAATAATCCGGAAACCCCGGCCTCGTCTCAGAAGTGATAAAGGACCATTTAGTCTACTATTTTCTAGAGTTGAAATAGAACGCTATCTTGAAAGGGAAATCAAACTAAAACTGGCACATTTTATATCTCAGTTTGAAAAATTGATTAAAAATACAGTTGATCACATCTCAACTGAAAATACTGTGGGTTTAATTAAACAATGCAGTATTCGTACAAGACAAGCTAAAAATTGAAATATACTTTGACCTTCCTGTGAACAGCAAAACTTAGTCATCAGTAATTCATCAATTGAAAAGGGAAACTGTCAATCGGGTGAAGATTTTATTCCAGCATAACAAGAATACCAACTTAAATTTAAATGTGAAGGAATGTATTCTTTATCTTATTAAAGTACCCAGTGTATCGATTGATCTACGAAAAAACTTGGTTCATGGAGGGTCAAATTTTTTTTTAGCATTTCAAGAAATTTTACGTATTATAAACATTTTCAATTGCAATTTCTTTGTCCAGATTTTGCCAATGAAGGCACAAACATAGCTGTGGGAATAACTACTTTTTCACTGAGGCACCTAGCAAGTTGCTATAAACGCATCTATCAACAGTAAATAATTGAAATTTGATGGATAGCAAGATTATGATGCTAGCAAATAAATATATTTAAAAATAAGTCAAATATAATCAATTTTGTTATAATTATAAATAAAAAATTAAATATAAAAAAATCATTAAATCTACGCTAGGAAGTAAAAGTATTTTTTCATCAAATATATTTGCGCCTTTTCGAAATCATTTTTAGGCACAAAAATACCTGGGTCATTCTACTGAAACAGACAATTTTTCAATATCAAAACATTTTTTTAAAAAGGAGGCCGTAAATATGCTACATTTTTGTTATTTAAGCTTTATGCAACAAGAAATATCAGCAGCATAAAAATTTCTTAAACGCGAGCAGAAATTTAAAAAAAAAATCCCTATGCTAAGACTATGGTGCTCATAATGTGACAATTTTTTAACTGAAGCTATTTTAAAAAATACCAATTAAAATAACAAAATTTAATTTTCAAATTTAATTACAGTAGAAAAGGGATACTGTTAAACTTGTATCAATTTTAATTATATTTTGAATTAATAACAAGCCTCATTATCCTGTTTTACTGTTATTTATATACCAGGACAATGTGTCAGCTTCTAATTGCATCAATTTCGTCAATCTATCTAAACATTTTAAAATATATATATTTTCTAAAAGTTGACTTTATTATGCATTCTATACAGCAATATAATTTTTTCCTACACATTTAGTATTTTTGTAGATGCCAGAAAAATGACGCGAATTAAACATTACTCTGACAGAATAGAACTTCAAAATTCCGTAAAAAAAATTATGCCAACTGAGAATAATTATTCACACAGCTTACAAACGAAATAAAAGTTCTTGGAATTGGCACAAAAAAACAGAATGCAGCTGTCTTCGGTAGTTAAAATATTGAGTGTAACGAATATGCCAGGACAATGACGCTTTGTCAAGTGACATGCATTTTAGTAACTTTTTAAACAAGGGAAAATAACTTCATTATTTTTTCTTGTATTAAACACTTCATAATAAATACATTAAATTAATTGTTGGAAAATTATTTTGATCATTAATTGATTTAACATTTATAACAGCATAGATGGCTCTAGTGACAAACCAGGATAATGACTTTTGGAAGTTCGATTTATTTTTAAATACATTTATAAATAAAAAATTCTATGTTATATTATTGATGAGAAAGTTAGCCTGAAACATCGAAAAGTTATTAAAAGGCAATACATTGTTTTCTAACTTGTTTTTAAAGTAGTATAATGTTGAGACATTCCTTTTTCCCGTTTCGGGAGAATGACCCACCTATTGCAGCTCATAAGTAGAACGTAGCGATGAAAGCGGTATGAAGAACAAAACATGCAATTATCTTTAAACCTTTAAAATATATTTATACAGAATAAAAAAATTATATCAAGATCATTCTTAAACTTCCGCATGTAATTACTAGGTTTTGAGAGACACACCAATGATAATTTAATAGTAAAATACGAGAATGCAGCCATACTTTCATACATGTAAAAAAGTATATTTTTTCATTTACTTATTCTTTATTTCTCCGTTCATTACTTAAATCATAAAAAAACACCAGAATTTAATGTCGAATTTACAATTTATTAAAAAAAGGAACTCATTAAAAAAGGGAGCAAGAGATTATTTTTTTAAAAAATTAAATTTAACTTTTGAATTTTAAAGAAGTGATAAAGAATATTTCAAAATGACCATCTTTCAATAAACGTTCAACCAATGAAAAACTCATTAATCCTTTTTAATTTTCCTAAATCACGAAGACTAATCCTAGCGAAAGAAATTCCAAGCAAAGTTTGACGAAAAAAAACTTACCCGTTCTTTTCAAATCTCATGCCGCCGTCAAAAGACTATCCCCACAGAAGACAACACTTGAAATGCACAACACCTTTTTAATCCCTACAACCGGATCGCTATTGGGCAAGCCTTCACAGGAAGGAATTGCGCTGTATCCAACAAGGACAAATTTGATGCCATTCGCTGCTGGTAATTCTCTCGAGATAAGACAGCTCTCAGTTTTGAGTACGTGCACAAACTTAAAAGCACTCGTGCAGAACTAGACTAGAATTAGTAACCAACACGGCTATTTTCACGTAATAAGCTTCGGAGTCAACAGAAATTGATTTAAATTTCGAGACACAATTTGACATTGTGATGCTTATTTTCATCGACCGTTTAAAATAAAAATGCTATTTTGCAAGCCCCGTAAAATTGAAATATAAAACTTTCGCCAGATTGAAATTAAAATATTACACTTAATATCTACATGCATCCAGGGTTTCTTCAAACGCAAGCCCGAAAGATCATTTTCCAAGTTCACCTCGTAGAAGTTCAGAGTAAGCCAATTAAAGAAATTTAAATAGAAACAAACCATTTTAAAGATCCTAAGAGGAAGTCCTTACGAGGGAATGACTTTTTTGCCCATACACAGGAAGCATTCCCTCCAGACGAGGCTAACAAAAGCAATTAAATAATTCATGCCTCTCGTAACTTACAGCTGTTTCCGTGACCCATTATGTAGTGAAGACAAAGCGAACACCTACATTAACAGTTCTCGACTTTAAAGGAGAAAACTGCTATATTAACCCTTACAGAAGGATACTGTTCTTAAGCACTGGGGGCATGTTACCAACGGCACACATAGTACTCATTTGTAGTTGTGGGGCACTAATTTTATGGTTCTGCAGTGAAAATTAGAAATTAATAGCAATCTCATTACGGACCCTGCATACAACAGTGAGCTAAGTAATTGGTGCAGTGTCATACTTTCTTATTTTACTACTTATACTTTCTTTTTTCATCGTGCAGTGTCATACTTTTCTCACAAAAACCGTGCGAGTTTTATAACGTCAATTGTAAGAGTACGAAATTCACTTTAGGCATTGCATAAAAAAATACGAGTCGATATAATGTGTATAGATACACGACTCAAATTTTTCTATTTTTAACTTCATGCACCAATAGATTCCATTCATGGCCCTTAACAACGAGTTCAAATGCAAAATCGTAGTTCCACTCGCTTATTTTTGGTAAGTTGGAGATTTATATGCGATGAGAGTAATAACTTCAGTAAAAAAAATATCCTACTTTAAAGAGGGGAAAAGGCTATCCAACACAATTTAAGATAGCTACAATACAAAAAGACATTTTCGGCAATAGTTATTCTCAAGCAAAAGGCAGTTATTCTCAGCAGGTGATGTCATTAAATCTCTATATGTCACATTAGCGGTACTATGATAGATCGTCAAGAAGGTAGGACAATAGTCTCGGATAATTCACAGAAAATTAAACATTTTAAAGTGCGATCACACGGACGTTAAAGGACAGTAGTTTCATGCATGTGAAAGCATTCTATTCGCACTGTCAGCTATTATGTTGGAACGTATAGAGATTGCTTGGTAAAGCTTGGCTAATTAAAATGAAGACGTTGTGATATCAGATCTTGCCTCGATGCCGTTACCAACTCTTAGAATGAGAGGTTTTTCTGCAATCACTCGAGACAATTTGAAACAATAGCAATTACTAGAATAAGGTTATATTCATTATCCAGTTGTAGATGAGTTGTTCTTCATTCAAATACGTTTAATGTTGTGACCCCCCAAAAGCCAAGACTTCATAGATATTCGTTTACCAATTATTATTTTACAAAGAAATAGTCAAATAACGTTGACAGTGATAAGAATCTAGTTTCTAAATAGTTTTCAAAAGATATTTTAAGTTTTAAAAAATGGCGATTGAATTTTGACTTATGCGCGAAATAGAGACTCTACGAATGGCACTATCCACTCTTTCGACAGTTGATTTTATTCACTCATGCTTTTTTTCTTCATTTTTTTTTAAGGTGCAACGTCCCTTGTACAGTGTAGAGCGCGGGCCTTAGCATAAATCCAATGTTTTTAACATTATACAAAAATTCAAGCCTTTAAAAATGCGTTTTTTTTTAAGTTACTTTAAAGTTACTATTCTCCCCTTTATCTTTTAAATGAATAGACATTTTAAACATTTTAATGGGACAATCAACCCGCAACTGAAAATATTTTCAGGTGCGTCACGTTTTGCAAATACAAAAAAGAATCGAATGTCGAGGATCAGTAAATACAATTTAATCACTAATTTGGCTGAAAAAAACTAAACTAAACACAACCTCGATAAATGTGACAAAAGGAAAGAAAATCTCTCGCTGGGGCAATGATTCTTTCACACCTGCCATTCTCAACAGGTGTTCACGAACTTAATGTCACAGTACAGTAAAATATTCCGTTTGAAGTCAATTCATTGTCTTTCGAAGAATACAGACGTCACTAAACTCATAAAAATAAATACATAGCGTATCAAGGTCATCTATATTCAGAATTGTTTGGAGCATTTTCTAATCAACAAATTGTAAAGAAATTCTTTTTAAAAATAATCGAGAATTCCAAAAGACATTCCTATAAACTTTTAAACTTAAAATATATATATATATATATATATTTAAAAATCTCTTCAGAAAAATAATATTTATCTCTTTTTCATAAATTATGTTATGTAAACCGAATTTCATGAAGCCATGCTGAACTCTAAATACAATAGACTACGTCTAAAGACAATAAAAAGTGAGGAAACACTGAATTCAGTATCCATATACCGGACACTAATTTCTCAAGCAAATACAAATAATTTTACGTTCAACATCGACAAGACAAGAAATTAAACAAGCAGTATTCGACATTGCATGACGTGCAGGATTGGTACGAATATAAATGTAGCGATGTAAGCATTTCCTACAACGCTGTGAAATACATCTGAACAACCCAAACAAACTGACTGGCATTGTTCTCATTCGTTGCACTCGTAAGCACACATCGGCTTCTCAGAATACAATAGACTACGGTTACTATGCATAGGAAACGAGGTAAACTGCATTTGCACGCCACACGTTTAATAAAAGGCTATTCAAAACTTAATAGGCTTAATCAAAATATTTAATGCATGTGAAGTCATTAGTTAGGTCATTTAAAGGTAGCCTTGTATAAAAAATTAAATCTACAATACTGCAGAATAACTTCGCAAGATTTAATAATTCGGCTTTTATTCAAAAAGTAATTGATGCATTTTTCTGGTATAAAAAGTCGAAAGCACATTATATTCAATATGTAATGAAAGGTATTTTTAAAAATATGGGGGACCATGTTACGTATACCAGCTAATTTCTTATGAACTTTAATCCCACAGCGCGAGGGTGCGATATTGAATTTCGATTTAATCACCACACAAACTTATCATTTAGTAGTTGATGAGTTATTACTTCAGACCGTTATTTCAAATGTTATACATCACTTGCGGCCCAAAGCACATCTTGTTTTCGGGGTCCTATAAGAAAATCGTGGAAGAGGCGCCTCAATATTTATTGACAGTGTTTACTATAAGAATTGAGGACTAGAAATGGAAAACGACCCAAGTCCAAAAAAGAAAAAATTTCAGGAAAGCCGAAAAATGATCGCATCTGGTACTTAAGGCAATGGTTAAGTACATACTTCAGACTGAATTTGAACTATTGCTACTGGAGTTCACACTTTGAACGTTCCCCACTTTGTTTAGCTTGGTCTTTAGGACATTTTTCCGTAAAAAAAGATTTCCGATATTTTTTTGGTACTTAGCTAGTTTTCCATTTGTAGTCCTTAATTTTCCTCTTTAATCTACAAGTTTATTGATAACCATTTTCTTAAGTCCAAAATCTCACAACAAAAAATCAACCAAAATATAATTCACTTGAAGATTTAGCTCGTATTTTATTGAATTTTAATTGCTTAACTACTGCTTTTATACCAGTTCAAGGTTGTAATTTAAGTCCAAAACGTAATTGAAAATATTAAAAAAGTACACAGGGATCATTTTATTTACAACAACTTTGAAAATTTTGGGGCCCCCAAAATTTCGTGGCCCTAAGCCTGGACTTAGTTGGCTTGTGCGGAAATCAGGCCTTGACCGTATCCATAAATAAACATACTAGTGTGGACAACTACGTGCAAATTAACGATGCCTTTTGAGATAAAAATAAAAACGCCTAGTGAAGTATTTTACTTGCTTACTATAGGGAAAACTAGGAGCCTTGTAAAGCAAAGTAGTAACATGTTACAAATTTTAATTTTTCGTATTGCATGGTATTAGGGAATGCTAGTTATACGAGCCCCAGGGTTTACTTTTATACAAACAGCACTCTTTTTTACCCATCAATAACACCAGAGGAAAACTAAACGTCTCATCCGCTCGAGGGTGACTGGACATGTTTGGTTTTCAAAGGTTAATTTATCTTTACAAGGGATGAAATTGAACCACCTTTTGGCGAATTAAAAGATTGATAAAAATGTCTTGTATTTTGGCCCAGCAGGAATTACGATTCGGTCTAACCCACAACTCGGTAACTAAATATCAGAATGGACTTCCTGCCGATATTAATAACGTTCCACTTCACATTCAGGTTCATCAGGTCTAATGACAACTTTTACTTGCACTTCAAGGCGATTCTCTTTAGCTTAAAATATCCATCAAGTCATTCGGTTACAGATCTAGGTTGAGTTACAAGTTTCTTTATATTTTTTTAATAAGTTGCGAGCTATCCATTTTATTAACTTCAAAGGCTACTACGTAATCCTCTCATTTCCAAGAATGCATTCTAAATTTTACGGTACATCAGTCATTCGAAACAAAAAAAAAAAGGCGACCTTAGAAGATAATAAACAGAAGGTCACTCCGCGAAAAGAGTCAAGGTAACAATCGTTTTCATAAATTAATAGCTTGAAAAGCAAACTAACAGCTTTTCAAACGTCAAAGAATATTATGTTACACTTTTTTTACTCGACATATTGTCAAAAGTTGTGTCATTTTTTTTTATTATTATTTCTCACAAAATTGACCTTGATGACTTATTTTCTTGTGTTAATTGACCGGCTTATTAATATCAAACTGTTAACTTCTAAGTGCTTTGCTCTTGACCTGAAGCAGAAGGTTAACAATCAACAAAGTAATCCATATTAACAACTATCCCTTAAACTAGTTAGCGTCAACTGGTAATCAATTATATTATACAGTATTACAGGAGAAGGTCCAGCTAATCAATTGGTTGGTTGGTTGTTTGTTTTTAGATTATCTGGCGCCGTCAGCAACACGGGGGCTATAATGCGCCGAAACATTCTTTATTAGACAAGCCAACATGCATTTACAAACACCCATGCTCAACACGGGACTCGAACCCGCAACCTCGCGGTCTAGAAGCTAGCACGCTAACCAGCTAATCAATTGGCAACTTCTTGCGAAGTAGAAACCGCAAATGAGATACCTAGAAGATGCAGTTAGAAATCAGTGGACGAGCTGCAAGGTGGGAATTTTCGGGGTTTTATCTTATTCGATTTGCAAAGGCGAGACCGTTTCAGCAGGGAGAGTTGAATTTGAAAGAAGCATCTGGTGAAGAAAGGATTGGTTATTTTCTGGTATAAGATTGTCACTAGCAGGGGCGTACTGGGACATAAAATCGGCCCGGTGATTTTTGATTTATGCCGGCCCAAATTTTCAATAAAATCATTAATAAAGTTTTAATAATTTTTAATAAAATAATTTCAATAATTAGTTTTAATTATTACCGTATTTTCCAATTTAAATATGCACATTTAATAAATATTTTCAATAATGAATTTTTATTGAAAATTTTTAATTGAATTTTTATTGAAAATTTTTAATTGAATTTTTATTGAAAATTTTTAATTGAATTTTTATTGAAAATTTTTAATTGAATTTTTATTGAAAATTTTTAATTGAATTTTTATTGAAAATTTTTAATTGAATTTTTATTGAAAATTTTTAATTGAATTTTTATTGAAAATTTTTAATTGAATTTTTATTGAAAATTTTTAATTGAATTTTTATTAAACCAAATTTTCTCGGTCTCTACTATATATAACTCTTTTGAGTGAACTTGGTTTCCATAAATCGTGGCAAAAACTGAAACAAAGAAATCTAAGTTGTAAAATAAAGAACATCCAGGAATTTAAGTAGTAGGTTTAATAGAAAATGACATTCGAAATGATATATTTAACCTTATAAAATAAGTTAAATATATACTTTTCTTTCAACGTCTTATCACTCCTAATAAATGAAAGTCCTCATCTCGAGGGGAAAGTCGTCATTGGGATTTGAATGCATTGAACTTTAAAAAAAAAATTTTAAGGAAGACAACTCTTTAAACTTCAAAAAATTAATAATAATAATAAACTTCCGTACCCAACCGGCCCATTTTTTACAGACACTGACCGGCCCGGTGAATACACCGGACAACCCTATGGCCAGTACACCTCTGGTCACTAGTGTTATTCTGTCTTCTAACAACGCAAGATCAAGACTACAGAAATACGTAGAGTATCAGGTGGGAATGCCTTTAAGAACAGCTCCACGCCTCAAATGGGAGAAAACCGGGTAGAACACATAAAACATCTAGCTAGTCTGCATCTCGTGAGGGTTCTTCAAATTACCTTTTTATCGACGAGTGCAACGACGTTAGACGTTGTTATACATCTTTTAATTAGAGGCCAATTACATCATTAAGGATTATATAAACTCACTAGCTGAATACCCGTGCTGCGCTACGAAATTTTACCATTAGCATTTTAGCGATCAAAAGACATTCACGTATTCTACATTTCAGACGTTTGCACCCATTTCGATCCCGACAAATTGATTTATCAAAATAGAAACTTTCCTTTGTTGACAATTTTAACGAAATTTATAATTGTGAATACTATATTGGAAAGAGGCATTTGAATATCCCTCGTTTAGAACGTTTAATTCCCTTCGGACCCTTTTAATTACGTAATCGAGATTGAAATAGTTTATTGTGTTTATGTTTGCTCTTTGATTTAAATTTCGAAGTAGTAGCTGTATTGGAATTGAGACATTAAAATAATCCTCGTATAGTTTCAATGTTGCGTCGACTTTTCATCCCTTAAAAATTCATTAATCGATATTGGAATAACTTTTTTTTTTTAAATTTGTCCTTTTAACATTTGCACCAAATATCAGAATTATGACTACATTAGAAGAGGAACATTCGGATATCCCTCGTTTGGAACATTTAACCCCTTTTCGACTCCATAAAGTAGGTTAATCAAGCTCGGAATAGCTTAATTTTTCTATGTGTGTCTTTGTTGACATTTGTGCCTATTTTCAGAGTTGTGACCAAATGGGAAGTGGTACAGTCGAATATCCCTCCTTTGGAAAGTTTAAACCCTTTTCCACCCCTTAAAGTGGGTTGATCGAGATCGGAGTAGCTTACTTTTTCTATTTTTACCATTGTTGATATTTGTGCCGATTTTCAGAGTTGTGACCAAATGGAAAGTGGGATATTCGAATGTCCCCCGTTTGGAACGTTTAACCCCTTTTCGACCCCTTAAAGTGGGTTAATCGAGATCGGAATAGCTTACTTTTTCTATTTTTACCATTGTTGATATTTGTGCAGATTTTCAGAATTGTGACTATGTGGGAAGTGGGAGAATTAGTGATGAGTGAATGAGTGAGTGAGTGAGGGCTTTGCCTTATATATATAGAGATTAACTCATTCATCTTAAAAATCATACGAAAAACTTCAAGAAAGGATTTGATTGTGAAACTCCGACACGTCACAATATTAATTCATATATCCGCCTAAACAGTAAAATAGGCACATCTAGAAAATGTAAATTTGAATATAAATTCTTCAAAGTAACTTTGAAGTTAAAATAAATTTTAATGTAAATTGGATGAAATTGTTAATTTCAAGTCAATTTTCATTTAGAATATTTCGGGTAGGAAAAATTGTTTTATATATGTTGGTTGGTTGGTTTTTTTCAGTTGGTTGGTTGTTTTCAGATTATCTGGCGCCTTCAGCAACACGAGGGCTATAATGCGCCGAAACATTCGTCATTAGACAACCAACATACATTTACAAACACCCATGCCAACACGGGACTCGAACCCGCAACCTCGCGGTCTAGAAGCTAGCACGCTAACCACTATACCGTTTGGTCGGCATAAATATTTACATTAATGAATGTGTGAAGTGAGTGAGCAATGGGCTTGTTTAATATTCAATCATACCTTAAATGGCAATGGTCTTAAAATAAACTATTAAAGTACTGTACTGGTTGTAATTCAGGTAAGGTGCTGCAAACGACCAGGATTTCAAACATACAGTTACTACTTTATTGGCGCACACACACCGCGCTACTTCAGTATTCAAAGGGGTACGGTAAAAAAAAACCACACTAATAGGTTTTTTTTTTTATGAACGTTAAACAAATTTTTGAAGCATTTGCATTTGAGCAGAAATTAGAACAAGTAGTTCGTCAACGAAGACCTTGAATATTTTACATACTATAAACGTTTGTGTTATTTGATAAGACCCGCCTCACAGCTGAAAGGTAAAATAAAATAATGTATCCCCCCCCCCCCCCCCCCCGTTACATAAATTACCATATTCCCAAATGCTTACACTTTTCGCAGAAAAACAAGATTGTCTGCAGCACCATTTCCGATTAGCACACTGTCAATTTAATCAAATTTTAGAAATTGCGAGATAATTGAGCGTGTTTGTGTAGTTCGCGATTCAATCATTAATCCTCAGTGAATTGCTAGACGTGTCATCAGTAATTACGATTTCAAGATAATTAAAAATACTGAGGTGGTTTTACACGTATGTCGGAAAGATGAGAAAAGGAAAACTTAAAATTATGTTTTAAATCAACTCAAACTATTTTAATTACGTTGAATTCTAGATCAAAGATAAATGTACAGGTTTAAACGCATAAACAAAAGCGAACTAGTTTCAATAAACAAGTAAAATCGTGACTGGACGAATAATTTTGAACTTAAAAGCATCTGCCGAATGAGGCTCAGACAAGATACTTTCATGACCTATTTCAAGTGCGATTGAACTTCAAGCAACTACAAAGAGCAGCAACTTTTCATATTTGCTTTCCAGATCAACTGGATCGAGTGACGCAACCAATTTCCAATTCTTTTTATTTTGCAAGGGCTACAAGAGCACAAACCTTAGTAGTACGATTTCTAAAGGGAACTACTTTCTGGAAAGTCTTGGGATTGGGAGAAAACCTGGAAAACTTAGACAGTCGAACAAACGCGAGACCATCAGTTACAATTGCCGTCCTGTGATTTAATGCAGAGTTAAGTCAGAGTACCTTGCATGCTAGACACGTATTTGGCCTTTGAGCCATGATATGGCCCTAATATCGCGAATGACAGTAAAGGTGGTTGCGTAACCTATACGACCGCATCCATTTTAATAATTAAGGAACTCTTATTATTTTCCAGTTCAAGAGGAAAGTACATAGTACATAGCTATGAAATGGAAGGTTAGAATTACGTTTTTTTAGTTAAATGTGTAAATCTACCCAATCCATGCGTGCGAGGAACATGGTCTCAGATTTATACATTTAGCCTCGAGGATATTTGGATGTTGGCTAGTTCTACAACGCTCATTTTATACATAAATCCTCAAATAACATATCAAGTAATTAGAACTTCAATAATTTTAAAAACTAGTTTTAAAAAATCAGAAGGGAAAACTGATGGAGAGAGAAAGTAGAATTTGTGCTAAGCCATTTGACATCACTGACACCGAAAAGTTTAACGATTTACAATCCGATTGAATGGTTCTGAAAGGTTAAGTAACGGAAGTTTATACGACACAAGAAAAGAAAAATTAGATTTAAATCTTGTATATTATTTCGGTATGGTGCTTTTTTGTTAGGATATACTTATTTATACAAAACCAAAAGTGATAAATTATACGTCAATTTAAAGGTTAAGACCACCGCTTCTGACGAAAAATTTATTTACAATTGCACATTCAATTATTTTGGTTGAACATCAACGACAAAAAATATCAGAAATAGTACAACATTTCGGAAAAATTGTGATAGTATACAGTAGATGGCAGCACTATAGAAAAGAGAAGAAACTTAAGGAATCTTGTATCTTTCAGTAATGAATTACAATATCCGGTTACAATGAACCCCTTCCAAAAAAAGTAAATCCTCCAAGCCATCTTAAATGCTGAGGCTACAACATATTGCACCCAAGGACTAAAACTTTTTAACATCAGATACTTTTAAGTGAAAAAAATTTCAGTCTCACGAGTAATATTGTACGTCAGAGAATATGTAGAAAGGTGGAAACATTACGTGGTAAATGAAAATTCAAGATAACGATTTGGTGGGGAAAGAGTTTTGGTCTCGGGTTGGTTGGTTGTTTTCAGATTATCTGGCGCCGTCAGCAACACGAGGGCTATAATGCGCCGAAACATTCGTCATTAAACAAGCCAACATACATTTACAAACACCCATGCCTAACACGGGACTCGAACCCGCAACCTCGCGGTCTAGAAGCTAGCACGCTAACCACTATACCGTTTCAATTCAGCCACTAGAATTCATCAAGTTGGTTGGTTGATTTGCAAGTTCAACAACCTATTTTTATGCACATGAGGCCGGGACCTACAGCTTAACGTGGATGTCGAACCACAACGAACATCCATGCTAAACCCGGGATTTGAACCCAGCACTAACCCACAGCCATCAGGTGGGCCAGAATTCGTCAAGAAACTCTTGTTAAGTATGAGAATACAGTGCCAAATAAACACCGATGGCAGAGATCATATCTCCCACTAAAGGTCAACTCCTTAAGTTGCATGGTTTTTAATGTGGATGCATCTGTACTACTGCACACTAATGGTACTTCCATTGTTCTTTTGCATATACCAGGGTTGACATGGTGCTGTGTTTTTATTGTTTTTTTCCAAAAAAAGACAATTGATTTTTTTAAAGAATTTAAAATTATTCCAATTGGGGTTTTTTTTTAGAATAAAAACAGCATTTTTATTCTCAAAAAAACAATTGGGTTTTTTTTAAAGACAAATTTAAAATGTATTTTTATTTGTTGATTTATAAATTACACTTTATTAAAAGTGTCTTTATAAATAAACAAATAAAAATACAATTTTTTTTTATTGATTATTTGGTGTTGTAAATAATTTAGTTTTAACCAAAAGTTTTCCATTTCAAAGATATTTTTTCATAAGGAATTTATTGAAAATGTAGTATCCAAGTAATTCTTACTGCAAAAGCAACTACAGGAAATGTTGAGAAAAAAAATATTCTTAAGAATATATACTCTCTAGGTATAACATGACTGAGTGATGATGTTGTAAATGAAAAATTACATGAATACTATAGATGGAATAAGTTATCTATTTTAAGGGGGATAGGAAGGCAAAATTATTTCTCGATATCCATTTTGAGGTTTTTAGCACATCACAATATTTGAAATGTTATCAACAAAATGGTTCAACTTGGTGAGGACTCAACCGAAGCATTTTTAAATATTTTTCGAAAAAATAAAATTACTGAAAAAAAAAAAAACGCCTGATTTGTACTTTAAACGTTGTTTTCTCAAAATGCTGTTTTTTCATACAAATGTACCTTTTTCTCAAAATCTACTCAATACTTTGGTTTGAAATTTTTTTTTCCTGTACATAAAGTATTTTTCACAAGAGACATAGGCATTTATAGAAATGTTGGCTATAGGAATTTTAAAAAAAAAAACTGTTTTTTGTTTTTATTCCAAAAAAATTCAAAACTACATAAATACCAATCAAAATTTTATTTTTACAAAAGCTTAAGTCAGTCAATATAAAAGTGCTTTAATATTGGCTTTACAAAATTTTTAACCAAAGCTACAAGTAGTTTCTGAGAAAAGGGTACATAAAAAATACCTTTTTAATATGGACATTATAGAGCCTTCCAGCTCCCCTAAAAATAAATCTTGTAATTAAAGACTATTGAACAGTAAGTTTTTATATTAATCTAATAGCTTAATTTTTTATAGTTATTCCAGATTATCAATTAAAGCTTAAATTATAGGCTGCATTTTAAATGTTCCTAAAATAGAGGTGTCATGCAAAAGCAAATAAATCCACCCAATTTCAAAATGGAATTCTGAATCAATTATTTATTTATTTTCAGCTTCATTCCTATTTAATGTTATAGATGATTTCATTAAAAAAAAATACACATTCTAAAAAAAATTTCAACTTTGAAAATCAGCATTTTGTGTAAAAAAGCTGAGCGTCTTTTTACATGTGTTCCAAGAAAAAACATCCATTGCAGTTTGCCTCAGCCAATGATGAGCCACGATTGAGTCATGCGCCTCCCAGAATTCAACATGTGGGAGGTGCTTTTTTTATGGTGAACTTTTTGTTCTCTAGTTATGTTAGTAGAGTTATTTAATTATACAAAGTATTTCAGTATTAAAAATGGAAAACTGGATGAAGATTGTTTGATAAATGTAAAAGGCAATGTCAGATCCACAAAGAAATCTAAAACTGTTTGAGTATAGGCAAAGAAGAAAGTACAAATAGTGCTTATTTGGGGTGCAACTGTTTGTTGTTATGGTATAATCATGTGAAAGTGTTACAATTCCACCAGATACAGCTAAATTAAGAAAAAAAATTAAACTTTTGCAAATTTGTGAAAATTTCTAAAAGGTAGGAAGGGCACTATATTTAAAGAAAAATGGCAGGCAGGGCACGCTGCCCCTCGAAAAGCACTTAGGATGTACCCCGCCAGTAGTTTTAATTTACATTAATATGATAAAGATTTTAAGCCAATACAAAGTGGGGCAGAATGGGTGAAAACCTGGCCAAAATTCAGAAGTGTATTTATTGAAACCAAATCTTGATAGTAAAAATTTTAACGATTTTATAAAAGTATACGACCCAATTTTGGTTTTAGTGACAAACTTTAACTATTTTTAGGTAAAAATTACTATTTTCATTGCGATATCCGATTTTTTTTCTCCAAAATATTACTTAGGAAATATATATTTTAATAAAAGTTTTCTGTTAAAATTAATATATTATAGGCATTGATTACAAAAATATTTTTATACTTAAAACATTTTTATTATATTTTTGCAGCAATTTACAAATACATAACTTAATCATTTATAAAAATTACAAATATTAACATTAAAATCAACTTCAAATTGTATTGTTATAAGTCCCTTCAAGCTGATTTATATGAAAATTATGTCTTCATGTATCACTTAAAAATTCCCATTTGTTTGAACAATAAAATTTGCACATAAAATTTATATGGTAATATATTTTACACACGGTAATTTCTTCCAATAGGAAAAATCGTATGTTTGTAATTATACTTATGTAAAATTATATTAATAAGTAAAATAGATAGTATGTTTATAACATGTCCATGCTTGTTACTTCTCATAATTGTTATTTAACATAGTATATTTACAATGCATTAATATAATAGAGACATTAATATAACTTCCATAAGCATTAAAAATTGAAACAATGCACTCGAAAAAATATTCATGAAAAATAAACAATTATAGTAAAAATAAAATTTAAAAATTCTACTTATTTTTTTTAGTTTTCAAATATGAATTAAAATAAAATTAAGAATGTAATGAATTTAAATTTATTTGAAGTCCTGAATAATGAAACAGTAATTTTATTATATAATTTGAATAGTTTAAAGATCTGACAATAAAAATGTATCATCTGAAGAATAATTTGTGTCGGAATTAGATTCTTTGTTGGCAATTTTCTTAAACTAGAGATTACAGGATTATATGCCAACAAATGTTGAAGAAACACATCTAGCAGATTTTTCACTTGCAACTTTCTTGAAAATGCTTTGCGATATTTTTAAATTTCTTTATAAAGAGCTTCCCAAACTTCTATAAGCATTCCAGTAGGCATAAGCGCATTTTGTACTATTTCTGGTTCATGAAACTGCATTTTATGCACAGTTGTTAGCATATTGAACGATGGATAAGAGTTCCATATACAATTTCACCATTTCCAAACAGTACGCCCTAAATACTTTGGACGCATCTATCTCCCATTATCCGCGAGAATCATTTGGGCTGCATAGGACAACACTTCTGGAGTTGCTTCTAACCTTATAAATTCTGGTTTCTTTTTATGTTTTGATCTTTCTCTAAATTCCAAAATATATGAAAATGGTTAACCTAATCTTCTGTTCAAATATAATGGAAAGTACACACATTCATTTAGTCATTATTTTTAGTTTGAAACGCACCTCAAGTTCTGTTGCTGGCTTACCAATTTGTTCTTATAGGATTTAAAAATTATATCAAAATATCTTGGATTCAAGATAAATATTGATCCAGACAGTTCATAATTTTCTTGTATTTTCAGTTCCAGACTTTTTTAACGTACATAGAAGTTGGGATGTTTGAAAATATTTCAAACTACTTTTTTTTATAAATTTATAATTTTTTTACTGAACCTTCAAACAAGAAACTACTTTATAAATCCAAAGGATTTCTAGTATTTTATAAACTTTACTTAACTTGATTTATTATTGAAAAAACTATTTTTTATATATTTATACATGGTTCTTACAACTATTCAAATGTAAAATTTTCATGTATTTTTTACAATAAATTGAACTAAAATTATAGTTTAAATAAATACATATTAATAAATTTAACATCAATTTTACATATTTCAATAATTATTAACTTAAAAATAATTTTATTATGTAAATTAAATTTGTTTACAATGCATCTAACTAATTCTAGATTATATCCTTAATACACTTATTAATACATGAAGTTATTTGTATAAAGGTCATAAAAAAAAAAAGTGAATATTTAAGGCGCTTTTTCAAAATTAAATGAAAAATATTAAAATTAACCCAAAAATTAAGAAAAAATATGTTATGTTTTACAAACCACTTGCTATAGGCTGCGTAGCAAAGTTTTACTTCTTGGATAAAAACAAAAGTTTAAGAGAGGTCTAAAAAAAAGTAGTCGCTCTGAAGAAAAAGTGCGCTTTACAGAAAACGTTTCTATATATATTCAAACTTTCATCCCTCACAGCTGCACCGAAAAACTCAAAGCAGCTGAAAAAGGTGGTACCAGATGCTCAAGATACTTATAAACAAAACTATATGGTTTCCAATAGGAAAATTAAAAAATAATTTTTTTTCACATTTGGCCAGCTTTTTCGTCAATCTACCCCACTGTGCGTTAGCATGAAATTCAGTTGATGGAAAAAATTTCGTCGGCCTCAACTTTTGTATTAACAGGGTTCAACTGTATAACATTTTAGAACATGTGTTAAATACTTTATAATTTCTTTTTTAAAGACGCAGTGTAAAGATTCCGTAGAAAATAAACAAGGACATAATCTGCAATAAAACAAAAATTGTCCAATTTGGATTTGGGACGTATTGAACTGAGGAATGGAACCAACTAGACATTATAAGGTGCTTATTGACAGCTTACTATGCTCGCTTACAGCATTACAACTCTTAAGAAAAACCCACTTCCCATACTGTAAACGATAATTAAAACATAAGAATTAAAGGTTTATTTTCTCTCAATCTTTAAAGGCAACAAATGTGTAGCCCGGATGGAAAGCGCACTATATCACAAAAAGCAAATTTTACAGGAGAGTCGAATGGTGGTTACAATTTTTAGTTCTTTTCAAAAACGTCTAAATCAGATTTTATTTAACCTAGGACATTGTACTTCATTCTACAAGCAAGAGAGGAAAGTGTAAGATGGTGCCAAAACTTCAATTTCGAAAAGTTTGGGCATGAAGCATCTTTCTTCCGGTATACAGATAGATATGAACACAATCACTCATCTTTCTTCCTGTTGCCACAATTAAACTAAACTCAAATTTTTTACAATACAACAGTGAAAAAAATTTTGAAATTAAAATTTTATGTATGAAATGTTTTGCATAAAAATTTATGTGATGCTAGCGCAATCTTGCAGCATCACAAAGTTAGTCAGTAATGAGCTTAACTCTTATGATTTATTCCTCAAAATGTGTATTAGTAAATTTCCTCCAAATCTTTAAAAATCGATTCAATTAAAAGTAAAACTAAAGGTTTCTATAAAATTTTAACCAAAATAGAAATGAAACTTTAGTGAAGTGAATATGACAAGTGGAATAATGTAAATTCTTGCTCGTAGAATTCTTATTATTTTAACTGTAAAGTGAAAAATAAAATTCTATAAACTTTTCAGAATTACCCCCATATCTTCTCTATTTATGCATTCCAGACAGTAAATCACAATCTATTTTCAGATAAATATCCATCTTCTTGCAATTTAATTTTCCTTTTAACAAGTAAATTATAAATGTCAAGATTATTTGTAACAGAGCTTTACAGTAACGACATTTGTTTGGCAATAATATAACCCATAAAAACAAAGTTTTTAATATAAATCTTTTATATGCATTGCCAAATTGACCACTAAGAATAAAAGATCCAATCCAAACTATTTGCAATCATTTGCTCCCAAAACGTGATTGAAAACTCTTTCCTTCCACAACGAGTCTATTTGCCAAGTTTCAGCTCTAGTGGGTGACGGAACGTGGGTTAATTAGCCCTCAAATATTTGGCCTTGTCAACATTGATAGCGAAAGATTTCAGATGTTAAATATCGCCAAATTAAACACAAAAAAAAATTCAGAGCCCTTCTTTAGTCACTACACTGCTACCGAGGTATATAATACATTGCATGCCACACGATGCATTGGTCAAGTATCAAGAACCAATATACCTAGCTTTGTTTAGTGGCAGCGATTCGATGCGAAAAAGCAAGCATAACTGCAAAAGTAAAACGAAACTATCAAACAAATGGTACTGGAAATTAAGAAAGCGAAGTGTAACTTGCGATTGTGCACAAAATGAGGTTTTGTTATAACTATTAGTGTAACAATTAGAAATTAAATTATCTTGCATTCACTTTAATTTGTTCTACCTTCTATTGTACCTAAAAGTAGTTTAACTCAACTTTTGTTTAATAACAATCAAACGCATATAATCTGAAATTTTAAAGAGCAGCATTAACTGTACAAATTAGGCATATTTTATGCATGTAATCCACAAAAACTGGATTTTCAAAAGTTCTCAAAGCACATGAAACACTAAGCTTACTGTACAATAGGGCAAAACTTGATTTTTTGCTTGAGAAGCATCCAGAAAAGTATTTAAGATCAGCCAAATATCACAAGGCAGTTTTTAAATATGAAAACACGACAGTTTTTAAATATGTAATTAAGAAAACAATGCAAATATGCCATTAAACAAGTTTTTTCTGATTATATACTTAATAAGAAAACATTTAAACTTTTTTACGTCAAAGAACAATATTATAACGCATTGAACTCAATCAACATTTTTTTGATTGTCTGACCCCAAAAAACAGGGTCAGACAACCAAATCAAATGTTGATTGAGGTGGTCACGCGACTTCAATAGCCAATCATAGAAAGGCAATGCCATTTGCAACTATCGCAGCCAAAGTATTCCACCAAGCGCTTTGTATGAAGTAATTTGCGCTTGTGTGAAGTAATTTGCGAGGAAAAGGAAATGAAGAGGGAAAATATTTTGCCTAGACACATGAAAAAGTACAATTTTCACAGGAAAAACTGGTCTAAATCGGAAGTGATAAAAAAAACTGGTCCTCGGAATAGGGACAAAAAGGCAAAAAAGACCTTTTACATAAAAAAGCAGAAATCTGCCAAATAGCAGAAAAATCTCATCCCTGTTTTATTTAACTTTCAATAATTTAACACAACCCCCTAAAAAGGTTCAACCTTTTTAGGTGTGCGAACCACCCATTTAGTAAAAAAACTTTCGAGGCCCACTAGTTGGCACAATTCAATATGTGTGTGTGCTTCAGTAATTAGTAAAACATACTATACAAGATAGATTAAAAAATTAAATTTTTAGACAAAAAAAAAAAGGAACTTTATTGTTTTCACTTTGCTGCTACAACTAAAAAGAAGTGAAAAACAAGCAGTCAAAGTTAAAAAAAAGTCAATGGGGTTTTTGACATTATTCCCCACGAGAGGGTAATATCTGTATTAAAAACGAGTAGTTTTAACCATGCTCTTCACGCATCGTCACTCGTTATACCATCGAAGAAGACAATCGAAATATTCGATAGTGGCTAACAATCGAATGACTCAATTGTTCCCATTTCTACCTCTGAAGCTCTTGCAATATTTATCTTGCCTTAGATTCTAGACTACGATTGATAGTAAGTACGACTTAGATAGTAACTACTGCCCAGACTATTCTTCTTCCTGCCCATGGGTTGAGAACAGTTGATTTAACAAATTCAGTTTTGCAATTTCTCGGACAAATATATTAAACAAATTCAAGTGTATTTGCGTAATATATAAGACTTAGATCAACCTAAGTTCTTGTTGGTTGGAAGGAGTTTAATGGTGCAAGGGCAACACATGGGCCATACTGCGCCAACTTAAGTTCTTGTATGACCAAGTGAAGGTAGCACTAATTCTATCAAGTAATCAGACTTTTTGTCAAGTTTCCATAAAAAAAATTTTTAAGTTTCAGTGCTTTTTAAGTCTGCATTATTTTTCCTGCTTGCTCCGGATTTTAACAGAAGTATTAATAACACCCCATTGCTTATTTTTCTTGTGTTGAAGTGACAGGGATGAAGTTTTTCTTTTAAACTAGCCCTCTGCAGTATATTTTTTGGGCTCCTCCGCTTCCCAACTACAGAAAATCTGTTTTCCGCACTTGTTTCATAGCATTTTTTCAAAATTTCCTGCTTTTAGCTACCCCTGCTAATCAAGTTGACGTCTTAACCAGCTTATGGGTATGTAGATGTCTAGAGTTTTGCACGACATTCATTATCGAAAACGCTTGTTTGACCATGTCATTGTATGCTACATGTTTTGTATCAGCCAAGGTTTTACATATATATATAAAGTGGCCCAGTAGCAGAATCTTCTGCATCAATCTACAACACTAATGACACAAGCCCAAAACTTATCTGCAATTCAAACAATGCCGTTCCAAGCAATGACATGTGCAAGGGAAGGGAGGAGATTGAAGGAGCTATATCTCAAATTTTCTTTTAACGTTAATACTTTAGATAACTACAAAATTCTAATCATGCAAAAAAAAGTGCCAGGTTACATTTTGTCCAGAGTAAATACAAGATGAGATAATCTGAAAAACCAAAGATAAAATATTTTTTGGTACTTTTCCGTTAAAGGTGGCCATTGGAAATATGTAAAATAAGGGTAAAACTTCCAAGTACAATATCTATGTTACTAAACAGCAATTTCAATCCATATCCATTATATTTAAATCAAACAAAATGTTTGCTTAAGCCTCTAACATCCTATAAATGATGCGTGTTCAGTGTTTTATTTTATTTGCAATGGAAAAAATAGCTGCCAACGAGCAAAAATCAGCTTCTGTCTTGGCAATTGTTTTTTATTTAAGTTGCCGTCAGTACAAAAGAGGGAAATATTTAGAATTGACAATTTTAATTAATCAGGAAAAACTTTTGCCAATATTTTCCGCTTAATGTAAATATAGATAAATTTATATTTAACTTACTACAGATTAACCCCTTTTAATCGACATTGCAAGACCATCAACAGGTGAATCCTATATTAATCTACTGCCCTAGGTCATGACAATTTCATTCTAGTTAGAGCGCTTTGCATTACAAGATACTTTCATATATAGTAAAGCATAATTAAAATTGGAAATTATATCGGCCTAGTTCCACTATTTTCAGTGGGGTTTTTTAAGGTTCCGGTACCAAAGAGTCTAGAAAACATTACACAAATCATTTCTAAACCCAGTTGCTTTTATTCAATTTTTGTTTTCCCCACATAATCTGGGCCTTAACATGCCTTAAAACTATGTTAGCTTTAAATTTAATTGCACACGGTTTTTTTTTTAAATGAAATTTTCAGATACTACCCAAAAAAAATTCAAAAACAGAAAAAGTATCCACTATTTTATTATTAAATATGAAAACACTCATAGCAAAATAGCATTCGTTTTGCGAACATTGGTACGAATTTGATGGATAACCAGCTTGGATTGTTGCTTGCCCCCTACTATTTGCTATTTTTCTTTCCAAAGAAACTAAAATTTCAAATAATATGGAATTCAGTAATAAATGTCGAGAGCATGACAAAAAGGGCAAATGAATAAAAATTAACTATACAACATCAATGGTAAAAGCCCTGAAATTGGAACTAATTATCAATTGAATGTAAACTGAAATATTAAAAGTAAACTTTAAGAGAATTTTTATTTTAATTATGCAACGTACTGCAAACGGAAAAAAATAATTAGAAAAGAGTTATAAAAAAAGCACAACTTAGAAACCGAAGCGAAACTTCTTTAATCCAGTCAAAATGAAAAACGTCCCAATTCCAACGCAGACGGAACTAAACCCGAGTGAGTATTAAAAGCTCATTATCTCTAGACTTACCAGTTTTAAGGGATTCTCCAAATAATTCAAACCAAATAAAAATTTCTTGCACAATAATACCTCACAGTTCTACGGGGAACCAAACGTCAATTTTTACAATCGAAACTTACACCACTTCTATAATCTCTTTATAATTTCGCAAGGGCGCGGCAAGAACTTAGAAATACTGTAGGGATACGAACGACTAACCGCCCATGCTTAGCTTATGATTGGCCGTTTACTTTATAGGATAATAGTTGCCAACTTAGGAAGGTAAACTCTATAAGAAAGGCATGGAAACTACAAGACAAGCACTTGAAACGTCAGAAAAAGTCACATAAAATTTTTTGCAAGGCAATACAATATGCAATTCTTGACAAGCTTTAAGTTTATGTAAATCACAATTATTTCTTAGATTTCATTCATTTTCCTGCATTTTTATTGCACAGTATAGTTTAGGAATGTTATACTTTTCACTTGCATGTCACATTTTAAAGTCGTGATTTTTATGTGTAAAGTAAATTTTTACGTTAATATTGATGTTATTTGCCGTAGAGAGTTTAAGTATGTTACTTTTTTCTCTTATTTAGCGATATTTTAACACATTTTAATGACATGATGTTTGTTCGTAAAGTAAATTTTCATGTTCAATTTTGAATTCTTTCTTATAAAAATTTTAAGTATGTTACTTTTTCTCTTATTTAGGCATTAGAGTTTGCTAAATCAATTATCACATCTCTATTCAGCATTAGCAGCTACTTCTGTGTTGACCTTCCTCAACTTAAGTAAGTATCATTGTAGTATAAAAACTATCTTGATAATATAACTAACATAGAACGATTCATTTCTAACAATATTATTAGTAATATAAATTTTAACATGGACAGTAAGCAGTTAAGATATATATAATACCGCTCGAATTCAACAGTATAGCTTTAAATTACAACCGGTTATAACAAATAAAATCAATTTCAAAGTATTTCAAGGTTGATATATCGAACAGTTATGTATTTCCGTTTCTTTGAAAATATTGTTCTGATTAAACTAAAATATTGGGTCATGTTTTCCTAAACCATTCTGAAAGAAGAAGAAACAAAACAAGTTATAGATTCCTTAATAAAATGTAGATGATACCCAGATAGCATTTTACCCTTTTAAAACCCTTGTGCAAGCCTCTCAAACGAAAAGGGTGCAAGGTTCAAATGACAAGGGAGAAACCTTCATAAAACCTTGAAGAAAGGTTCCTAGTCTCCAGGAGTTAAGCTTTTCGTAACCATTTCACGACCACCCTTGCCACAAGGTTTTCACCGTAAAGGGTGTGTAAACCTTTTCGCGATAAGCTTGCCACAAGGTTTTCGCCGTAAAGGGTCTGTAAACCTTTTTCGTGATAAGCCTGCCATACGGTTTTTGCCGTAAGGGTTGTGTAAACCTTTTCATAATAAGCTTGCCAAAAGGTTTTCACTGCAAAGGGTGTGTAAACCTTTTCACTATGAGGTTCCAACCAAGTAGATATAGGAAGGATTGCAAAAACTTTCCTTTTTAAAGTATCATTTACCTTTTGCGTTCAAAAAGAAACACTTTATTGGGAGAGTTCCAATATTGTCGGAAAATGCTTTAAATTTAGTGGCTAATGAAAAATTGATATTTATTCAATAGGATTTTTAATTACAATTTGCATTTAATGGTATCAATCATAACCCAATTTATAGATAAATTTTAATTTATTTGCTAGATAGAACTTACTAGAATTATAAACAAAATTAATTTTTCCTTTTTTTTTTTGTTAAGGAATTTTTAAAAAAATAAAGATTCAAAATTCAGTAAACAATTATGTATCTTTTATTTAAAAAATGCATTGATATCTTAGTAGGTTGCATTAGACAATTTAAATTGCATTAAAATTTGTTTTAAATTGTTAATCCAAGCTACTTATAGTTTTATTGTTAGAAACATATACAATTAAAAATACATTTTTATTGAACATTTTTTAGATAATTATTTATTTTGAAGTAAACAAACACAAATGAGTTGCTTTTTCATTTTATACAAAGAATATAATTTAAACAAGATTTTAAATATATACTACAAATATTTCTTAATTTATTTGCTGCATCTGACAAAAAATTTCTGGAGGATTCTTGAGGAAAACTAAAAGGAATCCCATTCATTTCTCTCTGAAAAAAATAAGCAAATTTAAAATCTATAATAATAAAACAAGCTGTGTGTCTGTTTGTCTATCTGTTTGTGGCTCTGTGGATCTGTAGAAACCTACTTAAAATCGGAGTAGAGCTCTGAAATTTTCAACACAGGAAGTTTTGACCTTCTAATTTCATGTATGTCCAACAGAATGTTAAAATTTTAATTAGTTCTTTTTTAATTAATATTTTAATTAACTTTTTTTTTACAAAGTGGCTTCAAATAGAGATAAAGCTCTGAAATTTTCAACATAAGTAGGAGCCTGATTCTCACCTCCGATCGAATCGGAAAAAAAATCGTGACCGGCTCTCTCGGAATCGGGCTAGTTCTCGTTCAGTAGATAAGGAGTGATTCTGACCTCAGTTTTTCCCGAAATCGAAAAATGAAGCACTTCCTCCGCTGAAAACTGCGCGGTTAGGAATGCGCAGTAGAGTTTTCAGAACCATGTGCTGTTTTGACTTCAATTCAATGTTCATAATTTTCTTGAGGAACTCGTCCTCTCCTCGTGGTGTTGCAAGAAATGGCTTCCAAGAAAGTTGAACGGATACTAAAATGCATTAAAACATTTATTAACTTTTCTGATGATAACAGAGGAATACCTTTGGTCCCTCTAAATCACAAGACAGCAAATTTTGAGAATGAATGACACCAAAAAAAAATAGTAAAACTTTTATCAAACACAAGCTAGGCGGTATTTATGGCTTTTATTGTGCATTTTAACTCTTTGTGATGAACACAATGTTTTGTTTATGATTTAGAACATAGTGATAAAAATTATTGGTAAATTAATAATTAATAATTGGTAAAAATTAATAGCAGGCACCCAACAGGAGATAAATATATGCAACAGTTTTAATTAGAATATTGATAAGAATCGCAACATGCAAATACTAATTTGCTAACAGTTGGCTGCCGTCTGAATTACATGAATCACGTTCTTGCCTGATACCACCAAAACTATTTGGTAGTCAAAGGAAAAATCAGGTTGGTTGTTTTCAGATTATCTGGCGCCGTCAGCAACACGAGGGCTATAACGCGCCGAAACATTCGTCATTAGACAAGTCAACATACATTTACAAACATCCATGCCTAACACGGGACTCGAACCCGCAACCTCGCGGTCTAGAAGCTAGCACGCTAACCACTATACCGTTTGGAAAAATCAGGCTTTTTTTCGTAAATGTAGTGAACATCAAGAATTTATCATGATTACTTTTTCCTTCCTGTATTGGCTCCGTAGCTTTATGTAAAACTTAGGAGAAATAAGTCTTAATAACAGAAAAAATAAAGTAGTTCAGGGCTCATATTTCTTTTTTTCTGGCACTGTGTGGCAAGTACACTTCTAATTTCTTCAATTATCAGCCATGCTGCAGGTTTCGAAAACCGAAAAATTTCAATAAAATGAATATCGTGAGAGTCAAAGGGATTTGTTTTATCTCTAAATACTCTTTGTCTTCTCAATTCCCTGTTCACTAAATACTGGGTAAAATTCATAAAAACTAATGTTCTTGCAGGATCCATTTTGATGTTTGTTGTTTTAAAACAGCAGCAACAATAGACACTTCAACATACAATACAACTAGAACAACCAATCAGAATAAACTTCGCCGAAATCTCGATAATCGTCATGGCATCCCAAGAGCTCCAGAGCAACCGAGACGCATTCCGAGAGATTGGACATCTCGTTAAACGAGATTTTGACGTGAGAATCGCAAATAATCGGAAAGTCACGTGACACCTCCCTTTCCGATTGCAATTCCGATTAGATAGTAGGTGAGAATCAGGCCCTAGTTTTAGCCTTCTAATTGGACTTTTGAAAAACAGAATGTTAAAATTTGAATTAGTTACCTTTTAATTAATTTTTAAAAAATTACAAAACGACTTCTAATTGGGTTACAGCTCTGAAATTTTCAATATAAGTAATTTTGGCCTTCATATTGAACTATTGAAAAATAGAATTTTAAAGTTGTCGTTAGTTTTTTTTAATTAATTAATAAATATTTTACAAAAAGGCTTCTAATAGGGCTACAGCTCTGAAATTTTCAACATAAGTAGATTTAGCCTTCTAATTGGACTTTTAAAAAACAGAATTTCAAATTTTTATTTAGTTCTTTTCAATTAATTTTTTTTTAATTAATTAATAACTATTTTACAAATAGGGCTACAGCTCTGAAAAGCAAAGTTTCAAATTTTTATTTAGTTCTTTTTTAATTATTTTTTTTAATTTATTAATATACTAGGGGGCTCCGCCCCCTGCTCGCTGACTCTCGCCAACCCCCTGGATTGCTATGCAATCCCCTTAGCTCGCTTTGCTCGCCTCAAAGTGAAGCATTTAAAATATGCCCTAGCAAAAAGCTCATAATGCCATGAAACCGAAAACGTTTTGTTATTTATGAAGAGACAGAATACTTGCCACGTCATTATCCTACTGCTTTCGAGACGCGTTAAGCAGGGACAGTAGTGTGACAACGTAGTAGAAAGTTCTTGGAAAACAACAAAAATAAACAGTATCGTACATATATTTAAAAAAAAATCGGTTATTTCATTGAACAATTAAAATTTACGGGTTGGTTTCGTATGAAGCTCCAAAATAATTAAAGTTGCTTATCGAAATTTCTTAACGAAGCAATTATATGTTCGCATAATTTTTTTTGCAATACTTAGAAAGTAAAATAAAACAGTGAAAGGCCAATTATCCAGCATTCAATCAACCGGAATTTTTTGAAAATCAAATTTGGCGAGAAAATTAGCCCTATATCACCAAAAGTTTTTTTTAATTTCATATGAGATTTTGAAGTTGAGTGGGTGGTTTTATTCGTTATTTTGAAAATTTTCATTTCTTAATAGCTGAATTTGCACTGATTAGAAATGAATAGTTTCAGATTTACAGCACAATGCCTCTTAACGACTTTTTGAAAGTTGTCGATTTAGCGTTGAATGCAACTCGGCAGCCTCCAGAACATGTTAAAGCAGATAACTTTTCCGAAAAGTCTGGTTTATCCGGAATTCTAATCCAAAAGAAATGTACACATCTCGGATCTATTTATTCTTGCATCATCGTAACTATTAAATCAATACGATTTAAATAGGCAATAATTTCTATCTGTAGACTGTAATAAGAAAAACAAAATATAGCTAACCCTAGTTGTTGCTGTTGCCAGATATATTAGTCAAATTTCAAAAGATATATTGTGATTGGCTGGATTGCTGAATTTGAAAATTCATGCATAAAGTACATTTAGAAAAAGTCGTTGCCATTCTGCTCACAGAAATACAGCCGAATTTGGACGTTACGCAAGAGAATTATATATATAGATAATTAACAAAACGATATCTATAAGGGCTGCAGCTCTAAAATTTTCAACATAAGTAGTTGTGGCCTCCTAATTGGACTTTTGAAAAACAGAATTTTAAATTTTTATTTAGTTCTTTTTTAATTAATCAACAAACATTTTACAAAACGATTTCTACTTGGGCTACAGTTCTGAAATTTTCAACACAAGTAGTTTTGGCATTCTAATGAAACTATTGGCAAAAAGAATGTTAAAATTTTAATTTGATTTTCGATTAATTCTTTTAATTAATTTTTTTTTATAAAAAGCGACTTATAATAGGCCTAGAGCTCTGAAAGTTTCAACATAAATAGTTTTGGCTTTCTAATTTGGCTTTCCATAAACACGTTAAAATAATCTTGAAGAGGTGTTGTATTATTGTATTAAAGAAAGGATTTTTTTTTTGTCTCGACATGGGAGAGGCTTCTAATATTAAGACAAGCTTTACGTAGCAATTAGAAATTTTAGTGAGTGAAGCGAGCTTCTGCTTACTTAACAATGAACTTTCAGTGAGAGAAGCGAGCCTATTCTTGCATAGAAATGAACCTTTCAACGAGTGAAGTAAGCCTGTACTTAAGTGTCAATGAACTTTTCAGCGAACGTAGTGTTCTCGATTTTGCGTAGCGATGAACCTTCCTGCGAGCTAAGCGCCAAAAACTGGGATCTATACACCAATGACGGATTTTCGCAACGCGAAGCCTCATAGCTAGCTAAAATATTGCACATGTTAAAATTTCGAAGCGAAGCACGGGTATTCAGCTAGTTTAATTAATAAAAATTTGATTTTTTCATGTGTAAGCTTTCTTGATAAAAAAAAAAAAGCAAAAGCTACACATCAAAAAAGAGCCACTTCAAGGGTGGCTGTGGTCCAATTGCATTATTTTACAATTTGACACTCTGAATAAAGTAGTACCCAACCAAAATAGCTATGGCCGTGAAGAGTATTGGTATCTAAAATAGAGAGAAGTTTAATGTTGTACATTACAAGCAATGAAAATTAGTAGGATTTTCGCTTTAAAGTCGAAATTTCCCTTCATGTCCTAAAAATCAAAATGTTTGCGACACTTGACCATTACATATTTTGGATCACTTGTTTGTTGTAATGCTGCTGTAAAGCGTAATGGCTAGTCGTACAAGCATTTTTTGTAGCTGGATATTTAGGTCTGTGAAGGGAAATTTTGACTTTGAAAATAAAATTTTACTAATTTTCAATGTCCGTAATTTACAACAACGTTAAACTGGGCAACACATTTACAGGGATGTTATTGTTAGGATTTCCCTTCCTTTTATACAGTACCAATTTTAAATTTATTACTTATTTAAACACTGATAGCTAGTTTAACTAGGGTTGGGGAACATCGCACAAATTCTTGTAATTTATATTATTTGGTTTTAAGAAACCAGATCACAGTCCAAGAAGTATTTAGGCATTCAATGTGAATGATAAAATTATTTTAAATAGTTTATTCAGATATGCAAATAATGCTGGCAAAAGGAAAAAAACAAAAACAATAGGGTATTTGACACATTTTCAAAATATGTTTTAAATAAAACATTTGCCCAAAATAAAAGACACCTATTTTTTCTTTTTCCAAAATAATGCAGCAAAGCGCCAAAAATCGCATTTTAAAATGCAAACAGAAGCCCCGCCCCTAAAACGCTGCTCAAAAATCCTTCTGACTGTGTGACGTCACTATTGGATAAACAGCATCGCGAATAAGTTTAAAGCGAGATTGTGTAACCGTAATTTGTTCTTTTCTTTCGTTTCTTTTTTTTTTTTCTTTTTTTTTTTCCTTCGCTAGGAAATTTTTTGTCGGAATTGTGTTGTGTTGTACCCCACTGTACAAGTACTTCAATTAACAGATGAACACTAATTTGGGGAAAACTTTCAAGTACAGAATGGATTCTGCGCCAAGAATTATATACATAAAACCGCTACAAGTTATGGCGGATTTTTATTATAGCATTTTTTTTTTAAGATAATCTTGTGTTCCTTTCTACTTCAATGCATTATTACTTGTTTTTTTTACCCTGTAAATGTTTAAATAAGATCAGGCATAAATTATAACGAGTGTTCCGATTCATCCCTTTCTGCGGGGCTGGGTGAATCGGAACACCATGAATAAAATCAAAATAAATGTAAGTAACGTTTTTTCCAACATTTTTGGGTTTGATTATCATAGAAGAAGGTATTACAAAAGTTTCAAAGTCAAAAATTAGTTCGTTAACGATATTATTACTTTGAAAGTTGAAAAGGTTTCCGACTCACCCCGGCCGACCAAACGGTATAGTGGTTAGCGTGCTAGCTTCTAGACCGCGAGGTTGCGGGTTCGAGTCCCGTGTTAGGCATGGGTGTTTGTAAATGTATGTTGACTTGTCTAATGACGAACGTTTCGGCGCATTATAGCCATCGTGTTGCTGACGGCGCCAGATAATCTGAAAACAACCAACTGACTCACCCCGTTTTAATTTATTCAGCAGATAATTTTAATCGTTAATAATTTTACTTATATTTTTATAATTATTATAACTGCGATAGTGTGTAGTTCTTGTTTTACATATTAAAATAACTGGGAGATTCATTTATATTCACAGATGTTTTAACATTTCTATACATTGCAGGAAAAACCTTTAGGCTTGATTTGAAAAAGAATCCCACCATCAATGCGTCTATTTTGGGTAAATTTAAACTGTCTGCCTTTACAAAACTGTCATACATTTTTCCAATAAAGCTTCTTTAAATAAATATTTCCTAAAATTCACCTTCAATGGTCGTAATTAATCATAAAGTAGGAAGAAAGACGAACCATGTTTAAAAATAAACGTATGAAGTTGTTTGTTCACAAATTTTCACTCCACAATAGTGACGTCACATTCTGGGAGGAGCTTAAGCTATCGTTTCTGGTCACATGACGAAGCCCTCAGAAAACCATTTTTTAAAATTCGATTTATAAAAATTTGAGCAATTATTTCGAGTTGAAAATGCTTGCATTATTATTACTTCGTTAAATACTATGTATATTTCGCATTTGGTAATTATTTGTTGATGGTGTCAAACGCCCTATTGGCAATCACTTCATAGCCTATTAAAGGTTGCCAATGGTCAATTGTTTAAGTACCCTTTTCTTTTTAGAAAAATTATTTCTTGATTTTATGGGCTTTGCGATGTATGGTGAGCTTCTCCCCTGTATATATATGACAATAGCACTCTAAGTTTTATAATTTTTACCCCAATAAAATATATTACAATTGACCCCCTCGCATTGAACCCCCCCCCCCTTCACCCAGGCGATTCGAGAGGGATGGGGGGGGCTCGGTTTTGAGATTATTATTATTATTATTGTATCGGATTGCAGCGATTTTGTTATGGGGGTGGGGCTGCATGAGATGTCAGACTCAAGTCCCAGGCCTTTAGGGTTCTTTTAAAATAAACTTTCGCCTGCTCAAACAAAATACTCCACGTACGATCGCGAGTTACTTGCGGCCCCTATTCAGCAATACAGTTCATTCGGTACATGCTAGGAGCAAGGTCATTTACCTGTATGTTAATCACAAAGTCCTCATATTTGCCTTCAGAGCTATGATAAGCATGCAATTTAATTGAAAAGTAAGTAATTTTTTTTTATAATTACACCGTTTTGATAGTTCAACTAAAAGTATTCAAGGCACTTCTTGAAAGTGAGCGAAAGGTGAATATCAGAAAATCTATTGACCCGTTTTAATCAGTAATTACCCGGGCTAAATTTCCCAACTCCCGAGATCATTTCTGGGGGGGGGGGGGGGCTATAGACCCTCGTACTCATTAGTTTTAAAAAACCACTTCCTCTATTCAAGCTGAGAAGAATAAAAAAAGAATGGTGCAAAATCATCAAATAGTTATGGTGTAGCCTTGGCTAAAGTTTTGGTTACAACCAGAAGAATAATCAGTAGAACAAATTTCCGGTGACTTCGGCGATTCCCAAAGGAAACGGGCCTAAGCTCTGTCGACATAATATACACTTGCATGTTTGCCGCTTTGACATCGGACTTGGCGGCAGAGCACTACCGCGTTCCTAAAATAAAATAGAAAGGCTGGGTTTTCAAGAATCTTGTCCCAAAAGAGATTATGAAAAAATGCTTTATGCAAGTTATTGCGACTGCCACTCAGCTATAGCCAAGCATGGAGCATGGTGGTCCAAAAGTGGATAAATCCTTTTCAAAAGCAGGTGAATAGTTTTTGTGATGGCTGAAGAAGTGGTAGCAGAAGTTCAATTCAGAAGAATGTCAGGATTAGAAAAATTTAAGTTTTCTAAATAATTTTTAAGAATGATGAACAAATAATTAAGAGAGAAAATTTACATTAAAAAAGTAAACTTCGAACAATCGAAATACGTATAACATATATATGTGTCTTGGAAAACAGTGAAATTTCAAGTTAATGTCTAGTTTCGATGTTTTATTGATCAACAATTTCTACTAAAACATATAATTTGCACTCCAATGATACAATTTTTCTAGGAATCCAGTTGTGTAATAAAAAGGAAATTTTTTAACCCTCGACAAAAAAAACTTTCAAAGTCATGTTTTCTAAATATTCATTCGTATAAAAATTAAATTCATATAAAAATTTAGTTTTATTTGGATTTAATGGCATTCGCACTCTCAGATGTCTCTTTCTACCTAAAGGCCTCGGGTGCGATACGAGCGGCGAGCGGTGAAAGACTTGCGGCAAACCCAAGGAGTAAAAGAACGGTACGAGTTGTTATGGCTACGATGAGAGTGAAGGCGATATTTCCCATCATTTCCTAACGTGACGTCATCCAGCGAACTAGCTGAGAGCTTCATTTTTAGTGATTATCACATGCAAGATGAAGTAAAAACCAAAATTGCTTAATAGTGGTGAGATTATCAAAAACATCACATAAACATACGTTAAAAAAAATAACATTTCAAATTATATTTCAAAAACCTTCTTCACTCTCATCATAGCCAGAACAACTCTCACTGTTCGTTTACTCCTTCGGTCTGCCGCAAGTCTTTCACTGCTCGCCGCTCGTATCGTGCCCGAGGCTGAATAGAGATAGATGTGTATTGCTTGCTTTGAACAAGATGAATTGCTGTGTAAACACATTAAGGAAGCATGCCAAACAAAAGAGGTAATTTTAATGGGCGACTTCAATTTTCCAAATATAGATTGGGAGGGAAATAGTGTATGTTATGATAGAGAGGTCGAATTCTTAAATATTGACCAAGATTGCTTTTTACAACAAATGGTTCTGGACTGAACTAGAGAATCGGCAGTTCTGAATTTGGTTTTCAGTAATAATGAGGATAGGATACAAAACTTAATAGTTGGGGAACATTTAAGAGATAGTGATCATAATAATATTAGATCTGTGATTTTGCTTGAGACATTTAGATTTAATAATAAGAGAGTAATTCCTAACTTTTAGAAGGCAGACTGGAACGGATTAAGATCTGAGTTACGAATTAGTTTTAAAGATGGATTGCAGTCGCATCATGTTGAAGGTCAGTGGAGTGAATTTAAAAACACTTTATGGGAGGCAACTGAAAAGCATATTCCGTTCATTAAAAAGGAGACAGCTCAGAAACGATTTCCAATGTGGTTTTTCAAAGATGGCTTTGACGACCAAACACAGAGCCTATAAGAATCTAAAGCAAAATGGGTCTGAGGCAGAAAGAATAAATTATAAAATTGCTAGACGTAACTTCATATATATCAGTAGAAAGCAGAAAAGGATCCAGAAGAAAAGCTTGCAAGAGATATTAATATTAACCCAAAGGGATTTTTTGCATATGCCATTGGAAATAAAAGAATGAATACTCATCTGGGGCCACTTGAGGATAGCCAGGGTATTTTAACGCATGATGATGAGGGATTGGCTAACGTTTTAAATGAGTTTTTCATGAATGTCTTCAATAAGGATTTTAATGGTATTTACAGAGATTAATACAAGCTCGGATATGCAGGAGTTTAAATTTTCTAGGAAAGAAGTGAACCATCAGTTAAAAAGTTTTAAACCTTTTAAAGCTCCTGGACCTAACAATATTTATCCAAAAGTCCTTACTGATTGTGATAAGGAGTTATGGGATGTGTTGTTGTATGTATTCGAATGTTCTTGTAGTTCGGGTACCATTAGATTGGAAGTTAGCTAACATTACTCCACTGTTTAAAAAGGTATTGAAAAGTGATGCAAAAAATTATAGACCAGTCAGTTTGACATCTGTTATCTGTAAAATGTTTGAGACAATTCTAAAAAATTACATTATGAAAATTTTGGAGACAGTATGGATTTAGATAAGGAAAATCTTGTGCGACTTATCTTTTACATTTTTACGATGAGGTTACTAGGGTAGTGGATGGAAAGAATTCGGTCGACATATAGTTTATATTGATTTCCAGAAGGCATTCGACAAAGTTCGGCATGAAGCCTTATTACATAAGTTAAAAAGAATTGGAATTCATGACACTGTTTTAAGTTGGATTGCAAATTGGTTAATTGGAAGAAAGCAAAGAGTGCAAATCAAAGATAAATACTCTCAATGGGGAGAAGTTAAAAGTGGAGTGCTACAGGGGTCAGTTTTGGGTCCACCTCTGTTTATTATTTTTATCGATGATATTAGCGAAGGTCTCTAGGGTAAAGTCAGTTTTTTTGCAGACGATTTAAAAATCATGGGACTTTCTAATTCAGTGGAGCAGATAGTACAATTTCAATTAGATTTAGATAGGATATCTGATTGGGCTATTAAATGGGGTATGTCATTTAATATTAGCAAATGTCAGGTTTTATACATGGGGAACCAAAATCAAGATGCGTCTTACAATTTACAAGGTATTATAATAAATGTTACTAACGTTGTCAGTGATCTGGGGCTGTCGTTGTCAGTGATCTGTTGCTTAGTAAAGATTTTAAGATGGGGTAACAATGTAGGGCGGCTAGTGACAAGGCAAATAGGATGTTAGGTTATATATATAAAAAAAGTGTTTCATCTAGATCTAGTGATATCATACTACCATTGTATAGAGGTTTGGTTAGGCCGCATCTTGAGTATGCAGTACAGTTTTGGTCACCTTATTTAAAAAAGAACATTGATTTACTAGAAAAAGTTCAACAGAGAGCAACAAAAATAATACTGGGTACTTCGGGCATGGTATATTAGGATATATTGAAAAAATTAAACATGTACACACTGCAGGAAAGAAGGGCAAGAGAGGATTCGATCCAGCTGTTCAAATTTAATGCACATGGTGAAATTAAGGGTTTAGAATTTGTCACTGACAATAGGACACGAGGAAATGGGTGCAAATTGTTCAAAACTCAATTTAATAGGGAATGGTGAAAGTACTATTTTTACAATAAGATAATCATGATTTGCCAGCAAATGTTATAAATTCAGGGAGGGTAAAGAGTTGGAAGAAACAGTTAGATATGCACTGGGGGATCGTCAATGGGCAATAACTGGATTACCCTGGAGAGGTAAGTAACTTATATTTTGTGCTTTGTATAGATATAATTTAGGTTATTTAGTTACTATATTTGGTTATTTATATTTGTGTACTGTTGAATTTTATAAAATTTTTAGCTTGCATTATGATTGCATTTTTCCAATATGATTGTCAAACGCTGTGTCAACTTTGTATAATGTATTGTATTATTATGTATAATCCTGTAACTATTGTATATTGCATGTATGATCTGTAACTATTGTATATTGTATGTATGATCTGTAACTATTGTATATTGTATGTATGATCCTGTAACTATTGTATGCAAATTCTATTTCTATATACGTGTAAATATATATTTACTCGACCAACCCTGTTTGGCCTTGAGTCTGTTGTTGGTCTTAAAATTTGTATTTGTACCCAGGGGTGTAGTCGGAGCCGAAACGCGTGGGAACGGCGATCCTTTACTTTTTAAGAAGGCGGAATGGCGTTCCCTCATCTAATTTTTTTTTTTTTTAATTTGTATTTTTTCGCTCTTTACGTTATACTAAACGCAAAGCTAAGTAAGCAAACGAAAAAGTCATTTCGTGAGAACTTTGCTTTCGTCTGCGATCCACAACTTTAGAGCTGAGCAGGCAAGTTCTAGTTTTTGTAAAACACTCGAAAGAGGCGCGGCAACCCACACATGGCCATTACTCCTTCATTAGAAATTAACCGACATATATGTTTACATCTAGCTATGATTCATTCAATGGGAATTAACCTTCTACAACGAATGATCTGTATTTGTGGATGAATTCCAGAGGTCAAATTTTATGGTTCGTCATATATACAGACTTAAACTTCCAGGCACAAATTCACGCCAACTATCTATATTTTTAAAGAACAAAACTGTGGCCTAGTACATACAGTTCTTTGCGCCCTTTCCTTGAAGAATGTTTCCCCTCCTCTAATTTTAACGGGAACTCGAACCGATTTATCAGCAAAAGTTATGCAAAACATGTTCAAAACAGTATTGATTTTTAAATCCATTATATTAACTTCGCTTTTGTATGTTTGTTTGTGAATTTGAATATGTTAGCTCAACAGATAAAATGTTGCTTGAAAGTACAGTAAAGAGACTGGCTTCAAGCTCTCCGCTATGTTAATTTGACAGAACTGAACAGTTGTTAACTTTGTTTCACTCTAACTTGGCAGTACTGATAATGCTATATTAGCCGAATTGCAGCCTTTCACAACCCAGGGTTACGAAGGGGAACCAAGGCTTGCGCTAAGAGCAAAGGACTACAGTAAAAAAGTAATGCGTAGCAAAAATCAGCAATTTTAATAACATGTATTTTAATAAATTCTTATAAAATTAATTGTATTACAATTTTTATATTTTATAAAAAAAAATTGTATCCCCAGGATTCCTTAATAAAACCTGACTTAAAATAATGTTTTTTAGTGCAGAAAACGCTAAGATTTTAATAATTTGCACCCATACCATATAGAGCATCTAAACCATTTTTGAAGGGTTTTCTAACCCATTTTCATTGTAAGGGGCGCCAAAGCTCATTCTTGCACACATAGCATTTTACTCTTAGGCCGGTCTTGTATATTTGATTTTCCTCTTTTCGGTTTGAGAATGGGTTATTTCAGGATTTATTCCAAAAATGTAGCTGCAGTTTTTAAAAAAAAAAAAACTTTTCCCCCGAGTTTAAAAAAAAAAAAAAAAAAAAAAAAAAAAAAAAAAAAAACACTACTAAATACAGTGGCGGCGATAAGGGGCGGAAATTTCCCTCGATCCTTTTTAAAATCTAGTAATTTTGATGGCAATATCATATATATTTTGCAGTTTGCTTTCTTCTCCGATTCATATACCCACTTTGAGTTCAATTGTCACCACTGTCGAAATGGCAAAATCGAACTGGATAAGATTAAAAAAAAAAAAAAAAAAAAAAAAAAAAAAAAAAAAACCAGGAATGTCCCAAGCAAATCTATACGTCTGGAAAGTAATGAGTCTACATTGAAATATCCCGCTTAAAATTATAAATGATTGAGATGGTACACAATTTAATATTTTATCAAGACATTGGATTTTAATTTTCTAATTATTTTATCAATGGAGCAAATTTGGAAACGGAAAGGAATTGTCTATCAAGCAAGAAGAACTTCTCTACATTTTCTTTTTGAGAAGGAGAAAAGCTATAAACCTCTCAATCGACATCTGCAACAATCGCAATCTTTTTAATTCATTTTGAAAACAAATTTCAAGGATCTGCAGAATCTTGGAATTTATCCGAACCATTGCACATAAGGCATCTCTGACATTTTGGAAAATTGTTGTAAAAAATCTGTTTAAAAATTTGTGTCAATAACATGTTTGAAAATGTCTTATAATCCATTTATAAAAAACTTTTATAATAATCTTTTAAATTGGGTTGTGCAAAGCAAATTGTTTAAAAATCCATATAATTTAGTAGTTTTAAAATTTTATTTGAATAAAAAAATAAGTTGAAACACACAGTTTTTTTTTTTTTTTTTTTTTACATTTTTGAGGGGCTCATTAGCTATTTTGAGAGTATTGAAGTAATATTAATAAAACTGTTTAAAGTTGTCATTTTCACTATCCCCTCTCCCCCCCCCCCCCACACACACAGAAGGAAAATACGTTTGTAACGATGCGACATAGCGTTCCCACACCTTTTTATTTTACACTACACCACGGTTTGTAGCGGTATTGGGGGAACTGAAGAAAAAAAAGAATATGAAACTGAAAAGAATAAAGAATTTAAAAATGTTATAGCTTTTCAAGCATTTTTTTTAAATAACTCGTTATTTTAAAAATGCTTGAACCGAATTTTTTTTTTTTTTTTTTTTTTGCTGAACTAGCAGATAACTAAATAATCTTACAACCATAGACATCTTGCGACTAATATGTATCTAGAATCTTAAAAATAATATTAACTGAAATTTATTTAACAAATCTTGAAAAAAAAAAATTTGTTTTTAAATTAAATTATTTTTTTAACTAATTTGTTTATATTAAAAAAAATGTAATTTTAAAATGGTTAGTGTCCAGGATGGCCAAACAAATATCCAAGTGAATCTAGAGTATTTTTTGTTTTAACCTTTGCCTTTGGCCTACCCCCCCCCCCCCCCCCCCTGGATACTAAAATCAAGCATTTTTCCAATTTGGCATGCATTTACAGATGACGTCACAGTTTGGTCTTTTATTTTTGTCATTGATTTGGCATCATTTCACTCTTTCCATCTGGCAGGTGGCAACCCTGATTCAAGTTTGAATTTCGATAGTTCGCTACATTCGAGGAATGAGGCAACCTGCTTAGGACTGCCAAGAGTGTACAAATGTTGACCTCCTTGAAAAGAGACTGTTCTACCTCTACCATATGGCGTTATTTATCTACTAGCTTTGGCGCTATTAACTGTTGGAGAGAGTGTAGGACTGCCCAAAGTATTTCAAGTATTCAAATATTTATCAGAGTCGAGATGCTATTTGGTTAAATCTATCAAATTTTAGTAGTAAAAATGATTTCATGTTTTTGTTAATATGGAATATTCTTTATCACAAAAGGCTAACTTAGGCTTAAATTAATTCGAAGCATTCAGTTGAGCTTTCTAGGTTCATTGTCATTATTTTTAAGGAATACTTTATTCTTTAAGAGTTGCAAATTTTTTAAATGGATATCTATCGATTTTGTAAAGTTAGAAAATCAATTTGTTCAATGTGATTTCAAAAAGTTGATTTTTTTTTTTTTATTAAGTTTTTTATTCTTGTTTCAGTGTTAGAAAAGTAAAGTCTCTCTTTTGTATGGCTTTTAAAAGATTTAACAAATGCACCTTGTCAAAGCGTACGCATTAAAATTAATTAAAACTCGGTGGTATATCATTTTTGATCTTACGAGTGGTATACATGAAATATTTCTCAATTTAAACTACTCTGGATTTTTATTATTATTTTGTCTTTTTGATACGTTTGCGGTATCGGGTTAGTTGTTTTTATTAGACATCGTTTTTCAAGGGAACGTCTTTCAAAAGGATAAACTTTTCAGCATCTGCTTCTCGAATGGAAAAAAAGCCGGAAAAGTCTACAGAAGGCAGCACAACTAACTGATTATTATTAGGATTTTTATTCGATTTTGCTTTTAAGTTTCAAGTAGGGAAAGGAGAAGGGGAGGGGGAGGACATTGAGAGAATGATGGAAGGAAAAAAAACGGAAGTAACAAAATCACAAATTGTCATCCTAGCTGTAGATTTGCCTTTAGTGATGGCAATTGAAAGCCCGAAATTCCAAAAGGTGGGAAAAAAGCAAAATTGAGACGATATTGTCGCTCAAAAACACAAAAAAACAATGTATGAGGGCTAATGATCGGAATGGTGATGATTTAAAAAAAACGAGACTCGACCTTTTACTATATCAATAACAAGATTTTACATCATATTCAAACGGCTTCTTAATTTTCAGTTATGATGTATGTTTTTATTTTCAATTACACATATGTATACATTATGAAAGTATAGCATTCGGTCAAAAAAAAAAATCTGTCTATGCGTTCGTGGTCTGCATAACTCCTGAACAAATCGATCTACGAGGTTCAAATTTGGTGTACGGGTTGGTGATGGCCCAAGGACCTACCATTATTGTTTTCGTCCAAATCGCGCATGCGCATAAGGTAGCTGCCATTGAAAAAGCATGTTTTTCAGTAATTGCTAAAAAACGGCTCTAACGATTCTGTTAAAAATCGCTGTGGTAATGCCTTTTAAGGTGTTTTAAACATCCCCACCTCCGAAATTCCCGCAAAAATGCTTTAATAGCGTAAAAAGTTGAAAAACAAATGTTTTTAACACAGAGTTCTCTTTCCTTGAGCATACTTCCCCAACGATCTTTTTATTTCTCTCCTTAGTTTCACTTACAAGAAAGGATAATATAAGAATTATCGAAAAGTATAACGCCAAAATCATCACTATGGCAGGTTTTTTTTTTTTTTTTTTTTTTATAGAAAAAAGGGTAAATTAAAATCATAGGGTTCCTCCTAAAGATGCCCCTCCCACGGAACGTGATAGAATGTTCCTCCCAGGGAACGACTTAAAATGTTCTTCCCAGGAATGTGTGCTATATAGGACCATATGGACAAACAGACCAATCTAATTAAACCCAGCATTCTAAATTTTGAAAAAAGCTATGTAGTGAAAAAAATAACTTTAATTTTTAAATTTATACTATTATATATATCTTTAAGCTGGATTGATTTTAAATAAAAATTACTGATTCAAACACGGATTATTTAGGAAAATGACAATTGGGACTGATTATCAGGTACAAAATAATATAAAAATAATTGGCAATTTTGCATCGATTGAAATAAAAAGCCGAAATCGATCATTAAACGCGTACTTTTTAATCACGGATATAACAGCTATCACATTAACCGAAGCCTAGGCGAATGGCTACAAAATCGTTTTGCAAATCGCGGTAATAGCTGATGGTATTACATCAGAGTAAACCTCGGCTAAATTAACCATCACTCTAAACGAAGTATTAGTAATAGCGATTTCAATACCGGCGAAAATCTAGGTATCGGTAAAAATGACCAACACAACAACGTACATACCATCGATAGAGTCTTCTATATCGGCACAAATCTCGGTAATATCGATATTTTTTTGGTAATAGTGGTGCAAATTTCGGTATTATCAGATGTTACAACATTGTGCGTTCGGCGAAAATGACTATCACACCAATGGAAATATCAAAGTTGGAGCAGAATTGCAGAATATACCGGAGAAATATTCTCAACAATAACTCTATTAAATTAGGGTAACACTCGAAGAAAATTACCATCACAGCAGCGTAAATCTCGCGGATATCGTACACATAGCTGGGCAATTTTTGCGGTAATATCGAAGCAAATCTTAGATTTTACAACAGCATAGCTTTCGGCGAAAATGACCACCATAACAACTTAAATTCCAGCAATAATGCCCGTTATAACCACGTAAATCCCTGAGAGGACATTACATCAGCATAACGCATAGCGTAACGACTATCACACACCAAAGTAAATAAACTATAGAGTAGAGTTCCATATGGATGTCCAACTACGTTAATCGCTTGAATTAGTATGAAGGAAATTACATTCTGGGAATAGAAGAAATGGCACAAAAGAATTGAATTTCGACCCAGTTGAAAAAGTAGAATTGCGCGTTTGGTTGCAAACATAGCTAAAACAATGCTTTTGTAGCAGATTTTTGTAATTGACATAGGAGTGCGACTTCTGAGAGGCTTTTTTTTTTTTTTTTTTTTTTTTTTTTTTTACCTTTTCCGATCGGGTGCAAGTGAATCATCTTCGCGATTCAGCTTTAGACAAGAAAAAAATTATTATTTTTCTGTGAAATAGAGAAAGCGGGAAAAAAGGATTATTTTGTCAGGGATTAAGAAAAACGGATTTTTCTTTGAAAAAACGGAAACAACTCAATCTTGTACCGTATGCGCAATTTTGACCAAAATTTTCTTGACAAATCGCATGCAAAAGTTAAATATCGTTGTCAATCCGTTCGGGAGTTATACTGACCACGGACACACATTTTTTCTAGACCATTTATTTGAAATCAGGAAATTCCAAAAAGTGAAAGAATGCAAAAAAATAACAAAATTCATTTTTCTTTGTGACTGAATGTAATAGTTTCATTACCCAATGTTATAATATGAGTATTTGAAAGTAATAAAAATACACCCTTTTTGCGGATTCAGCCGCTTTCTAAAAAAATATTGCATAAGGCCCATGTGTTGGTAAAAGACTGACCATAACTTATTAGAGTCCAAAAATGGGTAGATCGTTTAGACATTACTTTCATTCTCAAGGTTCGCATCTAAATGCACTGATCTGTGTACGTTATCAAATATGAAATTAAATTCCGGGACTTCCGCATTCGGCGAACATGAAAGTTTACTGGTGTTAGTCTGAACTAACAGCACGCTAGTTATATTTTATCATTCCTATATAACTTCTTGAAAATAATAAAATATCTCGTCTACTCTAGATAAAACATAAGAGTTCATAGTTGCTCATCAAAATGGTAAATAAGAATTTGGTCAACCATATTTTTTAAACTGTTAAAAAAAGCTGCTTTAATAAATCTGAAGAGGATTACAATGTACAACTAGCCATACAACTAAGTGTAACATTTGTTTAGCTATGTACTAAATGTATTATTTTCTATAGACTATATGACTAGGGGGCTCCACCCTCTGTTTATTACGCCTACAAATTGGTTAACACAATCTTTGCCCTTTAATTTATGAACTAGCCAAACCAAATGTTTCAATTGAAAAGAGTAATAACAGTATTGTTTCCAGAACATACCTATGAGTAAAGTGACAGAATACACCAAAATGAGTAACTTAAAATATTTTATGGAATTGATTACAATAAAACAGATATAGCATTTCACCATATTAACACATCAATACTATTTTTTTTTTATTTTTTTTTTTATTTTTTTTTATGCTAACTAATTTAGCTTCCTCCTCAAACATTATCTTTCATTTAGTAGTTTCGAAATAAAGTTTTTTTGTAAATAGAGAACCATGGAATAATACCGGTTTTCATAAAAGTAATAGGATATCAGTGTGAAACAGGTGCTTTAGGACTTTCTAGCTTTGCTGCTACTCTATTTAATGATACAAGGAACCTATAGGAAGAGGTTATTAGAAAATAGTAAATTGGGGACACTTCTTTCTTGCTTAGATAGGCATCGTTATTGTATTGGTATTAGATTTAACACAGCATGCAAAATCGATAAATTTTATTGCACAGATAACTTTTTATAACATATACTTTAAGACTTAAAAATTCTTCTAATTGTCCTTAACTCCTGATATAAGTATTTCTTGACAACTGTATATGATGTGTAACTATTGTAACTAAAAAGCATTAGTAATTGATGTCAATAAAATGATCATACAAATACAAACGTTATTTATTCATGACTTCAGGAACTCTTCAGGAAGATTTTCAAATCAGCTGTAAAGTACCTACATATAGAAACCGAAATGTTAAAGCATAATACATACAATTTATAAAATACAGAATTGGAATTATCATAATTATTATATGTAGAATCCATTGGTATGGTGACAGACAAGATACTAAAATTGAAAAATTTCTTTAAATAAATCATAATTAACCGGGAATGGAGTAATGAATAAAATAAATTGGGCAACTTAATAGCTTACCAGATTTACTATTACATGACTTACATATACTTTGGTCAAGACAAAATTTAGAGCACTATGTGAACTATTTTTTTTAAATAAAATTTAGTTATTATTTAGTGGTACTTCCAAACATGTAAAAGTTATAATTTTAAAGGCTTAGATGTTCCCTTAAAAGCAAACCATCATTTAATGCAGCGTTAGCCACTATGCGGCCCGCGACAGATTTCTCTGTGGCCCGCCGGGTCCACAGCAGATGAGATTGACTGAAACGGAGTAATCTGGAAGTACACTCAAAATACTTTTATTAAAAGTTAGCTCAAGTTATATTGTCACATTGAAACAAAAGATTATTTTCTTTTTTAGACTTTGATTCATTAATAAAGAACATTATAAATTTTTAATCATTTGAAAACAAGAATCGAATGTTAATTGTAATTTTATTAAGATAAAAAAAATCAATATTTTTTTTTCAGTTTGATAATAAATAATGATACGTATATTGGTGTGTCCAACCCGCGACAAGTTCCAACATAAGTCACACGGCCCGTTTCTAGAAGTTAGTGGCAAACGCTGATTTAATGAAACAACTTGCCTAGTGAATGCATTATAAAATTACAATAGCAATTAATGTACCTGTATAACTATAGCAATAAAACCTCCCTAACTATTAAAAAAAGGAGAGTAGATCTGGAATATTATTACTATAACTTGAGCTTTTATACATCGAAATTAAAACTATATCCTTTTTCAAAGGAATGCTTGCACATATCAAAATACAATTAGGAAGAAAGTATATTTTTAAAATATACATATTAAGTTTTCAAAACTGAAAATTTGGCAATAGGTAAGGTTCTAATTATTAATGTAACAGAGTATAAACAAGCATTTCGAAATTTTTTGAAGTTGCCCCGCTAAAACACTGGTTTGAAATGAATAAGAAACATATCAGATCCCTATTCTCGACACTTTCCATCTAGAACTTTTCTTCAGCACAGCAACTTTGTCATAAGCATCAAATATGACATTGATGTGCTGGATTCTTTCATTTTCAAAAATATTTCAACTAACATAATTTTCACTACTTTTCCAGACAGGCGCGGATTTAGGGGGGGTGCAGGGGGTGCGACCGCACCCCCCCATGAAGTATCTCGTCTAAATTAATTTTAAATGGCAGTTTCCACCGAGTTCAAAGTAAAAAAAAATTGAAATTTCATTAATATTTTAAAGTTAAATTTTTTACTTAATATCAATATCGATGGAAATCAGCAAACAAAACTAAGCTTTTTCTGATATTTTTCATGCCTCATTAATACAGATTTTTAAGCCACCTAACCGAGCTCCTTATTTCATTACTCGTAGAAGGAATGGGCTTGAGACTTGACGAGTAGATCTAGATTGTAATGACCTGCAATGTACCGGTCAACGAATCTTTACTCATGGTGTGATTCTCAAATTAAAAAATTTCTCACAATACCATTAAAAAATTTCTCAATTTCAACACGATTTTCTCATTTGGGAGTATAGAGTATGAGATGGGACCAAAGACTGACAAGTTTTTGATTGCAATTAGCATTCTGTAGGTTTACTTCTTGATCAGAGGTCAATTAATTATAAGGGTTTAATATCGGGGTGCCATTGCACCCCCTAAACTTCATTCTATGTACGAAAAATTATGCACTAAAATAACTTTTGAAAAAACCTGTGATTATAATTGGAAAATAAAATGCCTAATTCATAATTAAGAAAATTTCTTTGATCAAATCGGTATATAGCATTATTGCAATTCTACAGAATATTGTAAGAACTTTCACAGTTTAGATAAAGACACTATCACTAAATTAGGACAAGGAAGTTTCCCTTCGTTCTCTCCAAAAAATCTTAAAACAGCTCAGGGAAGGGGGAAAAAATGACCCCTTCTTTGGGTGACCTTGAAACTAAGGACACAGACAAAGCAATAAAACTTGAGGGGTCATACTATCCCCTCCCTTGCACGTGACATTGCACCATTCACATGTGCGTTGAAAATTACTAAAATGCCTCGACTCTGGGGTGGATTTGATGGAATGGTCTTTCTTGCTTGAGTTGGAGTGTGCGTGCGCTGTCTAGACCTAGATTGTTTGTTTCTTCGATTGGTATGACAGTGCAAGATAATTGACAGTAATATATAACGATGATAAGAAATTTTTAGTGTTACTATTTATTTTACAAAATGTAATATCATTAACATTTTGTTTTAGTTTAGACATTTGCTTTTTTTTTTTCTAAATATGTTTGAATATTTCATTTTTGATCGAATGATTAGAAGTAGTGATTTATCCCACTTACTCATATTTGGTATTTCGTACAATCATCAAAGTAACTCTCAATTCAATACCATCAGTATATGAATAGATTATAATAAAATATTCAATTCTTATAAAAATAAACTGATTTTACTGGATTAACCCATTGTATATGCACCCTTTCATATGCAAAATCATAAAAGTCTTTTGATAATGTCAAACAAAATTACTTTCTTAAATTATAAAAATGTAATTTATCCTTAACAGTTTAAAGTGAGTTCCATAGAGTTGTGTGTTGACTGTTTAAGATGGGCTTTGAGTACATTTTCTTAATTTAAGTTCTCTGTAAATCATATTTGTAAGAGAAAACATACAGTTATGTTAAACCAATCTCAAAATTTATATTATAGTACAGGTTGGGTATAATTAAAATCCATCTATTTAGATAATTTTTGCATCTAAAGGAAAATATAAAACTTTAAGGTAAAAAGGGCTTATATGGCTGTTAGCTTTACATGCTATTCCTTATAAATGAAATATTAAAACAAAATGAAATCAATCCAATGAAGTTTTAAATATATTTTTGTTCTTGAAGCGTAATTATCAAAAATCCGAACAGTTATTTCTTTAAGTTTTCATTTCAAAATTTTTATGATAATGTTAATAAAAATGTTTCCAGATTTTCCCAGCAGTACTAACACAAAATTTCAAAAAGATGTACTAATTTCTACAGAACGCGGACTGATCTAAACAACACCAGTTTAACTATGGCCCGCCTTCACATAAAAAACTTTCGATGCTGTCATAAATAAAGCACACATACCGTTTGATATTAGCAATCTTCTAAGCAAATCAGAATTATATTAAAATTTTAAAAGAAATTTATTCTGGATTAATATAGAAAATCTTTGTAGATTTTGATACTAATATTGTTGATGCGTATTTAACCAATAAAAAGAAAAGAAAGTTTACATTATAAATAAGAAGAAAAAAAATCTTGTGAGAGCCATAATAAAAGCTATCTTGTATTCGAATATAATTTTTTTATTAAAAAACTGTACACACACATTGAGGTCAACGCACTCACTCTTTTTTTTTTTACTCTAAAGTTCAAATAAATATTAATTTAGTTAAAGCAGTCTTAGTGAATCAATATGTATAGTGTTAAGATAACTAAACCTAAATAAGATTTTTTTTTTTTTTTAATTTTATTTCTTATTTCACAAAATGTGATATTTCATTAACAATATATGTTGTTTTTTTCCGAATTTTTTTTAAATATTTCATTTTTATCCGAATGATTCGAAGTATTTCATTCTTATAAAAATTAACTGATTTTGCTGGAATAAGCATTGTATCTGCACCCTCTCATATGCAAAATCACAAAAACCCTTTAACAATGTCAAACAAAATTACTCCCCCCCCCCTTACCTTAATTAATCCCCCCCCCCCCTACCATTTTCTTAGGTTTTGAAACATCCCGATTCCAAAAAAGTAGTCTAGTTAAAATGTCTATGTGTTAAGCATAACTCCTAAACAAATTGACGTACATTATCCAAATTTGGTGTACGGGTTAGTGGTAGCCATGGGACCTACGATTAAGGTTGCGCATTCGCATAAGGGTGAAATCAAGAATCTAATGCCTCTTAAGGAGTGTTAATCGTCCCCACATCCGGAATTCCCGGAGGAAATCTGATAAAAGCGTAAAAATGTGAAAAACGATTGTCTTTAACACAGAGCTCTTTGTCCTTGAGCATCGTCCATCAACGATTGATATTTTTCTGTTTTTCGTACAAGAAAGGACAGAAAAATGTCTATTGAATATCATCACCAATTTCGCCGTTTCGGAGTTTTTTCTTATTCCATGTAAAAAATATCGCCAAATTCTCCATTTTCATTTAAATGAAGAAAAATATGGAAACAGTAAATCATACAATATCAAATTTGAATACAATGAAAATTATTATAGTGTACAGTTATAGTGTATAGTCTCAAGTTTATGTAACTTATATTTTAATTTACTAATGTGATGCCAAACTGAGTTGAAAAGCCTTATTTAACTTCGGAAATTATTAAAACCTTATAAATAAAGAGTTTTGCTTACCTGCATTGGTGTCTAAAGTTATTAAAAGATCTGCCGTCTTTTTCTGCATTAAATGATTTATGATGTTGAATATATTGGTAAATTAACTTGTATAAAAAAGTTGAATTTCAGGGTTGTTGAACTTTTTACACTTCACCTGATCTGCATAAGATATTTTTTTGCGCTCTTAAATACTTTCCTCTAATAAAAAATACTAAATATTTATAATTTTACTTTGTATTACATTTTCGGGGTAATTTTTTATATGGGGCGCAAAAGAGGATATTTAAACCCTCTAACTTTTATCTTTCATTGAACCCTTGATGATACCCCTCCCCCCTGTCCCCCAAGTTGACAAACTATCACCGCCACTGTAAACACTCATGGTCATAATCGCACCCCCCTTGATTGACCTCTAAATCCGCCCCTGATTCCAGATCATACAAATAATATATCACAGAACTGTTTTTGTACAGGGTGGCCACAAAATTCGAGAAAAAAAGTTCCCTGACAGATTTCTAAAAAATTCCCTGATTTTACGGCAAACTTTTTTACAAATTTCCCCAATTTTTCCAGATGTGTAGACTCCCTGATCAAATAGAACATGCATGCTAAAGAGATAACATGCCAATTTTTTGAAAATAGTTTTGGTTTTAAAGAAAAGTTTAAATTGATCTGCAACATTAAACTTCTAATGATTACCACAATAAACCTTCGGGTCAAGCTTCAGTCATCAAGTTGTAGTGGCAATTTCATTTGACTGAAATAGAAAATTACTATAGCATTAACATCTTTTGATTAGATAATTGTCACATAGAAGGGATCACTTCATCTAAGAGAGAAAATCCAAATACTATCAGAGTAAATACTACTTTTCACTTGATAGAAGTGATTTAAATTTCTATTAGATGAAAGTAGCACTTTAATTTTTGCAACCTCCAGAAATGTTGTGGATGGAGTACCTCAAGGTCTCTGCAGATTGGGAAAAACTTACCAAGAATATCATAAAATTTCTTCAGGCTAAGAATTGAGTGAATTTCAGTCAGGTTGTTGTCAATTTTCAAATTTTTGCTTAGAATTATATATAAAAATTAATCTTATAAAATAAATTATTTGATTTGATAGTATTCTTTATAATATTTTGAATCAACTATACCTCATCAATTTAAATTTATCGATTACTCTTATTAGAAGAGTCCCTTATCTATTTGACAAGTGAGAACAATATACATGTTATCAATATCCACAACATTTACAGAGGCAACATGTTAGATATCAACTCAGATTAACATTTGTCCACCAGAAACCAAAGCCATAGGTTAGTCTGTTTGAATTTTCATGGTCACCACCATTTTCATGGTCAGAAACCAAACAGTAGGCCATGTAAATAAATACAAATGACTCTACAGAACAAACCTACACATTTGAAGAAACAGAAATTTAAGACTCATTTACTGGATGTTCATGTAGACTATGAAGCCTAATATATTTCTAAATAATCCAGTTGGTAATTACTTTAGAAGCTGCTATTTTCATTTGAAAGATTAAAACGCTAATTATATTGATTTTCATGATGAATGTCAAGAACTGCAAAGCAAAACATTACCTTGATTTGAGTATAATTTACACTGATTTTAGTATTCAGCTTAGTGCACCCAGCTAAAAACTCAAATGAAGTATACCTACCGTGGTGAAGGGAGACAATACTCACGATAAATATTCGTTTCCAACTATTACATCAGCTCAGTACAGGCAAGATTATTTGCAGGAGTACATTCTGCCAAGGGATTAATTACTGTCAGTCGATTAACATGAGCTGTAAAAGGGAAAATTACCTTACTTATAAGACAATATTTTTATAAGTAAACCAGGGATGAGTTTGGTAAAAAATCAAAAAGCTGAAAACAAAAATCCAAAAATTTTATGCGTATGACACATTTAAGCTATACTTTAAAAAAATTTAGTTTTCTATGTGCATTTATAACACTGCACTGTCTCTGTCTGTCCGTGAGCAAAAATGGTTCAAAATAGCAGCACCTAGACCAGCGTTAGCCACTACACGGCCAACCGGCACCACAAAAATAAAAAAATTAAAAAACTTTCACTGTATGGACTTTTTTACACAATTGTAATTTATTCGAAATAATATGTTATATTAACTATGTAGAATAGAGTTCTACACTACGTGCCCTAAGAAACTGTATGAAGAAACTTTCAATAAGGTGGTTTCATCAAGAATAAATACCGGAATAACTTAACTGTGGATCTCATTTCGACAATTTATTAAAATTGACTGCAACAAATACTCCGAAAGACATCGACTATATCATATAAGAATACTGAGCATTTTCGATCGCCATCGTCTCACAATTGGTATCGACGAAACAGAGTAATCTGGAAGTACAGTTTAAATACTAAATACTAAATAAAAGTTAGGTCAAGTCGCACTGTCATGTTGAATCAAAAGATTCATTTCTTTTTTAGAATTTGTTTTACTAATAATAAAAATTAATGTTTTTTTTTTTTTTTTTTTTTTTTTTTTAATTATAAAAAAAAAATACCAACTGAAATATTATTGAGATAAAAAAATTAATATTTCCCCCCCCCCTAGTTTTCAGAAATGCTACATACATTGTTAAATAGATAATAATTAAATATACATATTTTGGTGTATCTGGCCCCCGAAAAGCTCCAACATAAGTCATACTGCCCGCCTCTAAAAGTTAGTGGCGAACGCTGACCTAGACGTAGGGATACACTTTGCGCTGTCATCATACCTTTTAGTTTCTTCAAAGCAAAAAAAAATTCATGTGAGAGAGATGAAAACCGGCCAATAACCTCCAAATTTCTAAATACAATTTTTTTTTTTTAATTTAAACTATATTTAAGCTTGTTCAATGAAATAAAAGCAACAAATAATTTTACATACAATTGCATTTAAAATATCAGCAAATAAAGGCAGATTATTTAGAAAAATGACAATTGGGACTAAGTTTCAGAATATTTTTATATAATTTTTATACAAAATTATATAAAATTTTTAGTAATTCTGCATAGATTCAAATCAAACGGTGAAATCGATCCTTACACATGCACTAATCACGAATTTAGCGGCTATCGCATTAACGGAAATCTAGGCGAATGGCTACAAAATGGTGTGAAAATCTCGGTAATAGCTGGTAATGTATTAGCTTAAACCTCGGCGAAAATGACTATTACTCTAACGAAAGTATAAGCAATAGCTATAGGGCTTACAATAACGGCGAAAATCTAGGTATCGGCAAAAATGAACATCTCAACAACGTGCATATCGGCGATAGCGTCCACATTATCGGCACAAATCTCGGTAATATCGATATTTTCTTGGTAATATTAGTGGAAATTTCGGTAATATCGAATGTTACTACAGTGTGGTATTCGGCGAAAATACACTGACGCCAACAGAAATATCCAAGTTAGAGCCTAGTATACCGGAGGAACTCTTAAAAAAAATAGCGCTATTGTAGCCTTTAGCGAAAATGATCTTCACACAAAAGTAAATATCAGCGTTAGCACCGAATATACGGAACAATTCTCAGCAATAGCCCTGTTATATCGGCGTAATACTCTGCAAAAATGACCACTACGACAACCTAAATCCCAGCGATAACGCACGTCATAACCACACAAATCTCGGCAGTAGCGGACATTACATCAGCGTAAGGATTAGCGAAATCGAGCATCACATACCAACGTAAATAAACGATAGTTCCGTAGACGTCAGACTTGAAAGCAAGCGCATTATTAGTATACGTTAATAGCGTGAATTAGTATAAAGGAATTTACATTTTGAGAAGAGAACAAAATAGCACAAAAGGATCAAATTTCGTCGCAGTTGAAAAAGTACAAAATGCGAGTTTGAACTCTAACCTGACTAAAAAAATGTATCAGTAGATTTTTGTATTTGAAGCAGGAATGCGATGCGATCCCTGAGCGGTAGCTTTCCGCTCTTCCCGATCGGGTGAAAGGGAAGCTGCTGCGCAATTCAGCCTTAGGAAAAAAGTTAAGTTCTGCCGAGATAGAAAAAACGGATTTTTCTTCTTTTTCAGGAATTAGAAAAGCGTAACTTTCTTTGAAAAAGCGGAATTCTTTTTTTTTCTTAAAAATTAAAAAAGCGGAATTCCGCCATATGGCTGAAAAAACTCATCCCTGTCAAACATAACAGCACTCACCAGAGGGTATATACCCATTATAATTTAATAGAAATGCTATTCTGCAAGGGATTAATGACATTCTTTGGATTTACTTAGAATATGCCATCAAATAAATAATAACTTTTGCAACTATGTATCACTCAATAAAACCTACAACGCCTGCTTTACTAGCTTGCATGGCACAAATGCCATTCTCATTGTTTAATGAAAAAATTACATGCTTCAATCTATTTAAATAGCCAAAAAAAAACTTTGATAATATTCATCTCAAGTATTTTCCTGGAGTATAATCATTGAAGTTCTGCCCCTTCAATAAAAAGAAACTAGGGGGCTTCGCCCCCTGCTCGCTAACGCTCGCCAACCCCCAAATGTCTCGCTGCGCTCGGATTGAGCGACTTTTCCGCTCGAATTTGTGGTTAAAACATCTTGCTGCGCTCGAATAGGTTTGCCAGCCATAAAAAATGTAACCAAATTTTTATAAATTTAATGTAAGGCCTAATAGAGAAAACACCCAAATTGCAAGTTTCATAATAGAAAGTTAAATATACTATCCGCAAAACATTCTGACTTAAAACTTCATTAGCTATGCCCTTACATTGAAGTCCCAATATCTTTTATTTATTCTGATAAGTCGCCCCGTTAGAGAACGATGTCCAACGCGAAGCATTTTCTGGATAGAAATACTTCAAAATAATAATTACTCTAATACAAAAATGCTTCAGAAAAACAGAAAAAATCTACTTTGAAACGAAGAGTTTAAAAAGAGCTTTAAAATTAGCAACTGGTTTGTTGTTTACATATGTAAGGATAGCTTTAAAATTAGCAACGGTTGGTTGGTTGGTTGAACCCCCGAGCAGCGGGTTTGTTTACTTAAGGATGTTGCCATTCTTATATTCAAAATCATTGAGGCTTTGTAGTAGCTTAATGAGGAAAAATATTGAAATTTAACTAATTAATAAAGTGTTAATAAATTATTTTGACACGTTTTGGCAAATCTACAGCTTATTTCCTTTAAAATGACACCTTGATCATTGAAATTGGTTGAGTAGTTTAGGCGGACGGACTAACCCCAAAAAACGTATTGCCTATTAAATATATAGATAGATATATAAATAAATAATAAAAATAGTAAATAATACATTACCACTAGAAGTGAGCAGCTAACCAATATACACGCCAGACAAGATAGAAGATAACAGATAACGTACTTAATTCATCGCCAAATAAAATTTGCAAAACATTGACGCCAAAAGGAAAAAAATCTGGAATAACACCACACAGAAACTCGCCAACGCAGGCTTTCGGCGCTGGTCAACATTTGTACACTCTCAGATTGAGTCAGGGCCGGCCAAACGGTATAGTGGTTAGCGTGCTATCTTCTAGACCGCTAGGTTGCGGGTTCGAGTCCCGTGTTAGCATGGGTGTTTGTAAATGTATGTTGACTTGTCTAATGACGAATGTTTCGGCGCATTATAGCCCTCGTGTTGCTGACGGCGCCAGATAATCTGAAAACAACCAACCAGATTGAGTCAGGGTTGACTTATTCCTCGAAAATCCAAAACACGAATTGATCAAGTTGTCTATCGCTGATCGGATTTATGCTTATGTCTTTCTTTGTAAGTTATTCTTCATTACACTATTAATTTGTGTGTCATTATTTGTTTTGGGATTTGGTTTTAAACAATGGAATCCTCTCAGTATTGTAAACAATTACCAAAGCTGTCGCTGAGATTTGTTGTTTTTGCATCAGAGATTTTTGGAACACACGTATGACATAAAATAATCTATAGAATATTTCACGTATTTGTATGAACTATAAAACTAAATGAAGTTTTTTTTTAACTGTATATGGGGGGCGTTTGTATACGTAATTTTTTTGGTTACGAAACCTGACTAAACTTGAACCGGTTTAAATCGTTAAGTCAATTCTCGGCGTCTTTTACGAATGTCCAGTTACGAAGAGCGTCGTCTGCTATTTGTTTACATTGGAAGCGAGTTTAAAATTTACAAAAGTGCACTTTTACCGTAAAAATGAAGGGACGTTTCGTTTATTGATTGCCTCGTGTTCACAAAATTCGCACGAAAATTATTTTACTTATATCAATTAAAATGCTATTTTTTTAATATAAATATCAACTCGTTAAGGTGTACAAAAATACTGGGTACTCCCGTTTTCCGGGCGCAAGCGATAAATCACCAAATAATGTAGAATTTTGCCAAATTTCTTCTTGCAACCATAAGGGGAAACTTCGTTTGGGTCCAGGTGCTCTATTCTTTGAATTCCTTTTTAAAACAAAGCATGTTTTCCTTCCATTTTGCTTGGCGACGCCTGGCTTTTGGTTGGCGACATTTGCGCTCAGACAATGGAAGAGTACCAAATATGCTATACGCCCCTCCCCTTGGCAACTTTGCAAAATGACGCCAAGTTGAATTGACACTACTACTGAATTGTATAGGTTTGTCAAAATGGATGCCAATTTGTAATGGAACCATACTTGATGCAAAATCGCCAAAAATAAGGAGGAGGGGGTGTATAACGCATTTTCACTGGATGAGTTATCACTAATATGGCGGTTTTTATCTGGTACACGTCTAACGAAAGAGTACCGATATTCAGATATTATTTCATCGAAACTGCATTTCCCTTTTTAAGAATTTTGTTTGCACCCTACTTCCACTTTTTAATATTATTATTGCTAAATTGCAATTGATTAATTTGTTTACATTGTACTTTCAACGTTGTGGTGATGTGGCATTCAGATAATTGTTCTCACCCAAGACACTTCAACCACTTTTTGGTGTTTATTAATTAATTTGTGAGGTTTTAATTTTGTGAAGTTTTAATTGTGCAGGAACTGGTGGTTGATGACTCAGTTTTAAAAGTAAAGGGTCCTTTACACCCCACTGTCCTCAGCTTCGTTAAAACCGGATGTTTTGGGGGAAGGAATTGTGTTAGGGGATTTTTGTCGGTTCTAGGCTGGCTTAGAGCGGATGCAAGTTGGATATATTTTTATGCTGAATGTCAAGCGGGATATGTTTATGTGACGTTGGGCAGAGAGGTGAATTTCGCAACGAAACCAATAGTCGCCTGGTCGGGCAAAAGGGTTCAGCCCTTATTGCTTGTGGGGCGTAGGTTTTGGTCTAATGAAGGGCGCATAATCTATAGCAAAGCTGATAGCGCACCAATGGTATTCTGACCAAGTTTTTAAAAGCTGGTTCAACTCTAAAAAATGACGAAACTTTACGACCCTCTCTGCTCTACCTACCTTGTCTGCCAACAAGTGTGTGGGAGACGCAACGCTCTCGCTCTAATCGGCTAGAAGTGTTAATTTAAAATAATTTAGATGACAGCTTTTTATGTAGAATAATTTGTTTTCACGTAGTGAGAAATGGCAACGTTTACATTCTCAGTAAAGTTAAGTTTAGTGCGATCGTCATTTAAAATGTAAGAGTGTTTAATAAATAAATGTCTAGTTTGATATGTTGACTTAATTTGTATTTGAAAACAGAGTTTCGGTAGTTGTAAGTTTCGGTTTTGTATTGTTATAATATGACAATTTCATAAGTCTCTCTCTCAACCACAAGCCCCGTGCCATATTTGTCACACTATGCATTGTCTAAACCATTGCGTTGTCTTTCGTATTAATCTACACTATTCAAGAAAATAAATGATATTATTTAACCTTAATATGGAGTTTTTCTTAGGAATCGCACCATTTTTGGGAGAGGGTTACTTGTTTCCTTTATAGATTAGGTTTTAGTTTATGTCTGTGCTTCCTGAAGTTCAGGTAAACTAATATTGTATTGATGGTTTCGGTTAGGTAGATAATTTAACTTCATGTAGTGAACCTTATTGATAACCCTTGTTTTCGAAGAACCTTGCCCAACACAGCAGCCTCTTCATCTCCTGCACCCCCACTTCCTGCTGCGCCCTCACCTACTTCATGCGTTCCATCTAGTGCTCCAGACACATATCCCACCCCTAGTTCCCTAGATGCTCCGACAGAGTGCGAGATTGAAATAACTACTACACGCTCTGGTCGTCGAGTTCGTTTCAACCCAACCCCTATCCCAGGATCCTCGTACCTTTGGTACTAGGGGGAGGTACTGTGGGGAATCATCAATTCCCCTCAAATGACGTCATAAGCTGCAGTCTATAAGAACTGCCGAAAAACTTTCTTTTTAGAGTCTGGCAACGCTGTACTAGATAGCAGATCGACTAGAAGCTGTTCTATGAAATATTGTAACTTTTATATATCATCCTTAATGCTTAACCCTTAAACTTAAAATTTATCTTCAATAAATATGTTATGTTTCTCGAATGTGTTCGGTACCTCAAGTTTTTTAACCTTCTGATCCTGAGTCCACTGTTTATTTAATTTCTTAATATTTAATTGATTTTGGTACTACGTGTGGATACTGCCTTTACTAATTACCAAAGATGGTGACTGACGTTCGCACGCTCAATCCGAACTCATCGTTATAAATGAAGATATTCTTTTCAAGGTAAACATTTTGCTATCGTATTTATAGTGTCTTTGCTCTGTTTAAAGGGTAGTGCGTATTTTCCCCTGTCCCCAATTGTGAATTTTCAATTTGTAATTTTGCTTTCACAATGCCTAACGAAAATAACACTAATGCCAACATATCACGTGTATCGGTAAAATTTCCGCCTTTTTGGAAACCAAACCCAACCTTGTGGTTTGTCCAATTAGAGGCGCAATTTGATTTGGCCAACATAACCGTCGATTCGACCAAGTTCAATCACGTCCGGGTTACCAATAAAGCGTAGGTAAAGCATTTGTCTCGAGACAATATGGTCCCTGGATCGAGGCCCGTCGCCCGTGAAAGCTTGCCTACGCTTTATTGGTGACTGGACTAAAAACAAATCATGCTGCCATCTATCGGCGCTTCTGAAAGGAGACACTTCATCGCAACAAGTGATCACATACGCAACTCGCAACAAACAACCACACGCAACTCGCAACAAATAACCACATACGCAACTCGCGTGCAACACCGCAACAAGCGGACACAACGATGCAACAAGCATCCCAAACTTCCAACTCCGATAAGACGTTGATCAACAGTATCGCTCCTTCGTCACTGGGAGGGGGCTATATGTGGCGACATCAAATAATAGATAAAACTTCTGCACACTGGAGTACTCTTTTGCACTGCGGTAAAGCATCTGTCTCGAGACACAATGGTCCCTGGATCGAGGCCCGTCGCCCGTGAAAGCTTGCCTACGCTTTAGATGTTTCGGTGAGGTAGATAATTTAACTTTATGTAGTGAACCTTATTGATAACCCTTGTTTTCGAAGAACCTTGCCCCAAGATGTCCGTAAGACTTGGCGCTTTTTAAATAAAACACAACGCAACTGTTAGTAAACGATCAGGACCCAACTAGTTAATTAATTTAATCTTGGTGTATTTTTGGGCAGAGGGAGCAGGCGACCAGGCCTTTACGACAAACGTTTTATATTATATAAGTTACGTAAGGAGTTAAAGTATTAAGTCCCCTCTAGCAAAATCTTTGCTTTTGCGTTTAATTTAGTTGCAAAGGAAAAAAGTTGACTGTCCAGTCTTATACAACTTTTTTTTCCTAATATTCAAGGTGGTGGCTAGAGTGAATTATGATTTTTCTAAGGGCGAGGACACCCGAACGGGGATCTTTTGGAGGCAAAACGGTTATATACTAGTGTGTGGGTGTTCTGTACAAAACACAAAATAAATCTCTCTTTGCTAACCTGCCACATAAAACCACAACTTAAATAAAGGTATAAACTAAGTGCTGAAACTGCACCCACAACAGTACACAAGTACTATCTTTTTAATTGTTCGCCTCAAAAAAGATTCTTGGCTACATAAAAAGGCTTTTTTTTATTGTCACGACTCGGATTATGTTTTTCAGCCATTGATAAATTAAAATTTTTACTGTAAAATGTCTACTTATCTGAAAAATAAAATTCAAAAAGGGGAGGTGGAATAAAAACCCAAATATTTTGAAGATTATCGATACCTTGCAAGAAATGATCTTTCACGGATATTGAAAACAACCATTTCCCACACATCCTCAAGCAAGCTTATGCAGTGCTAAAATTGTTACCAAGAATAAAATTACCATTAATTACCCCACTTTCAAGAAAATACCCATGCGTCCCTCCCTTCTAAAACCACTGAAATCCATTCCCCCCAACACACTTTTAAAAACACTCAATCAGCCTAAAAACTACTAATGAAAAATAATATTAACCTTTAAATGTAGTGACACTGAGAAAGAGTGATTTTTTTTTTTTACATTTGAAAACTTTAAAACTATTTAAGGTATATATATATATTATACTATTATGAAAATGTATTATACTACTTTGTATAAAGATATAAGTATTTTTATTAACAAATACTGTTACACTTGGTCAACTTTTAACTTTGGAGGAACTTTCTTTTAAATTAAATTTCTACTCTTGTTTCATAAAAAGAAAAGCCATTTTTTATAAAAACATTTTGGAGTTCTCTATTAATTTAATTTCATGAAAGTATGTACATTTACAAGCACTATTTAAATCCAAATAAACAGTTTTGTGTACAATGTTGAATCATTCTTTACTTAATCATACTTCCAAGTAAAAAACTAAGTTGCAGAATATTCATGAAAAAAACAATAAATTTTGGACCCTTGTTCAATGTTAGTGTTAGGAAGTATAAATTATTTCCTTACTAGTTAATATTTTTATTACAAGTTAAAAAATTATAAAATTTTTAGGTGAACGGAGTATCCCACCACTTTTTTTTCACCACTGCTTGTTTTAGAATTGACATGTTTTATTCAAGTCTGCAGAAACATGTAAAAAGTGTATCTTAAAGCTTAAAAAATTATTCTACAATTTCATATTTACTACTTGGCATTCCTTCTCACAAATGGTAACAAGCAAAAGTACAATATTTTAATTATACTATTTCTAACAATAATGGTACTTGTGCTTCAAGTAGTTTTTTTTTTTATTAATTTCTAATTGTTCTATATTATTCATTATGACAGTTATTTATAAATTAACTATTTTAAGATTTTACATTGACGGCCAAAAACCGAGTTATGCTGCAGTTCCTGCAATTTAAATAGTATCGTTTTCCTTTTACACCTCCTAATAGTATATATAATAGCTTTTTTTAATCACTATTTTCCTACATGGATGTTAATATTTTTCATAGCAGGCTTTCACAGAAATTTTTTAAATAGCTTATCGTACTAAATACCATCTAAGATGTAATTTGACATCACAAACCTAGCTAAACAATTATTTTGAATTATTGACATTGCATGTGTATTTTTCAAATGTAGTACATCTTCACTAAGGTGTTCATTGTCCAAAAAACCATTTTCAAAAAGTTACAATTATGACCTGCATAGTAAAATTTAAATTTTTTTTCATATACTTCCATTTGGTTCAAGTATCTATTGCCAGATTTATTCTTTGAAATATTTGCTATTACATTTTAGTAACATTAATTTGCTTATTTTCTTTTGAAGCACAGTAACAATTGTGTTAGTCCATATTGGTTGGCCCACCTGGTGGCTGTGTGGTCAACGCTCTGGCCTCGCATGCCAAAGGTACAAATCCTGGGTTAGGCATGGATGTTCGTTGTGGTTCGGAATCCATGTTAAGCTGTAGGTCCAGACTTGATTAGCCATCATTGTGCAAAAAAAATAAGTCGTCGAGTGTACAAACCAACCTATATTGGTTGTCGGACTGTTTGGTAGTTATTCATGTTTTCTCCAAATCAAAACATGCAGAATGATCCTAGTAAAGCCCTTGCACCATGAAACATCATTAACCAATTCGAAACACAAATATGGGAAAGCTTCCCCTTCATAGACTTGCACGAAAGTATCTCCATTTCACAGAAATAATGACTTGACAATGGTTTAATACAAAAGCCTTGAGATATAGCTCTTGTGCAAGGCAATTTCTAACCTGATCAATCAACTCTTTTGAAACAGTCGAAACAGTTTCAAAATGACAAATCTTTAAATATATATAGATGTCTATAAATACAGTACAATACAAATTATTTCAAGCATTTCCCAATTGAAATTTGTATTAATTAACAGAGAACTCAATAGAATTTTTTTTTTACCTAATTAGTTCAGTATACCTTTCCACCACAATGTTTAAAAATTTTGAATATTATTTATATGACTTGATAGTGTTAAATACATAGAATTGTAGTTTGCTAATGATTAATAAACACATAATGTTCATGTTGCATAAATATTAAAATATTTTCTTTGCACATAATTATGAATATCCACTCTTGAAGGAAAATTTCTGGCTATGCTCCAGATCAATTACATAGAAGTAATAATAAGGAATGCCATAACATTATCAAAAATTTAATCTGAAAGTTTAGTCTCATAAAGGCATTTTTATTTACATTTTAAGACATTTTCAAAAGTTCTGTGTTCATAAAATTGAAACAAATTTAAAGACTAAATGTAATGCAACATTAATTAAATAACAGCTTCTTTTAATGAGGCAGCAAACATATTAAAATTTGTTTCAAGTTAGTATTATATAAAAGAAAACTTGGAATCAGCACTATCTGTACAGAAATAATTTCGTTTTAAGAATTCTCATTACCATTAGAATAAGTTTCAATATGAGCACAATAAGAATTCAGTTTTAGTCGCAAAATTTAAAAATATATAATAAGCAATGTTATCGCATAAATTTATTTTCAAGAAAAGCCGAAGAAGTCCCAAGTTTGTGTATATAAATAATAAAAAAACATGATAAACAAAGTAAATTTTATTGAAACCAATTTTCAAAACTGATGCAAATCCAAAAAATTAAGAAAAAAACAATAACTAATATAATAATTTCCACGCCAAATCAAAACATTCGAAAAACCTACAAATTTACAAGTCCAAACCCAAAACAAAGTATTTTCTGTGGGAAAGGAGGGGGGAAACACCAGCTCGAATGAAATAAACCGAAAACCAGCTTCTTCGTTAAAAAAGTTCGGTAACCAACTTAACCAGTTTAAAAAATTCGACTTTACAAAGAGACAGTTACAAAACCAGTTAAGATTACGAACCTTAGTTACACAGTTTTGCCTCAGGCTACTTAATTTTTTTTTTAAATCAAGTTTACGAACGCAGCCATGGGCTGCCTTGTAGAAATATATTTGTTCTAAAATGATTGATTGTAATAGTACAAATCTTGCATAGGAATGCACTGAAGTTTTATATAAATACTAGCTGAATACCCGTGTTTCGCTACGAAATTTTTGTCATGTACATTTTAGTAATCAAAAAATTCATGCATTTTACAATTCGGCCTTTGAACCCGTTTTAATCACTGCAAATTAGTTTATCACAATCAAAATGTCTTTATCTATGCTTGTCCTTGTTGACATTTGTTCCAAATTTTATGATTGGGATTATATTGGAAGGTGAGTATTGGGATGCTCTTCGTATGGAACAGTTCGACTCCTTTTATAGACCCATTAAAATAATTAATCAAGATCAGAATAGCTTATTTACATGTGCTTTATCTTAGTTTCAGTTTTCAGAATTGTGATTACATGGAACATTTGAATATCCCTCGTTTGGAACGTTTAGGCCCCTTTCGACCCTTTAAACAGTTAATCGAAATTGGAATGACTTCTCTCATTGACACTTGTATTATATTTAGAGTTGTGTCGTCATAGGAAGCGGGACTTTGCGTTATCCTCTTCACCCCTGAAGGTTAACAAAATGATTTAAAAACTATTTTACTGTTTTATGTTGTTATTTTGTTGTCAAGGACTATGAAAAAAATATATTTGTATTTCTAAGTTTATTAGGGGGCCTAAAATTTTAGGTACACGTATGTGGACCCTAGTTTTCTATTACACAAAATAACAAGAATATTGCAATTGATAAAATGCTTGTAAAAGAAGTATTAACATGTTTTAATTAAACTTTATTATTAAACACTTTATTTTTTAAGTAACTGAGAATATTTTCATTACATTTACTTTGAATGGAACTTTTCAAAGCGATTTTTTTTTCAGCACACATAAGTAAATGTTGCACTTGGTGCACATTACTCTCGTTCTAGATTTGCACCCCACCAGACGACATTTGGATGCATTTTGTAGTCCATGTACCTAGGTAGGTGACCTATATTATCAAATTGTACATCCTTTGGATGACGATGAACAACTTTTCGTTGCTTTAAGGGCACGGGAAATTCTTCTTTAGAGGAGTTAGACAGTTTGCGTGGCCAACCTCTGCGAGAACGCCCAGATAAATTTTCTTCATACTTCAATAAAGATGAAGCAATAATCATTCTATACTCCAAAAGGGCTTTATGTCATTGCTTTTGTGAAAGCGCACATAATAAATCTACCAATTAGATATTGCTAGAGCCACAAAATGTGTAAACATACGCACACTCCATTTCTTTGTTCTTACAGCACAACGATAGTATCCTAAATATCGATCACAGAGATCAGTATCCCCCATCGAAGTATTATACATTCGAATTACAGGTGGCTGTGGAATGTTAACTTTTTTTTCTCCTCTTTAGACAAATCACTCTTTTGTAATAATGCCTGAATCTCATCTGGAGTCCATAAGCCTACAAAAAATAATATTTCATATAATATTTTAGAATTATAATTAGTCACTACTATATTGTATACTCAAAATTATAATTTTGTATTAAGTTAATTTTAAAGAAAACAAACACTAAATCTACTTCTACACTTAAAACATAATTACTATTTTTTTGTTTTTTTTTGTTAAAAAGTTCTATAATTTCAAATGTAAATTCCAGAATGTTTTAAACAACTTTAAATTAAATAATAAAGTAGTAAACAAACACTTTACATACACTCTGTGCACTTGCACCGTAATACCTCAGCTTACTAATATTTTGTTTTTGTTAAATTGTTCCAAATTGTAAGTGTACAATGTTCTATTATAATTTTAGGACAAATTAATTGAGTAAAACACAAACTGTTAACATACTCATACATTTAACCAATAATAACTTACTGTTCAACAATAATTATTTACTAATTTTAACAATAATTAGCTATTAACACATTTTCATCATATTACAATAAATTCAGCCTAATGGACGAAGGTACACAAATGTGTACCAAACTATAATTCTTGACCCAACTTTTCAATACAACATTTTTACAAACAAAACTATTCTAAGCAGATGTTGAAAGATTAACTTAATTAGAAATAATTTTATTGGATCTATAAATAATATTTAAAATACTGAAAATTACTTACGTTTACGACTTCGCTGAGATGTCGCCATTTTCAGAAAATCACTTTTGTAAACAAATATTTCTTGAGGAAAATCAAGCCTTTGCTGTCCTCTATGATATTCATAATGAAGCTCAGACATCCCCAAATGTAAAAGTGAGGTTGAAATTACAAATTTTTCCACCAGTAAATTTTACAAACAAATATTATGAGGTCCACATATGTGGACCTACGGAGTGAAGAGGTTATTTATCATATCTAACGTTTTAACCCTTTAGAATGAGTTTATCGAGACTGGAATAGCTTACTTTATCTATGCTTGCCATTAGTACCAAAATTCAATGTTGTTACTATATTGGAAGTAGGACATTTAAATATTCCTTGTTTTGGATGTTTCGACCCTTTAAAATTGTTTACTTGACTTCGGAATAGTTGTCTTTTTCTGTGCTTGCCTTGTTGACATTTGTGCTAAATATCAGAGTTGCTATTACATTAGAAGTGGAACATTTGAAAAAAAAAAAACTTGTTTGTAACGACCCCATAAAATAAGTTAACCAAGATTGGAATAGCTTACTTTACCTATGTTTACTCTTGATTCCAAATTTTAAAGTTGTGACTATATTGGAAATGGGACATTGAGATGTTACATGTATGGTTTGAACGTTTCTACCTCTTTTTGACTCTTTAAAATTAAATAATTGATGTTGGAATAGCTTACTTTATTTGTGCTTGCCTTTGTTATCATTTTTACCGAATTCTCGTTTGGAGGGTTTCGTCTCCTTAAAATTGGTTAATCTACATCGGAATAGCTTAATTATTCTATGTTTATCCTTCTTGACATTTGTACTAAATATCAGAGTTGTGGCTGCATTGGAAGTGGGACATTCGAATTCCCATCGTTTGGGGTATTTGGCTTCTTTTCACCCCCTCGAATATGGTTAATTGAGATCGAAATAGCTTACTTTTTCTATGTTTGCCCTTCTTGATATTTGTACCAAATATCATAATTGTGACTATATTGAAAGTAGGACATTCGAATATCCCTCGTTTGGAACGTTTGAGCCCTTTTTGCATGGGCGCCATCTAGGGGGCAGCCGCCCCTCGTGGGAAAATGGAAATAATTATTAAAATGAAGAAAAAATAATAATTTTTAAGAAATCTTAAAAAAATGCTTGAATACTCAACTAGTTGTGCGGAGCATCAGACAACTTTGAATTACACCAGGCCCGTAGCCAGCCAAAGTTTGTAGGACGGGCAAAATTTTCCCAGGAGGGGCAGAAATATAAATTATTTAATTGGTTTTCAATTAATTTTTACAATTGATTACACGTAAAAGAGTATTTATCAGAGTTTTTTATGAAGTACATAGACAAAAAAATATAAAAAAAAAGAAACGGTGTTAATGTATTTTTGATGTAATGTTATTTTTTTTAATTCTTTTAAAGACTCTACACCAGAAATTTTTTTTGATAAAAACAAAACTTTCAATTTAAAATTTTTTAAAGTATATTTAATACAATTCTATTCCTTTACAATATTCTATGCTTGTCCATTTCTTAATTTTTCACGCATTTCAACTTAAGAATATCTACTTTAAAAATAATTACAAATATAAAAATTAGTACATGTTACTTTTACATAAAAAGTTTTTTTAACATAAAAAGTTTTTTCGAAGTTCCATTCTTACATTTCTATTTAAAAATATATATTGTTGGAACAAATAACATTTTCCTATCATTAGTCTTGTGGAACAGCTACATAACTCTTTAACAAACTTGTCATTTAAGATTTGATATCCTTTCGTGGCCTATTGACATTTTTTGGGGACGATTTATGGCAGTCAAAGTGGAAAAGGTAGATTCGCCGAAGGTATCTACAGCAGCAGAAAGTTCGTTTCTATTCAATCATAGATATAAAGGTTTACAAGTAAAAACAAATGATGGGGATAAAATTTTCCAGGACGTGCTAAGATTTTTCTAGGTCGGGCAAAGCCCGACTTTGCCCCCCTCTGGCTACAGACCTGAATTACACTATAATATTGCCCTTTGCATTCAAATATGATGTGGAATGGTATTACTTACCGTTTTCATAATTTCACTGTAATAATTTTTGCATAGGCAAAAAAAAATCTTTTGAAAAAAAAAAAAAAACAAGCCTTAACCCTAGGTCCCATGGCCACCACTAATCCTCACACCAAATTTGAACATCATCGCTCAATTTGTGCCGGAGTTATGTTGATCAAGTACACGCAAGTAGACACTTTTTCTATTCCACCTTTTTAAGGGAGGGGTAAGGGTTTCAGCGTAAAAAAACACACTTTTTTTGTGATTTTTTATCTCAAATATCGATTGAGCAATTTTATTCAAACCTTCTATACATTATTGAGCATAGTTTTGACTATGTTCTGTAAATTTTTCATGCAAAAATATTAAACCATTAGCCCGTGACAGAGCTTCCCCCAGGACGTCTTGAAAAAAAAACAATTTGCGGTGTTCACTGTAACTCGGCCGGAAATTATCTGAAAATGAAAAACCATAAAAATTTAGTTAAATTATAAACAAATCTTCCCCCCAACGTTCTCTGATTATTATTTTTTTAATTTAAAAATTTTTGGCGGCCATCTAAAGAGTGAACCGTTATTTTCGACTAAAATTTCCGCCATTTTGTGGGTGGGAAACACCCTTAATGTTAAAAAAAAAAATTTTACTATACGTAGGGGGGAGGTATTTTATATGAAGAAAATGTGTACAAAGTTTGAAATGAATCGGTCGAGTAGTTTTCAAATGGCAGTGAACACGGACTTTGAAAAAGTAGTTTTGAGAAAAACGCGTTTAAAGTTTATGAAGCAAAAAAGTGAAGAATTTTTTTTTTTTTTAAACTTACACAGAATCATCAATTCCAGCTCCATACAGCACACATCCTTCAGTATTGTCGATGTCTTCAGCCTGTTTTTTTTCAAGTCTTCGTTTTATTCTGGCTTCTTTGCTCTGCTGCACAGCTTGGAACTCGGCCCTATCAATGCGATTGCTGTCCGTAGATGATGCATACTCGTGAGCGCTTGGGCCGACACTGACGTCCATATCAGACAGAAAAGTTAGAAGAGCACCAGCACCTTCATTGAATGTGCATGCAGCTACATAAGATGCAAGGCCCCGAGACTAATTAAATAATAACTTCAAGAATATTGCTTAGATCGGATTAAAATTTTGAGGACATATTCTTGAAATGTTAAACAATAAGATAAAAAAAAAAAAAAAAAAATCGATTTTTCGAAAGTGAAAACCCTTACCCCGCCCTTAAATCAAAACACGGAGAAATGTAAAGAAATTGAAATTTGATCGAATGCTATACTTTCATTACCCTATGTCATATTTCCAAGCTTCAATTCGCCGACCAAACGGTATAGTGGTTAGGGTGCTAGCTACTAGACCGCGAGGTTGCGGGTTTGAGTCCCGTGTTAGGCATGGGTGTTTGTAAATGTATGTTGGCTTGTCTAATGACGAATGTTTCGGCGCATTATAGCCCTCGTGTTGCTGACGGTGCCAGATAATCTGAATACAACCAACCAACCAAGCTTCAATCCGACAACATTCCATCCTTTTAACGGAACATATGTTGCTTCTTAACTCTCTTTAGTTGAGCACTTGGTGGTTTTAGATGAGGTGAACCAATTTCTCTGTAACCTTCTGGACCTACAATCCCATAAGTGGCTCCTCTATCTAGGAGGAACTTCATTGGCTTCGTACTCACTGTTACAAGAAAACGATCCTTTTTTTCTTCAAAAGAGTCGATTTTATTGACAAATTATGTTTCTATTTGGTTTGCCATTGAAGTTTTATCGATGAACGCCTTTTTGGTTTGCAATCATAGCGAAATTTATTATGGTTTGGAGGTTCGATTCCATGTGTTTACGTGCTCGTACTGAGGCTATATGGCCCATTTTCCCACGTGCGTTGTAAATATCTCTAATATGCCTGCAATCCGCCCGTGAATGACTTTGCAGTGTGGGCAAGATTTTAAACGATTTGGAGTGTTACTCGAACTGTTAACAGTTTGACGATTGCGTGATTTTGATCTGGATTTGGTATTTTTTTACGTCGGACACATTTGATGAACTTGAGAATCAGTATCTCTTCCAGCTAAAGTGCTGTTTGCAGCACTTGTCGATTCATAGAGAGCGGCTGTCATCAAAATTTTTTCAAGTGAGGGTTTTCTTCAGCTAAAGCTGCCTTACGAATTGATTCATTTGGAGAATGGCGAAGCAGGGCCTATTCTAAGCAAAATTTACGTCTGCTCAAAACCTCTCCCCGCCCGCTCCCAACTCTCCTCTTGAAAAAACACACCTTATGTTATATGTATAATAAAGTTGAACAGTGGTTAAGTACAAGCAGCATATGCATTTGAAGAATTGGAGGGGAGGGGAGCGCGATTTTAGATGTTGGTATTTTGGATGCTTTATATTTAATAAGAATGTGTGTGTTGTTCAACAAAGTTAACCATTCAAGCATTCATCCAGAACTAAAACTCTTGTCAAGCCAGAAAAATTTCTTTCGGGATGAAAGTGTATATTTAAATCCATCAAAAGAAACAAAGATTCCTTCCTATCTGCCAAAGTGCTTATTAAAAAAATATCATAAATGTATATTAAATAAATTACAATTAACAAGCAAATTCAGTTTCTTTGAGTCAGGCAGAAAATTTAAGGGTTAAGTGAATGAAGGGGAGGAATATATGTATTAAAATGTAATTTTTGAAGTATTACATCTTCAAGTTTTTACCTTTTTTTTTCAACATGCCTTCTTAATGCAGTAAAAATACCTGTCGATTACTATTTTAGGGAGCCGAAGTATGTATCTGAGAAATTTAGCAAATGCATAGAATTTTATGTGTTGTAAAAACTTGGATTAGTAAAAAAAAAATACCTTCACAAACCACCTTCATCAATTTAGATTTCAATCCTTTGAAGTACAATTTTATTGGTTAGGTTCAAATATTCCAATGTGTTATTTTCTTTAAAAGTTGCACAAAAAGTTTATTCCTGTCGCTTCTCCTCACAAGTCCTCATCGCCGAACCCGCAACCCCTGATGATTTATATTCCACAAGTAGAAGTTAAACGTGACACTTTTTTAAGCATTTGTACATGTAAATTGTTTTTTCCTTTTGTTAAGGAATTATAAATATTCATGTTGGGAACTTGCAATTCTAAAAAGGCTTTTATAAATTATGTTTCATTTTCATTAATAAAACTCTAGTTTAAGGTTACTTGATTTGTTCGCTTACCAACCTATTTTTATACACAATAACGGCTAGCCAAGATAGGACCTACTGTTTAACGTGAATTCTGAATCGTAATCAACATCCATTATCCAGGATTCGAGCCCAGTACCTTTGGCATGCGATACCAGAGTGCTTAACCCCACATCCATTAAGTTGTCCTTTAGTTCCTAAATTACAGAATTATATTTGTTAATTCAGGAATTTCAGTTTTATGGAAAGCGGCATATTAAAGAGGCAGCTTTCCATCAAAATATTGCCAACCAAACGGTATAGTGGTTAGCGTGCTAGCTTCTAGACCGCGAGCTTGCGGGTTCGAGTCCCGTGTTAGACGTGGGTGTTTGTAAATGTATGTTGGCTTGTCTAATGACGAATGTTTCGGCGCATTATAGCCCTCGTGTTGCTGACGGCGCCAGATAATCTGAAAACAACCAAATCCATCAAAATATTTTACAATATTATTGATTGAAAGCGGCATATTCGAGGTCATCAATCATAGACACACTTTCACTTATATCTAGTGAAAAGGTGTCTATGATTGATGACTTCTAATATGCCGCTTTCCATCAAAGTTGGCTTGTCTAATGACGAATATTTCGGCGCATTATAGCCCTTTGATGGCGCCAGATAATCTGAAAACCACCAAATCCATCAAAATATTTTACAATATTATTGATTGAAAGCGGCATATTCGAGGTCATCAATCATAGACACCCTTTCATTTATATCTAGTGAAAAGGTGTCTATGATTGATGACTTCTAATATGCCGCTTTCAATCAATAATATTGTAAAATATTTTGAAGGAAAGCGGCCTCTTTAATACGGCGCTTTCCCTAAAAAAATATTGTAAATACTTTTTTCGATTCACATATTTCATTTACTTGGGAAATAGAGTTTCTTAACGTTGTATTTCCTATACATTGAGAGGGTGGCATTGATTGAAGTTTCATTGACAAAAAAGCTTTTTATTGCAATATTTTTTTGATCCATTGCATTTTGCAGTGTTATTTATATTTTCTGGATAAATTACTTTTAAATATTTAAAAAAATATTAAAAGAAATGCATTTTATTAAATTAGTTACTTAAATGCTTTTATTTAAAGGGTGAAAGGTAACATTTCTCTTTAAAAAAACGATATTTTTTTGTTGTTGAGTTTAAAATAAACTTTTATGAAAACAATAATTCATCGCATGCATTGCTAAGATCACTGATATCAATTAAAATGTTCGTTTATAATCATGTCAATAGATTTTGATTACGAAAATGGTATACTTCATTTTTTATTTTCGTATATAATGAGCCTTCTATACGTATTTTTAAATTTTAAAAGCAAAATTGAAAAACATTTTGAACCATTTGCAAATTTTATTTTCTTGTGAAATCTAGTTTTTCTAGTGAAATCTACCAGTGAGAACACCTCACAATACTATACGTTATATTAAGTTCATCAATATAAGCCTGATTTACATAAATTGCTATCCTTTCAATAGAGAAAGTTTTACTGGATGTACTTTTTTAATAGGAATTGTAAGGATATTGTTGCGAACAGCACATTTCTGGTTATCATGAAGACAATTTTCTTGTTTTATTTTTGTTTACTCGCTGTGTGTCTCCTTCGTGAGGTTGCTGCATGCAAGTGGCAGTCAATTCGTAAACATTTACGTAAATTAGAGATGTTGCTCAATCTCAGTGGCGATCCGATACAACTTTTGTGGGGGAGAGGGGGGGGGGGGGTGTACCTCAGAAAATGCCGACTATAAATGAAAGTTTGCCGACTCATTTCACCCGACTCATTCAATAAAATCATTAATCAAATTTTAATAATATTTCAAATAATTAATTGAATAATTCATTATTATAATTAGTTTTAATAATTACTACATTTTATTAATTGAATATTTATGTAAAATAATTTCAATAATTAAATATTTTTATTTATAAATTAATTTTAATAATTTAATTGTTATAATTGTGGTGGGAGTGAATGGGATTTGAATGCATTGGACTTTAAAAAAAAAGAAAAAAAAAAAAAAGCGCTAAGCAAAGCAACTACTTATATTGAAAGAAAAATTGGAAGACTAAAAAAATAACTTAAGTGCCGGACCGGTCCGTCTTTTACAGACACTGACGGGCCCTGTTGGCACCAGGGACCCTTTGCAGCTTTTTCTTTCTTTGGAAGTATAGATATGCCCCTCCCCCCCCTCCAAAGTGGGGTCCCACATCCCTTGGTATGGAACTCACCAAGCACAGCTGTATTAGCCATGGGCGTACTGGGACATATAACCGGCCCGGTGATTTTATATTTATACCGGCCCAAATTTTTCTTATAAGAAGTAATCAAATTTTAATAATCGTTTAATTAATTATAATAATTTAATAATTAAGGCATTTTATTATTCAAATATTTGTTTTATAATTCCTACCATTAAATAGTTAATTGAATTGTATTAATAATTAATTTATTTAAATCAAATTTTTCTGTCTCTTCGATTTATACTTCCTTTAGGTGATCTTGGTTTGATAGCTCGATAAACCACCATTTTCATATTTTCACTCATTTAAATAAAAATTGCCAGCTTGGCAATAGTTTTTATATGCGTGAAAGAGAAAATAATCAATCGTTGATGGGCGATGTTCAAGAGCAGAGAGCTCTACTTTAAAGGCACTTGTTTTTAAAATTTTTACACTTTTATCGCATTTCTACTGAAATTTTGGAGGTGGGGACGACTAGAACACTTTAAGAGGCATTGACAAAGAGATTTTAATCAAAACTATTTGAGCCGTTTTTTAGCAATTACTGAAAAACATGATTATTTCATGATTTCAAACGAATGAGCACGCGCGATTTCGACGAAAACCTTAATGGTAGGTCCGATAATCACTATACTAACCTACACTGAATAAACTGAACATTGCAGGTCAGTTTATTCGTAAGTTATGCTAACCACGTACACACAGACACACGATTTTTCTAGACCACTTTTTTGAAATCGGGGTGTTTTCCAAAACGTGGAGAAATGCAAAAAAAAACCATAATAATAAGGGTAAGTAAACATAAGGGTAATTGAAAGTAATGAAACAAAGATAACTTAATTGAAAAATAAAGAATGTTTAGGTATATAAATACTTGTAAATTCACTAAAAAATGACATTCAAAATGATAATAAATACTTATCTTAAGTTATAAAGTAAGTAAAAATGCATCTATTTTCTAAGCACAACATAATCTATTAATTTAAAATGATGTGAAATTTTAAATAATTTTTAAAATGCAAACTATATCTCTCAAACAAAAGTAATAGTTTAAATTTTGTAATTTCTATAGCAACCTGTGGAAACAAAACATTAATTTAAGTACATAACTCAGTCCAATTTATCGTCCCCTTAGCACCTGTAACATTTCCTCATTCTGGTGATTTTATTATCATAGCATGTATTATATATATTATTGCCCTTGCACATATCAGTCACATATTATAGTCATTGCACGTATCAATCACATATTATTGTCATTGCACGTATCAATCACATATTATTGTCATTGCACATACCAATCACATGTATTATTATCATTATATAAATAGTATTGATTGTATTAGCATTGTATTTTAGGTTGATAAGTCAATGCAGTTAGTTTGAAAATTAAGTACGAAAATAGAAGCACAATTTAATGAATCAAAAAAACTTTTAATCAATATTGAATCATGTCAAAAATAGTAGTATTATACACGAACTTATATTAAAAAAAATATCTTCCTATATACTTTGCTCTTTTCCCGCATCTTATTTATTATATATCTTCCGATGATATGTTTTTTAAACATGAACGCTTCTAGATGTTCTTGGGTAATCGTGCTAAGTAATTGATTTAAAATTAACTCCAATTTTGAAAATGACAGTTCAAAAGACGCTTGCGAAATGTGGAGGGATATATAGCATGTAAATAAGAAGACTCGTTACATAACATAAATTTTGAATGAATTTGACCAATTCATATAAAGTTTTTAAGAATTAAGAGCCATTATATATAAATAATTTGAAAGGACACTTACTTGAAATGAAATTATTGATCAATTGGAAAATATCCAAGAACACTCACATCAAATCAGCTGAGTTCATATGAAATAACGGCACATGTATATAATTTGAAGAACATGAACGAAGAACAACATAGTATAATTTTAGATATTAAAACATAAAGACTTATTGGAAAGTGAAAATTTCCTCTCAACTCAACAAAACAAGAGTCACTCTTTTTTTGTGTTGTATTCAATCGTTTGTAAAATGAATTTAATGTTGTAAGTTGGGATAAATATTTGTTCCAGTGTTTCATGGATGATTCCCATATTTTTTTCAGAAATTTAGCTGTCTAATGAAGAAGTTAAAGAGATATTGTTTTTTTCTGTAAATGCTCTGGGTACAAAATGCTTTTAAATTTCTTACTCGCATCACTTATACCTAGTAAAGGTTTAAAATTATATGTACATATGTTTCAGTTGAAATGAAAATTGTTTTATTAGAATCAAATGTAATCCTTGAAATTTGCGATTTAAGAAGAAATAATTAGACGTGAAAGTTTCTTTTATAAACACTTATTTTTCAAATAAAACTCTCCTAAGAACTAACGGCGAATTATGTTTATACAATGCAATTATTATTCTTTCGTTTTAACTTACAAATAATCAGTCTTTTGTTAAAACAATGAATTCGCAAGGCAACTTTATTTTGCTAGTAAAGGTATGTTGTTCTTTAGTGACGCCCAATATGTAAATATTCTCAAAATATTATGCATTTTCAAACTGTTAGGTGCAAATAAATATTCAGTTGTTGTAACTGCTTATGACGTGAATTTTTAATATTTTCAGATGTGGATTGTTCTGAGGAGAATTCGCATAAAAAAGCAGAAGATTGTCAAGGCACATGCTTTGACACCTGCCGTGGAAATTCAAGCATGTGTACCGTGATGTGCGATGAAGATAAATGCTTTTTTTAATGCCGGATACGTAGAACACAAGGGGAAATGCATCAAAAACGAAGACTGCCCGTCGGAGGACTATGACTAGATGAATTTTATGCATATTTACAATTTCTTATATCTTGGGTGTCAGATTACTTTCTTTTACTGCTGTATAAGATCGGAAAATAAATCTAAATATCCAAATAAAAAACACATTGAAATTTACCTTTATGCTTTATAGTAGCTGAAGTTTTACCATGCGCATTTTTACATTCGATATTTCGGACATTTGATCCCGTTTGGATCCCTGAAAATTGATTTTTCAAAATCGGAATAACTAATTGTATCGATGCTTGCCCTTGTTGACATTTTTTTCAAATTTTATTAGCCCGCGATGGATATTTCTGCAGCCCGCCTGTACCACAGACACACACACACACACACACACACACACACACACACACACACACACACACACACACACACACACACACACACACACACACACACACACACACACACACACACACACACACACACACACACAATAAAAAAAATTCACGGTATGGAATTTTTTTTTACATAATTGCAATATATCCGAAATAATACGTGTTAACTATGCAGAACAGAGTTCTCCACTACGTGTTCGTAAAAACTATGTGAAGAAGCTTTCAGCAAGGTGGTTTTCATTAAGAATAAATACAGGTATAACTTAACTGAATCTCTCTCATTTGGACAATTTATTAAAATTAACTGCATCAAATTCTCCGAAAGACATCGAATCTATTATAAAATAAACTGAACGATTTCGATTATCATTGAAAACGGCGTAATCTGGAAGTACAGTTTAAATACTTTTATTAAAAGTTAGGTCAAATCGCATTGTCACGGTGAAATAAAGATTTACTTCTTTTTTAAACTTTGATTTACCAATAATGAAAACTATTAATATTATTTTTTTTTAATTATATATATACATAAAAAAAAAGACAATATTATAGTTGTAATTTATTAAGATAAAAAAAATAAACATTTTCTCCAGTTTTCAGAAATGCTATATATATTTCTTAATCGATAGTAATTAAATATACATAGTGTATCTGGCCCGCAAAAAGCTCCAAAGTAAGTCATACTGCCCACCTCTAAAAGTTAGTGGCGAACGCTGATGTAATGTAACAAAATCTATTTATTTAAATGAGAGTGTCCTTATTTATACATGTTATTTAATAAGAAGCTACAGTTTTATTCCAATCTTGATGAAATTTTTCACACTTGATCTTTGAAACAAAGAAGATTCCTGGCTGATGATTAAAGTTTCGGAAAATACTCTCCTCCCCTTTTTTGACCCCTTAAGGGTTATAATTTTAATTAAAAATGTATAGTTTTATTCGACTTAGAGGAAATTTTACAGACTTGATCTTCTAAACGAAAGGAAAATTTCTGACTGCTTGAAATTTCGAATACTAATCTTTTTAGCCCATTTTAACATTATGATTTTAAGAAAATCATAATAACTTGTATGTTTTCTGATTAAGGGGACGAAATCGAGGATGAGGTGAAAGGTATTATAATTTAAGATATATACTGACCCAATTTGAATAATTTTTTTATTCTATTCGTATCTTGACGTACCCACATAATTACATACTAATAGGTATCACCAGGCCAGAGCTTTTTGAGCCATGGCAAAGCTGAATACTTCATAAAGACGTAAATGTAAAAATGATTGTGCAACTTTGCAGGAAATTAAGCTCTCGCAAAACTTTGAAAAGTTGATAAAGGAAGAAAACCAAAACATAGAAAATGTAGAGAGAGAAAATTATAATTAGTTTAAATTTTTTGTTTGTGCATTTTTATTACTGCCCGATTTACGACTGCCTATTTTCAATTTACGACTGCCCAAATGAGCCACGACTGCCCGTTAGAATTGGCCCTGCGCTGACTCAATCCCGAAATTGTTGGAGCTCAAGGTATCATGGTACACACGGCCCAATACAACTTTCCAGATTCCGGCCAGATTTCCAGATTTTGTTGGTATTCAAATTTGTATTTGCTTAAAAAATAGATGTCAAAGAATTACTAGTTAAAGCTACAAGCTGTAAAAATAAATCTTTATTCCTCAGATGAAATGAATATTTAATGTTTCAATTTAATATTAAACTATCAGTGCAAGAGTATAAAAAATTGCATCAAGTTATTCCAAAAATTGATTAAACTCAACGTTAAACCATCCAGAAGTGGCAATGGCGATTGTTTGATATATTCAAAAAAGGTAATTTTGCAAGTATGTGGTAACCCGTTGTCGTCAAACAGCGCCAAATCAGTCAATTTGTGATTTTTAAACGAAAATTAAATGGGAAAGATAAAAAAAAAATTACGTAAAGAATCTACAACTATCTCAAAAATGAACGTGATAGAAGAAACAATTATATCCGAGAAGTATCCGTAATTCCTTTTTCGAAATTCCATTAGCCAATCGCCAAATACGTTTTGTCGAAGAGCGAATTCTAAGAAGCCTGTTTGGCAACAGTAGCACTATATAATTGTCTGTGAGTGGCATCGGACTTTCATAAACAGTTATTCCGTTGAAACTGTGAGTACAGTATTTCCAAGGCTGTTGATTGCCGCTGAATTAACCGGTAAGCCGGTGTCTTCTAATGGCACATTTAAATAGAAATTTATTAAACTGACAGTTTTAATGTTCACGGTTTGTGTTATTCATTCTGAGAATGTTCTTATTTAACTGAAATTTTTGCTTCGGTTATCCATTAATCGTTTTTATTATTGTAGTAAATTGTCAAAAAACAAATGTATTTTTACTGATTTGTTGTTGTTGCTTGCTTTAAAAGTTTAGTGGCTGGTAAATACTTTTTAACTTTAACATATGTTTTCAGTTTTCTTACAAGTTTCGTTCGTATTGAAAAGTATATTGCCAATTGTAATATTAGTTTTTTGAAATCTTATCAAACAAGTTTCGTTTTCATAGTTCTTGATTTTTATGAAAACTTTGAAACAAGTTTTGTCTTATAATTTTTATAAAATCTTATCAAACAAGTTTTATTTTCAATGTTTTTGATTTAAAGGAAATCTTTTCAAACAAGTTTTGTTTTCATAGTTTCCGGTTGTCGATGGCAGCTAATTCACTACAAACTAGATGGCAGATTATTCAAAATGGCCTTAAAAAGTAAACAACTGGAAGCATAAGGGGTAAATTCCTAGTTCACGTTTATGGGTTGGCGCACTTTTGAAAAGTTGGCGACAAAGCCAGAATGTCGCCAATTCCAATATGAAAAATTGAGAAACGAACCAGCTCCATGATTTGTGGTATAGAAAGGTTGAAGCCAAAGCACGTCAATAAAAAAAATGGGGTTGCCAAATTTAGAACTGTATCGCCTACAAAACAGCGCCAAATCGGCTAGGCGATATTTTAACGTCAACTAGGAATAGACCGCATAAGGATATGCAAATAAACAATATAATTTGACATAATGTGCTAATTAATCTCAATAAATAGGTCACTACTAAAACTGTATCTGGTAAAGTATAGGTCCATGTATTTTATACCCAGGATTTAGCTGTAGATGCTTTTTTAGAAAAATGCTAAGAACTTTCTAAAAAGCTAAAATTAGAAAGTGTAGTTTAGCTCTTTTGCAAAAAATATTTTGACACAAAATTTGCAATGTTACCCTTTTTGTTATCCCAAAGTTAGTCATCAACCTAACAGAACAGGTTAAACTGTGTTATATGGTGGCAATTAACGTTTTTAGAACTTTCCGCAAAACTTAAACAATGATGAGCTCCGTTGCTAAAGCAATCGCAAAACGGCGAAAACAGTGATTCCAAATTGACTAGCAAACTCAAAGCAACAGCGGAAAATGAAAATTTAAGAATTGAACTTGCTCCATGATTTGTGGTTTAGGAAGTTTGAAGTCCACTGTTAAGCTTTGGTTGCGATTCAAGTTGTAGCACGATTAAGGGTTTTCGTTTTTGATCTTAATAACATTTATATTAAAAACGTTAGGAAATGGGAAGAAATTAAAATATGTTGACTTACTTTATTCGATATAGCCAAAAATTCAAAGGCAATGAAGTTGCAAACAATAATTAAAAAAAAACAAGGTTAAGCAATTTAATTTTAATCGATAATTGAAAAATAGTTTAAGCAATTAAAATTTAATCTAAAATAATTTGTAAAGGGTAAAATTTTATTAAACTTTTACATTAATTACAAATATTTAAACCCTTCCACAGTATTTATATTTTTAATCACTTGCTAAAATCTCTAAAAAGTAAGGTGTGCGAGCACTTCACGTTCTAAATAGCAAAATTGCGACCCATTTTGTTGGCCTTGCGGCCAATTGAACCTAAAAAAAATACCCCTAGCTATTTCGGGCAGTCATTCGTGGCATCTCACCACCAAAATTTTTTTTAAAATTCCCTGGTACTGTATAACTCTAAAAAGTAAGTTGCGAATGTCCTAGAACTTATATTTCATAAACTACTTTGGTGGCCAAACGGTCACCAAAATATTAGTTGGGCAATTCTCTGGCTGATACACGGGACATTTTGTACTCTTAAACAAATTAGAATAACAAATTAATGATGAATTTAGTAGTTATGTTTTCGTTTTCTATAATTTCAGTTGTTTGCAAAGTTATATGGAAAAATAATTGTTTCAACTAGGTCAAATATGCATTTATAGGCAGCTGATGCACGGGACACTTAGAAACGAAAGAAAATTACTTTCAAGACAAAAGTTCACATTTTCTCTGAATTTATAAGCAGTAAAATTATGAAATTCATAGGTTTATGTGGATAAATGTTAATAATAATATATGTATTAAAAATTTTGCAAAAGATTATTTTTGTGGAGTTAATAAACAAAAATGTGAACTGACGCACTGGACATTTAAAACTGATGCATGGGACATTCTGTAAGGAACGCACAAGAGATACTATTTTTGCGAGTGGGAAACAGTTAAAATTTTTGTATATTTTGTTAGACATTTATACATACTTTACACTACTTGTTACTCAAAGTGAGCGTAATTTTGAAACATTTTGAAGTTTGTTTGGCAATTCTCAGGCTGATACTCGAGACATTTTGCATTCTTTTTTATACTCTTAAAAAAAATTAAAATCACAAAATTACGATAAATTTACTAGTTATGTTTTAGTTTTCTATAATTTTTGTTGGTGGTAAAGATGAATAGAAAAATAATTGTTTTAATTAGGCCAAATATGCATTTATAAGCAACCAACGCACAGGACACGGAAAAACAAAATTAAAATTGCACCCAAGACAAAAATTTAAAATTTTTCTGAATTTATAAGGACTAAAATTATAAAATGCTTAGGCATGTTTGGGTCAATGTTAATAAATGTTATGTCTATCAAAATTTTTGCAAAAAGATTATTTTTTTGGATTTAAAAAACAGAAATACAAACTGACGCAAGGGACATTCGGAAACCGACCCACTGGTCATACTATTTTTGGAATGGAAAACAGTAATATTGTTACAGTTACAATTGTTGTATGTCTTTTTAGAAAAATTATACATACTTAATACTACTTGTTACTCAAAGTGGACACAATTTTAGACTATTTTGGTTGATATATTTGCTATTTTCATTCCTGGTGCTTAGTAAATTTTGCTTTAAAAAATTGAATTACTAATGAATTTTTTTGGTAATAGTACAAATTTACCAAGGCACTTTAAAATTATTGTATATATTAATTTTTTATCCCTTTAATGAATGGAGTGGTGTATGTATTTCTTCAAACAATCTCATTTCTCAATAACAAAGAAATGCTTAAAATTTAAGAATTATTTTTATAATAATTGTTAATTAATTTATAAAAATCAGCTTGAAATGAAGAACACTTTTAAAAATTAATTTCAAGTTAGAATGGGCATTGCTCAACTTTAGGTGTTCAAACGCAAACACCTTTTCGTAACAATTTACCTGTGTCTTTAATGGATGCATTCATCTTGTTGTCAAAGTTTTTTTCCTACATTTTGCAATATTTGACCAAAGAATGTCATACTTATGAAGCATGAAAAATCAAAAGAAAGCAAATTTACCTGTGTCTTTAATGGATGCATTCATCATGTTGTCAAGGTTTTATTCCTTCTACATTTTGCAATATTTGATGAAAGAACTTCATACTCTTAAGTAACATACCTGTTCACCAATGCTATGATTAATGGAATCTTCTTTCTTGAACTAAACAATTTGCAAATTCTTTACGATTCAAAATCTTTTTAGAATGAAACGTTATGCTGCAATAATATCAACTTAGTTTTTTTTTCAAGGGAAGTGTTTTCATTGACGTAAATATCAAATTTTACAATAATTGTTATCAAAGTAATTGTGCACTTAAAAATCTTATGCAATTGTTAAAAAACTGACGTATGGTACACATGTGTTTTCTAAAATAACAGTTTAAATTATTTTTGTATTGTTTGAAAAATTTGCTCAGCCCTTTGTGATTGAATTTTAAAAGAAAAAATTAAGTTTTGTACAAATTGAAATTTAAAATATGTTTTTTATTAAAAAAAATTCACGTTTTACACTGACTCGCGGGACACGTGTAAGAACTTGAACTTTGAACTTAGTTTCATAATTTTTGCTCCCTAGAATGTAATATTATTGGGCTTTTGTATTTTTACTAATTATACTGACTACATTAAGTACAATTTTTATTGTTTTTGTTGAATTTGTTCCTTTGAAAGTCATCATTTTTATACTCTGTTTTACATAATTTAGAGTTGTTGAAGTGAGTGAACTTTCAATGTCAAAAAGTTAAATGAAATTGCTTTAAAATTTTTTTTATCACTCTTTTGTGATACTTTGGACATCTAATTTTAGTAGCAATTCATTGCTTTCACACTTCCTCGAGGTTTTTTTTTTAGGTGTGGTTTCAGTTTTCAGAGAATTACCCAGTTCTGATTTTTATTGGGATATGGTTTCAATTGCAACATCACAAACACTATAAATGAAATGTTATGTTTAATTAGAGATACACACCACCTAAATCTTCCATCCAATCTCCTGGAAGGTTATATGTAGTTATACGTTAACACATTCGCTGCCGATCATTTATCAGCGCGTTATGTCGTGTTACTCCCCAGTAGTCTGTCCTGATCAGACTGTACCCGATCGAAGTTTCTGTTCATGCTGTAATTAGTTGACGTAACAAATTTATGTTTGTCATGTGACATAAATAATAGAAACACCTTATCTTCCTTTCCTCCATAAGGTTGGCTGGAAGCTTGTGTTTTTAAAACACAATTTCAGGTAATCTCAGCATAAATGGAAACTCTGATTGGGTACAGTCTGATCATGGCAGACAATTAGTACTACAGTAACAAGACATTCCACGCTGATACGTGATCGGCAGCGAATGTGTTAAAATTCTAAGGATTTATTCAGAGTAAAATTTCCAAAGTAGCAAAAGATTATTTTATTCGATACGTAAGCAGTTCAATGCAAGTAATCTTATATATTTTAAAAGAACCATCATTGTTACAAATCCAGGCTTTATAATATTGTTTCAGCATTCCCACTAAAAATACCCATACATAACTCCTATTCATGGCTGCCAACAAGGGGGGGGGGTGTCGGCAGATGTTTCTGACCAAAGAGCCAAATATTCAATAATCAGAATCGTAATACATTTAAAGAGCGGAATTACGAATTTTTAACAACGAAAATTTTTATACTATTTTTAAAGTATGAAAATCATGGCAGATGAGACAAGTCAGTTGTCCAAATTTGGTTTTAATTGAAGCATGCGATTCAGTCCATTCTTCCTTAAATTCTCGATTTTTCTCAGCAATTTTCTTCTTCGTTTTGGATGAAATCAGACTCGTGTTTTTCCAATTAAGTGTATCAAAAGCAAAGGTCGTTTTAACAGCACGCGCCCGCGAAAACGTGAAAAAGTTTACAGCAAAAGTTGTCGTCTACCTCAGTCGGAGACGAGAACAACGAATATCTACAAAAGCTCGATGCAATTGGAACTGTGACACATTGTGGACGCACTCATATAACGCATTCTGATTGTTCTGTATTTTGACTGGGAAGGTACCAAGGGGGGGCGTTAACTTTAAGTTGGTATACGAGAACAGTGTTATCAGTTCATCTTACTCATCTCATTTATCTTTATTTTTCCTTTTTTTTCGCGTTTTCTCTATTTTTCTGGTTTGAGATTACGCAGTAAGTGTATTATTTGTTTACCCAAACAATGAAAAAAATTATTATCATTTATTGCTTCAGCTTATTCTTAGGTTAAATGGTTATAATAACTTAATGGTTCTTAGGTTAAATGTGGTTATAATAACTGTGGAGATATTATCTTTTTAGTATCGACGCCAATATTTGTATATGGGCGAGGGGAGAGGGGGGGGGGGGGGTAATGGGGCCCGAGGCACAGTTGCATAGGGGCCCGAAAATCTTGTCGGCGGCCCTGCTCCTATTTATGACGTAACCAAAATAAAACCAATCATTCTTCAGCTGGTACTAGCTTTCGACACACAATAAACACTGAAATGAAGAGGAAAATACCATAATAAAAGCCAGTGGAATATTCTGAAACTATCAGCCATCAATTAAGTCGGTTGCTAGATACCGAATTTATCAAAACCAAACCCGCCAAATAAAACCGTGCCAAACAAATGTCCCATACTACATCTGTACCAAAATTAGTTCTAAACAGAATTGCAAAATTTTCCAAGTTGACGATTTTTTAATTTTTTATTTTTACGTTTGAAATATACCAATCTATGAAGTTTTTATTGATGATGCTTATACAATCTTATAATCCTATTACATACACATTGAGCATGTAGTATGTAATTGGATTGAGTAACAATCTCCAAGTCCTCTACATTTTTATTTTGTATTTTTTTCGTACTGATAAAGCTATCAGATACTTAGTTCACTTTTATCTTTACTTTTGTTTCAATATAGAAATGCATTTGTTCTTAAACAATGCCTATATATGGATTTCTTGCATGCATTTGTCTTTGCTTTTTGTATTGTTACTGAAACTCGAATGAGGACACCTCAAATTTTACCAAACTGTAGACCTGAAAATTGAAATTTTCCAGGAGTAGCCAGTGGCCGGTAGACACTTATAGTTTAGTAGCCACTACATGGCTGACTTTTTTTTTTACCAGTGGCGCAGCCAGGGAAGAGGATGTTGGTGTTTTACCTTTTACCTGAATAAATGCAGTAGTGCATTCAGAGATTTATTATTTTATTTTTTTTGGTGAAGGAGATGTTTCAATTCTTTATTTGATTTGTATTAAGTATATAAATCAAAAACAGATATCTAAGTTAATTGCGTTTAATAAAATGTCAATGAAAGTACAAAAAAAAAAAAAAATCAAGTACAGGATCTAAGCTTTTTCACTTATGGATGTCTATAGATTTGTTGCACATCTGTAACAAAGCGCTGTAAAAACGAAAAAATCTGATGGAATCAATTTGAAATATTATGGAATTGAGGGTTCTAATATATTCTGTTGATGAAAAACGCAAGACAAAAATAATCATGCCTGTAAGGGATGCAGTCAGCTTGAAGTTTGAGATTTTTTTTAACAGTAAGGCTACCGGTGGATGTGCTTTTAAGTTACAGGATAACTAAAAATATAATAGAAATAATATGCAAATTACTAAAGCTCTAATATATTTGTTGACAGAAACGTAAGGCAAGAAGAAAAATAATCATGTCTGTTAACGATACAGTCAGATTGAAGTTTTGAGATTTTTTTTAAACTGTAGGGTGGCGTCCGCACCCTCACGGCGAAATCGTAGGGGAGGGGAGAGGAGAAACGAAAGGTGGCTGGTTGATGAGTTTATTTAGTCGCCTCATCACGCCGTTTAATCGACCTTTGGCGAGTAGATATTTTCAGGTCTACCAAACTGCCTAGCTAAGATTTCCCTTTGGCACTTTTTAAGGTGTCGTCCCAATCGACATTACTGCAAGTTACTATGAGGAGAAAGTAATTTTCTTTTCTTGGAATGAAAATGGAAATAAATGTAATATGTTAGTTTTTTATTCTACAATACCTTTTTAATGAAAAAATGCATGATAATAGACAAATGTTTCTTGAACCAAAAGCAGATCTCTTGCTATTTAACAACAACCTAGTACTGAACTTTAGTACCTAGTACCTAAATATTAACATCTATAATCGGTAGGATAACCATGCACGAAATCTTGCATAATACCCAACCTCTTAATTTCCTCCACGTAACAAATGTTAGATTATTAATTTTTAAAACAAATTTTGCTATATTTCAATTTATTTATAGCATATAAAAATCAAATACAACAAAATTGATATTTAACAATTTAAAAAAAATATATAGATTATTATTTACTTGAAATAATTTTTCACAAACGTTTACTCAATGCTACTTACAAAAGTTTCTGTAGATAATGGTCTCTAATAGTACTTTCTTAAAAACAACATTGGAACTTGGAAGTAATGATACAGTTTTCTTTTACAGTTTGATTTTTGCCTTCCTTAATAGATAAAACATTACTGTTATTAAATCGGTTGTATTTTTGTTATTAAATCGGATATAATTTAAATTTTTGTTAAAAATATTGTCATTTTGCATTTATTGCATTAGTTTTATAGTCCATATAATTCAGAAGAATATTGTTTTTCATAAGTGTAAAATTGCAAGTTTTAAACTTAATTATATCTGCAACAAAAACTATTAAATTTTTTTATTTTAAGGGGCACATTTAAAATTTGTTTGCGTATCAAATTTCTTATTTTCATGATGAAAGTTTATGAGTGCAACTGAATTATTAGTTTGATTCATTATGCCCATACTTGATATTAAAAGCTTCATTAATAGATTAGTGTTATTAAATTTGATTATTCAAGTTTATAAATTTATAGAGGAGGTTTGTGAATTCAAGACTGTAACGATTTTCTTAAAATTGCCAATTGTCTTGAGCATTTAGGTTCCATTACTTTAATTCCAAAACTGATTTTTTGTAGGAATATTTGTGCTAGAAATGACGAACGAAATTTGCCTAGAAATAGCGGTGGATCATATAGAGTCTGCTATCATTGCTGAAAACGCAGGTAAAGTAATTTGTGTTGGATAATGATAATTACAAATAAAATATGTGGCTTACAGCTGCTTAAAATTTTAATTATAAGTGGGAGAGGGGGATAAAAAGAAATTATAATTTTTTCTTTTTTAAATAAACACTTGCATTCAATATGTAAACTTGATTCAAATATCTTTAGTCAAATTTGAAAAGACCTGCTTCCATATTCATCTTGGAAAATGAAATTAGTGTTAAGAGAAATGTTCGATTCCTATACAAAAAACTTTTCATATTTTTCATTTGTAAGGTATAATCTTGAAACTTGGTCAAATTATTTATCTTTCAAAATGAAAAAATTTATGAATTTGAACCCTCATTGAGTAAATTGTGTGAATAAAAGTAGCTATAATATTTTCATTACCTGTTTACGTTAGAAACTTAAAAAATGGCTCCCATCGCAAAATAAAAATGACTAGTTTCATACCAGTTTTTGATATTTTCTTTTTAAGGATAAAAGCAGTGTTCTATTATCCCTCAATCCACTTTCATCCCGTGTTAGACATGGATGTTCGTTGTGGTTCGGAATCCACGTTAAGCTGTAGGTCCCGCCCTGATTAGCCGTCATTGTGCATAAAAATTTCATTGAGCGTACAAACCAACCAACCACTTATATCCTGAATACTTAACACATTCACAGCTAAAGCTGATATAGTTCATTGATTCACATACACTAAGGTCCTATTTGTATTATGCTTTTAAATTATTTTCTGTTTTATTTTTTGAATCTAGATATAACAGTTTACTTTCAGGAATAAATTAATTCACACAAGTATACTCATAGTTGGTAAATGAAATATTTTTTGCTCCTTGTGTCACAATAACTTGTAACTAGATGAATAAGACTAATTTGCATCAGCAAACTGTTGACATACATGTGTGATATGTTTTTTTTTTCATTAGTTCCCTTACACAAGTCACTGATAAAAAATTTGAGTTGTCAGTTTTCCAAGTGAATAAAAAAAAACCAGTCGATGCGAGAAATCAACTACCCATTTCAGTTTGCCAAGAGTATTATTTAGTTGTCCGTTCCTGAATCTCAATTACCTAAACTTTTTGCATACGTTTAATAAGACAATACTTTTCTTAGAGATTTCAGTAAAGTGATCAAATACAAGTTAATTAGTAGGGGGCAAGTAAACTCAGTTTGTAAACTACGACTATTCTCATGGATGACCGCAATTTGTTAAGCTATAAACTTGCCACTTGGGTAAAATAATAATCTTACAAAAATCTAAAAAAAACATTTTTTTTAAATTCACTCTTGTGAAAGGAATAAAAGGGGTTAAAACGTTGTTGGCTTTCTGCGGGAACCGGGTCTCGATCGGAGGACCTTTGGTTCTTGAGCCGCTTACTTTACCTCTGTGCAAAAGAGTACTCCAGTGCACAGAAGCTTTATCTGTTATTTGATGTCGCCACACAGCCTCCTCCCAGCGACGAAGGAGCGATACTGTTGTTTTGATCGTCTGATCGGAGTTGACTCTTGTTACTGATGCTTCTGAAATTGCAATTGGTGCCGCATTGCATCAATCTGTAGGGGACAATTTGGAACCTTTACTTTTTTTTCACTTAAATTAACACCAGCTGAGTACAAATATAGCACTTACGATCGAGAATTGTTAGCGATATATTCTACGATTCGTCATTTTAGACATATGGTAGAGGGACGCGAATTTAAAGTTCTAACTGATCATAAGCCTTTAATATATGCATTTCAGCAAAAAACAGATAGATGTTCTCAGAGACAACAGAGACATCTCGAATTTATAAGTCAATTTACCACGGATTTCCATCACATTTCTGGCGACAAGAATCCAGTTGCCGACGCGTTTTCTCGTATTTCTGCAATTCAGGTCCCAGGACCTTTAGACTACGACGAAATGGTCATCACGCAGGATTCTGATGAGGAGATGCGAGCTTTGATCGCCGCCGATTCTGGTCTTGAGTTCAAGACTTTGACATTCCCCTCATCAAGTCGAAGTATTTTTTGTAATGTATCCAATGGTACTGTGAGGCCCTATGTTCCAGTTTCATTTCGTCGCAGGGCGTTTGATATTTGTCATAGACTTTCTCACCCTGGCATTAAGGCTACGACTGATTTAGTTCTTAAGCGTTTTGTTTGGCGAGATTTGACAAAAGACTGCAAAAATTGGTGTAGGAATTGCATACCTTGCCAAAAGTCAAAAGTGCAACGCCACAATAAATCAGTGCTCCAGTCGTTTCCTTCACCTAACGCCAGATTTTCACATGTCCATATTGACATAGTAGGACCCTTGCCTCCATCGAAAGACTGTCGTTACATTTTGACCTGTGTAGATAGGTACAGCAGATGGCCTGAAGCCATTCCAATAAAGGATCAGATAGCTGAGACGGTAGCACAGGCTTTTTACGCTAATTGGATTGCTCGATTTGGTGTACCCGATATTGTAACTACTGACCGAGGAACTGTATTTGAAAGCAACCTTTTTGCTTCTCTTACTAAGTTGTTAGGAGTACTCTTTTGCACAGCAGCAAAGTATCTGCCTGGAGAACCAATGGTCTCGCGATCGAGGCCCGTCTCCCACATGAAAACTGCTTGCACTTTATTGGTGACAGCCGGACTAAAACGAATCGTGCTGCCATCTATCGGCGCTTCTGAAAGGAGAAACTTCATCGCAACAAGCGATCAGACGCAACTCGCGTGCAACACCGCAACAAGCGAGTACAACGATGCAACAAGCATCCCAAACCTCAAACTCCGGTCAGACGTTGATCAAAACAACAGTGTCGCTCCTTCGTCGCTGGGAGGAGGCTGTGTGGCGACATCAGATAACAGATAACAGATAAAGCTTCTGTGCACTGGAGTACTCTTTTGTACAGAGGTAAAGTAAGCGGCTCGAGATAAAACGTTGTTGGCTTTCTGCAGGAAGCAGGTCTCGATCGGAGGACCTTTGGTTCTCGAGCCGCTTACTTTACCTCTGTGCAAAAGAGCACAGAAGCTTTATCTGTTATTTGATGTCGCCACAGGTTATAAAGAAAAAATATAGATTGTACCATTTTTCTTTACCGTTCAATGCTATGCATTTATAAATTTTGTATGTAAAAGGGTAGTTATAAAAAAAATTTCATGAAATTTTGTATACTATTGAGATTATGGGGAAATGATCTTTTAAAAATTAAAAAATATTTTAAATTTTGTAAATAATGGTTCAATAACTATAATTAGATGAAAAATATGAAAATAGGGCTCGCACAGTCCTTAAAAGTCCTGAAGATTGACTTATTTTTGGTAAGTCTTTATGAAAGGGCTCATAAAGTCCTTATTTTTCATCTTAGGTCCTTAATTTTCGATTCAATTTTTTTTTCTTAAATTCTTTTATTTGCATAATTGCTCTAAAAACTAGTATGATCTTGCCAATCACCGTTTCTGTTTTGTTAATAGCTTTTTTTTAATATTGTTAATATCAATGACACTCTTCATCCGATTTTCGAGTAAATATCCGCTGATTTTTTTCCATAATTTTTCATTTACAAAGTGTTTCATCACTGCCAAACCGCGTTTTCCCCTTTTCAATTTTTGACGGTTTTACCACCTTTTCCTTACAAATTTGAGATACTAAGCCATTAGTTTTCCTCTGTTGGTCGTTATTTGCCCCTGCATTTCCCACAACTGTTTACCCCAATTTGGAAATTTCTTTAAATTGGTTTTTCTGAATTTATAGATTTGAGTTCCAATATATAGAGAGATATTGGAGACAAAAACTTGAACAGAATTGGATTTTGCTTTCTATTTTATAGTTTTGCAACCATTTAATTGTGAAATTTAGCAAAATAAAAGAAGTCCGTTTCGCCCTATGTTTTTTATCAGATTTTGTAGTGGACAAATTGGAATTTTATTGCTGACTTAGCTTTTTCAAGTCTGTACTCTGCATTCAAGTTTGTACTACTTTTAGATTTTTATCAGGTATATGTAATGTTTTACCGCCAGTAAATGTTTCATAGACTAAAAAAAAAAAATCACCGGTTTTCCTCAGCATTTTTCTTGATTACGAAAGCTAAAATTCTGAAATGCTAACTTAGAGTAAGTTTTTTCCTATCTAAAATATTTAAGTTTTTGCAAGTTAATGAGATACTATATCCAAGCAACCAAAATCAAAAATTTGTAACAATTATACTTGACAAATCTCTATTTTGCTTCAAATTTTTATTAGTAACTAGCTGTGTCATTGTGGAAATGTGTCAACATTTCTCTAAAAGGTTCAATGTTATGCAACCTCCCCATTAATACAATCCTTCCTAGCGTGAAAATGTATTTTAACCTGTTTCCCATTAATAGAATCACTCCCTCCCTCCCGCCCCCATCTGAGAGAAACTTTTTAAAAACCTTTTCCCCATTGAAACAATTCCATCCCGAGTCATTCCAAGCCAGATCATCCAGGCTCGTCACCCCACCTTCTCGGATTTGGCTGAAACTTGGTACATGGCAACTTTAGACAAATATAAGAACCCTTATTTTTCATTTTCGAAATATTGACTTTGATTTGGAAATTAAAGAATTTCGAAAATGTTACGTATTTGAGGTATTATCTTTCGGTTACACTGCTTGCACAATGACGCGTGTTTGCATTAATTTTGCTACTTACCACAATTATCGAAATAAAAACCTAAAATTTTTCATACTTGCTCAGAATTTAATGTAGATTCCAAATATGGTTTGCAAAGTATAATTGAGTTCTTCTAAAGGGGTGGAAATTGAGCTAAAAGTCGAAAAAGTACATGTTCAAAAATCATAAAACATGCTTGATTTATACTCTTATAACTTTTTTCTGCCATTTTAATTTTTTTTTTGCTTTATGTCATTTTAAAGAGCATAAAATTTCCTATAAAGGTTGGGTTATTTTGTTTTTAGCCCCCCCCCCTCCCGATTTTATTTTTTACAACTGTGCTTTATTTGGGTGCAAAAAACTCTCATTAAATTATGTTATGCATTTTAATGAATAATATTGTCCTATTTATAAAAATACATTTTTAATATACAAGGGCTTACTATTAATACTGAAATAAATAATTAAAAATTAACTTAAAAATCCATCTATTAAAAAAAAGTAGCACTGTTTCGCTATAAAAATTTGTTTAATATTTCTAAAATGCTTAATAAATATCTCTGATTTAGTCCTTCTCATAAGGTCAAATACTATATTCAAAATTATCCAAATAATCAATCAGAACATGCAAATTTCCTCTTGTTTGATGCTACATTTATGCGACATCTACTTTGGGATGTCTCCCCAAATTATTTCAATGCAATACTTTAATAGAAGTGTTACCTTTATTAATTTTCATAAATAATTTCAGATGTGCTCCATTTATGGAATTTAATACTAATACAATTTTGTGCTTTAATAACCAACTTATGTTTGTTTTTTCTTGTTCCAAGTTGTCCTTCTTATGTCATCACTATAGTTAGCCTTTGTAATGTTATCTATTTCCTACAAAGGCATGGCACTGCAGGGTAATTCACAAAGACCATATTTTCCCCTTACTGCAGTAGTGGGGAAATATAAAGTGAGGATTTCTCTCCTCATCTCTGACCACCCCATCCCTGAAAGGGAAAAAAAACCATAACTCGCCCCCTCCCCCCATCACTTCTTTAAAGAACAACCTTTAACATAGTGGGTGGAATATTACTTAAAGCAGGCTTTTTGTTTACTCATTGGAATCGTGATTCTATTTTTTGGGGAGAGTGGGAAGGGTGTTAGAATGTGTGAAAAAAAATTATGGTACCACTTGATTGAAGGGCTACAGTTGTTTTCCATAATTTTTTTTTTTCCTACTATGTTTATTTTTTTTGCTGTCTGGAGATTTTGGTGAATCTCTTTCATTTTCTGTAGGAATGTCATACTGGAAAGACATGTCTTCAAACATGTTTATGAAAAGTGCAGTGTGGGTCTTTTTACAAATTCTGAGTGTCATACAAAAAGATAAAAGATATTTCACAATATTGTTGAAGAAATTTCTAATGAAGAACATGAGATAATATGTTTGAGGGCAGAAGGGCTTACTCTGCATTCAAATACGAGCATTTGTTCGCACCACTATTCAACACTGATCAAGTATTATGGCAATCAGTGTAGAATATGTTCTGATCCAAGAAAGATACATAAAAGGCCTATTAAAACTTGCCTACAAACTATTTCCTTGCTAATGGCTAGATATGTAAAAGTATTATCTGGTATTCTATTAGTTCCTGGACAAAAACTGTGCTCTAATTGTAGGAAAAAACTACTCATAGGTTATTGTGGTGATGACTTAGGAAATGCTGAGAATAGTTCCAGTGATGATGAGCAAAAACAATGCTTGTTGGGTTCCTTTTGGAAACATTCTTTGTACTGTCGATGTTCCAGAACTTAATACTCAGATTGGAAGAATACAATATAAACTAACATCTAAGAGTGAAAAGAAAATTATGTCGAAATGGAATAAGTGGCTTAACAAATGGAGGTACTTTTGACTTCTTAATATAACTATCAAATAGTAAACAAAGTACTTTAATTTAAATTTTTCCTGATGTAATTCAAATTAACTGTTCTTTAACAAATTTCTATTTATGTGGAAGTTACTTTTTTACTTTTAAAATATAATTTATTTTATTGTACCTACCACACAATTTTCTCACTGAAAATCATTTCTGTGAAAAGTGTGATCAAATAACCCTCCCTAAAATGCATTAACTATACTTCTAATTACTTTTAAAATGATATATCTCTTTCTTTTGCAATTTAAAGGTATCTGTTTAAAAAAAATCATTAAATTTAAAAAAAAATTTTCTACTGTGGTAGTAGTCAACAATTTTCTGTACCCAAATGAAGCATAGAAGTAATAAATGAAATTAGGAGAGGATGGGGAGGGGGGGGGGGTAAAAACAAAATAACCCACTTTAAAAATATCACATTCTTATAGAAAATTTTATGCTCTTTAAAATGACATAAAGCAAAAAAATTTTAGAAATGGCAGAAAAAATTTATAAGAGTATAAATCAAGCATGTTTTATGATTTCTGAACATGTACTTTTTCGACTTTTAGCTCAATTTCCACCCCTTTAGAAGAACTCAATTATATTTTGCAAACCATATTTGGAATCTGCATTAAATTCTGAGCAAGTATGAAAAATGTTATGTTTTTATTTCGATAATTGTGGTGAGTAGCAAGATTAATGCAAACATGCGTCATTATGTATGCAGTGTAACCGGAAGGCAATACCTCAAATGCGTAAAATTTTTGAAATTCTTTAATTTCCATACTAAAGTCAATATTTCAAAAATGAAAAATGTGGGTTCTTATATTTGTCTAAAGTTACCATGTACCAAGTTTCAGCCAAATCTGAGAAGGTGGGGTGACGAGCCTGGATGTTCACTCTCCCACGTGAAAAGCAAAAAAATGCAAGCTTTCTCTACAGATAAAGTGTGGATTTGTGAATATTTAAAGCTTTTTACTTGCTTCCTTTTATTACATGTATGCACCATTACGATAAGGCATACAGCCATGTGATAGAAATAACAAACAATATGTAAAACTGTACTGTTAATGGAATTAAAGTGTGAAGAATATTTGGTACACCAACACAAAATTCAAAAATTAACTTTCTCGCAAAATAAGCGAAGGTTAGTGAGTAAAGTTGATAATTTGAGGATGAAGAAGTTCCGTTTCCTATCAATTGTCAGACCTAGAAAAGTTGACTAATAAAAGAGCCGAAACTTCGAAAAATATTTGTTTAAATGAATTTAATAATTTATAATTTTTCCCTTTCATATATATTCTTAAAGTTTGCAATTAAAAATTGATGAGGAATAAAAGTTGTCAAAGGTATAAACAAAATTCTGTTTAAATTGTTAATTTTGATTTTTATAATGTAATGTTTTGAATTGATGTCTAAGAAAATAGTCTAGTTTTTGTTGATACAAATTATAAGAGAAATTTTTTTTATTCTTTTTAATAAAAATTTCTTTACAAAATTTCAAAGGTCTTTAAAAAGTCATTAAAACTACTTATTTTTAACTTTTTAAGAGCTTTATGAACCTTGGAAAACTTTTATTTCTCTATGATCTCAATACTATATGTATTACATTTTGTTGAGATATGCGCATTATAACAGGCTCTAGATGTCTCCAAACAAGCACATTTTGTTTATAACCATCTGGTATTTGTCTAAGTACCTTGGGGAAAAACTGGGATTGCCCCCTCTAAGGATTTGAAAAGGTTGAAAAATTAATTTGTGCATTTTTTAAGATTTCCTTGTGGTATGTGTGCCACATTTTGCATATATAGGTTTTGGTCCCTTAGAAAGATAATTCTTTAATACTTGTGACGTTCCCATGTTGCCATGCATTGGTTTTGTATATCTATAATATCCTTGGAGCACCTCTGCCGTGACTGGCCTTTGGCCGTAACCAGGGGTCGCAGACGTCCTATATGTCCTATAAATCCTATATTTTTTTAAAAATCGGTAAAAACGTCCTATATTGTCCTATATTTTACAATTGTCCTATATATCCTATATTTCTACATTGATTCGATCTATATTTTCTTCGAATTCGTAATAACGGCGCCGTTCATTGCCATTTTATTAATATTTCGGATTCTTTGGCGCGATCGTAGGAGAAAAAGACCTGACAAAAACGATGTTTGTAACGGCGGCGCGGCGTTTCATCTCTTGTGACGTCACGTGCTGCATAACCTACAACTCAACTCTACTGGACCGGCGGGAGTTGTAAACATGTGAACATTTCCATAACAATCGGTCTTGAATTTCTGATCCGATTTCTCCACCAACGTAATAAATTAATTGGCCATAATGCTGAGAGAGATGCAACACTCTGACTCGGGAAAAACGAATAAAAACAACTTGGGATTAATTTAAAGGACTACTAAAGAACATTTTGAGTGCTCAGTCAATTGATGAAGGAAACAAAAGGGTTAAGATTTACTGTATGATGTCGAATGGCGATTTTTTTATTCCGGATTCTGCGCTACGAATTGTTTACATCAAACCGCTCCAAATTATGGCAACCATAGGCATTTAATTATCTTGCTCTTAAAAAATGGCAGGGCTGCCATATTTTGGCAAAAATCGCCTTGGCGCAGAATTCGTACCGGATTCGGAATATTAGCCACGATTTTTTCATAAAAGTCGCCAAAATTGAAAATTACGTCAATACGTTGTGTTGTCAAATCCAAACGATCACTAGGGTTGCTTTAAAACCAAGTACCAGGTTCCCCACATTCGGCGATAAATCTCCCACTTTTCGCGCCAATCCAGCCGACACTGAACAGTAAATCTGAATCAACAAAAGACTGCAAACAGGGATAAAAAGAAAACACTTAAAGAAATTGGAACAGTTAAAAATGCTGGAAGCAAAAGACTCATGATTGCAAATAATGTAATAAAACTTGATTTAGGGATGGAATATTGAGGCAATAACGGATCACGTATTCAGGATCAGGCGATTTCTTTTTTTTAAAGGTGTGTTTTCTATTCTCTTAAATTCAATATAACGAGTATATAAATGTATAAAGAGTTAATTTTGAAGTTCAGTAGCAACTGTGTGCAGTTATTTGATGTTTTATATTGTCCTATATTTTTTTTGAAAAAATCCTATATATTCTTATTTTGTCACTTTGACCCCTGCGTAACGTAAGCACGGCACATGCACCACTTTTCTCTTATAAACACTGCCCTCAGCTTTTGCTGTCAATCTTGGTTTTTTGTGAGTTTCTAGTTTTGGAGCCCCTGCTCTGGTTAAGGGTGTTTGGCTTTTAATGCCAAGGTTTGCGTTTTGGTTACCGCTGGTAGGTAAATCTTTATTTACGGTGTCCTGCAAAGCTTCTGAAGAATTGCCAGTTACTCCAGCATGGGTGCGTTGCATTGAAACATCTGAAGGTTTGCTGTTTACTCCAACATGGTGAGCTGTTCATTTCTTAAAGTTACCCTTTCTCTGCTTGGTTTAGCATACCTCCGTCTACCTGTGCACTTCATGGTCAATAAATATTAATGCTTATTTTCTAAAGCCACCTTGTGTGTTTACTTAATACCAGGGTGTGTTACACACTTTCTTTTACAACTCCATAAAAGTAAAAAGGAATTATATATTTGGTACACCAAATTGGATATACTTTGCTTTACAAGATTATCATGTGAATTCTCCATTCTTTATAAAAGGTTGAAAAGTGAAGAATCATTCTAAATCGGGATTTTTTTTTAAACCTTCATATTTGCTTTAAATTTGGCAAGGTAATCAGTATCTTCCTCTCCTCTTAAAAGATAACTTGCAATTCTTCTCAACTTCAGGAAGATGAAAGTAGTTGAGAAATGCAAAATATGGTTTTCTTGCACATATTTCCCTAACAAACTTTTTAAAATTCTATTTTGTTCTTTCTTAGGTTATTCTTGGAATGAGTAACTATCGAGATTTTAATTTACCCATGGTTAAAAAACCTTTAAAACCAATTTTCTCTTAGCACCTTAAATTTAAAATTAGAAATTAAGTGTTCTTATTTTCTAACCTTAAGCATACAAATTGCTTCATTGCAAAATTTAGGAATTGTGAACATTCTAATTTTTATTTATCAACAAATTTCAGCGACTTTGTAAATCTTATATACAGGGATGAGAGCTTTTTTCCTTTTTTGCTTTTTGTGTAACATTTTCATCCTTTGTGTCCCTGTTTCGAGGATCTGCATTTTTCTAATCTGAACCAGTTTTTCCTGCAAAAAGTATACTTTTCCTCATGTCTAAAAAAAGATTTTCTTTCTTCGCATCTCTTTCCTCAAAGATTACTTCACAAACTCCTCGCGACCAGGATGCTCTTCGTACTGTGATTGGTTGCAAATGGCACTGCCCTTCTACAATTGGTTAGTGAAGCACGTGACCGCCTTGGTATTTTAAGGTTCTTCACATGTGTTCAGACAGTAAAAAAAAATGTTAATCGAGTCTAATGCGCTACAATATCCATCTTTCCGTGAGCTTTTTTGACATTTTTGGGTATCGTCCCTTCAAATTGCTTTTTTAACAAATTTTTAGATTTCTTCCTTTTTGCTCTCTGATCACTCTCATCCCTGTGTATATTTGTTTAGCCAAAGTAAAACAAATTAGACATGGGGAAATTCCTTAGCAAATATAGGTATTCAGTTAATAGCTTTGCAATTTTGAATGAAACACTCAAAGCGCGATAAAGACGGAAGTATTTTTTATTACTCAGGATTATTGAATACTTTTTATTCTTAAAAGAATTTGATATAAATACTTTGAAACTCGCACATACTAAGGTCATACAGGGCAATTCTTGGTCAATAAGATCTGTGTATCTCCAAAAGTATGTTAGACAAAATATCTAAATAGGGCATGGAGTAAGCTTAAATAATATGTGATTTATTGAAATAATCACTTTACCTGAAATCAATTTACATTTTATTTAATTTCATTATTCTTGTGACCAAGATTTACCATGGCTACGGGGCAATTATTGGTCATGTATGGGGTAAATATTGGTCACAACTTGTTTTTATATTTTTGATTGTCAAAAGTGAATTAATATGATAAGTTATCAATATTTAGTGCTTACAAAGTTTCCATAAAGTATTAGATTAACCGAAAAAGAAAAGCTATTGATTTAGATTATATTATTTATTTAAATGTTGATATTACAAATAAGCACACTTTAAATCTTTAGTTCTTGACAGAATATTTTATAACATTTGTAAGCAATATTAATTGTAGTTGTATTTCTCATAAATGAATTACTTCTCTATAAAATAACTGGCCCATAGAATATATATTTCATATTCATAATTTTTATCATGTCTATCTTTGGTCAGCAAAAGTTACCAGCACCTTGTTCAAGAAATTTAATTTCAACTCTCTTCTTGTCTAGTATGTTTGTATTTTTCCTAATGTAAAATGAGTTATTGTAATAGATGGCATACTACAGACGTTCTTAAAGTGCACCATAGATATGATAAAGCAATTTCTTAACATTTTCTAAGGTTGAATTCTTAACTGCTCAATATCAATTGTTTCTACATTACTATTCTCTATCTCCTCATCACGTTTAAAACATGTACGTTTTATTGATGATGAGGCATCAAAATTACTATTGTGATACTCTTGAACTACTATGTCTTAAATGCTTTTTTAAGATGTCTTCAGAAGTAGTTGACGTTATTCTTGAACAGGAAGCATTTAATCGATCCAGATACAGCATTTACAATAAAGGATGGTGATGCTAATCCCAAACTTACACATGAAATTTGTAAACCAGATTTCTGATTAGAAATTGTAAAGAAAGTAACAAATAATATTTAGTAATGTTTAGAGATAGAAATAAATATGAAAAACTTCTAAATTCTAAAGAATATCAATGACCAAGAATTATCCCAATAAACTAGGGTTATAAATTGGTTTTCTAATGTAACCAAATTAAAAAAAATAATTTCAAAATAACATAAAATCACCATATATTTTCTATTTTCTGATACAAAATTTTAAAAATATATAAATTAGTAGCAATTGATGGGGAACATATTTTTTTTACTACTATGAAAACATCTTGAGAACAAGATGTTTTCATGGTAGTAAAAAAAATATTTTCCCCCTCAATTGCTTAAAATTTAGATATTTAAAAAAATTTGTATCGGAAAATAGAAAATATATGGAGTTTTTACCTCATTTTAGTTGTTTTTACATAGCATTTTTTAATGCAGGAAAGTGGGTGACCCCAGAAAAAGAGTGACCAAGAATTCCCTCGTAAGACCCTAAATTTAATATCAATAATATTATTAAATATACAAATATTTCGTAATTAATATACTTCCATTAATAGAAGGCACAAAATGGGACAATATTTATTGGCATCATTACTAGTGTGATGTAATTGCTCAATCAATTCTTTTCTTCAAAAAATTTACATTATTATTGATATCTGAGGAAATATTTTTAGTTTCCAATGTCCCAACTTTTCTTTTTCAACTTTCTTAATTATTTTTTCAGGGGCTGATAGAATTGAGCTATGTCAAGCTCTTGAACTTGGTGGTTTAACACCCTGTGCAGGTATGTATATTTTCAATTTCCTGACTTCTGAGCAGTGTTTTACTAAGAGTTGGCATTTTATAAATCTTTTATACTTTTTGCTTATTGTCATAAAAATTGCAGTCGTTAAGTTTTAAATCCAAAACTTTGATCTCCTCTTTCAAAATCTCTTTACTTGTAGGCATTTTGTTGAATTTCTGAAAAATTCATTCAAATCAATGACAGTCAGAAAAGCAGACGATAAATACTTTCAAGAAATGTAAATCTTCTGCAAAAAAAAACTAACACATATCTCTAAGGAAAGTCAGACGATGCATATATTTATGGGACTGGCAATTTTTAATTTTTTAAAATTTTCACACAGTTTTTACTAATATTTTTTACAGTAAAACCAACTAAATCAATTAAAAAAAATATATTTGAATTATTTCTGAAAATACATGAAAGGTATTTTAGCTTGATGTCATTTTTTATCTGTGTCTATATTTTTGGAACAGGCTGTAGTTGCCATAACTTGGCACTGGTTTTAGTAAACAATTTTTAGCACAGAATCTGTACCAAAGTTAAACCCCATTTGCACAAATAAAAATTCAGTAGAGCAGAAGTATTTGCCATAATTTGCAATGTAGAAAGAAATTTTCATTGAAAACACCTTTCTTGATTTATTTTCAGTAAGACATTTTACAATCGCTTTTTGAGTAACACTTGTTTGTTTCTGATACACTGAAGAGCCAGAAAAACTTACACTTGTGTAAAATAACAGGTGTTTGATTTCTGTTGCTACAATGGCAGGTTATCAAGATTTAAGTAACTTTGAACGTGGCGTTATAATTGGCATAGGAGAGATGGGACATAGCATCTCCAAAGTAGCGAAGAAATTTGAATTTTTGCATATGACCGTTTTAAGAGTGTACCGTGAATATGAATTATTGGGTAAAACATAAAATCTCAGACATCGGTACGGCTGAGAAAAAGACCTTGATGGAACAGGACCACTGACGATTAAGGAAAATCCTTAAACAAGATAGACGTGCAACATTCCACAAATTGCTGCGTATTTCAATGCTGGGGCATCAACAAGTGTCAGCGTGCGAACAGGTAAAAAAACCCTCATTGATAAGGACTTTCGAAGTCAAAGGCCCACTCGTGTATCGTTGTTGACAATATGGTACAAGGCTTTACGCCTGATCTGGCCCTGCCAATACCACCATTGGACTATTGATGACTCATAGGTTAATTCATAGATCATAGGTTAATTCATTCGTGAGTTATCTGACCATGTACTCACAAACAGACATTTTTTCTAGACCACTTTTTTGAAATTGGAATGCTCTGAAATGCGGAGAAATGCAAAAAAAATTTTTTTTTTACCGAAAGCAATACTTTCATTACCATATTTTAACACATGGGCCCACAAGCAGAATAATATATAATGTTCTGCAACAGGACTTTTGATAGTTACAAATGTTCTGCAGACATTTTTTCAAAATTTCCAGTATGATATATAAGAAAAAACCGATAAAATTAATACTACACATTTATTACAAAATGATAATGATGAAAAAAATTATTTTTCAAACCAAGGCATACATTCAAAATTTGTAACTTTATCAATGACTTTCAGCAAGAAAAGCGCTCCAGAACGGGAAACGGACACGTGATTGATCCTCCTATGAACACGGGGAGTTTTTCTAAGAAACTGCAGCTCGGGGAAATGTTGTTCCGAGAAAACTAGGGGGGGGGGGGAGGGTGGACAATAAAGTTGTTTTGTTCTGCAGAACATGTCATCCCGTAGGTGAAATTTTTTTTCTCACTCGCGGGCATTTGTTCCAAACTTAAAATTGTTCTGCAAGGACTCTGATTGTTCTGCGACTTACGTCGCAGTTTTAGGCACTTTCTGCTTTCGGGCACATGGGGAATTGGAAGTAAAAATTCTCAATGATTCATTTCATTCGTAACTCCATTCCCACTAATAATTTTGCATCCAACATTGGAACTAAAGTTATGACGACACTGCTTCATGCATGATTTCAAGCATCTCTAAAAAAATAAATAAAAATGCAAGACAAATTAATTGTTGTATTTAGTTGCTTATATTTTATGTTCTTCAAACTTATAAATGCTGTTCTACTTATTCATTTTTCAAAGGTCTAATAATGTTGGCAAAGAAGAAACTAAAAATCCCGATATTTGTCATGATCCGACCTCGCAGTGGCAACTTCTTCTATACTGATGATGAATGTGTTCAGATGGTGAAAGATATTCAATTTTTACTCGCTTTGGAGGTTGATGGCTTTGTTACTGGCGCTTTGAGGTATTTTTACCGCTTATTTAAAATTTTATTATAAAGAAAAGTCTGAATCTGGGAAATGCTTTGCCAAATATATAGAAAAGTAAGCTAGTTTAAGTCCGAATTTCCCCTAAATATGGACACGCCGGATAAAAGCACCAAATTTTTCCAGTTGCTAGTTAGGTACTTAGCTTTCAATTTCTGATAGGAACCACCTTCTCCGGCGGCCATCTTGGATTTTATGGTGGCCATTTTGAAATATCAGTATATTGTCAATATCTCGGCTAAGTCGCATTGGATCATAAACTTAGTATCTAAATATACCTATTTGGGGTCAAGTAATACAATTAAACAATCTTTAAATGTATCGGACTATATTTATTCACTGATATTTGCTGGGTCGCCACTATGGGGGGGGGGGATGAAGGGGGATATGTCTTGATAAAAAATGTGCTTGCAGAACTGCTCGGTGGAAATGTACTGAACTGTGCAAATGCCAATGTTTGAGGGGGGGGGGCGCCTTTTTATTTTGCTGTTTGAAATAATAGTAACTTCAGTGCAAAAGTAGAAAAAATACATATTTAAGTTAAATTATTACGAAATAAATATATTAATAGAAATGTAATTAATATGTAATCAATTTTAATAAATATGTGATTAATTTGTAATTAGTATATAATTAATTTGTAATTAATATGTAAATAATTTTAATATGTACTTTTTTTATTAAATATTATTTCATTGGTTTTTAATTATGGTTTCAATAATTTTAAATTAATGTTTAATGACTTGTTACTGAAATGTAATTAAAGTCAAATTTTATATGATTTTCCATCATATTTTAGTAAATTTTCCATTCAACTTTAATTAACACACTCCCTCATCCAATTGAGCTGAGAATCAGCAGATAGACTCGTTGTCAATGACAATATCTATCTGCCAATTCTCAGCTCGTTTCTCAAGTTATTGTGACAAAAACCGAGATAATCCATGGTATGGAATTGATGGTTTTCTTCATAGATGTCGATCTGAGCTCTAACTCACTTAAATAAGTTGCAATTGCACTTAAAAGTCAACAATGCAAATAAAGGACTTACCTTAAAAACTTTGTTTTCATGGCTTAATTTTTTATCGAGACATATTTGTATAACTTTATAAAGTGGAATATTTGGACGACTTTTTCGATACAAATATCTCTTAAAGGTAATTAAAATTTTAAAACCGATTAAGTAAACTATGTTCAAGGACTTTATTTGACTATTTTTTCATTGTTTTTTAAAATGCAGTGAATGGAAATTGTACTGCGATACGTGCAAATAAGTGAGTTTTAATTAAGAATTATATAAATGTTGATAAAAGGAAACTCAATGCATTAGAAAATTCTGAAGGACCATTGCTATGTACAAAAAATTACCTATAAAAAAAAACTACGATTTTTATTATAGGGATAATGGATTTAATGACATTACTATTGGCAATGATTTTTGGCAATATACTACTGATTCCAGCAGGAGCAAACAATGATTTCAATTAATATAAATTATACCTTCTGATTTTCTAGAAACAAAAAATAAGCTATAAATATAAAAATTAAGTTTAATTTTATTTAATAGTTATCATTAAAGATAACGATGACTAATTTAATGGTCCCATTGAAAAGGATTGATACGTTAAAGGAAGAATATTTTCACCTCAATTCAAAAGTTCCGACTCACTTAGATTACTTAGTTTGTATTGCGTTCGTTTTTTTTTTAACATTGACGATTTAACTTATCTACTTTTTCTATTCAATGTTTTCTCTATTGTTCGTAATTTTGTTTAAAAAAAAAATTAAATTTTTAAGTTTACCGACTGGCTGCCTTTCAAACATTTTGGGAGTTGATCCTCCCCCCCCCCCTAATAGCAACGGCCCTGTACATATTAGTGAATAAATATAGTCTGATACATTTAGAGATTTTTTGGTTGTATTCTTTGACCCCAAATATGTATATTTAGATGTCAAGTTTGTGATCCTAGGTGACTTAGAAGTAGAGATATTAATAATATACTGATATTTCAAAATGGCCACCATAAAATCCAGGATGTTCGCCAGAGAAGGTAATTCCTGTCAGAAATTAAAAGCTAAGTACCTAACTAGCACCTGCAAAAAAATTTGGTGATTTTATCTGGCGTGTCCACATTTTCACATTAAGCGACCCCACTATTGGTAGAAAATTTAAAAATTATCATCGTAAATTTAGGATATTTTATAAATGTGTTTAGTTTGTTTTGCTATAAGAGGCCATTTACAGACAGAGTGGCCACAGAAAATGGAAATCAGGGAAATGTCAGGGAGCTTTCTGATTCTGGAAAAAATCAGGGAAATGTCGGGGAACTTTTTAAAATTTCATGAAAATTAGGGAAATTTTGTATTGTTTAAAACACGCTCATCCATATTTTGGTGCTATTTACATGAAGATTTGTAGTGGTAAGCCATTAGAAGTTTAATGTTACGGAATATTTTAAACTTTTCATTCCCAGTGAAACTGTTTTTTAAAAAAATTGCATATTATCTCTTTAGAATAAATGTTCTATTTGATCAGGGTGTCTAGACATCTGGAAAACCTAAGAAAATTGGGAAATTTGGAAAAAAATTTGCCCTAAAATAAGGGAATATTTTAGAAATCTGTCAGGGAAATCAGGGAACTTTTTTTCCTGAATTTTGTGGCCACCCTGACAGAATGTTTATAATTAAATTTCACCTTTCAAAAAGCTATGGTATGGCATAAGAAAAAAAAGTTTGAAATTGTTTTTCCTTCTTGTTTCATACCTTTTACCTGTTGTTCGAGTATATACTACAGGTAAAATTTTAGGTAATTCTGGTCAGTGTTTTTTCTACAATTTTTTGAAAGTCGAACTTTAATTATGTATATCTTGTACTATGTTAAAACATATTCAAATTATTATTCAATTTTAAGGGCTTAGCAATGCATTGCCATTCTAGCTCTTACATTTGTTTCTATTAAGTTTTAGCCTTAAATTCAAACTTCTATTGGATTGTTTTTATTATAGTATTAACAAATTCTGAAACAGCAATGAAATATTTCTTGACGCATGTAAATTTAATGTGGGTATTTTTATTATTCTAAACCTAATAATTTCAACTTAGATTACAACACCAGTGTTTTTTGATATTGCTTTCACTATCAGTTCTGCTGCTGTCGTAAGTTAAAAATCGCCAAAAATTTAATTGCATATTTTGACACTTTCTGAATAATCCTTAGAAAATATTTTTTTTTTATTTCATTGAATGGCTCAAGTTGTTAGGTCATACAAACTTTTACTACTTTAAAAAAAAAATCTAATTTCAAAGGACGAACACAAAAGCATTAAAATAGGCATTATAATATTTTTGGATTTAGGGCTTTTTAGCTTATGACTGCAGAGTAGTACAAATCAACAATTTCTTTTCTTATACAATATTTATTCTCACACTTATTTTGCAACATGAATGTCTGCTTCAAAGGAACACTCCTTATTTCTTTCTTTTTTGAAGTTAGGTAAAAATGTGAATTTAAAAAAGTATCACAAATAGCAAAAATCTTAATCTGCTAGTAAATTTCTTTTTCTAGAAAATTTGCTTATATTTTTTGTTGATCTTTATTTTTGTTCTTCTGCCAAAACAATTAAATTCGAAAATTCAATTTTTATTTTTATGATGGTGTATTTGGGTTTTAGACGAGAAATACATTATTTTAAATAAAAAAGCAAAACATTATTTTGCTTTAAATAGTAAGTAAATAACTATGTTTTAAATAAAAAGTGAAATATTTAATTTTTTAAGTACTACAATATATTAAGTTGAGTTTTTAATAGCATGCTACTGTGATTTATTTTTAACATTATTTGAAGATTTGTATTTTGTTTTCAAATTGGTTTTTTGTATCTTTCACAGAAAGTCTGAAAATGGTATACAAGTAGATAAAGATATATGCCGTAAACTAATTGGTGAGTCGTAAAACCAGGTTTTGAGAGTTAACTATCTCAAATGCTTTGGAATAAATACAAATACCTTGGATCAAATGTTGCAAATTTTTTCTCAGAAATCTCCTCTTTCCCTTTATTAAAGATTGTTGCACAAAGAATAGAATAACTTGATTTCAGTGAACTTTTAGACAAACCTCATTTGTATGACAAATGAAGCAGAAAAACTTTTTTTCCTTTTCCTCTTCTCTTCAAATAACTTGTTTGCCAATCAAAATAGTTCTCAACAACCTTCCATTACAGAAATCTGTTTTTCATGAACTTTGCCGATAAAATTTAAATCATTCATATTTTTATAACAGTTCTAGTAATTATCACATAATCTATTGAGGCTAGGAGTTACATAATTAGAAAATATTAAAAAAATATTGGATAAACATTAAAAGTAAAAAAAATTTAATTATTGACATGTAACATTTAAATACATAGCTCTGTTCAATTTGCATAATGTTTACCTGTAGAAACAGCAGACAATTTTAGTACTTTTCATAGTTTTTTTATAGATAAATGTGTATCAAAATACTAATTTTGGAAAGATTTTCTGAAAAGGGTTTGGCCAATTTTGATAGAAAGTTTCTCATATTATTTACTAATAAGAACTTTGATTAAGACTATTTTTAAAATACCTTATTGTTTGTCATGCTTGAGTAGAGGGTTCTCAATCTACTAAAAATATCTGCCTCATATTAGCAAAACACAGCTAAGGTAATCTTTATCAAAAGCTTATTATAACAGTACATCTTTGTAACTATGAAACATAATTTTTTTTATATTAGACACTAGGCTTCTATTATTTAACTCTGCCTTGATCTGTAATATCTGCTTTTATATTCTATTTCAATTTAAGTTGTTCGTAAAGAAATCTAATAATGCCGAAGAGTTTCATCACCAAGCATTAATGTTAGCGAGCACAGTTACTGAGCTCGGGCCACTTTTAGCTGTGTCATTTCTCAGCTTTTATTGTGGCTAGGAAAATATTTTGCCATTGTGTCAAACTGGTTATTATGTAGATAAAAAATAGTATAATTTTCAACATTCGTCTTGGGATCCTGGGGAAATATAATATTGAAAATCATTTACCAGAATTCGTTCTGATTTTTCTCTTGAACAAAACTTTTTGCAGGTTTAAGCCGGAATAGCTAGAGCCATTTTGATCAATTGTTTATTTTCCTCAGCTCTACGAGCCTCTTCCTCTTGTGGGTTTGATTGAGAACAATGATCCTAATGGCACAAAAGGATCTGAGTATTTGAAAACATTAGCCTGGCTTACTTTAAAACTTGTTTATGGATTTAGAATATTCTTCCTTTTGTTTAATTTGATGCCAAAGAGACTTTTCTAATTTTAAATTAGTATGGTGTACCCTGATTGTAGCTAAATGTCCAGTTTTGATATTCTTATTGCAAACCTAATGTAGTCTTGCATTGTTTGAAGGTGAAAAAGTGGATTACTCCTGAGCATACCAAACACTAAAAAGCATTGATTTCTATTATAAAAAAAAACTTTGCATTATAAACATAATTCTGAAAGGAATGGTTAGCCATAAACAGTTACGAAATTATAGATATGTCCTACCAGTACTGAAGGCTACAGGTTTCTTTTGGCAATGATCCTAATTAGTTCATGTGCAAAGTAGCCCAAGGGAATTAATTTTATCTGCTTGGTGGCTAACATTTGTGATGTATACATGACAATTTTCTACCATGCTATTTTTTTAAGATTTTATTTTATTTCGGGATACAACTTTTAGAATAAAGTTTTAAAAGTTAATATTTCATAACAAACAAGCAAACACAAATCCTGCTTTACTCTGTCCTTATATGTTATATAAAAAATAGTTCAAACTTTTTGTAATTTTTTTTTTCTTGGATCTTGGTACATGCACCTGCTAATCTTAAATTATAAGAATTTATCATCAATTTTTTTAATGAAATTGTTTATTTGAGTAACTTTACCTTTATGTTTAGATATGTTTAAAGTTCTTTTTGTTTCTGTATTGCCCTGCTATTTTTTTTCTTTTTCTAGTTGCTGCTAAAGGAAAACCTGTTACTTTTCACAGAGGTATTGATATTAATTATCTTTCAAAATAGTAAATTTGTATTTCAAGTAATTTGCCTGACACATTAAATTACTTTTTAAATATATGCCCCTCCTGATTTAACAATTAGTGTTATCAAATAATAATGGTGGTAAATTTTGTTTAATTGAAAATATGTGCTATTTTGCTGAATCTATATATTTAAAAAATTCCATTTGCAGCTTTTTTTTAATACCCCATTTAATATAATTGCCGGGTATGCTTTTGAAAAATAGATATAATGATCTTATCTCAAATAAAATTTATAATTTTGTGTATTTTGCATATATATACACTAGCTAAAGGTTAATATTTTTGTACAAATGATTCTAATGGAGGATGTATCAGAATTTCTCTGCTTATAGTTTTGCTTTTGTAGCATGTACAAAAATATTTTACATTTTAATACTAGATATTTATTTTGCTGTCAATAGCAAGTGTTTAAATTGTTTACAATCCTGTATTGTGTGTTAAAAATTACATAAATGGAAAATAAAGTAATGATATTACCACTTGATGTAATTTTCTCTCTAATAATGCCTAAAAATGTTTTATAATTTTAATTTTTGAAATTAATTTATTTCAGCCTTTGATTTGATGACATGCGATCTTTCAATTGCATTGACTGATATTATTGAATTAGGATTTACTAGGATTCTGACGAGTGGACGTGCAACCATAGCGCTTGAGGGGTTGGCTCTTATCAAAGATTTGATTCAAATGGTAAGCCTTTAATACATGATCAATATAAATAAATGTATAATCCATTACACCTAATAAAATATAATACATTGTATCCAATAAAATATATTATTCTTTACTTTATAATCTAGTTAAATTTTTTTGTCTAAATCAGTTATTATAGATAGCAATATAAGGTTATTGTGGGTGTATATTGATTAAATAGGGAAAAAAATAACATTGCAGTTGCCAATACATGTGCATTGCTAGGTTTTCATTTCTAAAATACTTTTTTGCAATCTTGTTTTATTACAATTACTCCCATGGTACTGGTTACAAGTAGCTAGAAACATCTGCATTAAATTTTTTGCTACTTTGTGCTGGTTAAATTGAACAGGGGCTATTGGAAAGTAAATTATGCCTACTTAAGTTTACTATCTGTCTTTCCTAGGACTGGTACAGATTTGTTTGCTATAATCACAGTTCAGTTTATATGGTGCAAATTAAAATCAAGCAAACCAAATTTGTCTACTTTGTCATTAATGTTTTAGGTTTCCTATATTCTTTGGCTGATTTTGATAGGTGGTAGCAGATTTTTCTTCATAATATATTTTTTTATGGATATAATTTTTATAGTGTACTTTATATAGATAGTACAAATGTTTGTTGTCTGTCTATAAGCATGCAGATAAAAATTATGGCTGAATGGGACATATTTATTTCATGATATACTCTTCTAGTAAAATATGCAGCAAATGAATGACTTTTCGAAAATTATTTCATCTCATTTCATTATTTTATTTCCATCAATTAAATAAAAATTGATTTGGTTTATTTTTTATTTTGAGTTTTCGAAATTTTTCCGTAATCATGATCAAGCATATAATGTCCTATTGCTTTGAATAATTAGAAAAACAGAAAAATACTATGAATTATTAGAAAAGCACAGGATTGAAAAACGATTTGCAGCAGTATTGTCTTAATTTTTCAGTTTGTTCCCAATTTTGGCATTCATTCACTGCCACTGACCTCGCATATTATGAATTGTTGAAAGTAGAGGAGACAACTGATACTCTGTATATTTGGTGCTTTGATTTTGATGACTCCAGAGATGAAAATTCTATCTTTTTTGTAGATTTTGTGCAAGCTACCACTTTTGGACTTTTTTCATACTCTGATTAAATGGTAATAGCATTGTATATGCTGCCACCAACCAGAATAGGCTTTCAAATTTGAATTCAACTTCAACAACGCAACTTCACATTTTATTGAGCTCATACACATTGTAGTGAGTGTAAAAAGTTATAGCTTGCATTATAGATAAAAATCAATTTATGCTGCTGTTCTGATTTGGAAGATTCAGCTTTAGAGTTTGTTAGATATAAAACTCTAGAATAAGCTAAAAAGCATACTCGTTTTCTGAAAGATCCTGTATTACTGATTGGTGCATAAATTTATATACAGTACAAAGTCTCAAATCTGGAATCCTTGGGATTTTGTTGATTTCGTACTTTACCGGATTTCAGGCCATTTTACGATTTGTGGCAAAAAAATCCCAGGTCATCTCTCCCTCCGAATACTTTTTTGATAAATTGCTAATTTACGGTGTCCCTTGGTGCAAATCTGAAGAAATTGGCGTGATAAAATATTAATAAACTAATAAAATGTAAACTTAATCACTTATTAATCTTCCGCAAATTCAGGCGGTACCTTAAACTAGGAATAGAACGCGCTTTGAAACAGAATTTTTCCCTATCTTCATTTACACTAGGAACAATCTGTTTTTACATCGCATTACATTTATTTCGGAACAAAACTAATTTTCACAAGACATCTGTATTTTCTCTTAGTCTCGTTAATTTAAATTTTGCTGCCAATTCTTTTTCTTTAATTCAAGTTACAGTAATGATCTCTTGCACAGTAGTAAAGTTCCGCTATTCAAGTCCCTTAGTGACATCGTGCAATGAACTTGACTATTTTTAAAATTTAAAAATACTAGAGTAAATATTTCTGCCTTGGTTTTGATGCTAAGAGAAACTTATTTCCGTTTTCTCTTAATACAGTTATTTCCGGGGGGTTCCGACATAGCTCAAAAACCAGGAAATTATCGGGATGGAAGAAGCTTTGTGAAACACATGCAAAATCTGCAATCAAGAACCTAAGAATCCTAACCTAAGAAAAAGAGTAATGAAATGGCTTCAGGAAACCAATCCCGACGATGTTTTTTTTTTTTTGACCAATTGCTAGCCCCGGTGTAACGTGGCGTCAAGCCAGGCTGTGTTCTATGTGGTTGGAACCAGTTCCAGACACAATAGCAACCGTTCGATTTTGTTATACAGAACGAAACCAACATTCTTCTTGTGTTCAGACATGACATTCTTGAGAAAAAATTTGAAAGGAGCAAAGCATTCAGGATGTCTCGATTCCTTAAAAAAAATGGGAAGTTTGGTTTTTAGACGTCCGGATTTTGGGCTTTTGACTCTATATTGTTATTCAACTTTAAACATTTTCAACTGAATTTAAGAGGTACGCCATTGCACTGTCACATGCCGGACATTCAGACTACATTTTAAACTATATTAGCTTGTAGATCTTTTACGTGAGAACGAAGTTTTGATATTTGTTATGGTCTGATGATAGCATTTGAGGAGGGTGATTTTATAAGCAAAAGAATTTTTTGATAATTTTTTTAAATCCCATGTTTTTTAATGAAATCTGTATTGTGAAAGACAGACTATAATCCTGTGTCCATGGAATGGCCCAGGCTCATATGCTGATTCATGGCCTGGAGTTAAGAGCATTTGCTTGACATGGGAAAGATCCCAAGACTGAATCTTGATTAAGGTTGTCATTTTTTCAAGTTCTACTTTTAAAAATGAACTGTCTGGTATGAGTTTTCCCTGTTTAAAGTGCCAATGCAGGGCAGTTTTCCCTTGGAAGATCTCAAATAAGGTAATCCCCTATGATATTTTAAGAATTTATGGCCTTGTGTAGCTATTGTGCATTATGTCCAGATCCACCTACCAATGAAGAGGATCATATTAAAGTGAAATCTAATATTTTACATTTAATTTTGATAATAAATTAATTTAAGTAGTTTGCTTTTCTTTAATGCAGTCATTATAATGCTTATTATATTTCAATGTTTATTATGTAACATAAGGAACTGATTCATTGTATAAGAAAATAGTTTATTTTGCCTACTAATGTTAATTTTAGGTTTCTTCTTTTTCTAAAATTTTGCACCCTGATGCCTGAATATAGTTTAACTTGACTTCTAACACAAGAAGTCTCATTTCAAACTGGCTGATTTGTAAAGTGCACGACATGACTTAAAAGTGTATGGCTACATGGTATTTTAATACTGATTAAGCCAAGCTCCGGGTGAACTGCGTAATTTCTGATAATATTTAATATTTTTAAGTGTGCTTTTCAATAACTTTTTTTGCTTGATTTTTACAAGACTAAACTTAAAACCATCATTAGCACATGTTTTAAAACCAAAGTAGAAAAATTCTTTAAAAATTGAGAAACTTCTTTAAAAAAACAATTTTCTGTCTACAGTATGTCTTGAAGTAGCTCAAAGTGTTTTAAGAATAAGTTTTTTTTTAACAATTTAAAGCAAATGTATGTTTCATTATAACACCTATTTATTTTTCAAATCATTTCCTTAATTTTTCAGGCCAACTCGAGAATAATCATCATGCCTGGTAAGTTGTTTCCTGGAAAATTTATTTAACAACCATTTTTCTAAAATTAATATGTTTTTCACAAGTTAAGTGCAGGTCAGACACTTTTCCTCCCCTACATCAAGCTTCTACTCCTGAAGTATTTCAATTATAAAGCCAATAACTTTTTTTAGTATGCCATTGTATCTTTTTGTAACCAAGTTATGCAATAGAAAAGTATATTTTTATTTTTGAGTAAATATTTTTTCTTGGTGTTGTAAATAGGGCTCCTAATTCACATAACTGAACTTGCATTTGGATTTTGAGTGAAAACCTCAAGCGTCAAATTTTGATGTAGGATCAAAGTGTTTGGTTTGCAATTACCGACTGTCTATTTCTGCCACTTATAAAGTGCTTAACATAGCCATGCGTCTAATAATTTTGAGCATCTAGAAGAATACAAGATTCAAATCTTCTATCAAAGTGTTTTGAAATTGACAATTCAATAAAAAAAATAAAAATAAAAAAAATTCCAATTGCCAGAAGATAAACATTTCTTAAGCATATGAGCCAAGTATTATTGACTTTCTATTCAATGTAGAAGTGCAAGTGAAGTTAGCATGCTTATCTCTTGCACATCTTTGTGTTGAGAATGTTGATACAATTATTTCAGCTAAAGCATCCATAAACCATATCTTACTCATCAAATATAATAAGTGCTAAAATAGTTGACATCGCCCAAAAGGCAAATATATGTAAATGTAAAAGAAACCGCTAAATAAGATGATAAGCCAGAATAGGCTTTTATGTAATTATTTGGGCCTGTGTCCTTAGTGTTGCAGATACAGAAAATTCTGTTACTGATAGTAGGGGTATGGGGGGGGGGGGGGGAGGGGTCGTTAGCTGGCATTGGTGATACTTGAATTGTAAAATCATCTCATCCTTTACTTCTTTTTATATGTAAGTAGTCATTTATTTTTGCTGGCTGATTTCACTGCTTTTTTGGCACATAAAACAAATTAAATAGGATAACAGTGTCCTTCTGACAAAAACATATTTCAATAAAGTTATTTTGAATTATATGGCAGTTAATTATTTCTAAATTGAATTTCTTAAAGAGAAAAAATTACCTCTTTGCATATATACATTTAAAAAAAAAAATTCTTGCAGAAATAAGTTTTGGGAGCTAAGTAATGATCCTTTCTTTTGAAAACTGAATTAATTCATAACAGCTAGTGTTTATTTGTTTTGTAATTGTATTCCCTAGATTTCCTAACAAATTGAACACCACTTATCTTGCGATTCTGCATTAAAGGTCAAGTACTATTTGCTTTATTGTTCTTTTTCCTAAGTGGGACCAAAGGTTGATTGCACTTGTTTTCAAACATATTTTTATTAAACTTTCTCTTCACTCTTACATTCTGTAAATATTCAGATTTAAGGAATTCTGAAAGTTAATTTTTGTGTGTGTCTACTTTTGTTTTATTTTGTTCCATTGATCGGATCCAATCCAGTGGCGATTCCCTTCTTGCTTTATTTTTGTTTTAACAATTTCAAGCAATATTTTCTTTTGGTATGTTTGCTGGCACACAAGGTTTAATTTATCTCGGATAACATAACTGTTTTGCTTTAACTTATCACTAAATGCACTCTTTTGCCTGGCACCTTGGTTTGTCCTTCCAACCCTGTACTATCTTGCACACATAAAATTAAAACTAACATTTTCTAATAATTAACTACAGCCTGACTTGTGTGATGTGGGATCAAGTATTTGTTTTTCTAAATCAACTTCAGAACGTGGATTGATTGCCACTACAGATTGTCATGGGAGCAATCTCCTTTGAAGAGGGCAGAGAAAAACTCTTCTTTGATTATTGATTTCCTTAATGAAAATGCTGATTATGTAAAAAGTATCTAAAAGATGTTGGGTATGTATAAAATTGGAACGCTAGCTCTTATTGTATTTTCCAATTAATGCAGAGATAAAAGAAAGTGCAGCTTAAAATTGTACAATATTCTTCATAAATATTATGTATAATGAGCGTAAGGGATAATCTGCATGTTAACTGCATCAGACTTCTAAAAATTCAATGGTGACAGCATATTCTATTTTTAAAACTCAATCTTAATAAAAAAAATCGCTTTTATCCATTTAACCCTTTACTTAATAATGGGACTTGCAAGTCCCGTCAGTTTTCTCTTGGTACTGTATTAATTTAAACGCTTTGAGACCCATGGGGACTTTGAAATCCACTTCTATGAAGTTCCTTTTTCAATTGTAGTATTGCAACAGAAGCTAAATTTTTTTTTGGAAACTTGCTCAAGACAGGTATATAAGACGGCATAAGGCCAAGATGGATGATTTTCAATCTTCTAGGTATTCATGTGTTTGCATATAAAGAGAAATAAGCTTGTGCTACCATCCAACAATTGAAGAACAAACTTTATCGAAGGGGATTTCAAAGTCCTAATGGGTCTCAAAGCATTTAAATTAATATAGTACCATGAGAAAATTGATGGGACTTATAAGTCTTGTCAGTAAATAAAGGATCAAATCAGCATAGTCTATAGCAATTTCTTTCTATCCAACTTGACATTTGGCTGTCACTATATGGACAGTTAAAAGGGCAATAGTTCCCTCCCAAAAAGCTGAATATATTGATATTTAAATTTTTATCACATAGTGTGGAGAATATCTTTCTGAATTACTCTGCAACAATTTACAGTTGTATCTTTGATGGATAAAAAGTCATTTTGTATTTTCTAACCCATCCCAAACTGTTTCAGACGAATTTAAAGGGCTGTTGGGGGAAAAACATGTTATAAAACTTGTTCAATGCTAAAAAAATGAAATACAATTCAAATACGTTTCAATCTATGTTTGTTGCTGTAAACTATAAAGAAATTATTAGTATACTTACAATAACAAGTCTCGGTACAATCATAAGTTTGTAGATACTTCAAAGTTTGAAAAGAAATCCTTAGAACTGTTTTTCTCAGTTCATTATTTTTCAGATTGAGTGGTTTTTAAATCTCTAAGGCTTTTTTCCTAAATGTAGTAAGGATTGTAAAATTTTTCTGGTGACTTTAAATGCATTTAATAAACAAAACTCTATTGAGTAAGGTCTGCTATGTGTAGTTTTGCTAAGTCGAAAACTTGAAAGACTCTTTTATGGTGTTTTTATTATAAAAAATATAAAACCTTTCACCAAGTTTCCATCTTTGAATCATACCCAGTTTTGCTAACAATTAAAGTGAGAATATATTGTTAAAATTTTATGCGAAAATCTTAAAATTGTCAAAGGAGTAGCATTTCAAAAAAAGTTTAAAAAAATTTCAAATTGATAAAAAAACTTTTTATTAAAAAACCTCTTAGCTTAAATTATGTTTACTTATAATCATCACAATATAAAATGACTATATTTTAGTAGTACAATATCTTAAAATAATCTTTTGGATACCTTATCCCCTTAAATTAAAACAATTACTTTACAGGACCATGTATACCTTTTCTATTGCAATTGAAAGTTATGAATTGAGTTGTTTATTGCAGAAATTCCATAACTGAAAAGTATCTAGTTTTGAGATACTACAGTCAAACCCTGTTACATGAAGTCGATGTGACCGCTGAAATTGTTCGCGTTAACCGATTTTCAAAATGAAACGAATTAATTAATGTTAAGTTTTAAGTGAACTGCTTTTACTTCACGTTAAATGAGATTTCATGTTAAGCGATTTTGCATTAAAGGGGTTTGACTGTGTATATTATATATGTTGCACCTTTAAAAAATAAAATATTGAATATAAAAGATGACTTTTAAACTTAGGACTTGAAGCTAGTTCAACTTTTAATTTAAGTGGTGGGGTGACAATTTTTATTTTTAATTATCTCGACTGGGCGTTTTGATTTTGCATTTATGGGGTTTCTGCAATCATATTTTCTATTAACAGGTAATACTCGATAAGAAATTTAACCGCTAACATAAATAGTTATGTATGATTATTATTTATTTTGCTTAATTGCATTAATCCAATTACTTTTTAATTACTTTATATTAAACAGAACATTTTATTAGTTATTTTCAGTGTTGAATTTTTCAGAAAGTTTCAATGATTAGCTTCATTAGTAAACATTTATTCATATTTTTATAGTGTTTGCAGTATTGTGTTCTCACATAACAAATCATTATATTTTGTTGATACTTTTTTGTAGCATAAAATTTGTATATTTATTAAATTAATTTTTGACACCATATCACTATACTTATTATTTATTGTTTGTATTGTTAAGCTCTAGTAGTCTGCATGCTAAATTGGCATATTGATTAATTTTTACCAATTTGTCATGTTTGTTTTAAATTTTCTGTAGATTGAGTTACTTTACATATTTTATAGTTTTCTCTTGTTGGAAAATTTGTCTCTGTTTAAAATATATCATTTTGTTAACTCGCTTTGTTTGTCAACCATCAAAATGCATTAACCACAATTACACAGTACAAACTATCTTGTTCGTATGTAAAATTGTTCAACACACAGTTGTGAAATTTTTTATTTATCAGGATTCCCACCAACATTAAATGTGCTTAATATTTTTTAACTTGTTTTCAAGGCCTTGAAAGTATTTGAAAATCCTTAGAGATGCTTAAAAGTACTTCAAAATGCTTAGAGTTCCCTAAAAGTCCTTAATTTTTGCGGATATTGTGTGCCCAACTTCAAAATTTACAAATTACAAATCAGACTTGTTATCCTCGCTTGACCACCACTTGTTCACATTCTATCAAAATTCTCTGACATATTTGTATTACTCTTTGCACCAACTTATGTCTATTGGTTCTTATTTGCTGATTGGTGGAGTGGAATTTGAATGGAGTACCCAGCACTGAGTTTTATGCACTGTACTTTGTGAGAGAAACACGTGAGAGCAGTGTTTTTTACAAGCTACAATAGTTTTTTACCAGCACAGCAAATTTTTTTTTTTAGCAGAAGCAACTTGCAAAAACTATGTCTCGAAAGTACACATTTTATGTGCTTTGGCTAAAGCACACTGCATAAAAAAAAGGGATTGCAACATCAGCAAAGTCTATTCTTAATAGACTGAGAGGCGACAGCAATTTTCGGACTCCATCGTACATCATTCTGAATTTTTTATAGAAATTGGAGAAAAGTGAGTAGATTACAAATCCACTGGTCTGCCGTGGCAAAAATGGCCGAAACTGGTCCAAAATCGACTTTTAATAAGTTGAACTAAATCCAATAGCCAAATTTGCCATTACTTGCCAAATAATGAGCATTTTTTTATTTGGTAACCCTCGCCCTTTAACTTTCAATTAAGAAGATTGCAGACGATTCAGATATGTGGCTATGGCTTACTTGCATCTTTCACAAATGAGCCAAATTGACAATAAACATTACGTCGCTGATGATGTAACTGATATCGCCAATTTGGCTTACTTTTAAAAGATACAAGTTTTCTGAGCTAGATATCAGAAATCGTTTGCGCTTTTTCTCATTGAAAATCAAATGCAGTGGGTTTACCAGACGAAAAAGTTTGTTCTCTTTTTGGCTAGTTATGTCATATTTCGCAATCGGATTTTAGTTCAACTCATTCCGAGTCTATTTTTGATCAGTTTTGGCCAATTTTGCCACGGCAGACCTGTAGATTCGTAATCTACTAACTCTTCTCCAATTTCTATAAAAAAAATTCAGAATGATGTTCGATGGTGTCCAAAAATTGCAGTTGCCTCTCGGACTATAAGGCAAAATTTAAACTGTGCATGAAAGATTTTGATTTTAGCACTATGGGCAAAGCAGTTGTGAAATCACACATTAATGGTATAGCTGGAAAAAAAATTCGAAGGTCCTTAAAAAATATTTAAGTCCTTGAAAAGTCATTGATTTTCATTCTTTAATTTCAGTGGGAACCCTGCTTATGTTAAAAAAAAAAATCATTCCAGTACTATATCTATACTGATATACTTTTAAAAAAATCCTATATTTTTAGATTTAAAAAAAAAATTCCTCAAGATTGATTAGCTAAAAATTAAATTTTTTTTTATATAGTTTATTCACAGTGGTACGCAAAACATAAGCGCCATCATTATTTCTTATTATAGTCACAAAATTACAAAATTAATGCTATTATTAATTTTTTAAATAAATTTATATAAATTTGAAAATGTTATGTCGCATATTATGAGAATTCTGAAATACATAGAGCTGTTATCGTTCTAAATTTGAAAAAGAACTATGGAAGTGGTGTTGTTTAATGGGATAAATTTAATTAGCATTATTTTGTAATACAAATTATTAAATGAAAAAAATTGAGCATATTTGTGGTAAATAATTTTTAAGCTGGATGTAAGGTGAATTGAAAGAGATATTGGAAACAAAGAAATAATCCTTATAAGTAGTATAATTTAGTATGGCAGTATAATTTATGTATAGCAGCTTTCACTTCTAACTTTTAGAGGCAGGCAGTATAATTTATGTTGTAGCTTTTAATGGGCCGGATACACCAAAATATGTATCTCTAATTATTATTGATTTAACAATATATAGCATTTCTGAAAACTGGAAATTTTTTTATCCCAATAAAATTACAATTGATATTTGATTCTTTTTTTGCAAGTAATTAAAAAAAATAAAATTGTTTTCTTTATTAGTAAATCAGTCTAAAAAAAGAAATGAATCTTTTGTTTCAACGTGACAATGCAATTTGATTAAACTTTTAATTAAAGTATTTAAACTGTACTTCCAGATTACTTCGTTTTAGTCAATACCAATTGTGAGATGATGGCGGTCGAAATCGTTCAGTTTATTTTATGATAGAGTCGATGCCTGTCGCAGTATTTGTTGCAGTTAATTTTAATAAATTGTCCAAATGAGGTTCTGTTAAGTTATTCCTGTATTAATTCTTGATTAAAACCACCTTTCTGAAAGCTTCTTCAGGCACATAGTGGAAAACTCTGTTCTTCATAGTTAACTCATGTTATTTCGGATCAATTACAATTATGTAAAACACAAAATATCCATACCGTGGAATTTAATTAAAAAAAAAGTCTTCTATGGTGCTGGTGGGCTGCAGGAAAATCTGTCGCATGCCAAATCCAGCCCGCGGTCAGCATTGTGGTTAACGCTGCTGTATAGTATGCATAATGAATGAACTTCAAAATAATACCTGCAAAGGTTAGTGATGGTCACAAAAAGAAATGTCAATCATCTCTCTATTTCTTAAAGTTAGACTAAACAAAGATGTTACCAAACTGTGAGCGGCATTGTAAAGCATTATGTGATCATATTTCCTTAAACATGTCCAGATAACAGTAAAAACACTGAAAATCGGCTTTGTAAAAGTAAAATTTCATCTAAATAAATCCTGCTCTTTAGAGGTTGGCTTAAAGTCTTATAATCACTACAGAGAATGGGACTTGGAACAGTGAGTAGTTAACTCTTTGGTGGTGGGAATTTAGTCAAACAACTTCATTTTAAGAAAGATGGGAATATGCTAATGTCCAGTAAACATTGCCTCCTGTGATTACAAATTCTGGGGTTAGAGTTCTTTCATCTTAGGATGCCAATATGTTGGAATGCCATATTGAGCTCTCAGATTTAGCATGTGCTATTATAAATAGAAATGTCTACTATATATTAAGGTAGGCTAGTTTTATGCAAGTCTCGTCTGAAAAGTCATTGGTTTCAAATTTGTGTTTATAGACAATTACATCAAATTTTATCTCAGTTTTTATTATAGGTAACTAAAAGTGAGAATAACATTGTAAAGTGTTCATCATCTGATCTCAATAAAATGTAAATGTGTGATGCTTTGTGAAAGGCACCACTTCTGGTTTGTTTTTATACATTGGAAAATATCCATCATATAAAAATAAGTTGTTAAGTAGGAATAGGCAATGCTGCCAATAAAACTTAAAATCTACCTTAAAGCCTACTAGTTTAAGAATATAGTGTAAGGTAAACACTGACATTCATAAAAATCATATCTCATGTTAAAGACCTACTCTTAATTTTGTTTCATCTAATGATATTCCATTATATAAACATGCATCCACTGTACACTGTACAATTTTGATTGAGTTCTTTTAAAAATCGTTTTGACGGGCAATAGTGTCTCTTTATAAATTTCATGCATCTAGGTCCACTCCACTGAAAAGTTATGATTTCAGCTGATGGTTTTGTATACCAATGTATATTTTGCTTTGTTTCAAATAATGCATTATTATGCTATATTCTTAGTGTAACTGCTGATAATTTTTAATAACTTTATTTTGTGTATTCAGAATATATTTTTCCTGAATTTAGTGCTTGTGGTTAAGTTGTTGTGGTGATACAGAAATCAAGGGACAAATCTTTTGACCTGCTTTGACCTTTTAAGAAATAGATATAAAATGCCCTTATTTTGTAATTTTTTTTATAACTTTCATGAATATTTTAGCCAATTTTTAACTGTTTTAGTGGTTAGAAAAAGAATGATTTTTTCAAAACCTGTTTCACTTAAAATTTGCTAAAAAGCCATCTTAGTCAGCATTTAGGATCAAGAAGCATCTTAAGTTTCTAAGATAATCAAGCTTAAGAATCAAAATATGTTTTAAGTTTATCCAACTAATTGTTTGTAAGATACTGATCACTGCAAGAAGTGGTTTGCTTATAGTATACATTGCTTTTCAGAAAGAAATCCCTAACTTTGAACTTGATCCTATAGGTCCTTACCCTAAAATTTTTTCCTAACTTTGAAATGACATAACTGTGTAACTTGGCAAGACAGAAAAAAATACAGGTTTGTTATATAGGTGGTATGAAATTTTAAATACACCAGTTTGAAAAGTTGATTAATGGGAGTAAATTTTATTGTTACTGCTTATGGTTTACTGAAAACCTGTTTGCGTGTCTGGCAAAACCTTGGCATTCTGAAAAAGTGGTTTGTGGTGGACAATCAAGTAAAAGGATCATAGGGCCATTTTTCATGAGGAAAACAATAAACTTACTCCGCTTTGTGCAGATATTACAATAATCTATTGTTACATTTCAATATCTATATATTTAATAGGCAATACATTTTTTGGGGTTAGTCCGTCCGCCTAAACTGCTCAACCAATTTCAATGATCAATGTGTCATTTTAAAGGAACAAAGCTGTAGATTTGCCAAAACGTGCCAAAATAATTTATTAACACTTTATTAATTAGTTAAATTTCAATATTTTTCATCATTAAGCTACTACAAAGCCTCAATGATTTTGAATCCTTACGTATGTAAACAACAAACCGGCTGCTCGGGGGTTCAACCAACCAACCGTTGCTAATTTTAATTTTAAAGCTATCCTTACGTGTGTAAACAACAAACCCGTTGCTAATTTTAAAGCTCTTTTTAAACTCTTCGTTTTAAAGTTGATTTTTTCTGTTTTTCTGAAGCATTTTTGTATTAGAGTAATTATTTTGAAGTATTTCTATCCAGAAAATGCCTCGCGTTGGACGTCGTTCTCCCTTACGTATTTAAACAACAAACCCGTTGCTAATTTTAAAGCTATCCTTACGTATGTAAACAACAAACCCGTTGCTAATTTTGAAGCTCTTTTTAAACTCTTCGTTTTAAAGTTGATTTTTTCTGTTTTTCTGAAGCATTTTTGTATTAGAGTAATTATTTTGAAGTATTTCTATCCAGAAAATGCTTCGCGTTGGACTTCGTTCTCTAACGGGGCGACTTATCAGAATAAATAAAAAATATTAGGACTTCAATGTAAAGGCATAGCTAATGAAGTTTTAAGTCAGAATATTGGTGGATAGTATATTTAACTTTCTATTATGAAAATTGCAATTTGGGTGTTTTCTCTATTAGGCCTTACATTAAATTTATAAAAATTTGGTTAAATTTTTTATGGCTGGCAAACCTATTCGAGCGCAGCAAGATGTTTTACCCACAAATTCGTTCGGCAAAGCTGCTCATTCCGAGCGCAGCGAGGCGTTTGGGGGTTGGCGAGCGTTAGCAAGCAGGGGGCGAAGCCCCCTAGTTGTAAATAATTTAGCAAACCGGTTTTTTAAAATTCCATATCTGTCTATCCAGCATACTACTTGTCTCGTCTTTCGCAGTTGTGTCATTTCAAAGTTAGTGAGTCCTTTCTGAAAGTCCCTGCCTATTTATATTAACCAAATACTGAGAGTACACAAAAATGTAGAAATTCACTTTTCTATATCTCTCTCACTAACTTTAAAATGCTAACATGGCGTAACTTAATATGAGGATACATAAACAATGTCAAATGAAAAAGTGTGAATATGTATGTGTATCTAAGAAAAGGTTAAACATGTAATACATTAAGAAGTTTGTGGGACCAATTATTATGGAGTTAAAAAAATTATATTTGTATTTGACCACTTCAGCTAACGAATTTGTCTTTGCTTTATATTACAACATTTAAGTGGGTTCTTTATTTTAAAATTTGAAGTAGAGGACTTATTAAAAATGAAGTATTTTATGTATCAAAGCTCGAAGTCATTTGCTAATTGTTTGGATATCTTTGGTTTTGAGTTGTAAGTTATGTTTTTTTATTTGTTATAATTCTCTAGACTTCTTATAGAAATGCTTTTTAGACCTTTGAATTTAAATAGAAGCTAAACATGTTTCTATAGCAATATTAATGGCAAAACATAGTTTTGCCATTATTATTTTTTTCTACAAGGTAAAGAGTGTTGAAGCCTTTATGGGACATCTAGTAGGAATATATTTTTACTTATGAATATGCATACATTTTTATAGATCTTGCATTTTATAGGTGGTGGTAGTTACACTTAACATAAATATTAAGGCGTCTTCTCACTTTAGGCACCTCGAAAATAGGCTATTTTCGCGATTTTTTTCGAGGATTTTTGCAAACAATTATGGGATAAAATGGATCCTATATAATAAACACATCTTTCAAGTACAAGAAATTTTTATTTTATTTTTTTGAACAATTATTATAATAAAACAGTAGCATCGAAAAACCCGTGTAGAAATGTAATGTTCGGAAACTATCCGGCCGATTGTCATGAAATTTGAATGACATATTCTTCATAGTTATGGCTATAGCGCATATCATCAGATTTTTAATATTCGCGAAAATAACAAAATGGCGCACGTTTTTCGAAAAAGTAAAAAAAAAACGTGTTTTTTGCAGTTTTTTGTAAAAAAAAAAAATACTTCAAATCAAAATTTCAAAAATCTGATGATATGCGCTATAGCCATAACTATGAAGAATATGTCATTCAAATTTCATGACAATCGGCCGGATAGTTTCCGAAATTTCATCAACAAGCCACGAACATTACATTTCTACACGGGTTTTTCGATGCTACTGTTTTATTATAATAATTGTTCAAAAAAATAAAAAAATAAAAATTTCTTGTACTTGAAAGATGTGTTTATTATATAGGATCCATTTTATCCCATAATTGTTAGCAAAAATCCTCGAAAAAAAATCGCGAAAATAGCCTATTTTCGAGGTGCCTAAAGTGAGAAGACGCCTTAAGTGTGTACCTTAAAATAAGAACACTGTTAATATATTAAGAGTGACTACTAGTTGAATAACTACTAAGTAATTAATAACAGCAGTGTAACTATGTACTAAATAACTAGCAACTCATTGACAAACTTAACTAAATAACTACTCATAAATTAATTTTTAATTATATTACTTCTAAATAAAAAAAACTTCAATCTAATATAAACTAAATAACTAATTAAATAATTACTAAGTAAATAACTTAAATAGTAACAAATCAACCAGTAACTACAAACTAAATAACTGCTAAAAACCTACAATTGAGTTATTGAGTTAGTTTCAAGTGAAGTCATGGAAAACACAGATTAAAAAAAAACTATTCGAAAAAACTTGATTTAATATTTACTTTTCATTTTGTTATTTTAAAAAGCATATATTAAATGCAAAATGTTCTTTTTAAAATGGCCAAAAAGAGTTGTTTCTTGTGAGTTGATGATCATTAGTCAATTGTGTTTTGTGGGTGGTATATTTATTGAATGTTATTCATATTGGCTTATTGTTTTCATTTGAATGTGTAAAATGAGTTTTTTCTAGTTATTCTCTTTCCTTTAAAACAGGATATAAAATTTGCATAATCAGCTGATAGGTTTGAAAAGAATTTAAAGTAATTTTTATTTGTAAGCTAAAGTTAAAATTCTTTTTTTTCTTTAGAACTTTTATTGTTTCCTTGAGATTGATGTTATTAATTTAATCTTAATAATGTTCTGACTCATGCAGACTAGCTTCTGTGATCTAGCTCAAATTCTTTAATCAGACGAAACGGTCGTTTCGCCGCCAACCTTAAAAAGGCAGAAACGACAGTAAGTATCTATTCTCTGCACAACTTCCAGCGAAAAAGCCAAAATTGACTATTTTCTAACGCGCTTACGAAACTTCACATAATTATACAAAAAATACCATAGATTCGACTCGGTGATATCTTTCAAAGAAAAAAAAATTGAGTACCTAGGATGAAAGACAACGAAGAAAAAAAATATTGAAATTTCCAAAACGAAATAAAAAAACGAGTTCTAGCCCGATTTTGATGTAAAATTTTAGACAAACGTCCAGCCCTAACTAAGCTATAGATCTTCAAACGGATTGAATTATAGGATGCGGAATGTTTCAACTTAAAATCCTACGCTGGTTTAAACTTCGTTAAATAATTCTTTCTATTTTTAATTAATTTAAAACCACTTTTTTTCATTTCATAATTTGGCGACAGATAAAGGCGATCAACATGTAATTGTGGTTCAGATATATATGCCAAAAGTTGCCAAACAGGTTTGCTATCATTTTGAAGTTAGTTTTTCCGACATGTTAGGCTTAAGTGAGAGTGAACGTAATGTAATAGTATACGCAGAACGAATTAGACTATGATTATATGGCTTATAACATCTTTAAAATTGAAATAATTTAATTTTTGAAGAGACAGAATTAAAGAGACATATTTGTTCTTCCAATTGCATGTGTTATTTGAACTGTATGACAATTTAGAGTGAGTTAACTTTCAAAAACATTTTAATTTCGGAAAAGCTCCGTTTAAAAATGAAAATAATCACATTGTGTTGCAAGATACTATGGGTTGAATTGCAAAGTATAAATGTGGAGGTTATGTGAGCTGACTTCACAGTCAATTCATTACAGCGGGACTAAATGAAACACGCATTGTAATTGGCTAATGGATTGCAAAAATGTGATTCGTTTTTAAAGATGTGTTGATTTTGTTTGATTTTCGTTGTAAAATGAAATCGTAGAATCATATAAAATCAGAATTATAATTTCATAGTGAATTTTAAAATTGTTGTTAAGAAAATATTTTAAATTTTGTCAAATATCAATGGGTTATTATGTGAACAAAAATAATGCTTGGCATAGTAAAAATAATTTATATTGCAATAATTAGACTGTAAAAAACTTGTAATATTTATTTGTAACAATTTATTAGAATAAATGTTCAATAAGATGAACTCTCTGGCCTTGTATGTTAAAGGTGCCAGATTTGATTCCTGGGTTAGGTGTGGATGTTCGTTGTGATTCGGAATCCACGTTAAGCTGTGGGTCGCGGACTGATTAGTCGTTATTATGCACTAAAATAGGTCATTGAGCGTACAAACTAACCAATCTAGCTGAAACTTGGCAGACAGGCTCTTTGTCGATGGCAACGTATTTCTTTAAGTTTTGGGGGTTAAGTTGCCATACACAAGTTTCTATTACTTGTTCGTGGTCGATTTTGATGGTTACTGCCGTCCGCATTCCACCAATTTGTAAATTTTCAAGTAGATTTTGGCATGTAAGATATCATTGAACTCAACTTGAAGAATTATGAATATTCATGGTACCTGATGTACCATAGGTGGTACTACTTCTGGCTTATCAATTTTGAAGATAAATATGGCATGTTGGGTGTCGTTGGGCTTGTCTTGAAAAATTATGAATGTTTAAGGTACCAGGTATAGCATAGGTAGTACCATTTTCGATTTATCAATTTCCAAGATAAATATGGCATGTTGGACTTTTGTTTTGACGAATTATGAATGTTTAAAGTACCAGCAGGTATGCTATTGGTACCACTTCCGGTTTATCAATTTTAAAGACGATTATTGCATGTAAGGTATCGTCGAACTCAGTTTGAAGAATTATGAATATTCCTGGTACCAGGTATGGCCGACCAAACGGTATAGTGGTTAGCGTGCTAGCTTCTAGACCCCGAGGTTGCGGGTTCGAGTCCCGTGTTAGGCATGGGTGTTTGTAAATGTATGCTGGCTTGTCTAATGACGAATGTTTCGGCGCATTATAGCCCTCGTGTTGTTGACGGCGAAAGATAATCTGAAAACAACCAACCAACCTGGTACCAGGTGTACCATAGGTGATAAATAGAAAAACGATTAAACGGACAAATTCAAAAAATTGTTTAAAAAAAGTTCTGATATCCCCCAAAAAAACACTTTTGAAAAGTAGAAGAACCACCAACCTCAAAAATACAAAAAACTTTCTTGCAATAAAAAAACCATAAACATGATGAAAATTTTCAACCACAAATACAGTGATATAAAAAATGGCCAACCTCTGATTACAACTCTAGGTTGTGACTCGCTTAAGAATGTATGCTTACTTAGTTTATTTTTAAAATTTAAGTTCCGCTCCCATAAAAATTTACGCTGCTTGAGGTTGGCGCCCGTCTTAATTACTAACCTTTAAAACCCCCCACACAATAAAAACTTTCCAAAATGTATGTATCAACCAAACAAAAGCTTACCACAAACACTTCAGTTTCCAACTTAAAAAATTCTTAATAAAGATTCAAATGCAAGAGTTTGAGCACAGTTTCTCTATACTATTTTGAAAGTTACATGAACATGAAGATTTACACCACTTTGTATTTCCTACCTATCCAAATGAAATCATAAACTCGAATATTCGTGCAATATGCCATAAATTAGTTTAAACGCAAGCATTGTTAATACTCCTATGACGGGTGCCAACCTCAAGCCGCGTAAATTTTTATGGGAGCGGAACTTAAATTGTAAAAATAAACTAAGTAAGCATACATTCTTAAGCGAGTCACAACCTAGAGTTGTAATCAGAGGTTGGCCATTTTTTATATCACTGTATTTGTGGTTGAAAATTTTCATCATGTTTATGGTTTTTTTATTGCAAGAAAGTTTTTTGTATTTTTGAGGTTGGTGGTTCTTCTACTTTTCAAAAGTGTTTTTTTTGGGGGATTCTAAATACTAAAAAGCAAATGCTAGTTATTTTTTCATTCAACACTGTTATGTTATTCCTAGTAATGGGGATGGGGAAAATTTTCACAATGTTTTGCAGCTAAATACAATGACTGTTTGCACATAAAGCTTTGGGAGCTCTGTTCTATAGAGTATTGTTTTGTGTGTGTTTAAAATCTTGAAACATGCCTTTTTTTAAATTGACTTTAAGATCATGAATAACAACAGAATGCAGGATTTGTAGTGCTAACTGTACCAATTGCGTTACTCATCAATTTCGACAAACATGTAGTTTGCCAGTTTACATAACCTATTGGAAAAATATCCAAATCACTAAATAATGATTTTCAAAATTAAGTGCACAAATCTAATTCTCAACACAAATTAATTTTGATATCATCAGAAAGATAAGGCTTCGGCAAACATTACTGTTTTTTTTATTGGGAAAAACAATTTTTTTAAAATTATTTATCATAATTTGATAAATAATAGGGATACTACACCAAAATAGTAAATATTTTCGTGATTTTGTCTACTTTTTAAAAAGTTGTAACTTCAAAACAAATTTAAATTTCCTAAGATGCTGTGGATTATTAGTTTGTAGATAATTGAAACTGAACCCTGTAAAAATTAGTTCTAAATTAAAAATTGTATGAGCAGTACACTAATTTCTTAGAAATTTAATGAAATTATGTATTTAATATTAAACTAGTGTATCCATGTGCAGCCTGCACATTTAAAATTTGCTTAAGGAATTTACTTTTTTGGAAGTTCATCAGAATTGAATATTGTTTTCTATTGCTGAGAGATATATTCCTTGATTTCCTCAACTTCTTTAAAGTGTGATTTTTTTTCTTCTATAGTATGCCATCTACAATATACTATCACAGCTTTCTAAAAAATTTCGACTCTTTATGGTTTTTTAACTTGATTTTGACACCACAGATTTCTCTTCTAAATACTTTTTTTATTGTGTTATTTTTTTATTTTTTGCTTATCTAGGTTTGCATATTGCTATCCATTTAAGGTAATTACTTCAATAAATTTTATTTCAAGTGAAAACTTGTTTCCAGTTTTTGTATGTACTTTTAAAAGTCTGTTTAAAGATTTTTGTTATTACTCATTGAGGAAGTATTCATGTAGCATAGAGTTGATATTGCAAAATTTTTCCCTTTCCTAACAAAAACAGAAATTTTGAACCTATCTTCCAAAATCATGATTTGTCGCATTTACCTTGAAAAGATAGTCGCAACTGTTCGAATAAGTTGTAAGAATATGAACTTGTACCATCTTTTGCTTAAACACTTCTGTTGTTGGCATACATTGAATATTAAATATTTTATAATCCTCTGTATTAGTGATTTTAATTTAAGGATACCCTGTATTTTCTTGTATGAGAATTGAGGATACAAATATTTATATGAAGAAAAAAAAATCAATTAAATTGCAAGTTATTTTATATTTAAAAAAAAAATCAAAGCCTATTCTTTGCTTAAATGGGTCATGCTACGGAAAATCAGGAATTTGTATAACTGGCATTTTTCATAAAAAGAATGCTTGTAAAAATACTTTGTTATGTATAAAAAACCTTAGCATGACTGATATAATTAATTTCAGTTTCAAATTGCTATAAAATATTTTGATTGTAACTTAAATTTTTCTTAAACAGTGAAATGTCACATCCTTGGATGTCGCCACTTACTATTTTGACTTTTTACATGATAATAATTTATTAATTAAAAGCACTTAAAATTCTTTAGAATGCATTTTTATGTTAAGAAAATGTTTTAAAACACATTTCTAACACTTATAAGCTAAGTTTATATTTAATTTTATTTCAAGTTTTATGCCAGTAACTAGGACAATAGGTCAAATCCTTGGACATCAAAAAAAGTGTTATTAAATCCTTGCAGTTGGCAATAATATGCTGTTTTGATAAAGAAATTAGATGTTAGGCAAATGTTTTGTTCAGATACAAAGAACAAGCTACAGACTAAGTTGTTTATGAATAATTTTATCAAGTTATTAGTCTTGAAAGTGAAAATATTGAGATTAGGTGTCACAATCCGCAGAACACAATAGAATTTAAATTATTAATTAAATTTATAAAATAATTGTAGGAATCTGTATTATATGATGAAATGGCTTTGTTTTTGCAAATATCATGAAATAAAAGCTAAAAGAGAACTCTTAACATGTTAAAAACTATCGTTTTGTTACATCCATGAAACTAGTTGTCCACGACTGAAAGAAAATGGTGCATTACTTTATGTATATTTCTGAACATATAAACAACATAATATATTGCAAAAGTATCTTAAAACAATTAGCAATATGCTTTATAGGTACCTTTTATTTTATTTTTGTTTGATATATTTGATTTAAAATGTTTTGAAGCTGGTATGTAGGAAATTTGAATTTTTAAATAAATATGATTGTATGCAAATGTCTCAAAACTGTATTTTTCTCTCAAATTTTTAAAGTTTTTTTTTTTTTCAAAGTGACTGGTGTTAAACCAACTTTCTTGGTTATTACTAATTTTTGTTGAAGTCAAATGAGACAACTTTTTCCTTCAAAATATCTTTTTTGTATCTCTTTTGAGGATTTTCAGCTTAAAATTAATTATATGTAAATCTTAGAACTGAATAAAATAAAACAATTTGTTTTGCATCAGGTGACACCCCCACACTGTTATATTCTCTTCTATTTAGGTTATTTTTCAGAAATAAGCATAGATAAAATATTGTTTGCAAAAATCTTAGGAAAATCAAAAATATGCACTATAATTATTATATTTGTTTTCTTTTTAAGTTGTTTAATATTTAGCCAGTTGTAAAAGTTATGTAACTTATAATTTATAACTTTTTATTTTAAATTTAACTTCATTAAATTATTCTCTGCAGCCTTTTATACCTCATGTCACATCCACGTGCACTACTTTTTTTAATATTTGTTTAAAAAAATCATTTATCTCAAACACTATAACAGTATTATTACTCTTGATTGTGTCTGATTATACAGTAAGTATCAAGATTTTCGAAGAATGTTTTTTTTTTTTTAAATTTGATCAAATTCCTGATTTTCCGTAAAATGATTCAAATATATCATTGAGAAAGATTATATGAATGAGTTTTTATATTGTTATTCAGATGTTGGATAATAAAAATTATACTGAATTGTTGATTTGTTGAAGTTTGATTGAAAAATGTAAAATTTGTTAAATGTGTTAATATAAATTTTGTTTGTTGAATTTATGTAAATTTTGTTAAAAATATTGTAATAAGTGAATATTATGTATAGTTTGGTTATAAATGCCTTTTGGTTAAAAATGAATTTTATATTTTCAGATGAAACTGGTAAGTTTATTTAGGAGAACCTTCGCTTCTGCAAGATTTTGTATGTAGTACCTCTTTTTCCTCTTCTACTCCTGTGTTTGTGTTGTCTTGTACTGTGAATTTAGTATTGCCATAGCACTAAATTGCCAATATCCTATGGGTCCCTCACCTTTTAAGAGACTGTATGTGATATCTTTTTATGCAATTTATTTCATTGTATATCCATTCTTTTAAATGGGCAATTCTCTGGAAACTAAAACCACCACATTTAAAAAAAAGTCTTGAAAAAAATATAAAATTAATGAAAAGCTTCTAAAGTTAAATCTCCAAAGTATCATAAAAATTTAGAAATCATTTTTGTGGCACATTTAATTTTTTTATTTTAAGACTTGGCCCTTTCTATTGACTCATGGAACAGATTATGTGAAAAAAAAACAGCATTTTTTAAAGGTTCAAGAAAAATTGTTCTTATAATCAATACAATTATAAAAATCTAATAATATTGCACTCAAAATAGGAAAAGTTCAATACCCTGAACTTGTTCAATCACCTTGTCATCAAAGTGTTAATTTGTGTTATAAATTAATCCGTTGAATATCCAAAAAGTTGCTACTTTGATGGAGTAAATACTTCTCTCCCTCAAGCTATCAAATGTTTTGCAGCCAACTGTACATTTCTAGAAAGAAAAACATATGGTCCAAAAATTTTATATGCTATGAAAAGGTGTTTGTATTGTGAGTTTAGGATCACTCTATTCATTAAAAGAGACAAAAAATAAAATATGTAAGTATTAAAATGTTTTAGTAACTTTCTATTATTAAAATAACTCATTATATTTTGAAAATTTACTAAGTGGAACAAAGAGTAAATATCTTCAAAATAATACACATCATATTGATGCACTCATTAATCGAAATGTTTAAAAATTGTAGGCAATTTGAGCAACAACTAGCATAAAGTATATTCAAACCCTGTTAAAGTGAAAACAGTGAGAACGCCGGAATTATTTGCGTTAACCGAATTTTGTGTTAACCGTCTAAAACTGTTTCATTAAATTATTGCAGATTTAAACTACTTGCTATATGTGTATTTAATACTGCTGTTCTTTAGAGCATTTACTTTGCAAGGCTTGTTCTTAATTCAATAGTTTAACAAGATATACATTTGTAACAACAACAAAAAAGTCATTGTATTTATTCAGTAACTTATTATTTAAAGACGCCTGTTACTGATTTGTGCTTTAAGTTTTTAATAAAACATTTTTTAGAAATATTTCTACCTCTTCTAAACTATTTAAAGCATGTGGCATTGTCCTGCTACATTAGGAAATGCTGCAAGATTTCATCTTAAAAAAAGGTTTAAAGAGCAAATTTTTTTTCGTCCTAAGCGGAACTCCATTATGAGAGATTTTGTTCTAAATATATAAATTAACGTTAACTTTAACCCTTTGCACTCCAGGCCTTTTTCGCGCGGAGGAATCAGCGACTCGAGACATTTTAGGTTCGGTTGGTGTTTATGGATTTGCTTCATAGAAACTAAACACAGTCATTGGCCTTGTATCGAATTTCCACATCACACCTAATGGTCCTCTCGTGGTTTGGCATCCAATCGTGTGGCGCCTGAGAGGCGCCACTGGAGTGCAAAGGGTTAAGCTTCATCGTACAAGGAACGGTTTTTATTTTGCTTTAAATGGGATTTCTTGTTAAGCAATTTGCGTTAGTGAGATTTGACTGTACATATAATTTATCTTAAAAATATTCAGCAAGTGTAACTAGAAAAAGGTCACTTTTTCATACATAGTTTCCCTGTGCATCAGGTCACTCTTTAGTTGATTGCATCTAATTATTTTTTGGAAAATTTCTATATTTATATTAAAATTCTATTTTAAAAAGACTACTGAATGTCCTGTGCATCAACCAAAGAATCGCCTATTTATATTTTTTCTTATATGTTCAGTGTTTTGTAATTTGTATGCTTTTGTGTGTTAGATTTTGGATCGTAAATGCAATTGAAGAGTAAAAGTTGAGAAAGATTTATGTGCTAAACATTACGTTAAATAGAAAAAAAACCTCAATAAATTGTTCAATCGAATCCAGTTTTTTTAAATTGTTATTAATCATAGGGGAGTTTTATAATACAAGTTTGCATTTGGTGTAAAAGCCACTTTCTCTTCCTTTAATATTTTTAAGGCTTTTAAAAGTGCCCTATCTTAACTACAACATATATTTTTTTCTTTGAGAAATTATAATTTTTTTCTTCTTTTTATTTCTTGTTTATTAAGTTATTTGCACTCAAGTTAGAGTTTGGTTTCTAATTGGTTCTATATTATAGGTTATAGACTTGTTCTCTATGATTCGGAAATCAAAATCGTAACTTGTTTTCTCTAATACTTGATCAAATATGTCTAAAAAAATGAATTATAGAGGATTATTTTTAAGTATTTGTATTGTAAACTTGTTTTGGGGGAAAGTCTTGCATTACTCGTTCAAACTTTTGTATATACAAACAATTAGAAACTTTTCCAATTGTTTGTTTACCCAAACAAACATTGGAATAACTTTCAAACAATTGGAAACTTTTTTGGGGAGCATACTAAAGAATTAGGAGTAGCTTTTTTTAGCATAATACACTTAAATTAAAAAAATGGAATTGCATAAATATAAAGGAATACTTCTACAGATGGAAGACCAAGAGAAAAAGTTTTCTGATTTCAAAATTGAAAAGTAAAACACCTCTATGGCCCAATAAGAAAGTACTTTAAATTAAATCTCACATTTTTAAAAATTGTTTTCTTTAGTTTTATTATTCTATGATATTATATTTTTTCTCATAGAATATATAATTAAAAAATAATTTCAAATATGCATGTATATCAACAACTTATCAAATATAAAAAAAAAAAATCACTGTCGGGAAAAAAGAGCCTGCTAACGTTATGTTAAGGTTGCACATTCACATTTTGATAACTAGAAGTTATATCATAGGATGCAAAAGGGGTAAGTTAATTTCAGTTTTAATTTATTTGTGCAGCTAAGCATATTTAAATTCGTTAAGTTGTAGAAGTAAAACTTCAAATGCTACAGCCATCTGCAATATGTTAAAGGAAATGTCTTGTCCAAATGAGTTGTTCCCATAATCACCAGTTGTCATCTGGAAGTTATGACCAGAAATCAATTTACAATTCATTCCAACCTATAAAAAGGGATTGTAAAATACTAAAATGTTACTGTAGGATTTGTGCAGAATTTTCAGGGAATTTTTTTAACCTTCCATTGGTTACATTTGATTTGACAGGTACAGCTCAGCAATTTTGATGTCGCACTCTGCCGATCAGTTGTACATCAAATATAAGATTTTTTTTGCAGAAACTTTTGTATTTTTTTTGACACTTGACTTATTATGATATTTATAACTTAACAGTTGTAATTATTTTAATTAAAATTCTTACCCGAGTAATCTTGTCATACTTTATAAGTTATTTGCAATTTACAAAATACAAGGTGATTATAATTAAAGTTCTATTTTCAAAAACTTGTATTTAACAAACACTTTTCAGAATGAAGTGAAATTTGACCTAAATTTATGTGAAGAAGAAAAAGGAAATGGTTTGGCATAATAAAAAGAAGGCGATTAATTTTTTTCTTGTGCCATACAATTTTCACTTTCTATGCGTTTGTTCAGGTTAAATTTCAGTTCTATTCACCTTGAAGAAAGACTGTAAAGCTCCAGCCTGGCGAGAGTCAATTGTAGGATATTTTGCATGCTAACTACATATTCTGCCTTCCAAACTTACATATTCTGCCTTCCATATTTTTTTTTTTGTTACAATCCTTTCTCTTTAATACAAAACAAAATTGATAAATAATATACCAATTTAAAAGCTGAAACCTCTTCTGATATTCGAATCGAACTATTAGTTCTGTACCTTTACTTTGGGAGGAAAGGTGTGGATCTGAAGAAAATAGCAGGAAAAGTTTTACTTTGCAAGAGAATGTGTTGTCAGAGCGAAGTGTGTTTTTAACTTCTACACTTTACTAATGAGAAGCCTATGCAAATGCTCAGTTTGTGGTTCTGAGGTCGACATTCCCAGGCAAAATTACAAATGCTACAGAAGCATGCAATATGTCAAATGAAAGGTCTCGTGTATACTTGAAATCACCTTAACCTCATTACTATCTAAAATCACTATCTGAACGATTTGATTGGTTGCGATGAATTTTCAGCTAATCGGAGTCTTTATTAAACATGTTTTCATCCGAGTACTTCAAGTCAGGTTAGAGGGATTTCAACTATAGACAAGTTGTTTGAATACCAAAATTCTTATCGAATAATCTAGAAGTTATGAACAGAAGTCAATTTACAATTCATCCCAATCTATAGATGCTACATACCTATGTGATACATCAATTTGAAGGTCTTTATAAGAGAATTACATAAAAATTATTAAATAATCTTAAAAATAATTAAACATTTATATAGTCTTCAGTCAAGTTGTGCAATCTCTATAATATGATATATATCATGAGGAAGTTTGTATTATCCTGAAGTAGAATTCCTTAACTTGGAAGATAATTTAGACACCGTTAAGTCTGGAAATGTCGAATATGTAAGTAATAACTATGATTTTATGATTGATTGAATAAATGATTTTCCAACAATAAATGTTGACTTTCAAGACATTGGATAAAAATATTGAATAACATCCAAAATTAAAACATGCTAAAAATGATTTCATTCCACCAAATGCTTTTCCTTATTACTGCTACTCTATTGATTTTCTATAAATTAAACAAAAATATTTTGATATAATTTTGTGAATAATTTAGGCAAAAAAAACTGCATGTAAAAACATTTAGTTATATCCTATTATTTAAATTACATTATACATGTATACACATTTTTAGATTGTTTTCTTTCATTTTCAATGTGAAAGTTTTTTTATTTTTGTCCAAATCTTTTCTATATTCACATTCATATAAACCAATATTTAAGTCATATTTTTTATGAAACACAATACTTTTTAATGTGTACAAAAGATTTTAGGTTTCATTTATTATGCATATTACTAGATTACACATCCCTATTACAAATATTTTTTTGGGCCTTGTTAAAAGGTTTTGCAATACATTTTATTTAGAATTATATTTTAGTTAAGGTAATCATAATATAACTTTAAAGCTAATCATGTTTGTCTGTGGAGTTACTTAAAAAAATTATCTTAATCTAAAAAACAATTAAAAAAATTCCTGTAAAAAAAGTCAAATTGGTATGAATGGACTTTAACTGAATATTTTTGAGTTAAGACTGTATTAAGTTTCGTATAAAAATTAAATTCGACAGTTAAAATATAAGGGTTGATTAAAATTATCTAAATATTAATTAAAAATGTAATTCATTTATTTGGGAGTTACATTCTTAACTTCAGTCTATAAAATTATATCTAACGTTCCTTCAATGGAATTTCTTCGTAACGGACTTTCTTTTACAGTTGGATTCCTCGTTTCGTAATGGAAGTTGTTGCTGACCAAGATATAGTTAACGTAAATGTCAATAGATGGCAGCACAGCACAATTGGTTAATACTGAACCATTTAATTCAAAATTTCTGCCTCTAAATCTGTATGAAATACTCGTCAACAACTTGTTCACAATTTCGTTTGAAAGTATTTAAAATTATGATTTTTAATTCATGATCGAGAAGCTTTCCTCACACTACGACGTTCGCACGAAGAGCCTTTTCTGCGGCCCGACGGCTACGCGCAAAGAATACAATTTTCAGTATGTATTTTTTTTTTTTTTTAAATTGATCCAACATCTTATCCAAGGCGATGTTTATTTAACAATATATAAGGTTTGTTTGTGTTTTGCTGCACAGGGGTCTTGTAATCGAGTGACATCTTTGCTTTTCCACTCGAGTCGATGGCGGTAGGTGCTAATAGT